>OZ004709.1:67790524-68390524 GCA_963924515.1 Vespertilio murinus
TCTCTCTTTTCCTCTCTGTAAAATGTCAATAAAAATATATTTAAAAAAAAAGAATATGGAGGGAAAGGAGTCAAAGTAAAAATGATTGCATATAATATAATGCAATTTTTAAAAAAGCAAATGGAGAATAAAGATGTGAAAAATCAATATTTCTTTAAAATAAGAAAAGAAAAAGAAGTACACTACAGATAGTTGCTATCAAATAAAATTAAGCATAATAAAAAATATACTGATATAAATAAAGATGACCTCAGAAAAAACAATTACAGATACTACTACAAACACATACTGGTGAAATCTTAAATGTAAAGAAATGAAGTAGAGCTCTGGCCATTGTGGCTCAATTGGATGAGCATCACCTCATGCACCTCAAGGTCAAGAGTTCGATTCCAGGTCAGGATATATGCCCAGGGTTGCAGGTTTGATTCCCAGTAGAGTATGTGCAGGAAGCAGCTGATCTTTCTCTCTCTCCCTCCCATTTTCTCTCTCTCTCTAAAATTTATAAAAACACATTTAAAAAAAGAAATAATGTATGAGTATCACAAACACTCATCAGAAACAATACAAATGTGAAAAAAATATATATAAACAAGAAAAGTAGGCTGGCTTTCATTTCTTTTATGAACTTTAGATATCAGAACCACTCCAAGAAACAATTAAAGGTTTTGAATAGGAATTTTGAAATAATTTAAAATAAACCATATGTATGAACCAAAAAATGATATTCTCCTCCCTTCCCATCGGAGCAAAAGTATTTTGACAACAGACAACCTGATTCTTCAGTATAAAAATGGCCACATGTCTCCTCATCTGAAAAACTTCTTTTTGCTCATCATTCTTTAGAATCAACTCAATGGCAGTTCGTTCCCTGGGCCTTCAATCTAAAGCATGCTGCAATGTTTTTTGTATTTTTTAAAGAACAAAATAATTTTCTCTCCTTGCACATTTCAGAATTTGTTATATTAACACAGTCTATATATTAGATTGTGTTCATCATTAAATATCAATCTTCTACATCAAGTTATAAGGCTCATGGGGGCAGATATAGTTCCTACTCTGTTCACCATTATATACTAGTATACAGTGTAAAGCACAGCGTCTAGTAGAACATTCTCACTAATGTGTGGGAAGAGAAGGGAAGGGAAAGATAGAGAGAAAGAGTAGGGAAGGGAAGAGAAGAGAAAGAAAGAAAAGGAAAAGGAAGGGAAGGATATCATACCTTTTACTTGAATTGGTGGGAAGAAGCAACTGGGACAAAAGGAAAAGAGTAGTAAAAAGCAGTAAGGTAGAGTCTATGGGCTGCTAAAAAAAAAAAATCACAAACTAGGTGACTTATGAACAACAGAAATTCCTTTCTCACAGTTCTTACTGGGTGCCAGCAAGGTTGGGTTCTGGGGAGAAACGTCTTCTGGGTCACATTCTGAACACTTCTCCAATGGAAGTGCGAGCAACATCTCTAATGACTTGTAAAGAAAGGTACTAACCAATTCATGAGGGTCTGCCCTCATGACCTCATTCAATCATAATCACCTCCCAAAGATTCTACCTCATAATATGATCCTACTACGGGGAAGAGTTCCAACATTACTGGTATATTTTGGGACACACAAACATTCAGTCTACAGGTAGACTGCTGGGCACAGGATCTAAGAAGGGGCCCCAAGAGTTCTGCTTGAGACCTCCTTCACATCTGAGTATGGTATGTTAATAGTTATTGAAGGCTATACAGAGTGAATAAAGAGGTGGATGGAGGAATTTGTAAAAACATGGAGAGATAAGGGGTGAAAGATAAGATGAGAATATTTTTCTCTAATCCCCAGTGGAAATCCCTCTCATTTACATAAATTTGTTTTGAATGAGCAGAAATTGGTTGTGTCTCCCAAGAAATAGAATTTAAATGATATACCTCTTAGGCTATTCTCTTCAAATAGTTGACAAGGAAAGCTATTTTTTCCACTGGAAAGAAAGGAAGTTCTTCCTATTGTACCTATTCTGTGTAACTTCAGCCTTAGAAGGAAAGCTATATCCCAAACAATAGCATCCTGAACGTAGTAAATTCTCTCCAGCTCCTTTTGTAATGGGAGTACCACCCAAGTAATCAGTTCTGGGCTTTGCCCCTCCAAACCACTACAGTTTTTCTGTAGTTAAGAATTCCATCATTTGTTGAGATCGCAGGATAGCTGTGTCTATGCTTGTGTAAGTATCACAGAATATTGGCATGGGAGAATTGCCTTACGTGACCCTTCAAATAGGATTAGGCCCGTGGTCAGCAAACTGCAGCCCCCGAACCACATTCGGTCCTTGAGTATGGCTCTTCTACAAAGTACCATGGTCTGGGTGAGTCTGTTTTGAAGAAGTGGTGTTAGAAGAAGTTTAAGTTTAAAAAATTTGGCTCTCAAAAGAAATTTCAATAGTTGTACTAATGAGTTTAGCTCTGTTGACTAATGTGTTTGCTGACCACTGGATTAGGCAAAGTCCAAAGGCACCAGTAGCATTCTACTAGTAGGAGACATCTATGGGTACTGTACAGATGATTATCAATGGGAGTTCAAAACTCATAGTGAGAGATGAGCAACTAATACAGCTCCTCTGGGAAACAGACACAAGCTGGCAGCTTGGCTTAGCTCTCAGTACTGGACACTAGCTGGGTATGGCTCTTTCACAATGCCGATTCCAGGCACTTCTTAGTGGAGGTCCTTTGGGATAGTACTTTGACATCACACCTCCCAACCCAGGCTGTTCAGGCTTGGTTTTTCCTAAGTTTTTATTTATTCAAAACTTAAAAGTTATCTCTCCCATGCAAATTCCAGCATATATAATAAACTCAGTGTTTATAATTGCCATTATTAAAGTTTTTAAATATTTTAATACATGTTTTTATCTATAAATATTATATGTAGACTGTGAAACCAAGGAAAATAGACATATTTCAAAAGTCACATTACCAATTAGTGAGTAAATAATTATATATAACAAATCCAGGTTATACATTTTTTGTTTAAATTATTTACATGAACTCTCATATTTGTCAGCTTAATTTATCTATTTGTGATAGAGTTTTAAAAAAAAATCTTCAATGTTTCTGAGTGTTTGTTAATTTCTCCTTGTAATTCTGCAAGTTTTATTTTTATTAGCTTGAAGCTTATGTTGTTGATTGCCTGCAAGTTAAGATTAGCATAGCTTCTCATTGGCTTATTCTTTCTTCATAATGATATGGTGGCTTTTTAATCCTGGTCATGTCTTAAATTTTATTTTGACAGATATTACTTTGGTTACACTGCTTATTTTACTTAGTATTCATTTTGTTTTCCATGCCTTTTTAAAAATATTTCTTTGTGGTATTATTTTAGATGTGTTTGTGTGTGTGTGTGTGTGTGTGTGTGTGTGTGTGTGTGTGTGTTATTGTTTGTTTGTTTGTTTGTTTGTTTTTGTCTTATGGAAGCAACCTTTTCAAATTCAATTATACACACTGTGATTATTAAGTGGAAAGTTTAATCTATTTATCTTTTCTGAGACTTCAGTGGAATAAGTCTAGTACCTATCTGACATTACACCTCCCAACCCAGGAGGTGATTTAATTTAGGTTAGTTAATTAAGGTGAGTTAACTTCTATCACCTTGTTTTTGGTTTGAGATAGCTTTGCTTTTTCTGTAATTCTCTTTCTTTGCCTTCTGTTGATTTGGTAAAATATTATATCTTTCCTCCTTAATTTGTTTTGCAATAAATTATTTTTGCTTGTCTTTTTGTTTTTGGTTCACAGTTGTCTCATCTGGTCCTCTGGGACCTCAATCTGAAACTATTACCAACAGCCAAATTGGGAATGTTGCTAACCTGTGCTCAGATGAATGGCCCAGTTGCCACAGCTCCTGGCCACACAGATGTGTCCATGTTCCCACCTTTCTCAGACTTCAGCTCATTAGGAATTCTGTCTCCAAGAAAGGATTGGCAGAAGAATTTAACATTCCTGTCATCTGTGGTGTGTCCACCCAAGCATCTATAATCTCCTGATAGAACACTTTTAGTCCTCTTTACCTGAAATTAACCCAAACCTCTTGCAACTACTACTTACTTAACATGCAACTGTAACAAAGTCAAACCTGTGCTTTGCTAATCATTTTGTTTTTCTAGTCTCTTCCTTAACTATGGAAATGGCTGATTTTTGTTGAGCCAAGCTATGTTTCTCTGTGTATATATTTTCTCCACTTGCTATATGATTGGAATAGAGATATCATCTTGACCTAAAGACTCCCTATTCTCTTTCTAATCCTATGATTATGCCCTAAATCTCTCTCTCTCTCTCTCTCTCTCTCTCTCTCTCTCTCTCTCTCTCTCAAGTCATACCTTTTGATTCTCAAAAGACTATTTTGGAAGTCAGAAAATTGAACATTAACTGTTTCTGTTTTGTTTTTGTTTTTCATTTATTCTTTAATGCTTTATTTATCCCCAAGGCAATGTAGATGCCTCTTACTGAGAAGGGAAAAGGTCATGATAAAAAAAAGAAATGCTGAAAAGTAAAATCTCAAAAATTACTATTTTGAGATGTTTTCTGTATGTATCCTTAATGAGGTCTTTGCTTCAAAGTCTAGCTTAAGTATGCATGGAAATAGGCATACCAGATCATTCTAGCAACAATTGCTAAGATGGACTTGATTTAGCTTATTGAGTTCCTCCAGCATTTTCTATTCCTTCTGGTGTGTTAACTACAGAAAGTTGAGAAAATGAGGAGGAGAATACCACATTTGTTAGACCCTACTGCCTCTGGAAAGTGAGGAGCAGGGAGAAAGAAGGTTTGCCACAATGGGAGGAAGAAGATATGATGAAAGCAAATTTATCCCATGGAGACTGTGAACACAGGACCAATTATTGGTGTTCATGGGGTTGGATAAAGAGATAACACCCAAGTAAAAGATGGTTAACCTTCAAATAGGTAAGGGAAGTAAATGACCTTGAAATAAAGTCCTGACATAATAAAATACACATTTGCTGAGCTGCCACTGTGCTCACATCTAAGATATGTTCATTATCCGTTCTCTTCTGGCTAACCTTTTGTGAAACTATTTTTCTTGTCCAGGACATGCTGAATGCTCCAATGAACCAGATTCTCCACAGACTTTAATGCTGTCAAACAAGACACACACAATATGGTACCCATGACTGATTGTGGCACATGGATCATTCAATACTGTGAACTCAACTGAAAAAAAACCCTATCTTTATATACATTTTAAAAAGTAACTACACAAGAAATAGAGATAACAAAAATTAAAGCAAAGCATGGACACAATTTCACTTTTTGAAACCATCCTTAGTAGATGGTGTGATGGCCATTTTAATGTGTCAGCTAGTATTCTCCTCATTCATACAATCGACCACTAAATGCATTGCTATGGAGGTGTATTATAGATATAATTATCATCTCCAATAAGTAGACTATCAGTAACAGAAATTATCCTCAAAAATCTAGGGGGGGGCCTCACCCAATCAGTGAAAGGGCCTTAAGAGCAGAACTGATGTTTACCTGATGAAAAAAGTAAGTCCTGCCGGTGAACTGCAGCTTAAGCTTTTGCCTAGGAAATTTCCAGCCTTTCTTTCGCTTTTAATGACCTGCTGCTATATGGATTTCAGAGTTGCCTAGCCAGCCTCCACAGCTACTTAGGCCAATTCCTTGCAATAGATCCCTTTATATATATAAGTGTGTGTGTGTGTGTGTGTGTATGTGGTGTACACGCCTACATACACATGGATGTTCCCTACTGGTTTTGTTTCTCTTTTAAAACTCTGACTGTTATAGATTTTTATGTTAGAAGTGTTTTTGAGAGGGACAGAATCTTAAGAACATGTTTTCTTAACGAATTCTGAGTTTTCTGGAATGGATTCTCTAGTTTAATTAGATTAAAAGGCACTAATAAATATTGCCAGTGGTAAAGAGGGCACTGATAATCCATCATATGATATGGTAATAGAGATAGGCAAAATATCCCATTGGATACTCCTCATCAAGTACCTATAAAAGGCAAGGTTTTTGGCAACCATATATTAGATACTATCTAACATTTTAGTCAAACTAAGCAATATAACGGTGTTATCTGGTTGCTTCTACTTAACACTGGAGAAAGTAGTAAAAGGAAACTATGAGCTCCAAGCTCAAGTTCTGCATAAATGACCTGACAGTTTTTAATCCTGCCCTGAAAGAAACCTTCATTTTCTCTAGCTGCAGGGCTGAGGTTTATAAAAATCAAACTCTGACTCTTGTCCTGAGAGTGTCTGAATTAGAATGCAAATTGAATTATCAGCCTAAGAATGTCCCCTATTAAGGTGAGGTCATTGGTTGAGAAGGAAAGAGTCCTGAAAACTGGAATGGAGGTATCTGGGAAGGTCTCAGTGAGGCAGAGTACATTGAGCCCCTAAATCCTGCTGCCACCTCTTTGCCAGTGAGGAGGTTAAACCTGCTTTGCCTGAAGAAGCCAAAATGGCTTCTCCTTAAGGTAGTTGCCTTGAAAGACACTTTTGGTTCCCCTCAGGATCTATACCACCATTTCTCTTTGATTCCAGACCTATAAACTCAATTCCCAGCAGGCCTCAGAGGATGAGGTTCAAAGTGTGACCTGCAATAAAGTACACTACACACCAAAGAAACACCATGATTTTTCCAAATGATACAGACAGAAGTTTGGGTGGTGTTGGGTATTAAGGGTACAGGATCATGATGTGAGATCAGGACAGAATTAGTGACATGGGCCCTCTTAGCAGAGATCCTACACTTAATGTTGCAGCTCAGGAAAGAAAATGCTCTACCAGTTTATTTGGTTGATTTGCAGGAACATGAACCAAAAGGTGCCTCAATGAAGCTGAATTTCCAGAATTGCCTTTGTATATGGTAGGGGAAGATATAAAAAGTCTTAGGGAAATTGTGATATTAGAATATATTTGATTTATCATTTAAAACCTGCTCACCCACCCTAGGACAGTTCAGGAAACCCTTTTTCCACCAGGACTGTGAGAAATAAATGTGTAAGGGCGTCTCAAAGAGCTCTGTGATTCCTCTTCTCTGTAGGTCAGAAATTACAGTGGGAGCTGCTGACTGACCCCCAACTCTAATCCCAACATGCAATGGGAATAAATAGGTCTCGGGGTGGCAAGTTCCCAGTGGCACAATTTAATCTCCAAAAACAAGGAGGGTGTGGTTACCACAATGGACAGTAGAATTACAGCAATAACCAGAATAGTCTGACTGCCAGTTTCCTATGGTGTTGATTAATTGATCATGGTGTCCCTAGAAATGAAATCTATTAAATTCTTACTTGATGTGTATCAAAAGTGGAAAGGTTCTAGGTCAAGTCAGTAGAAGTCTAACTCAAATCATTGAAACACATAGACATGTTTCCTCAATCAATTCCCAGGGTTGAGTCAAATTACAGACCCAGAACTCTTTGAATGAAAGGAGGCACTTGAGGAAAAACCCTACAACACTGACAAAAATTAGCACATTCTTACTAGAATAGATAAGCCAATATGGGTTTATTTTTTTTGCACACAATACTTCTGCCAAAACTGTGGGCTTATAGAATGACTATTTCACTGTCAAGATATTCCATACAGCATTGCTTCTGATCAAGGAACTCACTTCACAGCAAATGAAGCACAGCAACCAGGCCAGGCTCATGAAATTCACCATGTTCTCCATCAGCCTTCGAAGCAGCTACTTGAAAGAACAGTGGGATGGCCTTTTGAAACAATCTGAGCTAGGTGGAAATACTTTGTAGAGCTGGAGAAATATCTAAATCGCATTAGTATATGATGCTGATTCTCTCAAAGCCTGGATTGGCAGACAGGTCCAGGGATCAAGAGGTGAAAATGGGAGTGGCATCCCTCACTATTATGCTTAGTGATCCACCAGCAAAAACTTTTCATTCTATCACAACGACTTTATGCTATGCTGTTTTAGAAGTCTTAGATGCAATGGGAGAAATTCTTCTATCAAGAGATACAAAAGCCCTGGCCAGTGTGGCTCGGTTGGTTGAGTGTTATCCCATGCAGCAAAGGTTTTCATTCCTGGTCAGGGCACATGTCTGGGTTGCAGGCTCAATCTCCATGTAGGGGATGGGAATATGGAAGGAAGCTGATCGATGTGTCTCTCCCTTCCCATTCATCTCCCTCTAAAAGTCAATTTTAAAATATATTTTTTAAAAGAGATACAACAATAATTCTATTGAAGTAGAAGTTAAAACTGCCACCTGGCCACTTTGGACTCCTAGTGCTTCTGAGTCAACAGGCAAATAAATATGTTACTATACTGACTGGGGTAATTGAACTTGATTACCAAGTAGAAATTGAACTGCTGTAACACAATGGAAATTTAAACAAGAGTAAGTCTAAAATAAAGGAGATCACTTAGGGTATTTCTTAGTATAACTATGCCTTGTGATTAAAGTCAATGAAATTATGTCTCCTTTAGGAATGAAGGTTTGGGTCATACCACCAGGAAAAGAACTATGACTAGCTGAGGTACATGTTGAGGTACATATGGGATGGGAAGTTGAAGAAATACTTCTAAATACTAGTGATGTGCTAAAACCACGTGATCAACTACAGAAATTAAAACCTCAATGGTTATAAATATACCTACTTTATTTTGTCATGTATATGTTTGTGTGTATAGAAAATATTTTTTCTTTCCTTTTTTATCACCTTATCATATAATGTAATATACTAATAGTAGTTAAGTTTATAGAACATATAAAAAAAAGAGTGATTATCACCCAAGTGTTTGTATTCTCTTCTGGGAAAAAGGTTAGAACATTGTCAGTTGAACAGAATAGTTACATTATTTTAGATGAAAAGATGTCTTTAGCTGAATATTAAATATGGATTAAGGAGATGCATATGAGCACCAAGTTGACAAAGGGTAGACTGTGATGATCAGCTTTATATGTCAGTTTAGCTATTCCATAATCCCTAGTTTTTCAATCAACACTAGTTATGTGCATCTATCTGATACAAATGGGCAATTAACAAAACAAAACAAAACAAAAAAAAACTTTTCATGTTCCCTCCATAAAAGCATTAATTTTTCAAAATAAGGGTTATATATAATGTTGATTAGTAATAGTTAGGAGCTGTGTATATATAGCATTTCATTTAATCTTCACCATGAATTGTGAGATGAATGACAGCAATACAGAGAGTGAATAATACATGTAAAGTCCTTTAGCTAGTAAGTTCAAGATCAGGATTTAAACTCAAATTGTCTGGCTCCAAAACCCTGAGATGCATGGACTCCCCCATTAGAACTACCAATTCCACAAATGCTTAGGAACAGCTTCTATGCAAATTGCTCACCCTTACAGTACATCCTTCTTTTTCATGAATCCTTGTCTTATTTACAACAAATTGGGTTCTTTCCTGAACCAAGTGATTTTTAATAGCTGTAAGACTTTCTAAAAAGTATTGTTTGTTAATTTTGTATTTGAACTCTGCATAAAGGGAGACTGTATAAATTAAAGAACACAGGGATTTGAAGCCAGCCCAGCAATCCTCCCATTCTTTGGTTGTGTACTTGAACAAATCACTTAAATCTACTGGGCCCCAGTTTTATTCCCCACTTAGTAAGAAATAATAATAATAATAAAAAGGTGATCATCTTTATCTAAAGTATTCACAAGATTATTGTGAGGATTCTTTGAGATACCATAAGTGAAGCTACTATATAAATTGAAGAATTGAGTTCAACTCAGTTGACTTAGACTCTAAACTGCTTATTGGTAGTTCTATATCTTGTTCACCTTTGTAAAACCTGTGCAGGCACATGACCTTATACAAAATAGTTACTACAGTAAATATGCATTGGTTTTGATAAATAATAGGTACTAAATTTTAAAAGATGATATACCTCGTAAAGATGGTGGCTATGTCTGCTGTTTTCACTGATATGTTCCCAGTATCCAATATTAGTCTGGCATACAGTAAAAGTAACTGAATGGCAATCCAAATGGCATGATGATCAATACATTAATTAACAAGTCTTTCACTGAACAACATTGAGAAAGCAATTATAGGAACCTGTCTACTTTCCATTTTCTCACTGTTTCTTTCAAGCTTCCTTATTTATAGTCATCCTTAAAAAAAAAATCAAACTTTTAAAATGTATGACCTGGATGATAGTGATCCTTTCCTTACTGCCCATTCTTTGTTCCTGAGAGTGTGCCCTTAGAAGTCATCAGTAGTCACCGCCTAGTGGGTGAAACCTTGGGATCCCCTTGGACTCTTCCTAAAATATTTTGTTTAAGTTTTGCTCTCCTTCCCATCCCAAATCATTTATAGTTGAATATTTTTCAGTTTTTCTTCACCTGGAGGGTGTGATGATGACTTACTAAGGAACAAATATTTGGAATTATCATGTGACAAATAAATATCAATAACATAAGTCCATTAAATATCTGAAAAATGAATGATTTAATGTATTAATTTTAAGGCACAATTTTCTTGTCTCTACAATTAATTTTTAGTGAGGAATATTCAAAAAGGTCTAAAACATCAAATTTAAATTGCATACTCAAATAATTTGTTGGTAACATTCTTGTAAAAAAGTGGTATAAAGGAATATAGGTATTTTGCCTCTAATAATTTACAGTCTCTGCCTCCCTCCTGCTCCTTTCCAGTGTCTTCCACATTTTAGACTGGGCTCAGTCAGCAGGGGGTTGAGATAGGGCTATTCAGTGCATAGTATCCAAGTTATCTCTCCCAGCCCTACCCCCTCCCCTCCCAATAGCTCTTGATTACCAACTCATCTACTGGGCCAAAGTGGAATTAGAATTCTAGTTAACCCAATAGGATTCTTTACTGGAAGAAAGATGGAAGAAATAAAGGAGGAAGGGATGGGGTGAGGGGGCCCAGCTGGGCAGGAGGGGCAGGGAAGAAGAAGAAAAGAAAGAAGAAAGATGGAAGGGGAAATGCTTAATTTCCATGAAAATGTTCATCCAATATTTAGTAGTAAGAGAGGAGATTTCCACAAAACTGTAAAATACTCAGACATGAAATACTCATCTTAATATTTGAATTATGTGTCAATGTTAAACTAATAATTTTGAAGGTGAAGAAATGAGAAATGGGGGAAGGGGAGACTTTCCTTTCCTTGTATTTTAATATAAACAGCCCCTGGCTCCTGAAATAATTGGATAAAGACCCTCTCCCCACCAATAATTGCCTAATGAACGCAGACAGAGCTCTATCTGTTCTTGGAGAAAAACATGTGGTTGAGAAGCGATGGTCTGGGCCCAGAGGACTCAGCTACTGGGAGATGAATGCAGACTATTGAGGCATCTCTCTGAAGAGGACCAAAAGTGAATCAGAGAAAGTTAGCTTTGACTTTAGAGACAATCTGAGAGAGGCTGTAGGAAATGTTTCCATACTCAGTCTCTAAGTATGGGGTTCTCTTCTCCTGTGTTAACAAACCAGACCATGTAGGAAACTGCTTCTGTAACACAAAAGAAATCTTCAAACCTACTCTTTTCAAAACCCGTATTTCTCATGCTTGGAGGAGCCAAAGCTAGAAACACTATCTTCTGGCTCACACCTTAGGCTCTTGTTGTGGGAATTTATAATGCTGCCAGCAATGCTGCCCACTTGCAGTGGTTAATGGCATTCAGGTCCTCTTTCTCAATTTGAGTGTTTTCATCCATAAAAAGGTGCGTGGAAAAAAATAAATTACTTGTAAGAGTATTATGATGTGAAATCTCTATTATTGAGCCAAAGAATGCTGGCTGAGTTATTATTCTCCAGTACATTTACTTATTTTACCAGGGAGTCCTGATTTGGAAAGGAGGGTAGGAGTATGTGTATATTCCTTTGCCTGACTCCAGGGGGCAGTAGCTTCCTGAGTAAAGAGAGATCAATGAGGAATAAACAGCACATAGGGGACACTGTCATCTTCCATCTCTTAAACCCTGAGGTAAAGAAACAGCTCCACCAAAGCACACTTTTAAAAAAAAATCAAATTTTAAGAAACCATGCACCCATTCTAAAGAAATTATAGCTCCAAGGAGATCCTCAGAACGCGAAAATCAGTGGTGCATGGGTAATATTTCTCCTGAAGGGTTTCTCTTAGATTTTCCTAGTGGGTTTTTGGTGAGAACAGATTTAACAAGTGCACACACATAGAATCCTCTTTCTTGATGACAAGGGCTTTTGCTTTTTCCAAAATATGTCTGGCAAGCTCCAAAGCTAGAGAAACAAAACTAAGAGGTCTGATATTACACAGTGAGTCACAAGTGATAACTGAAGCTGTTCTGATTTCCTGGTGCTTCCTGATTCCATAGGGATGTGTTGCATCAGCACTAGGGATTTTCCTACCTAGAAGCAATTCTGCATCTTGACTCTATTTTTCTATTTTCATCAGTGAGAAGGAAGGGAGGGAGGGAGAAAGGGGGAGGGAAAAAAGAAGGGAAAGAGGGAAACAGAAGCAGGGAGGAGACAAACAATAGCAAAGGACTCAAATTATTCTAACAGAATTGCCAGCTTTAAGCCCAATGCTTGTATCAGAAGCCTTTGAAAATCTTGCAGCTAGAAAGTTGGGATGTCTGAAGAAATGAATATGCATGGCACACATAATCTACAATTTATTAGCTTGATTCACTGGTCATTATGTAGATTTGATTGTAATGCTTAGTGGCATTAACATCCTCTCCACATCTCCCTAACAACATTTATGGTCAGTAATAATATTAGCTCAGTCCTTGAGCTGTGCTTTGCAGAACGAATCTGCTAGGGCTCATCTTGCCTCATTACCCCTAACAGGGCTCCCATAGTCTTGTCACACTCCAGTGACACGCCAGACCAGTGACACGCCAGACACAAATGACATCTTTTAAATATTTTATTCTGACATATTTCACTTGAAATGCTAGCCTTTCCATTAGTGCTGTACACCAGGAAGTGACAGATTATGAAGGAAGAGTTACCTCTTCAAGTGAGCAGGATAATGGGAGGATGTCACAACAGTATTGTGCGGCGGGGGCAAGGGGTTTGGTTATAAACGACTTCCATGAATATGCCCAGGAAAGTCCCTTTGAAGTTGTTTTCTCAGCCCAGATGGGAAAAAGTTGGTGTCCCATCCAGATGCCCTCATACCACTTCTTTTTTAAATATGTTTTCATTGATTTTAGAGGAGGAAGGATAGAGAGATGGGAACATCAATGAGGCAAAGACATCTATTGATTGTCTCCTGCCTGCCTCCTACTGGGGATGGAGCCTGCAACCTGGGCACATGCCTTGACCAGAAATGGAACCTGAGACCTCTTGGTTTATGGGTGTATATTCAATCACTAAACCACATTGGCTGAGCCCCTCATACTCCTTGTATTGGCATTATGCGCCCATTCCCCTACTTTTGTCCTCCACTACTAATGGCTGCTTCCTGACACCAAGAGCATTGCTGCCCAGACCCTCACCCATAGAAGAGCCCATAACTAATGGCTGACTAGCACAGAGGGGCAAAAGTCCATCTCCTTTGCCTTCAGGCTCAAAAAAAAAACAAAAACAAAAAAAAACAGGAGGTATACTTTATGGTCCAGAAACCCTTAAAGGATCAAGCTGTGGCTGGAGCCAAACTTCCTCCTTCTCCCTTTCCTGCTTCCCATCATTGCTTACTGGTCTCTCCAGGGACCCTTCCTTCATAAATCACTTGCCCAGGAATGTTTGGCTCAGAGTCCGCTCCTGGGAGAACTTGATGCCAGATGCTTTAGGCAGCCTTTGACTCTCCAGCTGTTGCAAGCCTGGTGGCCATTCTGCTTCTGAATTTGCTCCTCTACGGCAGGAAAATCTCCCAGCAGCCCAATGTTTATATCCTCCCAATGGTCTCCACTCCACTCCAGATTTGGGTCCTCCAATATCTTGGGCCTTCGGTTCAAAATAGCTTACAGGGAATCAACATTTTTTGATTGCTTACTATCATCATTTATGTACATAGTTCCATTTCATCCTCTCACCTTTTCAAGTACCTGTTAGTAGATCCATTTTATAGTTAAGGAAACCAAAGCTCAGAAAGGTGACATGAACTGAACAAAATTTCCATACCCCAAAAATGTAAGGCCTTTAACCAAAGTGTTCAATTCCAAGTTTAGTGAAATTTTTCACACACTTGACTACCATAGTTTCCTGGGGAACCAGGATGTGATGTTCCCAACTGAATGTAAGTAACTAGAGGCCCAGTGCAAAAGATTCATGCACTGGAGGGGGTGGGGTCCCTCAGCCTGGCACAGTCCAGGAGCCTTCAGGGGCAGGACACAACCTGGTGATCAGTGGACAGTAATGCCCCCATCACACCTCTGCTGTTGCCACTACTGGCAGTGCAAGCCTTGGTTGGCCCTGGTTACCTGAGCCTCAGGTGGCCCTGGGCGGCTGGACAGCTGCCATCTAAGACTTGCCTGTGTCTCGGGCATTGGCTGGGCAGCCTACATCTAAGACTTGTCTGCACCTCAGATCAGCCCTGGGTGGCTTGGGGGGTGACGGAACAGGGGGACTCCAGAGGCAGGTACATGGAGCAACCTAACCCGCCTGGGGGTGGGCCTGGCCATGCTGCAGGCCTGCCACCCCAGCAGGGCTGAGGGGACTGGGTGCTGCCATCTTGTGGCTGTGGGTATGGCAGTCAATTAACATATTTCCTCCTTATTGGCTGTGTGTGCTGCCATCTTAGTGAATTAGCATATTCCTGCTTTATTAAATAGGATGCTCAGATGAGGCCTGTCTATAACCACTGCAATGACTAAACATCCTCCCTTTTGACTATACCTAACTTGTTCCTTACCGATGACAATCCTAGCCTCACATTGCTCTTCCTGCCTCCTAGATAAAATTTACTCTAATTTGTTGACAACATCTAAAACCAGCCTCCACTTCTTTAATTCCTGCTTAGATTCATCCAAAGTCCAAATCCTATCAGAAGCCCTGTTTTATGTCTCCTAACTGAGAAGCTCCATGGCTTTATTCTCCATTGCTGCAGCACCTAAATAAACCTAACATAATTTACTTTAAGTATGTGCCTATGGTTTCATCATCCAGATCTCATCACCCATCAAGTTATTTTTCAAAAAAATATTCTAAGAATACTTATACCATTGCCTGGCAGCACGTTTCATGAATGTTAAATATAAAATGCATGTACTGATTTAAAAAAAAAAAAAAGGTGCTGCTGATGCAGGTGTTCTGGGCGTCCAGGGACTAAGGGCCTGAGACTCGCTGTGGGTTGCTGTCTTCACACAGGAAAGAATTCAAATTTGAGCCAGCATAGAGTTTAAAGTGAAAGTGAGTTTATCAGTGAAGCAGTGAGACAGAGAGGGACTGCTCCACACAGGGCTGCCCCCTTTAGCAGAATGAGTTTCCTTTATTGAGGTTCATTTAATTTCAGGGAGTAAGGTATTCAATGAGGGGGAAGAATATTCAGGAACTTCCCAGGAGAGGGGTGGAGATTTTTCAGTGAGCCATGTTGTATCTTCATATTGATTTTTCATTTCTTATCATGGCAGCAAGAGGTGTGCCACTTGGAACCTCAGTAACATAACTTTACTCTTTTACTTAGGAGATTCTTCCTTTCCTTATTTACTCAAAACAGTTGGTATGGCTTTGTGAAAAATATGGAAATGTATTCATTCCTCCAAAATCAAGTATTTCCATTATTAATAGAACTCTATTCTTGTGTGTTTCTGCCTTCAAAATATTTTGTTTTAATGCCAAGTTATTGAGGACAATTAAACATAGCATAGTGCCAACAGGATACAGAAAGCAGGTGAGCACATTTTCCCCGGCACGGGCAATGCTGCCAGGTCCCAGCTCTCCGCTGACCCAGGGAGGGTGTGAAAACCAAGATGCATCAAAATTTTGGCAATATTAGGAAGTGAAAAAACATGCATTTTAGTATTGAGATATATGAATGTAGCTGCAAGTAATTTTTATTTGAATAAAACGTTTGATTATACTACTTTACAGTTAGATATAAAATAGACAAAGATCTGCTCTTTTTCTAAATGAGCAGAAATAAATGAGCATGGCATTAATATTTCTTTCAACTAAAGGAAACATGTGAAGGCACATAGTCTAACTTCTTTTAGAAAGAAAATACAGTTATATCTCTAAAGATAAAAATATTCGTAGGACCTACCCCTAGGTAGTAATGTTAGTAATACTCTCTACTGTGTTTTCAATGCCTAGCAATTTTGTCATCTGAAAAAACAGACATTTTTCTCCACATAAATAATATAATGCAGGTTCTATAGATAGGTGAGAAAGAGAAGATTGGGTTAGATGACAGAGAATGTTCTTTGACTCCATCCCAAGCCAGAAGTCAAATGCTTATAAGACATTCCCCACCCTCAGCTAAAGCCTAGTGATCCCTTTCCTTGTACCAAATACTTGGTGACTTACTCATTTTTTTTAAGTAGTCAAACATTGGCATATGGGGTAGGTGTCTTTTCCAAACCTCCTTTAATGGGCTGTTTTACCCATTCCCCTAGTCACTGTTAGTATTGGCTGTTAATGGCTCAGAGCAGCCCTGCATTATAATTGACTTTAGTCAACTGAAATTTCTTCCCCTGCATGTGAGTAGGAAGTGAAATAAGTATGTAAATTGGTTATTCCCCACCCCCTGGAAAAGGCCTATAGCCAATGATCTCAGCCTATGACATTAGGGGCAGGTAAAATTAGCTGTTCCTTGCCTCAAGGTGGAAATTATTCTGTGGTGCATTTCATGTTCCAGAGCTCACGAAGAGATTAAGCTTAAAGCTAGACATGTGCCTTATGTGACCCTTCTCTCTGAGTTAACTTGCTGTTTTCAATTCCTCTGCTCTCATCTCCATTAAAAATCCCCCCTCAATAAATCACCTGCAGCCCAGCCAGTGTGGCTCAGTGGATGAGCACTGACCTATGAACCAGGAGGTCACCATTCAATTTCTGGTCAGGGCACATGCCCTGATTGTGGACTTGATCCTCAGAGGGAGGCAGCTGACCAATGATTCTTTCTCATCATTGATGTTTCTATTTCCATCTCCCTCTCCCTTCCTCTATGAAATCAATAAAAAATATATTTTAAAAAATAAAATAAAATAAAAATCCCAATCTCAGTCCCAAGGAAATCAAAGGTTAAAGCAAACCCTGAGAGTCTTTGTATGTTTGTATTAACCCGTTCCTTTCTCTCTTTCTACACATGCAGTAGTTCTCACAGAGCCTAAATCAGCTAGAGTCCAAGCATGTCAAACTCACGGCCTGCAGGCTACATGCCTCCTTTACTTACCCTGTGTTAGCCTTTGAGTTGACATGCTTGAGCTAGACAAACCTGGCTTCATCTTAGCTAAATTAACTCGCATCTGCTCTGACCCCTGTCTCATAGGAAGAAGAGAAATAGAAACTTCAGCCTGCATCCTCCACCCATTCATGCTAGAGTAAGGAAATAAAGAGATGATGACTTCTCGACCACTGCCTAGAGAGAATTTCAGAGCTTATAGAGTAAGTCTTAAGAAAAAGTCACTTTTGAAACCCAGTGATTTCCTGGCAATCATCCATCTTTTTACTATGTATTATACTTACATGTGGTTTTAGAAGACAGCTCTTTGGGTCCCCATCTCTCTATGTAGTGTCCTGCCCTAGGCAAGCCAAGCTGTGATTGGCAGACTTAACCTGCCCTCAGCTTAATTACCTCTCTGCCTTCTTCCCTCCTTACAGTGCTTATTGTCCTAAGTTCCTTCTTTTTCCACATTCAGAGATGATATGGTGGCTACTTTTTCTCTCAACAGTTATGAAAACAAAGCCCCCAAAGGATTTGAATCAAAATGTCTGTGTGTTAGAGAAAAAAGACATATCCTTTTGAATCAGAGACCTAGAAATTTCTTTGAGGTACGTTTGCTAAATTTAAAGCTTTATTTATCTTCCTGCACCAATACTTTCTTTTCATTATAAAATAACCCCTCTTTTTGTTGGTGATTTAATTATCATTGTTATCAGAGTCATTTAATAGATAGATATTCAGCTCAAAGTACTCTATATTTCATTTCTTAAGACTTTTCACTCTTTAAAGTCATGCTTTCCTTCAACATAGTTTATGTTGGGTGTTGGCATGCTTATCTTTTTCTTCTATTCCATCCAGATTTATAGTTCTTAAACTCCTTTAGGAGATTTATATAAGATATAAGAAAATAAAAGATTAGAATAAATGACTTCTCTGAGAGCCTCTGTTTTTGGAGTTCTTTTTTCTAAATATCATCTCTTCTTCATCTTATAAAAGGTAGATATTTTGGTAAGTTCTTAAAGTCCTAAATAAGCAGAGGTTGCCCAATTGGTCAGTCATGGCTCCAGGATGAACTTGACTTCTCTCACATCCTCAAAGTGTCAAGGGGAGACTGAATGTGCATTTCAATAAGAAGTCAGTTATTTTCTTTGAAGGGCCACCTGGTAAAAATGTTAGGCTTTGCAAATCCTGAGGCCTCTATCACAACCACTGCGCCCTCTATTGATGTGCAAAAGCAGCTAGGATGTGTCTTATTCCAATTAAACCTTGCTTACAAGAAAGGCCACAGACTGGATTTGGTCCGTGGGCCATAATTTGCAGTTTCCCGAGTTAAAAGAAGAAGGGGTTCTGATTTTTAAAGATAAAAAAAATATTTGAAATACAGTAGTGTGGGTAGAGATTTTAGAGGTGATGGAAGACATACAAATGTAAAAGAGGTGCCCTGGACTTTATTATTTTAATACTATTGTTATTTAAAGGAAAATGCTTGGTAATAAAAATTCTAATAATTTCACCTTCTTATATTTTCCCTTCTGTGGTCTGTTGATCATTGATGCAAAAATTCTGCTTTAAAGAAATGATCAGATGTATTCACAGGAAGGTGAGGATGGCTAATGAAGCTTGATAAATTGTCATTTCCAAAGTCATTTGCAATTTAACAGAGGCCAAGCCCACTTAGCACTGAATAGAGGGCAAGGGGCATCAGAAGGACTTCTGTCATTAAGAAGCTAGATCAGAGGAGTGAAAGGTAACTAACGTTTGTTTGCCACCTACTGAGTTCGGGTGCCTGGGTGCCAATCATGTCATGCTTTTATTCCTCTCAGTAACCCTGTAAGATACAAGATATAATTATCATTTTAAAGATGAAGCTTAGAGTGATTAACTTGATCACAAGTAATTAGTTCATAAGTGTCAGAGCTGAAACCCAACCCTAGGCCTCTCTTTCCCAAAGACTGTTTCATACACTGTGGTTGATAGATCCTCCCTTTCTCCAGTTGATTGACAGACGTAAACCCCACATGTGGCCAGACATACCTGAGCACTGAACCACACCAATCAGCACCTGCCAAATACCCTAAGCCCCGATTCCTAAGACCCTAGGTCACTAATCACTAATCAGCGTGTGCTGAGTACCCTAAGCCCCGTCCCCTATCCTCCCCTTAAAAGCAGACACCCAGGTGTCTTCCAGCCTCTTCCTCTCTTTCTCTCTGGAAGCAGCTGGCGGAGGTACCCTATCTCCAATAAAAGCCTGTGTCCTGGCATCCCTGTCTCAGCTACCTTCTTTAATTAATCTATCAGTGATGACTAGTCCTCCTTTTGTTGTAGCTCCAAAAGGTTCAGGGATCCCAGCCTCCTTTGAAATTCTGTTGCAAATTACAGATCCCAGAAAGAAAAAATTCCAATGCACTTTTGTACACAACTTCACACTATTTTGCATGATGGGTTAAGGGCCTCCCAAATCCCCCCAGATCCTATTCTCCAGAGATCTAGTCCTTCAGAGGGATTCTCTTCAGAAGCTTGAGATTGTCATGTACCAGCTGCCTACTGACCCTCAGACCCAGCACGTTTATTCTGAGCAACCCTAACGATCCCAAACCAGCCCTGCAGCTGTGTCAGATGGAGAAAGAAGAACGCATATCCTTCCAAAGAATTGTGTAAGAGTTTTCACTGCAGCTTTATTCATAAGAGAAAAGGTAAATCTTTTTTTTCGAAATTTTGCTCTATTGAATGTGTTGAGTTTATATACATTACCCATGTGCCAGAGAGAGGGCTTCATGTTTTAGACATACTATGCCACTTAATACTCATAACAGCTCCGGAGGTAGATTTGTTAATGGAACAGTGTGTGAAGTAGGACATTATGGACCATTAGAGAGGCAAAATAACTTGCCTTAATCACTAACACCACACCCCGCTCCCCTCCCTGCCCTCTCCCCTCCCCACCCCCAGGAGAGAAAAAACTCAAACTAAGGAAGTAGTTTTTTGGTGTGTTTTTTTTTTCTTTCTTTCTCCAAGGCACCTGTTCTTAACCACGTACACATCCAGAAAATCTTCCCATTGACCTGTAGATGGAGACAGGCAGAGCTCTCTGAGTCTCCCATAAAAACAACTGGCAACCTCTGTGATGAATATTTATACTGTAAAGTGCCTGGAGTTTGTGCTGTATGCATTGTTGTCATTAAAAAAAAATGTGAAGGTAAATATTTATAAACAGCTGCTAAGAAAACTAGACTTCTGGGGAAGAAATTTGAGCTCAAATTGCTGCCAGGAGGCTTTCTTTTTAACATGGAAATATGCAAACTGACTCTAAACAGGAGCCTTCCTCCTATTGTAATTCCTGGCTTTCACTGCGTATCTAAGACTCCCCTAGAATTCAGGTCCCGGGAAAATGACTGCTTTGGAAAAGTTTAACTACAAAGAGACACTTCTTCTCACCCACTGCAATAGAGAAAACAATCAGGACTAGCAAACACCAGACTGAAAGGACGTGGAGCAACTGGAACCTCAAACACTGCTGGTTCAACTCCTTTACAAAATTGTTTGGCAGTTCCTAATAGTGGTAAATTCAGTTCACCTACCCTAAGATTCAGAAATTTCACTTGGAAGCATTTACCCAAGAGAAATAATACCATATATCTATCCAAAGGAATGCATAAGAATTTTCATTGCAGCTTTACTCATAAGAGCTACAAACTGGACACAACCCAAATGTCCATGAACAGATGCGTGCATAAACAAATTGTGGTAAAGCCAGACAGTGGAAGGCTGCTCAATAAAATGGAACGAGCTACTGATACATGCTACCAACACTGACTACCACATACAAGATGAATATCAAACACATTGTCCTGGGAAAACAAAGCCAGACAGAAAAGACAATACACTATATTCTTTCATTTATTTGACACTCTAGAACAGTGTTTCCCAAAGTGTGGTACCTGTACCCCCAGGGGTACAGGAAGAGTTTGGTGGGGGTACACATTGCACCAGAGTTTGGTGGGGATATGCACTTGCAGTGCTTAGCTCCGCCTAATTTTACATTCTCATGAGTCAAGTCAAGACAGTCTTGTGAGGCGTGAGATGGTCCGGTGAGCAAATAAATGTTATTTATAATATAACTTTTATTTATATTTTATTATGAATAATTTTATTTTTCATTTATTATTATTTTGTATATGTACCCAAAATAAATAAATAAATATATTTTGATTTTTATTAAAATACATCCATTTTTTTTTGACGAGGGGTACTCAGTGTTACGAAAATTATAGAAGGGGTACACATATGTCAAAAGTTTGGAAACACTGCTCTAGAATATGGATTATAGGGCAATGCAATCCTTAAAGGGCATTTGTAAGTTTCCCACCACAGGAGGATGATGACCAGGAAAAACATGCTGGACACCAGGAGTCAGACCATATAAGGAATCGAAACTGTCCTAAAGACACCTGATTGCACACCTGCATTCCATCCAAATTCCAAGCCCGCCAGCTCAGCTCCCAGACCCACTGATGACAAGAACTTCCTGCCAGTGACTGTCTATAAGGATTAAATTCCAGCTCCTGGTGCTGCCATCCTTGACCCCATGTCCCATGTGCAGCCTTTCCCTGTGGATATGCCATCCCCATCTCCTCTCCTTAAATAAATTCAATTTGTGTTTACCCGCCATCTGAGATGGCTATTTAGCCTGCCTGCGTACCAACATGTTAAACTTTCAGGAAACATCCATGCAGCAGGCCATACAAGGCCTGCAAAATCATTTGGTCTGACCTTGCCCAGGCATTAGGGGTGATCTAATTAAATGTTTGACTAAATATAGCAGGGTGATTTTTAAGTTGATAATTTTGTATGGCCTGAGGCACCTGTTCTTAACCACGTACACATCCAGAAAATCTTCCCATTGACCTGTAGGTGGAGACAGGCAGAGCTCTCTGAGTCTCCTGAGGATGATGTTATACCCAATGGCCCTTCGGAGGAAAAAGGTGCCTATTAGCTGTGTCCCATTGTCTCTGAGTTGCCTAGCAAGAACTCTTCCTCAGTTACCAGTAAATCGCCCATTTTCACTTCTGAAATCTAATACCCCACTCCCCCTTCCCTCCTGTGTCCAAAAGGTTATATATTCCCAATGTTGCCTCACTGTCTTTGGATTTTTCATGCTTATATGAATTATCCATGTGCGTGTAGTAAAATTTGATTTTCTGCTGTTAATCTGTCTCTGTTGGTTTGATTACTAGTCTAGTTAGAAGAATTTAAAAGTGGGAAGAGAAGTTTTAATGTTTTTTGTTTGCTTTTTTAGCCCCCACAAAGTCTGCATCTTGTTCTCTATCTTGATGGGTGGGAGGCACTGTGGGTGATTGTGGGTGCATCGGTATCCTGTTCCGTATCTTGATGGGTGGTGGGTACTTGTCAAAACTCATTGATCAGTATCCTTAGAAATCTGTGTTTATTGTACCTAAATTATATCTTAATACATTAGAGTTGAGAGAAAAACAAGAGCGTTTAGAAAGAAGGTGATTGACATCCTTGGCAGGCTCAGCTGGTGACCTCGCTTCCTCAGGCACAGGCCTCCACAGACGCTCCCGGGGTTCTTTGGCTGCCCCCTCACCCCCATTCCCTGGCACATGGGAGGGGCCAGCAGGAAGCATGCCTTTGAAAACCTACTGTCCCATTCTTCCAGCTCTCTGTATGAAGCTAGAAAAAGCTTCCAAATCCCAAAGAGCAGGGGGATGAAAACAATGTCTTCCCTCTCCCTGTGTCTAGTTTCTGGAGCCCGGGACCTGAGAAATGACTGAAACTCCACGCTGAGCTTTGTTTCGGTGGGTGGCTTCACTGTCCTTCCTGGTAGATCTCATACTAGTTGGACTACACTTGGAGATTCGACCTGGGCTTGGGGGAGTGGGAAGGGGCATGCTGTTACAAGAAGATGCAAGCCAAAGGGAAGGTGTTTTCCATAGGAGTTCTCCCTCTACCATCCTGATCAGCCCAGGCCTGCTTGATGGGTCCTCCCAAGGGAAATGCATGGGGCATGTGAGCAGGGGCAGAAGTAAGGTCATCAGCACAGCCTGCCTCAGGAAGTCATCTCTGCCAACTTCCAAGAGGCCCTCTGGGGTGACTAAGCTTCCAACACACTTAATGAGTTTAGAGACACATTAACTCGAATGAGAAAATAATACTTTTTAAAACACACGGTTGCTTTGGAGAATTGTCTTCCTTCTTTCCTTCCCCAAACTGAACTGTAGCGTTACAAATCCCCTGCCAGAGAGCCGCAGGGGCGAATTTGGCAGAGGAGAGAGAGAACGTGGAACAATCCATGCTTTGCAAGTGCCAAGAGGGAAAGCAATCTGGAGTTAGCTGGCAAGACAATCCCTAACTGCAGGATGGACGCGGATCCCAAAACTCATTCCGTGTGTAGCGGGGGGAAACCACATTCCCCTCTCCTGGAAAACAGTGCTGCCTGCCGGTTTATCTCGGGCTCCTGGGGGCCCTCCAGTCATTGGAAGAGCAGAGCTGTGAGGGGACAGAATGCTTCGCGGTGGTTGTTGCGTGGCTGCCAAAAGGCTGGCTCTGCAAGGTGGCATGCTGCCAGCCCTGGGAGCAGTGGCAGCCTTCCTTGGAGCACCTGTCCTTCCCTCCTTGCATTGGGAATGTGCCATCCTCTTCCCCCGCATCCTGCTTTCCCCTGCTTGCTCCTTTTTGTCTTCAGATAGCAGAGGCCCACTGCCTTCTTCCCAGTACTTGCGGGGCTCCGGGGGACAGGATGGCCTTGTCAGGAACACCCTCTCCCAGGCACGCTCCTACCTGTCTCCCAGGTAAGAGTCAGCAGCAGGTGCTGTGACATTATGACAAACACTCAGGCCCTGATGAATGGATGTGTCACAGGCTGGGTCTCGGAGTCTCTGACAGCTCATCAATCATGACCTCGGTCCCCTCTCAGTGTCTCCTGGCCCAACTTTGGGCTTTGGACAGAATTTATTGCGAGCTGAACATCATTATTTCCAACGTGGGCAGTCTTGTTTAAAATAGCATAATGCAGCTAGACGATCACACTTGCACACCCAAATCGGCCACTTTTTCTTTCGTCAATATTTCTTAGGTGCACATCAGTCACAAGAAGCTGCTGGAGAATTTCACTCACCTCCAGCCTCCCACTGAGGCAGGCAGTTAGATAGGCATGAGCAGAGGAGGAAGGAAGGGCCAAGTGCAGAGGGTCACCAGGGCAGAGAGCCCCGGCTGCCTAGCAATGAGCAAAACTACAAACCCTTACACAACCCCTCCCTTAAGCATTAACCCCTAGAGGTGGCATCTAGGACTCAGATGTTTCATCTCCAAGGCCAGAGGGTAAGCACTACTAGAGGAAGTGACTCCAGGGCTGACATCAGGACCTGCTGCAATGGCTAATAACTGACGCCCTCCCCTCGTGCCTACCAATCGGGAGACCACAACCCAGAGGAGACACATGTAGAAAGCTGATGAATATTCTATTGAGGTCTTCCCCTAAGACCTCAGATAAAAGCTCTCAGGATGGAGGACCCAGACCCACTTAGTCCATGGCACCCACCCTCCCCTCTCTCTTCCCCTTCTTTTTCCAGAACATCCTGTTTTATTCCTCTATTCCTCATAACATCGTCTTAACTGGGGCCCATTCCTCTCATATTTCTCTAAACCAGAGGCCAGCGAGCTTTTTCTATAAAAGGCCAGATGTTAAATAATTTATTTAAATATTTACTTATTAAATTGTAAACCAAGAGGCAAAATCCAGCAGCAATTATTGCTGAAAGGTTAATAAGACTTGTTTACATTTTATTTGATTACATTTAACATTTAAGAATGTAAAAACCATTATTAGCTCATGAACCATACAGGAATAGATGGTGGGCTAGTTTGCTAAATCCTATTTGTCTTCTTTTTTTTTTTTTTACTGTATTGTTGAAAGTATTACAGATGTGCCCTTTCTTTCCCCATTGGCCCCTCCGACTCACACCTGACCCACCCGCAGGCCTTCACTGCACTATTTTCTGTGTCCATGCGTTATGTACATATCATATAAGTTCTTTGGTTAATCTTTAACCACCCTCCCACCCCCTGCCACCTTCCCTCTGAGATTCATCAGTCTGTGCCATATTTCTGGACTTATTTTTTGTTTGTTTAAATCTTTATTGTTGAAAGTATTACAGTATTACAGATGTTCCCCCTTCTTTTTCCCATTGACCATTTCCTGCCCATCTCCTGTACTCCACCCAGGCCTTTACGACCCTATTGTCTGTGTCATGCACATATGCATACAAGGTCTTTCGTTGATCTCTTCCCATCTACCAACTCACCTACACCTTCTCTTTGAGATTCAACAATCTGTTCCATGCTAATATGTCTCCACATCTATTTTGTTCATTAGTTTATTTTGTTCATTAGATTCTAAATATGAATGAGATCATGTGATACTTGTTTTTCTCTGACTGGCTTATTTTGCTTAGCATAATATTCTCCAGGTCCATCCATGCTGTCTCAAAGGGTAAGAGATCCTTCTTTTTTTATAGGTTCATATTATTTGTTTTTCAAGACCCAGCTCAAACTGTGGTTGCTGTGTAAAACATATTTAACACCCATCATCAAAAATTCTTCTCTCTCTTAGAAACATCTAATTTATACAATTTGTCTAGCAGGTATTCTTACATTTATGAATGCATCTATCAGGCCATATGGTTGTAAATTTTAAAATTAGACAGAATAAAGTTTAAATGCTGGCTTTTCAACTTATAGGTGAGTGGCACTGTGAAAATCACTTAAATTCTCTGAGAACATTATTTTAAAAATACATCAAGATATGTTTATAGCTGTGTAAATGGTGTAATGTCCTTGTTTCCTTACCTAGATTTTCTAAAATTATTTATGTTAAATATGTATCTTTTTTATCATACAAATGTGCTAATTACCAGAAATGTTGCAAAGACAGTATATATTTTCTTTCACTTCTTGAATTCTTTCTATTTCTTTCTCAGGGGTACGGGTCTCATGTACAAAACTAAATTGCACTTTTTAGTGCAATGTTACTGCCTTACACTTTAAACCCTCCACAATGCTTAATTGAGATCAATGGTCAAAATTATTTGCTATTAATTTAAATGGTACCTAAACTCATTTACACTAGAACTTTTCAAAGAAATTCTGTATTCATTTAAATTTGCTTGATCTACTCCTCAAACTAATTCAATCTGCCTTATTTGACCATCACTCAGTCAGCCTCCAGGTCTCCAAATCCAGTGAACACATTTTAGGGCTCATCTTATTTCACTTATCATCAGCATTGGACTCAATCACTCCCTTCTTTATGACACCTCAATCCCTTTAGATTCCATACCAGGATTTCCTGGGTTTCTTCTTACTCTCTTATTTCCATTTCTGTCTCAGAGACCCTTAACCATTGGCATTTCTAAAGACATTGTCCTTACTATTATCTCCCTAGGCATTTCCATCCCCAGTTTCAGATGACATAGATACACAAATGTGTCACAAAATTTAATCTCTCCAATATCACCTCTCTAATGTGTAATCTCACTCAGAAACCTTTCAAAATTAACATGACAAAGACTAAAATATATGGTCTATGCAAACTTCTAATGCCTACCAACCAAAGCTAGTCTTCCTTCTGAGTTTTCTGTCTCAAGAAATGGTGTTACCATCCTTTCTGTCAAACAAACCAGAAACCTAGGAATTATAAACACCTACCTCTCGTCCTGGAAGCTAATTGGTCACCAAGCTCTGGAGATTTTTTTCTCTTTTAGTGATGAATGCCACCACTATAGACCAAGAGCCATCTCACACCATGCTAGCTAACCTCCACTTCTCTGCTCTTCCCCACCTGTCCTCTACACCACAGAATTGTACTCTCATAATCCAAATCCAAATTTAAAATATCACACCTACCCTTCATATCAACTCAAGTTTCAACAGCTTCTCTTAACTCCATCTTTTAGAGCATAATTTCAAACTGATTCCTTTTGCTTTAGAATTCTTGTTTCAGCATGTAATTAATCTCTCAGTTGGATTATTATCTGATTGTTTATCTCCCTACCTAAACTAAAGGATCTGAGAGAGTATCTAATATGTCCAGGTTTGCTTATTGAAACCTAAGTATGTGGCCAATGCCTGGCAAATGTGTGCTCAAATAACATTTTTGCCATAAATAAATCGATGGACACATTAGAAAGGGTAATTTTAAAAATTTGGCTACTGAATCTCTTAGGGTTATCTGAAGATTCAACTATGAATCAATGTTTGAAGTTAAAGTGTTAATATTTTTATTTATTTATTGTGCTTTTTAAAGATATATATTTTATTGATTTCAGAGAGGAAGGGGGAAAGAATAGAGAGATAGAAACATCAATGATGAGAGTGAATCATTGATTGCTGCCTCTTGCACACCCCATACTGGGGATTGCAAACCTGGCATGTGCCCTGACTGAGAATTGAACCATGAACTCCTAGTTTATAGGATGATGCCCCACCACTGGGCCAGCCAGCCAGGCGATGTTTTTATTTAAATAAATTTGATTATTTGAGAAGTTCTAACTTGTGCCATCTGTTCACACTGCATCCAAATGCTTCTTTTCCTGGTTATCTTACATTATCATTTTACATTAGCATTCCCTTCAGGTATAAGATGCAGAGACCTTTCCAAGTGAACTCAAGTAATGAGAATTGATTGCAAGAATAACCTGAAAGCAGAAGAAGTAGAACTTTAAGGACTTTCCCCAAAACCAGATTACAGGGGGACTAGGCCTAATGGGGACCAGAAGTAAAGAGTTACTTGAGGTGAGTTCACCTTGTTTGCCTTTCAGTGGTAAAGGGTAATGGGACTTCATTCTTATAGTCATCCATTAATGTAAGGCAGGTGCCAGCTGAGACCTAACACTTTAAATCTATCTGGTTCTTCTCTAGATGTCAAATGATTGCTGAGACACAATCTAATTGAACCAGGTAGCGAACATTTAGCCTATGTAGATATATTCTTTTTGCCTGGGCCATCACCCAGCCTGTGGACTGTTTTTCCAAAAGGTCTACATAAATAACAAGGAATGAGGTGCAGAATATGAGCATAGCATTGACTTCCTGTGACCTTGAAACAACCTGGAATTACTTCTCTCAACAGAGCATGGCAGCAAATGCTTCCAGGCCCCACTCAGATATCTTTGAAGATTTGTTTGGAGGCCATACACTAACCCCACCCTCCCAGATGCTTTTGGCATTGGCTGCTGAGGTATACCCATCTTCAGAGCATTGACCTTACCTGTTAGAAGTGACTGCCTGCAGCCCACTAAAGGAGTTGGTTTAACAGCACAGGCCCCTCAATTCTGAGTGCAAAACACCCTAGAGTCTCAAGAGAAGACAAAGAAAAGCCAGACTGAGAAAAAATACTAGTATTTTCAAATGACACATCTGATAAAGGACTATCATTAAAAATATGCAAATAACTCTTAAAAGTCAATAATAAGACAGTAAACAACCTGATTTTAAAAATGGGGAAAAGACCTGAACATTCACTTCACCGAAGAAAATATACAAATGTCAAATAAGTATATGAAAAGATGTTCAGATCTAGCCAGTTTGTCTCAGTGGATAGAGCATCAGTCCATTGTGTGAAGGGTCCCAGGTTTGATTCTGGTCAAGGCCACATACATTTGTTGCAGGCACCGTCCTGGTCCTGGTTGGGACACATGCAGGAGGCAACCAATTGATGTGGCTCTCTCACATTTATGTTTCTATCTGTGTGTCTCTTTCTCTCCCTTCTACTCTCTTTAAAAAGCATTTGTAAAAAAAAATATCCTTGGGTGTGGATTGATGAGAGAGAGAGAGAGAGAGAGAGAGAGAGAGAGAGAGAGAGAGAGGGAGAGAGAGAAAGGAAGGAAGGAAGGAAGGAAGGAAGGAAGGAAGGAAGGAAGGAAGGAAGGAAGGAAGGAAGGGGGAGGAAATATGTTCAGCATCATATGTCATTAGAAAATTGCAAATTAAAACAACAGTGAGACTACACAACTGTTAGAAAGGCAAAGATCTAGAATAGTGATACACCAAATACTGGTGAGGATGTAGAACTACAAAAACTCTCATTCATTGCTAATGAGAGTGGAAAATGACATAGACACTTTGCAAGACAATTAGGCAGTTTTTTACAAATCTAACATGCTCTTACCATATGATCCAGCAATCACACTCCTCAGTATTTACCCAAGTTAGTTAAAAACTTATGCTTACAGAAAAACCTGCATATGGATGTTTATGTTTATATCATCTTTATTCATAATTTCTAAAACCTGAAGCAACCAAGATGTCCTTCAGTAGGTGAATAGATAAATAAACTGTACATCCGGGGAATGGAATATTATTCAGCACTAAAAAGAAAAGAGCCATCAAACCAAGAAAATATATGGAGGAAACATAAAGGCATATTACTAAGTTAAAGAAGTCTATCTGAATGGCTAAATAATGAATGATTGCAACTTCATGGCATTCTAGAAAAGGCAAAACTATGGAGATAGGGAAAATGTTAGTGGTTGCCAAGGGCTGGGGGAATGGGAGATAAATAGGCATAGCACAAATGATTTCTAAGGAAGTGAAACTATTCTGTATGATAGCACAATTGTGGATACCTGTCACTATACATTTCTCAAAAACCCACAGAATGTGTAACACTAAAAGTAACCCTTAACATAAACTATGGACTCTGGGTTATAATAAGTGTCAATGTAGGTTCATAGATTTTAATAAAATTATCACTGTGATACAGGATGTCAATAGTAGAAAAGGTTGTAAGTGTTTGGAGTTAGGAGTTATATGGGAACTCTCTGTTCCTGGGCAAGGGCGTGTATCTGGATTGCAGATTCAATCCCTAGCCCCCCAGTCAGGGCACACACAGGAGGCAACCAATTGATGTATCTCACTCACATTGATCTCTCTCTCTCTCTCTCTCTCTCTCTCTCTCTCTCTCTCTCTCCCCCAGACTCCTCCTCCCACCTCCCTTCTCTAAAAATCAATTGGGGGGAGGGGCAATCTTAGGATGAGGAATATATATATATATATATATATATATATATATATATATATATTTAAAAGTTTGATTATCTGACCAGCCGACAGGCCAGTAACTATGACATGCACTAACCACTTGAAACAGGGGGCAGATGCTCAATGCAGGAGTGGAAATGACAGGCATGGAAACATGGACCACACTGATGAAGTTCAGAGGAAATGGGGGAAGGGAGAAAGCAGGAAGAGGTTAACCAAAGACCTTATATGCATACTAGAGGCCTTGTGCACAGATTCCTACACTGGTGGGGTCCCTCAGCCTGGTCTGTGAAGATTTGGCCAAAATTGATTCTCTGATATCCCCGGAAGGGTCTCAGATGGTGAGAGGGACCCCAGGCTAGGCTCAGGGGACCCCACTGGTGCAGCAATCTGTGTACAAGGCCTCCAATATATATATATACATATTTGAACTCTTCATTTGCTATTCAATTTTGCTGTGATCATGAAACTACAAAGCCACAAAGCCTATTAATTAAAAAAACAAAAGCTCTGGTGTCATTTGTTCTGCGTGGGATTTCTGAAGTTAGACCACATAAATCCACATCTTTTGCTTATCGTATTCTCCTGTCTTGCCTACTTCCCCCTCTCCTTTCTCCTGAGATCATTTTCTCAATAGATTACTTAGGCAATAATTCCCATCACAGGCTTTGCTTCTATAGAACCAACCAAATCAGAGTTGTAGGTGTGGCATACATTATTGCTGACCTGTTCAGAACTTTTCTTCTACTTGAAAGAGTGGGACATGGCAGACTGATTTATTACTTTTTACTTTTGGAAGAGAAATGGTTCACAGAAGTCTGGAATATAGGTGCTGCTAGGAAAAAAAAAAATAGGTGTGGAGAGAGTTGAAATGAAACCTCAACAACATTACCATCACTATACCTACAAAGATGGACATATGCCAAGGACAAATTGCACCTACTTTAAGGAGTTGTCTGGATGCCAGCTCCTAATTCTCTGTGAAGGAAACAAAATGTTCTCAATTCCTTTCACTCACTATATTTGTTTCCTGTGGCTGCTGTAAAGAATTACCACAAACTGGATGGCTTGTACCAACAGAGATTTGTTTTCTCATAATTCTGGAGGCTTGACCTCAAAAATCAAAGTGTTGACAAAGCCACACTCCCTCTAAGCACCCCACCGGAAAATCCTTCCTGGTTTCTTCTAGCTTATTGTGGCTGCTGGCAATCCTTGGCTTCCTTGGCTTGTGGCCACATCGCTCTGATTACTGCCTCTGTCTTCAGGTGGCCTTCTCCTCAGTGTCTGTAAATCCACCTGACACTAGATTTAGGGTTCATCCACATAATCTAGGATGATCTCCAGATCCTTAACATAATTACATCTGCAAAGACCCCTGTTATAAATAAGGAAACCTTCTCAAGTTCAGAGATTAGGAGGTAGCCACGTCTTTTTGGTGGCTGCTGTTCAGTCTACTATGGTCATCAAATTCTTTTTTTCCCTAAAGTTATATAATAATATTTCTTAAGCTTATATGTAAATTTACATTCTGCCTAGTGCTTTCAACTAAACAGCCTATTCATGACAGTAATGAATAAACATAATAATAAAAGTGTCAACTATTAATACATATTTTCTTGTGTCCCAGAAATATCCTGTAAGCTGTTATTTTCCTATTTTGCAGCTGAGAAAACTGAGTCTAAGATGAGCTTTAATTTTTCATACTTAGTATTCTAAACTTGGTAACGCCACTGTGCTTCTGTTTCCTATGAGAGCTAGAAGTAAAAGGTTTCCCAGCAGAATTCACTTTGATCCCTGGGTTGCTGTTCTGAGTATGAGGTAAATAGTAATATTCTTAGAATCATAGAAGACTAAGAAGAGTTCAGGCTGGCGTGGATGGGTCCTCATTTGTACAATAGAATGATGTAGTAGAAAGAGCAAGTGTTCTGTATTTTGCAGGGATAGCTGGAGTCTTTTCCTGTGTACCTTTGCTAGCTTCTGGAATTTGAGCAAGTCACGAAATTTCTCTAAGGCTGATTCCTAACCTATTAAATTAGGATGTACCCACTTCACCCATGTGGCTGTTTAAGGAGTAACTGAGTTAAAAGCAAAATCACCTTCACTAGATCCAGTACACATTTATACCCATATCCTTCTGATGCATTTGCACACCACAGGCAAAAAAATAAAAAAAGAAGGCATCCAGAAAAACATCCCATGTTCCCATTTTATAATCCTTGACAAAGATCCCCCACCCACTCCACCATGCTGGCTCCCTTCCTCTACAAGTTTGGAAGACAAACCTTGAGAATATAAATCTCAATGGATGCTTCCCCTACTTTAATATGTCCTTTTCTTCAATTACTCATAAAACATCCATTTCTAAAGAATGACAGGTTTACATACAGAGCAGACTATTTTCTTTCCTTACCTTTACAACCTCTAAGTCACTATCACCACCAAATGTTCAAAATTTACTGTATGAACCTCCTAGACAAAAGAGATAATAAAGTCACTATTTTGCATAAAAAGGAAGTCATTCAGCAAATCAGGGCCACCATTAGAAGGCGTCAATGGCCTCTTCAGCCTCACTTCTCTAAATGTAGCCTAGACCAGTGGTCGGCAAACTGCAGTTCACAAGCCATATGAGGCTCTTTGACCCTTGAGTGTGGCTCTTCCACAAAATACCAGGCGTTAGAAGAAGTTTAAGATTAAAAAATTTGGCTCTCAAAAGAAGGTTCAATCATTGTACTGTTGATATTTGGCTCATTGTACTGTTGATATTTGGCACTAATGAGTTTGTTGACCACTGGCACTATTAGCACCAGTAGCATCACCTGGGAACTTGAGAGCCAAACATTTCTGTAGTAAAGCCCAGAGTCAGAACCTCCGCAGTGGTCCCAGGAGGGTGTGCTTAGAGAGCCTTCCAGTTGATTCTGATGCCTGCTGAAGTTTTAGACACTCCTTGCCACAGCAGTGGTTCTCAAATGTGAGCCTGCAGTAGTCACCTGGAGGCTTGTTGCAGTGGATCATTAGGCTCCTCTCCCAGAGTTTGTGAAGTTTGTGATTCATGGGCTTGGGGCTGGGCCAGAGGATCTGCATTTCTCTTCAACTTCCAGATGATGCCGGTGCTGCTGGTCCAGGGACCACAATTTGAGAACTGTTGTAGTACTGCACGTCCAGAGGTAAATTCATCGGTTTGTTTTTCATCTCTCTATATAAAAACTCGAATAAGGAGCCTTGTCAGAAAGAAAAGAAAACAATCCATGGTCTGGAAGATTGCTTTTATGTCTGGCTTTCCCATTACGTGTAGGGTTCTTTTATGCTACTTGGATATTTGTTAAGAGCCAATTCCTCCATTCTCTATGGGCAGGACATCACTAAGTCTCTTCACGTCTCCATCAAAATCTCTCAGACCCATCCTTTGCCTCCTGAGCCTGGTTATTGCTCCAAGTCACTATCACCACCAAATGTGATAAAGGTCCTTTCAGCCTCCAAATCTATTGTTTCCATTTGTGTTCTTCACATTATCATGAGGCACACCTTCCAACATGTTGGTATCAAAATATTAAGTTTGTAAGGTTTTCAAGGGCTCTTTAGTTCCTACAAATCTAAACTTTTTCTGAGTTTAGACCCCACCATCTAATTTCTCTTTACAACTACTGGTCTCACTCATTCTCTCACTCTGTTTTGCTCACGTTGGTCCCTGTACTGTGCCACACACAGGAATTCATTTTTCTTCCTTGTTACTGTCTTTATTTGGAATGCTCTTCTTTCCCCATCTAAAACCCATACATCTTTCAAGGCTCAGATGAAGTGCCATTTCCAAACCCAGTTTGCACACCAGCCACCACTTCTCCCTGTCTACAGCACATATTACTAGTCAGTTGTGTACCTCAAACTGAAATAGCCTATAGGATTCTACTCAACACAACATTTCAGGCCACTGCTGCCAATCACGTGTGCACAGAAGATGACATCTGTATCCTATCCCTTTGTGACCATTGCTAAACTACCGATAGTACACCATCTATTAAGTGTACTCCTTCAGAATCTCACCTAGTTTTCAGTATAAGGTAAGACCTGAGGAATAAAAATTTGTTTTCTAATTAAATAGAAGGTACTGTAACAGAAACCAGTAACCCTTACACTTGATATGGTCGACTTTACTCTATGGAGAGCCAAATTCCCCTGAATTCCCCATCTACCACCTCAAAGGATAATACTAGAAATATTTGGGTTCATTCCTTAGATTTTCACAGAATAAAATGGGAATTATCCTCACCTTTTTAGTAGTGAAGGTAGCAGACAGATATGAAGTGTCTATTGCCTCAAAAGGAAACTAGCATCAAATAAGTCAATGAACCAAGCATTGTGTCTCACGTAAGAGCAGTGGTATAAAATAATGACAGTTTTTGACAGTGGCACCATGTAAATGCCGAACCTTATCTTGGTTTGAATGCACATGTACAGGAACTAATTTTTTAAAAATCTGAAATAAACTCTTGACCTCAATTATGTTTTACCTGTTCATATCTTGAAATACAAAGTACAAAAAGAGATGTGGGAGAGGCACAGAGGCTGCAATTAAATCTCTTCTTGAATTCTTTATTGTCTCTCTTTTCATGAGCTCTAATTTAAACATCTTATTTATAGTATAATGTTCTTAAGAGTTTGCTGGGTGTATTTAAATGGGATTATTCATTGGGATGGTTCTAGCAGAAGTTGAGTTCTATCTCATTTTTCTAAGTAACAGTTTCTCTTGACTCCTAAAAAATAACAAAATTTACTTTTTCAGTCTAATTTTTATGTTCATTATTACTGCTCTGTTTTTGTTTTGTTTTTTATCTTGGGCTGTGGGAGTTTAATAATGCTTTTTTGTTTTAATATTATTACTGATATTTGTAATCTTCATATCATGAAATTGGTATCTTCCTATACAACTTCCCATATCTCTTGATGTTAAAAAAAATAGTAAAGTTCAAAGTAGAGAATAAGCTAAAAATAGTGTGAATCAGTGGGAAAAAAAGTGAAAACTATATGCTATGTTTTAAATACATATTTATTAAATGTGTTTAATAAATAAATAGAAGTGATTTTCAAACTGCACATAAAGTTGCTTTCCCCACCTACTCTTGTTATCAGCTAAAAAATGACTTGAGTAATAAGTTTAATTCTATTATATATGGCTTACTGAAATAATATGATGCCAGTATATAGGGCCCCATGCAAGTTTAGATTAATTATATACCAGTCTCTCTTGTTCTCCCAAAATTACCTGTTTTAGGTTGAACTCTCCAGAAGTAGACCTCAAGACCTGTGTAAGCTCTTCATAAGGGACATGGTCCAGCAGAAACTGGTAAAAGTTGGGAGAAAGTAGAGGGAAGGGACAGGATCACAAAAGGGTGATTTCAGGTTTCAACCTCTGCCTGATTTATGAGGGAGCTCCAAGTGTTTATCCCTCCTTGAGACAAGGGGGCTGGGCTTCCGCACTTATTAGTCATTGGCTACTGGTAACTCCTGGGGAACATAACATCCCAGGGCCTTCGGCCTCTCAGTATGTTTAGGCAAATCATCTCCAATTGCTAAGAATGGGTCTATAAAGAAGACTGTAATTGCCAGGTGTTTCCATTGATCATCTTGTCTATCAGGTCAGCTATGAGGATGCATCATTGATTCACATCTAAGGATGCTTTTTTGTGGAAAATAGCCTCCAGCCATATTCTTTCCAGCCCATCAGAACTTCTCCACAAAGAGTATTTTGCCAGGTCATAGACCTTCACAATTCCCATTTGCCCATACTTCTAAATGCAGGGACATCATCTTTTCTTCATCAGGTTACCACTCTCTTCAACCAAGCTACAGCTACATAACAGAGCATAAACAAAATTTCAATGTCTTAAAACAAGAACCATTCATTTAGTATAGAAGTCTATGGGTTGGCAAGTTGGCCTGGGACCAGCTGGGTGGTTCTTCTGGTCTTGCTGGAAGTTCCCTGTGTGTATGAGATCAGCTGCAAGTCAGGTAGGAAGGAGGCTTTCCTGATTGTGAATGAACTCTATCTTATCTCTCAGCTGTGACAAGTGGAATCATTCACGCCTCCTTGGTGTAGAATGTGTTCTCTCATTCTTCAACAAGTTATTCCAAGATTATTTAAGACAGTTACAGGAACACCTACAGAACAAATATCATTGTGAAACATCTCCTGAGGTCTAGGCCCAGCACTAGCTCACTATCACTTCTGCACAGGTTTTGTTAATCAAAGCAGCTCGCACAGCCAGACCAGGTTCAAGAGGTGGAAATTAGATGCATAGTCATATTGCAGAGGACATAGATACAAATGTAAACAATTGTGCTTATGCTTTGCAGCATACCACTCTCCTCCTACTCACAGAAACATTAACTTAATTCCAAGATGAACCTAATCTTCCCAACAAAGTTTCAGGTAGAAGTTGCCTCCTGACAGATACCCAAAGATGCTATCTCTCACTCCAGTACAAACTCTTGTCTGCTATTAGGCAGGGAATTTAGTCAAAATTCTACAGACAGAATCAGTAATATATTTAGATACACATAGAAAAATACTTATTGTGAAGGATTCACTCTTCCAGAAACACCCTCACAGACAAATAACATTTACCAGTTATTTATTTACTAGTATTCTCTTGATAATCAGGAATTTTGTTTAAATGAAGGAAAAGTTATCTGCTGAATAGCACAATAAATCACTACAAACACAAGAAGTTAACAAGATAATAACAAAAGCTAACTCAATTGTTACACTCGCTGTATGCCAGGCCATCGACCAATGGAATCCTCACATTTTCATGTGGTCTGAACTACTATCATTTCCACTTTCCAGATGAGGAAGCAGTAATACAAGATTACATAGCTTTCCTAGGACCACAGGTCTATTAATGGGGAAGAAGATTTGAAGAAGAGCAATCAAACTTCAGAGTCTAAGCCCTACATTTTGATGAAAAAAAAGGGAAATAAACATGAATAAGCATATCAGAGCCTCAAGATGTCATTCTATTTTATGACCTCTTTGTAGCTGCACTGTGAAAGGATAGTTTTGTCTACCTATACCCCAATTTCCTTTTTTAAATATGGGAGTACTGGCATTAATAACTGGTCCATTATGAGGATCAAATAAATAATGAATAGAAACATGTTTTGTAAACTGTCAAGTGATGTGTATATCCTATTAGTAATACCATCCTCTTTCTCCTTCAAGACATGGGTAATAAAACAGGAAGTGGTTACTTCCCCAGAACTCCAATCACACTGCTTTCTCCTATTTTGACAATAAAGTGGTTACTTCCCCAAAACTCCAATCACATTGCTTTCTCCCATTTGACATAGTACTGACTCATTTTTTCATATCTCAGAACTACAGTCAGTAGCTATAATTCTCACTGTGCTATCAGTGTCTTGCTCGAGATTTCATAATCAACACAGTAAATGTGGCACACACAACAGACATTGATAATCAAGCATAGATCTCTTGCCAGCTTTGCTGAAGCTAAAATGCTGCCTCTGAATCCTTCCTGAGAAGTGACCTAAACAGACACTTGCTATTACCACTCAAACATAATAAACAGTTGATGTAAAACCTTTTTGCCATTCCTGCTGCAAAGCAGTCAAAAGACAGAAGTTAGAATTACGGTAAAAAGTGGAGGAACTCTCTCAAATATAAAGTTTATATTGTAAGTAGGGCTACTTCTGTTCTGACACTAATTGCAGGCGAGGTGGCCTTTTGCATCTCCATTTCCTCCTGGTTCTAAAGAAAGAGTTGGATTCTGGTCTCTAGAAAAATGAGTTTTTAGACCTATTCTTTTTCTAACTTCTAACATCTTCTAAATTAATTTCTACCTTTCCTCTTATGCACCTGAATTCCCACCTCTAATGCTTTCTCTCAATCCATATTTTGACAGTCTCAAACTTCCTGTCTACTACAAAGCTGTTTTTTGCTACTGCAGCTGATAGAAGCCTCACCTTCTACTGGCTGACTTTAACATTAGTTGTCCACTCAGTTGGCATCATAAATTCTGGTGAACTAGACTGCAAGCTCCCTGGGGGTGGGGGTGGGGGTGGGGGGCAGGTCAGGAATCTCATGTCTTTCATTCTCAGTGCCTTCTACATAATTTTATATATGGTCAAATCTTAATGATAAATGCCCAAGTTTACTTTAAGCACTATAATTTTCAAAGAACTTTCATGTTATTTTGTACTAAATTGACTGCCTCAATTTCCCTGATAATGTTAACCTTAGAAATGTTGGTTAATGCTAATATTTAGGAAAGGACTAAAACTGGACTTTCAAGTTGTACTTTAAAAACATCTATTTTCTTTTCCATAAAGACTATAGTCTATATTAGGAATATACATTGGGGGAAAAGAAAAGGTGGAAAAAAAGTCTCAAATAAACTCAGGATAATTTCTTAGGATTCAGCTTTAGCATGCATCATTTTGAGGCTGATTTTAAAGACTTTAGTTATTTTATTTCATGTTATTGCATACATTTAAACATTTTATTATTGATGTGTAATTGAATTATAATATGATTGATAAAAAGCACAAGATAATATCATTAGTTTATAATGTGAATATGGTTTTTAATTTGAATATAAATATTATATATTATAGTCAAATATTTTATATATTTAATACTTTATACAATTATTATTATTTGTACCTCATTTCCCCCCTAAGCATTTATGAGATATTTATTTAGAGTATAGTTGAAGTAAGATGTATATAATAAAAGCTTTATATAGTTTCAATTCCAAGACCACTTCCCACTTCCCACCCATGTCCCTTTGTTTTTATTTTGATGTGAAACATTTTGCTTTGCTTTTCTCTTTCTTAAGCTGGCTTCCCCTATAGTTAGCCCTGTAGGTAGGGCTGAAGGTCTACATCAGAGGGTATGAAGAAAGCAGAAGGGAATAAGACACAGTTGGATTATATGATAAGGAATCAGCCTGGAACAGAAATTTCATTATCATCACCCTGGAATTTGAGCTTTTTTTATTTCATCAAAGGTTGGGGAGGAAAAAAAAATGGGGGTCTTCAAAATGGATTTCCTTTCATCTACTTCAATTCACTGTAGTTGGGTGTTCAGTACATTTCACACTCTCAGACCCTGAAAGAATTTGGATTTGACTTTGACACATTGGAAACTTCAGTTCAAGCAGATCTGACAGGAGGAGACAGATGCCTAAACAGATGCAGCTTGTATATAGAGAGATTTTTTTTAACCAAACGTTGCTGATTTTTCTTCTATAAAAACCTTTTTTCCCTGATGAGATAAGTTTTAAAGTGTGAAATTTTTGACATTTGTATTTGCACATCACGGGCTTACTCTGCGTGTGTGTGTGTGTGTGTGTGTGTGTGTGTGTGTTTATGTGTTTGTGTGTGTGAATGTAATGTAATTGTCCTATGGTAGGTTGAGAAGCCAATATTCAGATTCTGTCAAAACCCTGGGGATGTTGCCATGTTTTTTTAATCTTCTAGCACTTCACTGAGTTTACCAGGGGCCTGTTTTCCCCAAGGTGTGAATTGCTGCAAAAATAAAAATGTGGCCGAATGCTGGAATCTCTGTTGACAAGCTGATGAGGTCCATGTCCCTGAAGTTTCTCCTAAGTCTCACTGATCCTGTCAGAGAAATCACTACACCTGCTCCTAATTGCTACCAGTGGAGAAGATTAGGACTTCACAGGCATCTGAGTAGGTTGTGAAAAAAGGGCGAGAATTCTAGTCAAAGAAAGAAGAATTTCATATAACTGAGCTGGTGTGAAGTGGATAAATGACCTCATGTTCCATATCTACATTAACAAACATCCAAGAAGAACATATACAGACATAAAGACAATGAAGCAAGTACTCTTCACAACAGTCCTACAGTTTCTGTGACCATACACAAAACATACCACTGAAGTTGGTTCATAGGCCAATGTTGGCTGACCAACATTAACCCTCAATATTTCTGAGACCTGAAATCCAAGGAAAAATATGTATCACTAGCCATTTTAAAATTCAAATCCAAAGCACAATGAAGTACCACTTTGTGTAACCATCGGAAACGATAATTCAAAGACATGTAATAGCAAATGTTGGCAAGAATGTGGACATATTGCTGCGTATATCACAGTTTCTTTATCCAGTCATTCATGGATATACCCAAAGGGAGAAGCTATGTAAACCCTTCATGTTCCAGAATTTTCTATTGAGAGTGAGATTAAGCCAAAGCCAGATTCCATTGGCACCTATATTCATGCCTGATTTCTTCCCTGTCCATCCTGCTTCCTTCACTCATATGCAGGTTTCTCCTGAGAGCTCTGCTGTCAGTCCAACATATGTACCAAAATCCCTAGCACAGGTTGTTAATAAGGACCCAACCTAAAACAGTTGTCATTTAAAATGACTATATCATTTCAAAACTACAGTAATTTATGTTTTCTGACATTTGTTTAATCTTTTAGCATAATCTCTAGGAGAGGTACAAAATCTGACAGAAATCCTGAACAAGTGAAAGGCTGATTTGCTTTTTGAACCAAGACTCAGGGAAACAGGTGTGCCAGCCATCTGTTGGTGGGCTGGAGATGATCTTCCCCCAAATGTGTCAGTCCAGGCTTCACTTCGCATAAGACGCAAGACCTGCAATGTGTTGAGGGAAACGAGAGAGAAGGAGCAGCTTTGTAAACCGAGGCAGGTGAGTGTCGAATGCCATGGCGCTTTAGAAAATGTCACGTGCAGCCAGTTAGTATGCTTTCTCATTGAAGAGTCCTTTCACTTTATCTCCAGACAGGAGACGGCACAGGCAGTCAGCACAGATACTGGAGCTGCCGGTGTCATCTGGGCCAGCCACCAGCTGCCTTCCTGCACTTTCTGGGCCCCTGTGAAGTGCCCATCTTTGTCACCGCAGGCTGCTCATTGTTTGACAAATGCCAAGGCTTCTAGGAGGATGCCTCTCAAAGCGGTGCGCAGACTACAGAAAACACACCACAGGCTCTGAGCGAGAACAAATGGAAGCTCCCCATGCCAGTCAAATACAGACCCTGGGAAATGTAACCCAGAGAAACAAGAATACCTTACCTAGTACACAGCTGGGCTCTTTCACTTGCAGTAATTTATTTATTTATGCAAAAAAGTAATTTATTGATTTATACGGAGGGTTTTCTTTTTCTTTTTTCCTACAAATTACCAGACTGAAATCACCAGCGTTTGCTGATGGTTTTGTAGATAAAAGGGAGAGGAAAGGGCAAAGGAATGGGAAGAGGCTGTGATGGAACCAAAAATAGAATTCCCAGAAGCTCAAAAATCATCCCTTAAGTTCCAATGAGTAATTAATCTGATACTCTGCACAAAACAAAAACCCCTCATTCCCTTGCTAATTAGAAACCAATTCCCAGAATTGGCTAAATAAATTCTGGCTCACTCAGGTAATAGAACAATATACAGCTATTTATGAAAAAGGAGGCATTATATGTTTTGATATGAATGCTCTCCAAGATAAAACGTTTAATGAAAAAAATGAAGATGCAACACAGCAATGCAAAATATTTGTAGCAAAACAATAAAGATTCATTTTTATATATGTGCATGTATATGAATGCATATATGTGTATGTTAATGCATATATGTGTATATATGAAATATGATACATATAAACACATGCATGTATATTTGGAAGGAGATTGGGAAAGGGGTGTAGGAGGGAGATTGTTTTTATTCTTTACCCTTTCCCTAGAATTTTTTTCCATGTGCATCTACAACCTACTCAAAAACATTTTAAAAGAATACAACCAAAACAGGTGATAAAGAGTTAAACAATATGGCTTTTTGTGGAGGTGGATAGTTAACTACTGCTTTTTTTACTTGCTAAGTCAAATTTTTATTATGTTGCCTCAGTTAGGTGGCTCAGTTGGTTGGAACATTGTCTCATACACCAAAAAGGTTTCAGGTTTGATTCCTGTTCAGATTGATCCCAGGTCAGAGCACATATGGGAGGCAACCTATGGATGTTTCTCTCTCACATTTTTTATTATGTATATTCTAAAGGCCCAAGGCACAAAACTCTATGCAAGAGTAGGCCTTCCTTCCCCTAGCTGCCAGCACAGACTTTTGCCAGGCAGCTTCCTTCTGGCCCCATTTTCATCAGGAAGGATGTCCGGTCTAATTAGCATATTACCCTTTTATTGTTATAGATTATTCCTTGAAATTCCCACAGATGCTTTAAAAATATTGTAATGACTGTAGCTTCCTGTGTACCATGTTGTGCTCTTAAACCATAATTGCTATGTCCTAACAGAGTGCTCTTAAAGACACATCTGTGTTTACTGATTTGAGTCCCTAGGGAAAACATATGCAGTGGGAGATCCCAGCCTTCCCCAAACCCAATGCAGTTCCCAAGGCTGCTTTGGAGAGAGATTGTCGGGAGCAATGGGTCAAAGTCCCTGCTAACTCACAGGAGGAAAAGACCACGTCTCTTTGAATAAATAGAGTATGCATCCAGTAGTGAGAAAGAGAGGTTCCGAGGTAGGTAAAGGCTCCAAGTCCAGACTAATTCTTTGCCACCTGTCATTAGGAGTAGAATCCTTAATGGTTTCTAAAAATATTAGGAGTGAAAACACGTATCGCTAAAATGTTTACTTGAGAGCAAAGTGCAGCATCCTCCTGGTAATTCTCAAGGATGTAGCTAAGAGCTAAAAATATCTCACGCGGGAGGGCTGTGCAGATGGGGCGTTGAGAGCAGGGGGTGCACAGAGAACCCAGAAGAGCAGCCATCTGAGCAGATTTCACAGGATTAATAGGGAGTTTGTGGGCTGGTGGACTTTAAAAATAGAACCTCATTTCTGAGGGGTGAGTGCCCTGCTCCTAGCAGGAGCCTGCTGGGAGGGATGATTAAAATGAAAGATTGTGCAGCTTTAAGGAAATGTTGGAGTAAAGAAATGGCAACAATTACTGATGCTCCAGCCACCTTCTAAAAGGTTTCTGCAAATTGCTTTCCTTGGATGAAATACCAAATATCTGTTCCCAAATGTTATGAAGCAAAATAAATCACATTCCATTGACACATCCAATATGTCGTATCAGAGACCCTGAATCCAAACAAAGCAAAGCTGCCGTTAGCCAGGGCGCTTTTACGTCTCCTTGCCTGGCTCCTGTGTGAAGGCTGCAAGATGAGAACGTGTTCCTTGTAAACAAGAAAGCATCCCCTGCCTCCTCCCCGCAGGAAAGCGAAATCCAATCAGCCACTGACAAGTTTTTAGAATTCAAAACTGAAATCATTTACCCTGACCCCCGACTTATTTAATAAATGAAGAAGGTGAAGCTGAGCAAAGGGGAAGCCCTTAGGCAAGGTCAACGCACTGGAGGTGCACGCAGGCTGACCTGGACTCCAATCTCTCAACTCTCAGCTTATCAAAAAATATCCCTTCTGCTAAGTACTCTATACTAACAGGGGTCTAGGGCTGTATTTCTCTGTGAGACCTTGCATTTTCACTAGAATTAGAGCTCTGAGAGAAGGGATTTCTCAAGCAGTAGCTGGCATATGAAGAAGGAATTTTTTTGAGGTATGCAAAGAAAACGAGGGTTTAATTTCTTGATCTACAAAACAATTCAGTGTTAAAGTGACATGTACTGTGGGACTGTGTTGCACTTCTCAGATGTAAATACTGGGTCACAGTACAACCAACAATATGTACTAAGCTGAGGTGTAGCAGCTGTTGCTGGATCTTCCTCACCAGCAGGTGCCCCCACCTCCTGGCTATTGGGAGTGCTGGCTGCTAAGAACTTGGGACTGACCCCTTCTCCAGAGAATTTGTCTGCTCTCCTGAAAAGGCCTGAGAGAATTACCAATGATGAATTGATATGGGGTCCAAAAGGCCAGCCCCATTGCCTCAAATCTGTGGTTTTATTCACTGCAGAGCTCCCCGTGAGATCAGGCTGAGGCCAGATTCCAGCTGTAACTACATCCTTATTCAGCTCCTTCTCCTGAGTGTCTCCTTCACTAAGTATAGGTGTTCCTCTGAGTCCTCCTTCAATACAGCAAGTGCTTTCCTGACCTCAAATACAAAATGCGTCTGTGGGAGAGATAATAAATGCCTGATAGCAACAAGTAATACCTTATCACTACTTCACTCATTTCCACTTTGGTCTCCATGCAACCATGTATGTGAGACAGAGTTCTTCATGTTTCTGCTATAACCAGATGCCTGAGCTCTCCTTGCCTGATAATATGGAATGTTTTCTAGGTTTTCTGCTTAGTCATATGCGTTCTGACTTGTCCATCCAATTATGGAACACTCAGTCATCTTTACATTTTTACAAATGTGAATTGTAACTCACCAACCCCTTTAATAGAGGTTGAATAGTTCTCCTGCCTTTGGTTTCCAGAGTTTTACTTATGTGTAGTAAGAGGCGTGATACCAGGTTCTGAGACCATGATTAACACTGCGGATTGAAGGACCTCAGCAGATATACATAGTGACAATAATTTCATGGATTATCTCTATTGAGATTCTTGGCTTTCAGTTTAAGCAAATAAGGTGTTTATTGTTAAGGTACAAGGAAGCGCAAGGGATTAGAGTGACACTGGCAGAGGACAAAGAATGTTGTATGGCTTTGTTTGGTGCTGCTACAGAATGTTTCTTCTACCTGTTAACAAGATTCATGGTTCTGGGAGGGGGTATAGTTGGTGAAGCTGAGGTCACAGTCCCACTGCTTGACTTTACTGGGTCAATGTGAATAGAGATCTAGGGAACGGGTTGTCTGACTTGGCCTACACATGAAAATCACTATAGGAAGCTTCATAAATCTCTAGTCCCAGTTGATGTGGCTTAGTTATCTGAGCATTGTCCCATGCACCACAAGGTCTCCAGTATGATTTCTGATCAGGGCATGTGCCCTGGTTGTTGGCTCAATCCCCAGTAGGGGCCTACAGGAGGCAGCCCATCAATGTGTCTTTCTCACATGGATTTTTCTCTTTTTATCTCCCCATCTCCCTTCTTCTCTCTAAAATCAATAAAAAACATCCTATCTAGTAAAAGAGTAATATGCTAATTAACCATCACTCCACTACACCCACAAGTCATGCCCACAAGCCACACCCACAAGCCGATCAGGATGGAGTATGCAAATTAACCCAATGAAATTGGTTGTGGCCACAGAGAGAGCAGGAGAGAGGCTTGGGTTTCTCCGGTGATGGAGGAAGCCAAGCTTAAGTTTCAATTATAGAAAATAAATAAATCCCCTGCTGCCAGAGAGTGAGCAGAAGGCATGGATCTTCTCCAGGCTACAAAGTTTCAATTGTAGGAGATAACTAAATCCCAGATACCAGGACCTCTGCTTGGGTCACGGGGGGGAGGGGGAGGATATGGCCGGCCTAGCTGCCCCACACCCCAAGGGAACCCCCACCCTTATCCGGGACACCCTTCAGGGCAAACTAGCTGGCCCCCAAGCATATACCAGGCTTCTATCCTATCTAATAAAAGAGCGATATGCAGATTGACCATCACTTCAACACATAAGATGGCTGCCCCCATGTGGTCAAAGATCCTGCCCCCATGTGGACACAAGATGGCCACCACAGATGGCCAGCAGGGGAGGGCTGTTGGAAGGGACCAGGCCTGCAAGGAAGGGCAGTTGGGGGCAATCAAGCCTGCAGGTGAGGGCAGTTAGGGGTGACCAGGCCAGCAGAGGAGGGAAGTTGGGGGCAAACAGACTGGCAGGGGAGCAATTAGACATCAATTAGCCTGGCAGGGGAGTGGTTAAGGGGTGATCAGGCTGGCAGGCAGGCAAGTAGTTGGGAGCCAGCAGTCCTGGATTGTGAAAGGGATGTTGGACATCACTGGAGGGGTCTCAGATTGGATAGGGTACAGACTGGGCTGAGGGACACCCTCCCTCCCCCTACCCCGCCCCTGTCATGAATTTCATGCACCGGTCCTCTAGTATGCTATAAAAAATGATACTTAGGCCACACTACAGACTACTCATGAAGAACAAGACCCCTTTGCTGCCCACTGCCTGTAAATTTAACATGCTCATTAAGATTAAAGCTGAATAAAGAAAGAAAACACACCCATAGGTATAGCATGGAAAAAACTGATCTCTGAAGAAAAAAAGAGCATATAACACTTTTCAAGAAAGTAAAAATAACCCCTAAAAGAATGTTTTATCATCAATATTGGATAAAAGAATAGGGGTGCAGCAATATCATTAATCTCTCAAGGAAAACAAAAGCTATTTGAGGAGAGGAAATAATTTGAAGGGAATATCAAGAAGCCCATCTAAGAAAAGCACTTTGAAGACTCTATTTTAACAACAACTGAGAAATTGAGAAACCTGAAAAGGTATAAAAGAGTGAACAATGATTCTATATAATAAAAGCCTAATATTCTAAGCGTCCAGTCATCCAGACATCTGTTCAATCGATGAAAGTGTAATATGCTAATGTCACTCAACCACTCACTATGACATGCACTGATGACCAGGGACAGACACTCCAACTGGTAGATTAACTTGCTGCTAAGGCCCAGCCAATTGGGAGTGAATGAGACAGGCTGGACACACCCTGGAGCCCTCCTGAGGTCCCTCCCCAGATGGCCAACATCCAGGGTCTCTCCTCGGCCCCAATTATGCACCGGTGGGGTCCTCTATCCTGTCCTGTGCCCTCTCACAATCTAGGACCCCTCAGGGGATGTTGGAGATCTGGTTTTGGCCCAATCCTGCAGGCCAGGCTGAGGGACCCCACTGGTGCACAAATTTGTGCACTGGGACTCTATTTATATATAATATGAGCATTACATATACATACATGTGTACACCTTTGGATGAGGACAATGGCAGGGAGGTAAGGGAAGAGGGTGGGATGGGAACCAGGAGGAGGGGACATAATGGGGGGAAAGAGGAACAACTGTAATCTTGATCACCCTTCCTGCCAGGACAACAAAACACTGGTTTCCTCCTACACATTCCAATAAATTGAGATTTAAAAACCTTTCTCCTAAAAAAAAAAAAAAAAAAAACCCATAAAATTTATAGACATACATATGTATAAAGTTATATTAGGTTCATATAATGTTATTTAGCTAAATAGATACATAAGCAAGATTCAAAAATGAATAAGAATAGGTTATTTAGCAATGTATAATACCAGAAATGACACTAAATACAGAGGAAAAGTTAAATCTTTATGAAGTTATTAAATACTACACTATTTGTCAAGCCCAGGAAAAATGGCTACAAGGAAGGCAGCCAAAAGACTTCAACATCTCCTTAGGGAAAGATAAAAAGGAGGGGAGGAGAAAGGTTTTTAAATTTCAATTTATTGGAATTTATAAGAAGAAACCAGTGTTTTGTTTTTTTGTTGTTGTCCTGACAGGAAGGGTGACTTGTTACAGAGTAGCAGACATCACCTTCTGATCTGTTAGATAAAGAGAATAAAAATTAACCAAAAATGACAGGAAGACTGCAATAGACTTTCCAAATTAGAAAAGGGGAAAAGAAAATAAACAGGAAAAGTAAAACAAAAGAAGAAACAATGATAAAGCCACTGGTAAACATAAACTAAGATTACTGTGACACACCATGGATATTAGACACTGTGAACAATGTAAAAAGAATAGGAGGATCCTGTCACAAAAAGAAGAGGCAACATATCTATAATAATCTATAATAATAAAAGCATAATATGCTAATTAGGCCAGACAGCTGGACAATCTTCCAGATGTCATTTTGGACCTTCTTTCCAGATAACTTTCCGACAAAGTTGCAGAGGCAGTTAGGGGTGATCAGGCAGGCAGGCAGGTGAGCGGTCAGGAACCAGTAGTCCTGGATAGTGAGAGGAATGTCCAACTGCAAGTTTAGGCTTGATCCCATATCAGGCCTAAATTGGCAGTTGGACATCCCCTGTTCATGCATCAGGCCTTTAGTTTCTCTATAATACAAAAACACAGCCAGATGTTATATATAAGGCACACTCTTTTTTAAAAATATATTTTATTGATATTTTTACAGAGAGGAAGGGAGAGAGATAGAGAGGTAGAAATGTCGATGAGAGAGAAACATCGACCAGCTGCCTCTTGCATACCCCCTACCGGGGATGTGCCCGCAACCAATGTACATGCCCTTGACCAGAATCGAACCTGGGACCTTTCAATCCACAGACTGACACTCTACCACTGAGCCAAACAGGTTTCGGCATAAGTCACACTCTTACAATAACTTTAAAATAACATTAAGATAAATTGAGTGAGCAAAGAAATAGCAGAAAAATTGAAAAATAAAAAGAGGAACTCAAAGCAGCAATATTAATATCAGCAAAATGTAATTTAAAGGTAAAAGAACCAAATAAGATCAAAAGAGACATCATGTAATGATAAAAAGGCACAATTGTAGAAGAGGCAGCATCATAAGTGGTATCAGCCAATCACCACAGCAGTTCAACAGTTAAATTTATTTTAAAAGCAAGAAGAACTTACTAGAAATATGTAATTATGGTGGGTACACCATACACTTCTCTCAGAACTGAAAATCCAGTTCAATACCTTAAGGACACAAATTGAAAAATACAATTAGCTTTTTCTCACAGATAAGAAAAAGCTAAAAATACCAAACCAGTATTATATGAAATGCTGAAAGGTATTCTCTTAAGAAGAGGAAGAAGAAGAAAAAGGTAAAGATAAAAATTATGGACAAATAAATATCTATCAACAAGTGAATCTAAAAATCAAGTGAATTAAAAATCTGATGTACAGAATAAACCGGTGAATATAATAGAACAGGGGTGTAGAAAGGGAGTGGACTGACAACTCTCAGGGGGAAAGTGGTGTGGGGGTTGTGGGAAGAGACTGAGCAAAAATCGTACACTTTTGGATGAGGACAATGGCGGGGAGGTAAGGGAAGAGGATGGGATGGGAACCAGGAGGAGGGGCGCTAATGGGGGGAAAAGAGGAACAACTGTAATAAACTGAGCAATAAAGATTTATTAAATTTTAAAAAAAGAAAAGAAAAGAAATAAAAGAAAAATTCAATTAATAAACACATTGATATATCACCTATCTTTGAGTGTACTTTTTCAAATACTCATGAACATTTGTAAAGTTTGGTTATATATGTGACCACTAAAGAAAAAACAAACTAGAAAAATGTGTAAGTAGATAGTTTTTATAAGTTATATTCTCTGATTAGAAGCTAATACAATTAGAAATAACTAATTAAATGGTGCCAAAACCGGTTTGGCTCAGTGGATAGAGCGTCGGTCTGCAGACTGAAAGGTCCCAGGTTCGATTCCGGTCAAGGGCATGTACCTTGGTGGCAGGCACATCCCCAGTGGGCGGGTGTGCAGGAGGCAGCTGATGGATGTTTCCCTCTCATTGATGTTTCTAGCTCTCTATCTCTCTCCCTTCCTCTCTGTAAAAAAAAAAAAAATCAATAAAATGTATTTTAAAAGCAAACAAAAAAATTAAATGGTAACAAAATATATCTTAATAATTTGACAATGACATAGCTTACTTCTAGATAATTTTGATTGAGAAGAAAATTAAAACCTGACTAGAAAGCAAGGAAAAAGAACACTCCATAACAAAACCTACAGAATACGTCAAAAGCTATATTTAGAGGAAAATTTATAACCTTAATTGCCTTCATTATTAAAAAAAAAAGGAAGCTGGCAATTTTTCATGAAAAGCAAAATTAAACACAGTTAAGAAATGAAAATTTAAAAGTATTTTTAAATGAGGGAAAACTAGAAGATAGAACAAATTATTTCAAAAGCTCTTTCTCTGAAAACACTGATCAAGTTGATAAAATATCTTATTTTGGTAAAGGCAAAGGGCAAAGATAAATGGAACAAAGAATAGGCTTAAGACATAGCCATGACATAAGAGAGATTCACATCATCATGAAAAATGCCACTTGCAACTCTCTGGCTATGAATAAATGTTAGCAAAATACGTATCTTTAGCTCACCAAATTTCATAACTTCTACCCTATTTCATCATTTTACTCTACTGTTTCTACATCTCATTTTGATCAATGAACTTCTTTTTCATTCCCAACTCCCCACCTTGATGGACATATTTCCCTTCAATCAAAGGTCATTTTAGTTTGATGGGCCTATTGTGTGTCTAAGAGGAGACTGTGTATATTGCAGCTCAAATTCAATGAGGGTGGATTCCGTACTTTCATATGAACCTTATTTCCACATTCTTGGAGCATCGCTCATGTAACTCTTTGACCCATACATGGCAGGTCTCTTGTTTATTTTAATATTTCAAAGCTCTTTCACATTCCTTATAGTAGCAGTTTTTAAAATCTAGCATATGAGGAAAATGTTACCCCTAAGATAAAAGTTTTTCACTAGTTTTAATTATCAAATGTATTTCACACACACCTGCTCACACATACACATACATAATGCTATATAATAAAAAATTAATATGCTAATTGACCCTAATGACAGAATGACTGGGAATGACCCCTCACTATGACATGCACTGACTACCAGGGGCAGATGCTCAACGTAGGAGCTGTCCTCTGGTTGTCAGTGCTCTCACCAGCTTAAGAAAGTCACATACTTTCAGCTCACTCTCAGTTAAAAAAATAGTCTTATCTTACAGGTACAAAAAATCCAGTATAATCAATATTAAATATTCAGTTTTTGTATCAGTAAGCTTTTGCTCTGTAACAAACCATCCTCAACTTAATAGCTTACAATAATAGCTAATTATTTAGCCTACAATTCTGTGGGCCAGCAACTTGGACTGGGGGTTGGCTGGGTCAAGTGGTTCTCCTGCTCTCCCTAGACTCCCTCATTTGTCTATGGTCAGCTCTGTTCTCACATATCTGGGCATTTGGCTGAGGCAACGAGGCTGACTAAACTCTGATCTCTGCAGTTTCCAATTTTCCATTAGGCTAACTCATTCTTATGCACGTAACCCATTGGGAAGGGTTCTTGAGAGAGTCAAAGTGTTCAAAAAAGTCCTTTAAGGCACAGACTTAGAACTGGTCTAGTGTCACTCTCACTGAATTCTATTGAATGAGGGGAGCCCCAGGTGCAGTGGGTGGGGAAACAGACTCTAATCCTCTACGGGAGAATCTGTGGAAGCACACTGCAAGGGTGTGGATACACGAAGGGAAGGATACAAAGCCACTTTGTAACCCCGACTACTTAAACCTCATGTCCTTCCTGTGGGTGTAGGGCTGGTCCACAGGAAACACTCACCCATGTCTTTGCTACCACTTAGCCTCAGTTCCATTCAATTGCTGACCTCCTTGCTTCTCCAGCTAGGAGTCGCACATTAACCCCTGTGTTCCCCACCTTCAAATGCCATGGACACGTGTGAGGTTTTCCAAGGAGTGCTCCACGGCCTCCTCACTTCATCTTTTACCTTCCCTACATGGTAGGGGGAGATGCATGCTCTTCAGCAATTCTCTGGCACTTCCAGCCTGCTATGATCATGTGCAGGCAGAGGAGGCACCAGCAGCCAGAGAAAACCATCGGCAAGAAAGGCAGGTGCTAGCAGTTGTGAAGTCTTTATGCTGAAGTGGTAAAAGTGAGGTTCAGAGGAGCAGTTCCTGGCTCTCATATTTGCCCCATGTAGATGGTGCAGCAACTTTATCAGACTCCAAAATAATTGGAAATGCTGTTTAGTATTTGTTACACAGGCAATAATCTCAAAATGTCCTTCTCTTACTCCCAGCTAATTTCACTTTTTTTTATTCTAGCCAGTCTTTACCATTTTTATAGGTATTCCTATTTTTTGTTGTTCAGAAAGCCTTTAATAATAAGATTTAGATTCATTGCCTTATCCCTTTTCCTCTACTTACCATCAGTACTCTATTACTCTCAATTCGGTCCTGCCAATATCTTCTCAGTTGTATGCCTACCGTCTACTATAGGATCTGACTCAACAAGTATTTCTGGAATAAATGAATTAATAAATGAGATTCATTATTGTTTTCCATGAGGCATCCAGGGTATTTTCTGTGACAATACCAGATACAAAATACTCTCGTCTTTCCTCTTCTCAGTTCCCTTGAGAGGTGAAGCCTCTCATTACCTGAAAGTTTGCATTAGTTTTAACTAGTTGTTTATTATGGAAGAAACTCTACATGGCACTTCCCATTTGTCATAGTCATTCTATTTCCTGCAACTTAAAAAAAAAAATCTGAAGGGCTATGGCTATCACTTTCCATGGTGTAAGTATAGATTATCATGAATTTTATTCATGATGCTCTAAGAATAAAGAACTGCATTTCTCTCTCCTTCCCCATCACCTCTCTCTCTTTTGCTTTCTGTCTTCCTCTGTTTCTCCACCACACATATAGGCACAGCCTTGAAATATGCTTCTCACATTGTTGTCTCTCAAGAACTTCATTCCCTTCCCATCATCACCTATACACCTCAATTGTTTTTAGTAAATTTTCTAATGAGGTCAAAACTCCCAAGTAAAAAGTGCAAAGGTCATAACACACAGCTCTGTGAGTTTCATAAATGGATACACATGTACAACCAGGGGTCCTTCCGCAGCCCTGGGGAAGCTAGTGCACCGCTAGCCTCTCTCAGTTGGGGGCGCCTCACTCTTCCACCAGGACCTGTGACAACCCCACTAAGGCTCTTTCCCCATGACAGTCCACACCCAGGCTGTGGAAACCCCCAAGCCTCCACTGCTGTGGAAGGCAGATAAAAGATAAGCCTCTACTCTGCTTATCTCCTTTGGAAATACTTATGGAAATCCATGTTGTTATTTTTGTTTTCAGGTTTTCAGTGCTACCTGCTTACTTACTAGCTCCTTCTTTGGTCTTATTATCTGTGTTTGGTCTTCTCTTATTATATGAGTTCCCTTGTGCTCTGTAATTTCTGTGAATGAATAGAGAGTAATTCACATAGTAAGTTTCCCATGAGCATTCTTCACCTGCCCTTTGCATATGATCTTATTTCACTTTTTTTGGAGGTTAAACGTCAGGATTTCTCTGTTCGCTTTATATTGTATCCCTGGTGCTTAGAACAGATTTTGGCACACTGCCTAAGTGCAAATATTTGCTCAGTAAATATGGAATGACTCTTTGCCTAATTTCTTTTTTTAAGTATAATTTTATTTATTTCAGAGAAGGAGAGAGAGATAGAAACATCAATGATGATAGAGAATCATTAATTGCTGCCTCCTGCATTCCCCCTACTGGGGATCGAGCTTGCAACATGGGCATGTGGCCTTGACTGGAATCAAACCAGGGGCTCTTCGTCCACAGGCCGAAGCTTGATCCACTGAGCCAAATCAGATAGGGCTCTGCCTACATTTTTATGTTGGGGACTTTTGCCTTATTCCTAATCTTTGAATGGGGGCAACAGTCTTCCAACATTGAATTTACTGAAAAAATATTCAGATAGGTGTATAGGGCAGGAATGTATATAGATAATTAGAATACTTAGTGAATCTTGGCTGGGTAGCTCACTTGGTTAGAGCATCATCCTGAGACATCAAGGTTGTGAGTTTGATCCCCAGTCAGGGCACATACAAGATCAATCAATGAATGCATAAATAAGTGAACCAAATATCTCTCTCTCTCTCTCTCTCTCTCTCTCTCTCTCTCTCTCTCTCTCTCCTCTCCCTCTCTCTCTCTCCCATTCTCTTTCTCTCTTTCTAAAAATCAAATAATCAATAAATAATAAAACATAAAACACGTAGTTAAATGGGCCAGCCAGTGTTGTGAAAATAGATGTTATATTGTAATAGTTTATTTATAATTTTCTAGATTCTGCCCTAGGAGTTTTCTATCAGCTGTTAGTACTTCCCCTCTCCCTCACACAAATACACCACTATCACTATACACATAACCCAATAAGCATTCTGTATAGTCAACAATGATGAATAGCTGTGGTCCTGTGCTCTGAGAAATATCCTTTGTCTGATAATGACCAAATATATAAGTGGGCCCAATATAGCATGCATGTATACCAACCTTCTACCATAGAAGCAGTCAATGGCCATGCTGCATGTAGGCACACTTCCCCTGCCCTCTCTGCCTCAATTTCCACATTATAGCTGGATATTCTGCTGCCCCCTGCTGCCGCCTGCCCATTAGGATTTTTTTAAGCAAAGGGTTCAAATTAATGAGTTGTTTCTCAAATTGGGTTCCATGGTGCACTGAGGTCCCATAAGATATTTCATGGGAAAAGAGGGGTACTTAAGGAAAAGCTGTGTATATGAGTCTTGAGACTCTTCACTATCAGGTCTACCAGTGGAACTTTGTTTTTATACAACACATATATGGGATTCATGGCATAATGCTGATAAAAAAGAAAAGTTCTACTGATAAAAAAAAAAGTTTGAAAACTTTTGTAACCTAGATGATTCTAATGTATCAGTTTTCCACACCACAAACCTCTTAACCTGTAAATCTACATTTTCATTAAATACATTTCATTAAATCTACATTTTCATTAAATTCATTGTAATTAATAATGGTTGGGATATTCAAATAAAGGAATTACATTTTATTTTTTCATTTGTCCTTCCCATCAGTACACAAATTAAACCAATGGTCTTTCCTCTTTCCCCCAGGATTTGTGTGCTAGTGTTCTAAAGCCTCTTTCAGCCATTTCACCAGGTCAAAGAGGACTGGGGATGGGGGAGATGTTTTCCAGCTATGATCATAAGGGCTGGATGGGAGAACTCACTTGTTCCAGCTTTACCATAAGATTCAAAGGTAGCTGTCAATAGTTGGTGGTTCTGAGAACATTCAGATTGGTGGGGCAGACATGTATGGCCAGAGTCTCTGAAAACCCATCACAAATATAAAAACCCAAACACCCAAACATCAGTCTATTACTGCTCTGCTTTAATTCACTCTACAGGATATGTGGCATTTGTGCCATCCCCCTCTCAACTCTGCATTCAAGATTAATGAGCATTACTACATACTCTCCTAAATACAGATATCAGCAACACTTACAGGCTATAGATGCAGTGTTACAATGTTCTTTGAAAAAAATCAAATCCTATGATTAAATATTTAAACAGCATAAAATAGTTTCATGGTGCTAAAAAAAAAAAAAAGAGCTGAAAGCAAGTGTTTATTATCAGCCAAATGTGATAAATCTTTTTTTTTTTTTTAAGTTGGGAATGGAGATGTATGTGTGCATGTGTATGTTGATCACAGCTATTAAAGTTAATTTGGTGCTCACTAAATTGTAAAATAAATGAAGAATCACACTACATTCTTTATGCCAGCCAAGTGCTGGAAAATTAAAAATCACCTGAGATCCATTCAAACAGGTGCACATGGAGTTTTTCTGACACGGAGATACATCTGCAAGCAACAAAATTTTGTTTTGCATCCCTGTTCTAGCTAGAGGGATTGTGTTTTTTGAATCTTGACTTCAGCTCAAAAGCAAGTGTGTATGTCTTAGAGGCTGAACTGGTGAAGTGGCTGATTGAAAAGACTAACTCACATAGGTACCTACCCACACACATACACACATGCAGAGACATCGATGGATAAATCAGGTGTCACCTCACAGGACCTCAGTTCTGCTCCCATATATTTAGCTGCAGAAGAGTAGAGGAAGAGAAAAGGAGCATATAACCTGCTTTCAAATAAAGCAGCAAATTCTTAACCACAGTGGAAGAGCATTGGTAAATAAAGCTTTTGAGAGTGGTTGTGGCTTCAGTAAGTATACATACACAAAAATAGAGTGCATATTTTTGTTTTCTTAATTTTGTGTACATACAAAAATATTTTATAATTCTAGCATATATATATATATATTTTTTCAGAAAAAAAGGAATATCACTCTGGCTTTGAAATTCTGCCCAGTTGTGTCAAGTTGTAGAAGAATGAAGTTATGAATATTATTTCCACCCAGAAGAACCAGCAGGTCTTAGTTATCCTGGGGAAACTTGAGGTCTTGCTGCCTTCAGGAAATTCTCCCACTAGAGTTAGGATGTCCCAAGTAGAAACAGAATCAATGGCTTATTAAAGGGAATGAAAATGGTATCTGTGTTAATTGATTTGAAGAACACCTTCTGCCAAATATTCAAAGCACCACAGCTTTATTTTTCTTTTTTTTTTTTTTTTTTTTTTTTAATTGATTTTTATTAATTATGGTATCACATAATTGTCCTTATCCCCCCTTTAAATAGATATTTAATACTTTTTTGAAATATAAATGCCCATAGGGAAACACAGTACATCATAGAACAAATGAATTTTACAGACTTTCTTTCTCCACCCCTGACATCAAGATGAACGAGTGGAATCAAAGGAAGAAGATGAAGGTTTTGACAGAGAAAGATGATAAGAAAGGATACTGGGTCGATAGCAATTATAGCTCTGTGTCAGTTCTGCTTAAGTCTGGTCCAAGGCTATCTAAACTTTCTGCTCCCCAGCAACATTGTCCAGTTTTAAAATTCATCAATAAACACAGAAGCTATGCAGATAAGATGCAAACCATCCAGCAAAAAGACTAACCAGATAAATAAAGAAGTTTAGTTTATTGCAAAGTTTGTTGCATTCACCTCCTAAATGTCTCTCTACTTCTACTTCTTCCCACCTCCACCAGCCACATGTAAATCATTTTCACCCTACAGCAGCCTTCCAAATGCTTCTCCACATTTGTTTTCCCCTAACCCCAACTCATGTTCACAATGCAGCCAGAGTTATTTATTTTCAAGATGTAAATCTGATCAGATCAGCTCACTACTCGAAACTTGTGCTTTTGCATTGTCCATGGGGTAGGGTTTAGAATCCTAAGTGGTCTACAGGCTCCACAGGTTAGGACCCCTGAAGCCTCATACTGCTTTTTCTCTAGCATTGTTTCCTTGTCCCTCCTGTTCACCACGAACTCTCATTCCCAGCATCTTTGCACTCTTCCCTCCTTCCTTTTACCTACTCATCTTTGAGATCCAAGTCTCACTCCTTTCAGAGAAGACTTCCTGGCCTCTCTAATTAAGTCAGTCAGCTATAGGAATATTCCTCCCCTTAAATAGGACTGTCACAGTCAAAATTGACCATTGGTTTGATATGTTACCTAATTAATGTCCCTCTTCCCAACTATATGGCAAGGACCAAATGAGCAGGAAGAAAGTATGTTTTATTAATTATTTGGGCACATAGCTAGCCTACATATCTGAATTTGTTGGGTGTAGCCATATGACTGAATTCTGGCCACAGGAAGGTAGGCAAAATAAATATGGACCATTTCAAGAACAGACCAATATAAAATTATAGTGCAATGCTCTGTACTTTTTTCTGAAACTGAATTGGACCAAGAAAGATTTTTACAAGCCATGAACTGCAGATGTCAGGAACCTGAGTCATAAATAGGAGAAAAGTTATCCAAAGCAGAATGTCCACAATGGTCTTCTCTTTGTGTTAAGCCATGGATGTTAGAGAGTTTACTTTTTGTAACACAATTGTATTCCTCACACCTAGCACAATATCCAATACATGGTAGATACTAAATAAGTTTTATTGGTTAAATGAAAAGTATTGTCGCCCAGGCTGGTGTTGTTCAGTGGTTAAAATGTCTACTAGGGCAATGAAGGGTCATGGGTTAGACTCCCAGTCAAGGCACATACTTGAGTTGCTGCTTCACTCCTTGCCCCCAGTCAAGACACATGTGGGAGGCAACCAGTAGGCAACCAATCAATATGTCACTCTCACATCTGTGTGTGTGTGTGTGTGTGTGTGTGTGTGTGTGTGCTCACGTGCGCATGTCTCCCTCCCTTCCACTCTCTCTTTAAAGCAATGGGAAAATATCCTCAGGGGAAGACTAACAAAATTTACCCCTAAACACAGAGGTCAAGGAGAGACCGAAAAAAGAGGCAAACCACTCCAGATTGTTAGGTGGTAGGTTTATTAAGCAAGGGCTCTTATATGGCAGGCTTGTCTGGGATAGCTGCAAGATGAATAGATTTTCACACCCACCTGCCAGAATATTAAAATTTTGTACAGAAATCTTCATTGGGTTCAGTCAAAGTATATTATCCAGATTGTCTCAACAACACATTGCTTTCTCAAGGCTGTGTCATTGAAAACAGATTTATAGAAATGGTGAACAAAACCTACATTCCAAGAACAGGGGAGGGAGTTAGGAGGCTCTGATTGCCTTAGTCAATGGGTAGTCCCATCCTCTCAATTACCTCCTCTAATAATTGGATCAAGACTTTCAAGATTGTCAACTAGATGGTCAATGGTACCATTTCAACACCAATAGGAATTCCCAATTTGGGGTGCAGTGAAAAAGAAAACTACATCCGGTTTAGAATAGCTCAGTTGTGATCCAGCACTTCTGTGAGGCAGCTCTAGGGCCAGGTTCCCCTCTGGCTAAAACTGCTCTGCTCTGCTCCTCACTGGTATGCTCTGTTCTGGGCCAGTCTGCTCTGGCCTTCATTGGTATGCTCTGGTGAGACATCTTTGGTTTTTCAGTTCAGCCAGGGAAACACAGTCTTCAGTCTTTGGTGGAAAGGAAAAATGTGTTCTCTGAGCCAGAGCCAGAGAAGAGCTGCATTACGCAGACAGAAGTCCCTGCCCCTGGTCCCTGATTGATCCATCCTCATGCAAATCAAGACTCCAATTCTTTGAAGTTTGATTGGTCTAAAAGGCATTGTTGTGATTGGTCAAAAATGAGCTGCATTTTTGGTCAGTGGAGATGCTGACAGGGATATAGCTGCACAGCTTCAATTGTATTAGAAAAACTTGAATCCTATTGGCTAAAATAGGATTCCAGAAACTCCAGCCCTTTATAAGGGCTGGCTCAGATGGCAGAAATACAATACAGGCAGGCTGTTCAGTGCAGAAGCAGGTAGTTCAGTGTAGGTTTCTCCAACTAGAGACCGAATTTTCACATAAGTGAGTCATTCTTAATTTTTTTAAATCTACTTGAACAAAGTAATTGCATGTACATCCAAATTTAATGACCACCAATGAGGTATTAAAATACTATTTTTAGCCTCAAGGCCTTTCATCTGGCCTAAATAGAAACTTCTATGAGATAGTGTTGCAGAATAGAAGGGGTAGAGGCAGTAGAGCAGAGAAAACCTGGATATTTCAGGTATGGGCTGCCCCACCCTGGGCAAGACCATCATCACTCCAAGCTTCAGTTCATTTTCTGTGAAATGGGAATAATTTAAAGGGTACTTAATGTAATTTATGTGAAAAACTTGCCAGAGAGGAACCATTTTTACCATTCAAATTATCTTGGCGATGATGACAATCAACAGCAGCAACCTCTCTAATAGATAGCATTGATTTTGGCTAGAGAGCTGATTGAATCACGTAGTACAGGTTTGATTGGCTAGTCTGAGATATTCATTTAAGAAGTCACCTTTAAAGTGTACATTTTTGTGAGAATAAAAGTAACATTTACTATATAGTTTTTTAAACATTCAGGCAAATCAAAAAGAAAAAATATTTTCACTGCCAAAAGAAAATTGGTATTAATATTTTAATGCATCTATGTGAAGATTTTGCCCCATACCTAGTAACACTTCTACAATATAAGCATATGTGAAATTACAATTAGTCCTTAAGAACTTGGGCTCTGATAAGAAATTGACTGTGTTTACATCATGGCTTCATCATGATTATCTTTCAGCGTTTATTGTGACTTTTTAAGTCTGTAAATCATGGCAAATAAATGTACTAACTTCATAAAGTTATGTTAATTAAATGATGCAATATGTGTGATGTGCTTAGAATAGTTCCTGACACAACAGAAGTATTAAATAAATGTTAGCTATCATAATACATAAAAACCCAGGGTCTGTAACATCTAAAATGACTGAAGGCTCAACTTGAAGTCAGTCCTGCAGTCAGTTCTGGGTTGCTGTGGTGACCAAGCACTGACTGCCAAGGGGGCTTTGGATTAGGCCCAGAGAGAGGCCTGGAGAGAGAAGCAGGGTCTGAGCCAGGGGTGGGCAAACTATGGCCCTCGGGCTGGATCCGGCCCATTCAGCTGTTCTATCTGGCCCATGGAGCTGAAAGAGCAGAGGGTTCTCTTGCTCTCCCCTCTACTCCTTCACCAGCAGCCCAAGATGAGAGTGCCAGCATGGTCATGTTGCTTTTGTTCCGGCCCTCCAGTCCAGTTTAAGAACCCATTGTGGCCCTTGAGTCAAAAATTATGCCCACCCCTGGCTGAACCATAGTCTCCACAGCAGCTGTTGATCAGCCCTTGCCTCTCTCTTTCTCACCAGGCCTGGCCAGCAGCCATGCCTCTCTTTTTCTCTGGGCCTCCGTAGGGGCTGATGATCAGCCCAGCTTCTCTGATCAGGCCCAGAGATAGGCTCAGAGATACTGACTGGCATAGAAACCAACAGAACCAAATCTGGATGAACTGTGAGGAGCCAATGGTTGCCTAAGAGGTGGAGCTTTTGACACTGACTACATAGAAACCAAGCAATCAGAACCTAATCTGGGTGAACTACGAAGGCAGAATGTAAGGTGGGGGCTGAGGAGAGGTTTTAATGGCAACAGCTGTTTGGTGTAAGGTGTAAGAAAGTGGTTCATCCTGGCCTCTTCGGTTTGGCAGTATATTGCATATAGCTTACTATCAGTCCAGATATAGGAATTATGTTTTTTGTCTGCCAAGGACATCTTCTCCTGTTGAAAAAGGTTTTTCCCATCTATTAAACCTAGTAAAAATGGTAATATGCTCATTATACCAGGTTGACTGGCCATATTCCAAATGTCCAACTTCCTTATGGACAAAGCTGTGGTGGTGTGGGCCAAGGTAGAAGCAGTAGGGGCAATCAGGCTGGCAGGGGAGAACAGTTGGGGGTGAGATCAGGCTGGCAAGAGAGGGCATGTAGGGGCAATCAGGCAGGCAGAGGTAGTTAGGGGAATTCAGGTCAGCAGGGGAGGGCAGTTGAGGCGATCAGGCAGGCAGTCAGAGGCAGTTAGGGATGGTCAGGCAGGCACTCATGTGAGTGGTTAGGAGCCAGCAATCTCAGATTGCAAGAGGGATGTCCAACTGCTGGTTTAGGCCTGATCCCACAGTTGGACATTCCCCAAGGGGTCCCTGCTTAGAGAGGGTGCAGGCTGGGCTGAGAGAACCTGCCACCCCATGTACAAATTTCATGTACTGGGCCACTAGTAATAATAATAATAATTATTATTATTATTATTATTATTATTATAGTGATTTATGTATGTACCTGTTTCTCTAGAGGAAATAAATGCAAAAGGGAAAACAAATGTCAACAGAGTAGCATTTCATTTTGAACAAGGGCTTTAATTTCATATTAAGTATATTACTAATGAGCCATTCTTAACATGTAAAAAGTCACTTAATTATTTTACAGTGTCAACATAAAAGTCTATTCTAAATTTCTATTTCACTTATTTGGTCTACATATTCATGAAATCAATATACACACCATTTAATTTTTTTTTATTTGACTATTTCTTCAAGTACATTTATTACTCAACTTTTCCAAAATATTTTTAAAATAAATATTTATTGCTCAGATTATTACAATGTTTCTCCCCCCCCCCATAGCTCCCTTCTACCCGGTTCCTACCCCACCCTCTTCCCTTACCTCCCTCCCCCCCTATTGTCCTCATCCATAGGTTATACAATTTTAATCCAGTCTCATTCTGCACCCCCACACCCGTTTCCCCCTGGTAATTATCAATCCACTCCCTTTCTTTACTCTTGATTCTATTATATTCACCAGTTTATTCTGTTCCTCAGATTTTTAATTCACTTGATCTTCTTCCTCTTCTTAAATAATACCTTTCAGCATTTCATATAATACTGGTTTGGTGGTGATGAACTCCTTTAACTTTTTCTTATCTGTGAAGCTCTTTATCTGCCCTTCAATTCTGAATGATAACTTTGCTAGATACAGTAATCTTGGTTGTAGGTTCTCACTATTCATCACTTTGAATATTTCTTGCCACTCCCTTCTGGCTTGCATAGTTTCTGTTGAGAAATCAGCTAGTAGTTGTATGTGTGCTCCCTTATAGGTAACCAACTGCTTTTCTCTTGCTGCTTGTAAGATCTTCTTTTTGTCTTTTGCCCTTGGCATTTTAAGTATGATGTGTCTTGGAGTGTTCCTCTTTGGATTCCTCTTGTTTGGAGTTCTGTGTGCTTCCTGTACATGTAAGTCTATTTCTTTCTCCAGGTGGGGGAAGTTTTCTGATATTATTTCTTCAAGTATGTTTTCAGTATTTTGCACTCTCTCTTCTTCTGGCACCCCCATAATTCTGATGTTGGTAGTCTTGAAGTTGTCCCAGAGGCTCCTAAAACTATCTTCAACTTTCTGGATTCTCTTTTCTTCTTACTCCTCCAGATGAGTGTCCTTTGGCTCTTTGACCTGATTCTTGTGTTCCTCCATTCTGCTGTTGGATCTCTGCATAATATTTTCCAATTTAGTCAGTTTATGTTTAATTTTTAGTTGGGTCTCATGAAATTTCTCAGCCTTTTCTAGGATATTCTTGCATAACCTTAAAACTGTGGTTTTGAACTCTATATTCTCCATCTCTTTTGTTTGAGATCTATTTCCTTGTCTCAGCATTTTCGTTGCTTCCCAGAGTTGGTAGGATGTCTTTGTGTGTTTGGTGTCCCATATGGCCTAGTGAGTCAGCCTCCTCAGGTACCTGAGGTAGGCACTCTTGGTGCTCCCCTTTGTGGACTGCATGTACAGCTTTGTTGTAGCTAAGTCTTTATTGTTGTTGGTATCCCTGGGAGGAATTGACCTTCAGGCCAATTAGATGTGTCTGCTCTGGGATACCTTCTGTATTGGAGACAGTCTTATAGGATCAGACTTGCAAAATTGCAGAAGCCTCTGTGCTCAGCTTGGATGGGGCGGAGTCTCAGGGCTGAGCTGACAGTCTTGGCTTCTCGTCAGCCCTGCCCTTGTGCACTTGCCTGACTTTCCCCCTGACCTCTGCCTTCCGCTCCCCTGATTCTCTGCCTAACCATCCCATATACCCTGTGCAAGAGCTTGGGTGCTCCAGGGGCTCGCCTGGAATTGGGTTGGGTCTCTGTAGTCTGGAGCTTCTGACTCCTTCCACTAAGGAGAGGCTGCGGCAATCTCCGTGGTCAGACCTCTGCACATACTCAGTCATGTGTGACTGTAGACCAGGGGTGGGCAAACTTTTTGACTTAAGGGCCACAATGGGTTCTTAAACTGGACCGGAGGACCAGAACAAAAGCAACCTGACCATGCTGGCACTCTCATCTTGGGCTGCTGGTGAAGGAGCAGAGGGGAGAGTAAGAGAACTCTTTCCTCTCAGCAGGCCGGATAGAATAGCCGAATGGGCCAGATCCGGCCGGTGGGCCATAGTTTGCCTATGGCTGCTGTAGACCCTGCCTGCTGCAGCTCCTGGCTCCCCTGGTCTCCCAGTCTCTGAGTCTGGGTGCCTTTCTCTACAGTCCAGACTCCACCCTTATGAGCCTGGGTCCAAGGGGTTTTGGCCGGGACTGGGGTTCAGTACAGTTGGAAAGGGTTCAGTGTAATTGGGAATTCCTCCCCTCCCACCAGCCAGGCATTCAGCCACACTTCCTCTCTGCACATGCAAGCATCTCCCTCCCTCAATGCTTTGCGGCTCCCAGTCCGATCCTTGAGCATCTCTCCTTCTTTCTAGTTGTAGATTTCCCACTCTGCCAGCTTTCCTGTGTTTGTGAATGAAGTCCATTCTGATCTCAGTTATTTTTTAAATTTTTGTGTGAGGCGGCAGCTTAGGTGCTTACCTAGGCTCCCATCTTGGTTCCTCCCCAAAATAGTTTTTGAATTAATATATTTCATCTTGCACATAATGTTTACGGTTTGTAATTATCTTCTAACCTGATTTGGTATTATTTTGTAATTGCATTAACTTTTAGAATTATTTTGGAATGAATTTAAACTTTACAATATTGAGTCTTTCCTTTCAGAACCTGGTATATGTCTCTCTTCAATTCTCATTTGTTATATTTCTTAGATTTTATAATTTTTATTTTTTAAATAGAAATTTATATTTCTTGTTTATGTCCAGGTAGTTTTCTTTTTATTGATACTGTGGAATGGATCTTCTCCCCCTCCCTCCCCCCATTTCATTTCCTAATTAGTTATTTTTGCTATAGAAGAAAAGCTATAGATTTCAGAAAATTGATTTTGTACCTAGGAAAATTACTGAATCCTCTTTGTAAGTTTAATACTTTATTCATCAATGCACTTGGACTTCCGAGATCAATAATCAAATCATCTACAAATAATAATAATTGGGTCTCCCCTTCAACCATGACTCCTCAATGATTTATATTTATTAACTTGATTATACTGGCTTAAATGTCTTTTTTTAAAGGTCAGTTATGGTAACAATAAAAGAAACCATATTATTTATCATTTCCCTAATTTTACAGGAGGTGCTCCTAATGCTTTATCATTAAGAGGAGTAAATACCAATACTGTTTTGATACTGATTATTAAAACTCACTTTGAAGGAGTATTCCTCCAATCCTAGCCTAGTTGATTTTTTAAATTAAAGCATATGCTGAAATTTCTCTAGTGAAGTTATTAAATATCAAAATAATTTCATTGTACTATTGAGAAGGTAGATTATATTAATCAGTTTCTTTATAGTGAAATGTTTCATGTTCATAGAATAAGCCCTACTTAGTCAATTTGTATTATAATTATGATATTTTCCTGGATTGTTCAAAAATATTTCAAATAAAGTGATCATACTTTAAGTGTGGTGATACTGTAGTGTGTGTGTGTGTGTGTGTGTGTGTGTGTGTGTGTATTTAATAAGGCCTTAGAATAAGAGATCTTCTTTAGTGCAAAACTGTAAGGGTTTATTGCCCTCACATTTTTTCCTGAAAGTTTCAACATTCACCCTATATTGTTGTATTCTATGTGTTCTATGCATTAATCAATGCAGGGTTCAGATTAGTACCTATTAGTTCAATTATATGAATGAGTTAATCCAAATCTTCTGTATTTAGATTTACTTTTTTTGTCTAATTGATCAGAAAAAAATTGACTGCTATATAAATATTCACTACATATTTTTGTTTATTTTTTGCATTACTCAATTGTTTTTGCTATATATGTGTGTGTATATATGTATATATATATATATATATATATATATGTATATATATATATATCCAATATGTTATATTAGAATATATCTAATCTATTAAATCATTATTGTGAGATATGTCTTTTGTCACTAATTAGTGTTGAATATATCAGATTTCCTTAATCTTAATGTATACTTTTCACTTTAAATTTTTCTTTGGTAATAATGTCGTTTCCTTTCTTGTTTGCTTTTTTATTTGTTTTCCTAATATATGTTTCCATATCTTTAGTCATTCTTTATAGCCCTTTGCATTCCAAATTGGGTCTCCTATAAATAAGACACAGTTATAATCTTAAAGAGAAGAGTTTCTTCAGTCTAGAGTAAATAAAAACAACCAATATGTGAAGGACTCCCTATAAATTCAAGCTATGGAAGTATATGCATTAAAGATTAAATGCAGTATATCTCTTAGAAACCTAAAAATACATCAACATTTCATTTTACCTTCTGAAACTTAGTATTATATAATGATACATTTAATCTTAAAATTTTTAATCTCTATTTCTTATTCTTCCCATCAACTAATAAAATTAATATGATCTGATTATTTCTGCTTTGATTGGTCCTGGATGACAGGGCAGTGAATTTTAAGCTCCCCTTTCAGTTCCTTTGGCAACCTAGAGCCTCTGAGCTCTCTCGCCTGTCTCTAAGGATGCCTGAGCCCCTCCTCCTCTATTACTTGGGCCACAAAGAAAAATAGTATTATTTGAACTAACAGGAATCCAGATCAGCAGAACTCTTTCTTGGAAGATAGAATGGATATCTGAGCACAGGAAGATTGGAAGAAATGGTAGCAAATAGCCTTAGAATAGACTAGTATATACATAAAAAAATCTTAGTGTAATTTTTATCTTGGGTAATTTACTTAACATCTTTGTATCGTAGCAGGCATGAGCAGAGTAGGAACAATAGGCCAGGTATGAAATGTCACCAGGATGGAAAGCTTTGGGTACCTACCAATGGACAAAACTGGGAAAACAGGCACCTTGTCCCCAGGTTTACCCTTCCTCCCCTAGCATATCACTACTCATGCGGTTCAAACCCTTCCTGACCTTTTCTCCCCTGGCATGTAGCTACACCATGTAGTACACCCCTTTTGAGGAGGAGCAAGGGGACCAGAGAATAGACTCAGATGACTCTCATAGAAGAGCTTGCATGACATCTTAAGCATTAAGCCCTCAAAACAATGAGGTTCTGATCTACCTCAAACAACCCTAGGAACAAAGTGTCAGGATTGTTGACCACAGAGACAGAGTTTAGAGATAACATGCAGGCCTCAGTTGTATTTCAGCTCCAAGTACAGAAAAGCAGTAAGACCAGGCAGAGCGATGTCATAACTAACATCAGGACCAGCTGGGACGACTAATAACCGCTTCCCCAGGTGTCAATCAATCAGTGTAGACCACAATGCTGAGAGGACACAACCGGAAAACTAATGAATATTCTATTAAAATCCTCCCCTAAGATCTCCAGATAAAACCCCTCAAGACTAAGGATTCAGTGCATCTCTCTCTCTCTCTCTCTCTCTCTCTCTCCCTCTCCCTCTCCCTCTCCCTCTCCCTCTCTCTCTCCCTCTCCCTCTCCCTCTCCTTCTCCCCCCCCTCTCTCCCACCCCCCCCTCATGCACCCATGCCTTTCCCTACCCTCCCCCCGCCCTGGACATATATCATTGCTTTCTTTCTCCTAAGTTTCAAGGGCCCTCATTTTGCCTCTATAAATTGTTTCTAGAGCCCATGCAGCCCAGCTGGCTCATGTCTTCCATGACTTATTTTACTTCTAAGTAAACTTTTGCTTGTATTTGAGTCTTAGCTCTGAAATCTTTCTTAGCCAAAACCCAAGTACCATGGTTACTGAACCGAGGTCCAGTCACTGGTAACATTCTGGTTGCAATTTCACTGCTAAGAAATGTTTTCATTTGTTAAGTGGAGGCAATAAGATTATTTTATAGAATTGATGGAGGCTTACATGTGAAAATCCATCACATTTAATGCAATGGCTGGTACTTAGTCAACATTCCATAGATAAGCATTATTGATCATTTTTATCTAAGCTGCTTAGGTTTAATTCTCTTATATTTTAATGGTCTGTGAAAATATTAACTCTCATGCCTGCCTTCCTTCCTTTCTTTGATTCTTTTATTTCTCTATTTCTACATTAATAATTTATTAGTTCAGACTAAAAAGCTGAGAATTTACAAAGTCAGAAAGGATTGAAAAAAAGAGGTATTTAACACAAACACACACAAACTGAGACACACACCAAAATAGCATTACCTTTGGCTTGGGGTCCCTAAAATCCTTAGTTCACTTCTCAGCTTAGCCATTTCCCATCTATATAACCATTGGCTATTGTTTAATCCTATGAAGAATGTAAATGGACCCATAATTCCAGCTCTATATTTACCTCTGAGCAGGCTACTATTCTGAGCCTGAATTTTCTCATCAAGAAAACAGCGGTACTAATGATACCAATTTCACAGGCTTGATATGAGAATTAAATAAGGAAATAAACTGGAAATTAACTGTCATATAGGAAAAGATCAATTAATAATGGTTGCTATTGTTTTTTAAAGTTTTAATGAAGCTTAAGTGAGCTAAATGTGTAAGCGGCCTTGCACAGAGTAGAAACTCCAAAACTTCTGATTTCCACTCTCCTTTTCTTGCCCCTATGCTCAGTGTTTGAAAAAGCCATTTAAATGGGTTGATGGGAATAGTAATGTATACTATTCTAAAGCTCTGTGGACTAGGTTGTTTCTTTTAGCCAGTGCTAGTGATGACACCTAGAAGAAAAACTCTAAATCAAAACTAGAAGAGAGTCCCTGGCCAGTGTTCTCAGTGGTTAGAGTGTCAGCCTGAGGAAGGAAGGGTTGAGGCTTTGATTCCAAGTCAAGGCCATATACCTGGATTGCAGGTTCACTCCCAGCAATAAACTGGTCAGGGTGTGTGGGAGGTAATCAGTCTGTTTCTCTCTCACATCTTCTCTCTCTCTCTCTCTCTCTCTCTCTCTCTCTCTCTCTCTCTCTCTCTCTCCTCTTCCTCTTTCTCTCTCTTAATGGAAAAAAAATGCTCTGGTAAGGATTAACAAAAACAAGACAAAACGAGAAGAGCTTACTGACTCAAGGAGACTGCGAAACCCCCTTGACCTCACCCAGCTGTATCCTGTCCTGCCAGTGGCTGATGCCAGACTCCAGTCTCTTCTTTGCTTTTGACTTTGATGTCTGTTAAACCATTAGTCCTCCAAAAGGAAATACTTAAACAAGTATCCCTATCTTTTCTAGAATATGAGAGTAGGAGAGATTTATAAGCAGCATTTTAGGGATTTGCATGAGGGAAGTAAAAGGAAAGGAATGCTGAATTGCAGATGGAAATGGGAGGAGGAGTCACAAACCGGAAAGGGAAAAATAGTGAAGACAAAGAGAAAATGTTGCCTGTTTCATAAGGTGGCCATACTTGATCCTTAGTCCCAACATAGGAGGAACTTCCACTATGTCTTTGAGGTATCTGTATGGGTGTCATCCCTGGGAAAGCACCCTTCTTTCCTCCCTCCTTGCGGCTCCCTAGGCCTTAGAAACTGGCAACCTGGAAATGGACTATCCTTGTTCTCCAGCTCTTTTTTTCATCTGTTTTTTTTTCTTTTTTTGGGATGTAGCCTTGTGAAATTTACTTTAGGGATTTTGGTACCAAAATACATGTTTGGTTCTAAAATGAAAGGTGAAATTACTCTCAGTTTTAACTAGTGATTTCATGGCATAGCTTCCTAGGAACTGACAAGGAAAAGAGAAAAGGGAAAGGAAAAATATATTTTATTTTAAAACTCTTCCATTTGCACAATCATCCCAAAAGACAAGACAACCAAGTATTTTAAGTGAGTTTGTTCGTTTGTTTTTAGGATATGACCACACATTCTACCAGGATACATGCAGTATTCCAGGAGGGGAGAGGGGAGACTGTTAAAAGTCTGGGTAAAGAAGGTATATGCTGAAATAAGCAACAATAAATTAGAATACCCTTCTTACGGTTTCAGGTGTATACATCAATTGCTCTGTTCTGTTTTGAAGTTTAAATGGAAAATATTTAATTCCATGTTTACCCATGATGTGCAGCATAGAAGTACATATATTTCTCCAGGCATAACCACATGTGTGACAACATTCTCAAGATCCAGCACTGAATTCCTCTTACAACAATCTGAGGAACACTGACTGAGCGAGAGCTCACATTCTGTGGAGTCCGCCATGTCTTCAGTTTCTCCATACCATGGCAATCTCATTGTTCCACTCAAAATTTGTCTTCTAGGGATCACTTTCAAAGCATTTCACTGCCTGTGACAAGACAGGGTAAGTAAAATGCTGATGGGTTTGATTTTCTCTCACCAGTCCCTCAGCTTCTCTATCTTACAATTTGGCATTTCATTCCTCTGTTACATCAGATGTCATATTAGAAATTCCTGCTTGACCTTGAGATATATGGGAGGTGCTGACTGACAAGGCATTTGGGGCAGCTGAAGTTCAGTCTTTAATCATTACCACTTTCAAGCATTGATTGTGCAATTAGGAAAAATTCGGAAAGCATTTGAAAACTTCACATAATGATAAATCCAGATTTTAGTGAGCTTGTCAGATGCTATTATCCCATTATTGACACCAGGGCCAGAAGGATGAGATAATTTCTCAATATATTCAAAAATAACATTTCACAGGAAAGTGTGACCTGATTGCCCTATTTTGGTCTCTTCCTTCTCATTTTTGTGTGTTCCTTTCTCATTTTCTGGAAAGATGCTATTTAATTTTTAAAAATGACGACAATCTTCAAAATTCTTTCCTTCTTTAATTTTACTCTTTTATTTTATTGAATGTATTGGGATGATAGTCTTCAAAGATCTCACTTAAAAAGTAATGACATATAGCCAAGGCCGGTTTGGCTCAGTGGATAAAGCGTAGTCCTGCAGACTGAAAAGTCCCGGGTTCGATTTCGGTCAAGGGCACATACCTTGGTTGTGGGCACATCCCTGTTGGGGAGTGTGCAAGAGGCAGCTGGCCGATGTATCTCTCCCATCGACATTTCTAACTCTCTATCCCTCTCAATTCATCTCTGTGTAAAATCAATAAAATATATTTTTTTAAAAAAAGTAATGGCATACAATTTCTTAATCTGAAAGAAAGTCTGGGAATCATTTTCTGGATGACAAGATTGAAAGAATTTATTTTTAAACTCATGCAATGTGGATTCATTAGTAGTACTCTATTCCATTTTCTAGACTGAGACAAAACATCAGTAAGGCATCTCAACATTTTGAATTAATACATTTTCTTTAAGAAGCCCCAGGTAATGGGACCATAGAGAGGAGACCATCTAAGCACATGTTTATTTTTAATTAGTAAGTTTCCTAAATAAATAATTCTGTACATTGAGGACTTTTTTTCAGTGGGAAAGATGCCACACTTGTTTGTTTTTATTTCATTACTGAACCAGAACATGTTCAATAAAACAAATAGTTTGCATATGATATTAAATACAAATCTACTAATGACGTCCACTAGGAAGCTATGACACTTCTCCTGCAGGGTGAGAGATTCAGAGTGACTACTTTCCCAGAAAATCATGTTTGTTATGATATGTTTCTAATGCCTTTCTCAAACCTTTAATTTTACTTTAAAATAGATGTTGAATTTTATGCTTCTGCAAAGACAGAAACCTGAATTTCCAACTAGAGGCACATGACATGAGATGCACTAAAAATATTTTGCAAATAGAATATGCCAGACTTAGCAGAAAAGTCTGCTTTTGGGGAAACTTCTCTTATGGATAAAATTATTGTTACTCGCTTTTATTTTACCTGGAGGCAAATTAGTCATCGCATAGCCTGTTCCTTTTTTTTCCCCCCTTGAAATCAGGTCATTTAATCCCTTCTGGGATGTATTCAGAATGAGAGCCTATATTTTCCTCTCAGATTCATCTGGGAGAGAATTTCAAGTTGCAGGTCTTCATATAATAGGGCATATGGAAATGGAGTCTAAAGTGTCTGACACTTTTAATGCTATAACTTCATTCACAATGGTATTCCTTGTGAATAAAAAAAATTGAAAATGTAGGCGAACCAAATCCCCATATGACCTCAGCAACTCTAAAATTATGCTGTTCCTGTAATGCGCTTTATACCTCCTGTATAGGAGGTATAAATACATCTGGTAGCCTCTGTAGACAGCATCGGTGGATGAAAACCTATTTCTGAGCACAATATAGCATCTGTTACTAGGATATAACAGTGATTATTCATTCGTCTTGGGCCAGAGTCCATGTTTAATCATATTTATGATTTAAAGTTAGAACTAGCAAAATGCAGGAAATCCAAGAGTCCTGTAGGACAGTCAGTTCTTTGATTCGCCACCTTTTCCGTTTTCTTCATGTTTCTAAATACAGTGGCACTCCCCAAGGGGGGAGGTGAAATGCTCTCAGTTCCTCGCCTTAAATGCTGAAGAACCGTAGCATAATTATTGAACTGATATTATCTCTAAGAGCTTTCTGCAAGATACAATTTTTTCCTGTTTCCATAAAAAGAATCAAAATATGGATTTTAATGCCACCCTAGGGCTCTAATCACCTAGGAAAGAGATCTAGGAAGAAAATCAAGATTGCTACGTTAGATAGATTCATAAATACATTTTCAAATGCTGTGCAGGAAAGGACCAACTTATTTTGTTTCTTTTTTAATTTCCAATCTGTCAAGGGTGCATGATTTTGTAAAAATAAAATAACAATGATTAACAACAACGTGAAATAAAAAAATAAGCAAAGGCACACAAACTGCAAACCCCGATTTTCGTTATGAAATTCAATAGTCCAGGAAATTGCATAGCAATGACTGATCAGAAAGAGAATAACAGAGGAGAGTTGGTAAGAAGCTTCTAAGTGTTTACCATTAACTTCTGTACTTTTCCCATCACAGACTGGCACCAGTTCACTGACCATACTTTGAGAAGCACTGAGATAAAAACAAACATTCTTGCCTTGCATTTCTCCTAATTATTTGGTGCATATCTCAGCATTTCTAAGTAGTGTGGTAGCAGCAGCATTTTAGTAAAAATAAGTGTTTTTTTTCTGTGCCTGTCTATTCTTACATGGCTGCTGAGGGCAATGTCAGGAGACTGGGGAAGGGGACATGGTACAGAAAAATGTAAGGCGTGGTTCCTTCCCCCAAGGAAATATAACCCCATTAAGAGAGAAATGCCCTAATGAAGTGTTTCTCCACTGAGGTCATAGATAAGTGGGAATCACAGAGTTTTTCAAGGTGCAATTCCTATGTGCACCAAGACTGAATAAATGCTTTGTGCATATGGATTCTCCCACATTCCAGGCAATGGGTGCAGCTGTCATTAATAAAATCTTTGTTCATTTTAAAATGCTGCCTAAACTGATATCACTATATGACATCATGTATGTACTATGCCAATAAGTTCTAGAGAGACGACTGCAGTTGCAAGGGTGGCACTCAGAAAGGGGAAAACGCCAGTAGGCATGTCAAAGGAGAGCTAGAAACAAGGAGAGCTAATATGGTTGGAAAAGTCACTGGGTGTAATAGAAATTTGAGTTTGTGCTGGAGGAACTTTCTCCCCGAAGTAATTTTAGATGGGGAGAATAACACCAATGAGAACATAGAGCCATAACAAACTCTCTTATGGAAAATGAGATGGGGTTGTGGGGGTGAGGTGGTTGAGAAGAAAATAAGTACTTGATTGTGAAGGTCTTGGCACATTACTAGTAGCTAAAGGTGGACTTTTATCTATTACACCTGAGACAGCAAAATCTTTTCAACATAAATGTGGCAATCTCTGACTGACTAGTAGTAACTTCCTAATGCTCAGTGTGGATACAGACTCTGAAGTTGTACCCACACTCAAAGAGGAAAGGTTTTGTAATTGATTATTGATGTCTACTACAGGAACATGCTAGGGAAGGAATGGCAGACATTTATTATTTCCGCCCCAGAGCTATGGCTCTCAAACCTGTCTGAAAGTTGAAAATAAACTTATGGTGCTTAAAAAATTCAGCTCTATAAAACCCACATCATTTGGTAACTGCCGATATAGCGGAGGAGAATTAATGATTGATGAGGATATATGATGGAAAAAGCTCTTCACCAGATGCAGATTGGGTAAGACTCCAGAACATGAGCTGATGGGGGCAGGGGGCATTGACCCCCAAAAACTCTCATTTGAGAAGCAGTTGAAAAAGTCATAGAATATTAGATTTGCAAATTAATTTTAACATGCCACAACCAACATTCATTTAACAAATACAGAAACACAGATGTTTATTGCCCCAAAAACATCTGTTTGCAACTTAAGGCATAGGAATTAGAAGCACTGTCTCTCATATCTCAGCTTTCCCACTTTCATTATTGACATCAAATCATTAAATGTGAAGATCACGATTGAAGATTCACAGACAAGATTTTGAGACTAAATTACTAAGAGGATAATAGATATATTGCTAATAGAGTTCTTTAGATTTTAATTTTAACAACAAAATATTTGTCAATGAAATGGGCCATCCTATATAATAACAGCCTAGGTGGTGTCACGCATGACATCATCACAAGGTGGCCACCATCAGATGGCTGTCACAAGATTGCCACCATCACGTCATCACAAGATGGCTGCCATGAGATTGCCAGCAGGGAAGGGCAGATGGGTTTGACCAGGTCTGCAAAGAAGGGCAGTTGGGGGTGACCAGTCCTTCAGAGTAGGGCAGCTGGGGGTGACCAGGCCTGGAGGGGAGGGCAATTGGGGGTGATCAGGCCAGCAGGGGAACGGTTAGGGGGGTGACCAGGATGGCAGGCAGAAGCAGTTAGGGGCAATTAGGCAGGCAGGCTGGCAAACAATTGCTTAGGATCCAGCAATCCTAGATTGTGAGAGGGTTATCCAACTGTTGGTTTAGGCCCGATTCCTATGGGATCAGACCTAAATCAGACATCTTCTGAGGGGTCCCAGATTGGAGAGGGGGCAGGCCGGGCTGAAGTACACCCCCCTCCCCATGCACAAATTTTGTGCACCAGGCCTCTGGTTAAAACATAAGCCTTAAGAATAGAGCTACTATATGGCTGAGCAATCTCTCTTCTGGGTAATGGCCCCAAATTTTTGAAAACATTTATTCATAAAGGCATATGTACCATTATATTTATGGCATTATTATTCATGGTGACCAAGACATGAAAACAAATAAGGGTCCTTTGATGGAACATTGGATAAAGAAGATGTGGTACATGTGTACAATGGAATAGTACTCAGCCAGAAGAAAGGCTGAAGTACGGACATTTGCAACAACAATGGATAGATCTTGAGAATATTGTGTTATGAAAAATAAGTCATATGGGAAAATTCAAGAACTATATGATTTCATTCATATATAGGATATAAAATTTAAGAAAAAATAAATAAACCCACAGACATAGACAACAGTAGGGTGGTTACCAGAGGGGAAGTAGGTTGGGGAGGATGAAGTAAAAGGGGCCAAATGGAAAGAGATTAGACTTTGGGTGGTGAGTACACAGTGCGATAGACAGATAATGTATTATAAGATTGTTCACTTGAAACATATAATCTTATTAACCAACATTACCACAATACATATAGTTATTTATTTTTATTTTTTTATTGATTATGGTATCACATAATTGTCCTCATCCCCCCATTCCCATCCCAAACCCCTCCCTACATATGCCCCACCCCCCTATTGTCCATGGCCACTGGCTAGGCCCATATGCATGCACACAAGTCCTTTGGTTGATCTCTGCCCCTTACCCCCACCCTCCCCTACTTTCCCTCTGAGGTTTGAGAGACTGATCACTGCTTCTCTATCTTTATTAGTAGAGGCATGTCTCCCTTAAGGACACTAGATGGCGCATTAGTCAGGACAGATGAAGTTAGCCTGCAGCAACAAAGATCCCTAAAATCCCAGGAACTTAACACAACAAAAGCTTGTCTCTTGTTTTCAAAAAGCCACTGATGGGTAAAGGTGACTTTCAAGGGCAACTCTCATACACCAAGGGGTGTCACTGCAAGGCTCCTGATCCCAATAATTAAGTGCTCCTATCCAAAAATGACATATATTACTTCACTCACATTTCTTTGGCTAAAGCAAGTCACATGGCTATGCCAACCTCAAGAGAAAGGAGTAATAGTGATGTTGGTGAACAGTCATAATGCTACAAACAATAACAGGTGCATAAGATTTAAAAGACAGTGAAGATGAATGTGCTCCAAATGACAAATATCTGACATGCAATTGAGTATGTCCTGCTGCCTTTTGGGGGGGGGGGGGGGTTATGGTGTCCCTAAGGGATTGTCGTCTGCAAGAATGTAAATAATTGGTAAAGCTGTGTTTTCTTACTTCTCCATATGGTACATCGCTCAAAGGGAAATGCTGTAAAGGAAAAGTAAGTTTCAGATCAAGACTAGGATATATTTTATTACAACATTATGATAAATAAACTTAAGTGTAAAAGACATTCACTTCAGCAAAATAAAATCCTAACTTGCCTTTAAAGATTTACTGATTTTCCAGTTTTAATATCTAGTTAAATGTGTGTGTGTGTGTGTGTGTGTGTGTGTGTGTTTACTTGTTAGAATGCTGCTGTTGACAAGTTATCATCTGAATATTTTTAAAGACATTCTTTATTTATTTTTAAAAATATATATTTTATTGATTTTACACAGAGATGAAGGGAGAGAGGTAGAGTGTTAGAAACATCAATCAGCTGCCTCTTGCACACCTCCTACTGGAGTATGCCCGAAACCAAGGTACATGCCCTTGACTGGAATCGAAACCGGGGCCCTTCAGTCCGCAGACCAATGCTCTATCCACTGAGCCAAACTGGTTTTAGCTAAAGGGATTCTTTCAAAAGCTGTCCAAAGTACTATGCCTACATCAGTGTCATTAGCTCTAAACCATAATCTCACAGGACTATTTTGGAAAAAAAATAATTGGATTTTTTTTTAAAGTTGCAAAGCATGAATTCTCAAACCCAAGATACTGGTTGAGTAGCCACAAAAGTAAAGCAAATGATTAGAAGTTGAAAAACCATTCAGCTCAGCAAATTACAGCCATGGCACCAAAGGCCACAATTTGTACATTCTATAAAGTTAATGGGTTGTTCTTGTATGCCCTTAACTTTTTTATTTCCATTTCTCAAAAATATTTGAAACTACGACGTCAACAGAGAAAAATGTTGCCTGGTTATTTACAGGGACTCTATATGAGGCTGCTATTTTGTCAACTTCATGCTCCAAAGTTGGCTCCCTGGGGACCAATGTGAAGAGCAATAAGAAAGGGCCCTTCTCAGATCTGTTTGCCTGTGAGGGTTGCTTCCTCTACAAGCTGAAAATGACATCTTTTTGTATGCTGCCACCGCACTAGTTACAAAATGTCAGCGCAAGGACCTCTCCCGTGTACCTGTGTGCAGATTCCTGTGTGGTGGAATTTCCTGGACGCAGCTGTTGTGCACGTGGTTTAGCAGTGCTCACTTATTTTCCAAAGTGGCTTTGCCAATTTCCACTCCATTTAGTGATGTCTGAGAGGCCCTCTTTTCCATGAAGTGCAAACAAGTAAGTTTAAGTTCATTCATCGAGCCTGCTGATGGAGTTCATATGCAGGAACCTCAGAGATGGGGTCTGTATATGTCAGGGGGTCTCCTCTTGTACCTGCACCTCTCTGAGGCTGCCCACAGCAACCTGACATGCCCGAAGTCAGATTCTGGGAGAGGAACTCCCACATTTGTTCTGAGGATTTTTAAGAACCACCCTCAAGAGCCTTCTCTTCATAGGATCAGAGGCTCCAACATAACACAATAAGATGTGCAGTCTTGGCCCAGCCCTACCTTCTCAGCTCACTATTGATAGCTGGGGCATAGCAGCTGCCCTTTGCCTGGCATGATCAGAATGCTGGCATTGAAGCCTTCAGCTGATCCCTGAAGTTTCCATAAAGCTTTGAAGGAGGTCAATTCCTTTTATAGAAGGCCAGGCTCAGGATACCAGTCTTGGACATATTAACCCTTATCTTTCACTCCACATCTCTTTCCCTTTCTTTTTAGTGTCTCTTTTTATAAAAAATTAATTATGAAGTTAGAGTATGCAGTGGGTATGATTGCAAATTTTTAAGCCTTCACCAAAGAACATGGTGTGTGTGTGTGTGTGTGTGTGTGTGTGTGTGGAAAAGAGAGAGAGAGAGAGAGAGAGAGATTGCAAATATTTTAGAGTTAAGACTTTCTTTCGGGACTAGCATATCATTAATTTTCATAAATCTTCTAATCTTGCAAAGAACAATGTTTAAATATATCTATTGTATCATACTTATTAATTATGTTGTACAAAACTTCTACAGCCATAATTTTGCTTGACTAATCTATCAATCACTTAGAAAGGTGTGTTGAAATCTCCCAATATGTTGATGGACTTTTTTAGCTTCCTCTAAGCAGTTTTACAAATTTTCACTTTGTTTATTTTAGGCCTATTTCGCTAGATACAAGTTTACAAGTTTATAGCCTATCTTCTTGATGAGGGGAAAAATGTTTGTCACTATGTAAATGGTCCTTTTTCTCTTCTATTTATATTTTTTACTTTAATTCAATTTTATGTTGTAGTATTATATCCCTAATAGCTTTTTAAAAATTAGTATTTGACATGTACCTGTTCTACTCTTTTACTTCTCAACTTTTCTGTGACATCTGTCTTTTTAAAAGCATTCATTTATTTATCTAGAAGGGGGAAAATTGATTTTTTTCTGGGAGTTTAGTTCTTTACTTTATTAATTTTGAGAGCTGATACACTTATTTTTATGTTTCTTGGCATATTTTCCACCCAGTTCTATTTTTTTGTTTATGTGTTTTGTTTGCCTTTTCTCTAAGACATTTCAACTGAGATTTATATTCCCCATTCCATTTTTTAACATCTACTAGTTTGGAAGTTCCACATTCAATTACTACTGCTTTTGGGATTCCTCTAGAATTTTAACCTGTATTCTTAGATTTAGATGTTTAAAGTTAGTCAATATCTTTACTCTTCTCCTAAACAGGAGATGAACCTTAAACATTTAGCTCCTGTCACTCCTCCTTTCAGATGAGATTTGGGTGTTGTCCAGAATTCAGGTCTATTTTATTTTTTTTAACGTCCCAATTTATCTAATTAATGTTTGTTTAGATTTACCAACATATTCATTATTTTAATTTTTATTTATTTCATTTTCATTTCAGACACATCTTCTGGGCTCATTTTCTTTCCACCTAAACACATTCCAGATGTACTCCCTTCACGAGGGTCTGTTGCTTGCAAACTCAGTTTTTGCAGGAAAATTTATTTCACTCTTGCTCTTTCTCAAGTGTGTGTGCAGACTGACAAGTATGTCCTCTGAGCACTTTATATATCTTCCTCCCTGACTCCTGCCTCCCGCTGTTGTTCCAGAAGCCAACTGTCGGCCTAATATTTATTTCTTTTTTTCATAACTGATTGTAAAATCTCCTGTCCTGTCTTCAGTGTGCTACAAGTTCACTATCATCTGTCCAGGTGAGATTCTTTTTATTTTCTTTTTAAATTTATCCTTATTTTTAAAAGTATTGTAGATACCCCCTACCTCATTTTCCCCCCACTAACTCCTCCATCCCACACCCAGGCCTTCACCACACTATTGCCGGTATCCATGGCTATGCATATAAGCATGTAAAGTTCCCTGATTAATCTCTCCTCACCCACCCGCCCACCCCTACCTTCCCTTGGAGATTCATAATTCTGTTCCATGCTTCTCTGTCTCTGGATCTATTTTGTTTCTTTTCATTTATTTTTCTTGGGATTCATTGAGACATTTTAATTGGAAACTGATGGTTTGTTTTTTTTTTATCAATTCTAGAAACACCTTAGGTATTATCTTTAGAAATGTTTCTACTTCCATCTTTCTTTTGTCTTTGTTTAGACACATGTAACTGTGTTCTTCATGTGTCTTAATCTTCCATTCCTTAGTCTCTCTGTACTGCATTCTGGGTATTTTTTTCAGATCTCTTTTCCAGTTTACTAAGTAGCATTCAATTGTGCCTAATCTGCTGTTAAAATCATCCATTGTATAACAAGTCCATATCTAAAGTCTATTTCTTGAAAATATGCAAGTGCAAATAGATTTTTGTATAAATGCTGCTCCTTGCAGACTTATTTGAAATATGAAAAATAAACAAAATATCTCTCAGTAGGAAAATGGTTCAATAAATTAAACACATCTGTTCAATTAAATTAACATTACATAGGAATCTAAATAAACAGTTTTGCTTCATCTTGGACGCATGCCCATCTATATACAGCAGAAAACTGTAAGTACAGTGTGTGTGTATACAGAATAGATTAAAAGTAACTATTCCGGATGGATATGCTTTTAGTATAAAACACATTCTAAATTTCAAAGACTTGTATGAAAAAAGTAAATTATCTCATTAATAATCTTGTATTGATTGGATGTTGAAAGGGTAATATTTTTAATTTATTGGATTAAATGTTATTAAAATTAATTTCACTTGCTTATTTCCACTTTTTCTTGTGTCTAGTAGACATTTAAAATTACATATTTTTAAAGCTATTGATTTTCTAATTTAAAATTTATTTTACATTTCTAGAACTACCATTTGGATCTTTATTAATAAGTGCAATATTGACACTCCCTACTTCATTTCACATTTTTAAATATACCCATCAAACTGATTTAAGAGTCGTCCTCTGGTAATTCCAGCACTGACTGTCATTGTGGGTGTGATTCTGAAATAGGGTGCTTCTGTTCTCCCCTGGTGGCTCACTCCTTCTTGTATTTATCAACTCTTAGAAAAATTTATTTGTGAAAATTCTGAGTTTAATTTACATTTCTCCAAAGAAAATTTGCATTTTTTTTTCTGTCAGGGATATGGAACTCGACCAACCCACACAAATTACAGCAAAAGTTCACCTTATGAGTTTGGGGGAAAGTCACTTAAGAAATATAATTTTGTGAGCATTTTATTAAAATACTAGAGGTTGGTGCATGAAATTCGTGCACTGGGGTGTGGGGTGTCCCTCAGCCTACCCTGCACCCTCTACAATCTGGGACATTCCTCTCACAATCCAGGACTGCTGGCTCCTAACTGTTCACCTGCTTGCGTGCCTGATCACCCCCTAATCACTCCCCTGCCAGCCTGATTGATGCCTAACTGTTGCCCTGCTGGCCTGATCACCCCCAACTACCCTCCCCTATCAGTCCAATCACCCCCAACTGTCCTCCTCTGCTGGCCCAGTCACCCCTAACTGCCCTCCCCTACCAGCCCAATCACCCCCATCTGTTCTCCCCTGCCAGCCTGGTTGCCCCCAACTGCCCTCCTTTGCTGGCCTGATTGTCCACAACTACCATACCCTGCTGGCCATATTGGGAGCCACATATGGGTGGCCATCTTTGACTACATAGGAGTAGTCATCTCATTCAAGGGTGTGAGGGTCAATTTGCATATTCCCTCTTTATTATAAGATGATATTAAAAAATGTGCACAGATCAAAAGTGACAGCTCAGTATATTTTCACAAACTACACATACTTTTGAGGTCAGCATTTAATCAAGAAACATAATATTACAGTTACTCAGTACATAGAAATAGAAGACCTCCACAAGCTTTGCAATATAGGGCTGCAATATACACAGCGTCACCCAAAAATGTATACATACTTTGAATAATGATTAATTCTATGGGTTCAATCTGAAAAGAAAGAAATATCATTTGAGCAATCAGAAACCAGAGTTTATACACTTTGGGGGACACATATATATAGTTCATTTTGTTTTGACTCCTTGGTACTCAGAGCCAAAACTGAGTTCACCTGATACCGTTAAGGTCACCTCTATGGGTCAATACTCATTTCCTGGGGCTTGTTTTTGTTTTCTCACTTGTTGGGGTTCCAGGCTTTGCCCCCTGTTCTTTTTGTGAGTGGCCAATATAACCTCAGGCTCCAGGAAATTAGGGATGTGCACATATTCCCACAATAAACATTGTTTCTTGTGCTTTAATATTCTCAAAAGTTAAGTCCTCTTAATTCTAACCTTATTTTCCCACAAGCTCACAAATGTATGCAAGAGAAAAGAAAAACAAAGGAGAGAAGAGGAAAAAAAGGAGAAGCAGAGAGAAGGAAAGAAAGACAGAAATGTCAGTTTTAACATAAGCCAACAATAAAGGAAGCAATTTAATAAATTACTATAAATAAGATTTAAAAAATCTACAGCAGTAAAATTTTTGCTTTTTAGGGAATATCTAATATCATGAGAAAATGTCTATGATGTTATTAAAAAGAACACAATGGCTCAAACCTGTAAAATTTGACCCCAATTTTGCAAAAACACTTAGGTGTTTGTACAGACCTAAAAATGGGGAAGAAATGAATTGAAGCATTAACAGTGATTTTCTGTGGGGACTGGACCCCTGCGGTCTTTTATGTTTTTCTGTATGTTGTAGAAGTCAAGATCCTTATTTTACAATGTCCACAAAAATGAGGAAGCATTAAGAAGAGTGATCAGGAGCCTGAAAACACCCACTACACTCCTTGTCACACACTCAGATTGCGTCAGTGACATGAAAGAAATGGAAAGAATTGAATAGCCCCAATAACGCTCAACAAGAGAAATCTGCAGTGAAGCGGGCCGACACTGCTCTGCCTTCCACCCATGCTGATTACCTCCAAATAGAAAATGGGACTCCATGGAGGAGGAAGCTTTTGACTCTTTCCACCCATAGATTTTCTTTTATGTTGGAGCATTAAGATGCCTTCTTCCAAGCAGCATAATCAGGTGCAGAGGAGATGTAACAAAACTCTTCATTTCCTCTCATTAAATACTCAATTTTCTGGTTCTTTATCTTTTAAAAAAATATATTTTATTGATATTTTACAGAGAGGAAGGGAGAGAGATAGAGAGCCAGAAATGTTGATGAGAGAGAAACATCAACCAGCCGCCTCTTGCACACCCCCTACCGGGGATGTGCCCGCAACCAATGTACATGCCCTCTACCGGAATCGAACCCGGGACCTTTCAGTCCGCAGACTGATGCTCTACCACTGAGCCAAACCGGTTTCGGCTGGTTCTTTATCTTTATTGACTGTGAAACACTGGAAGGCACCATGGGAGTTGGGGAAGGAGGGAAAAGCAATAGTAGCTTTTTACCAATTTATATTATTTGCAAATAAATTCTTATGGAGGCCTGTGCCTTGTTCTCCAACCTGACACGGTTGCTCTAAGCTCCTGCTTTTTTGGGCAGTAACTAGAAGTAGGACCAATTATTGTTTTATTGTTAAAATAATTAAAAGATGGAAATCATTTGCCTAAGAGAATTCGTTTTTGTGATTCTCTCGTTGGAGTTGTGATGCCTCAGTCTCTATGGTCTTGCCACTCGAAAATGTGGTATATGGATCAACGATATCAATATCATCTGAGAGTTTGCTGGTAACACAGGATCTTGTCCTTCCCTCCTACCATGCACACTGAATCAGAATTTCTAGGCATCTGTGGTTTAACAGCCTCCCTCATGATTCTTATACATACAACCAGTTCAAAACCACTTGAGAGCATGCAAAAAATAATAGGAAGCAATCACAGTTCAAATCAAAAAGAAAAGGAGACAATTTTATTCCTCTGAATATCTCAATTTATCTCTCCTCTGAGAGGAAAAGTTACTATAAACCTTCACCCTGGTAGCCACAATTAAGTGTGGGAACTTTACGCACATCAATAAACAGAGGTCAAGACTGCATTTAAGCCTCCTGGTCCACAACCGGTTCCCTTTCACCATCAAACCCCAGGAGTGGACTTTTTGTTCCATTTCTCCTTTCATCCTTTTTGAAGAAATGCAACTTTGAACTAACAGTGACGCTGTTGGGAACGTTTTGTGCCTTCCATAAAGTGTGTCTTTCTGTGATGCTCTGGTGAGCCAATGCAAAAATAGGGACAAAACCAACAAAAACATGCAAGGAAAAGGAAATTCTCTGAAGCATAGAAGTTTACCAGCTCAATTTTTGCTTTTTTGTTCTTATGCATTGCCATGCTATTTGATTTTGTACCTTTCTTTTAAGAATCATGAATTATTGAACACATAAAAAAGGTTTGACAAGATTATGACATGCTCTGGAAATAAGTGAAATATCTAAACTATGCTTTTGGAAATGTCTTTCTTAGTATCATTCACTACTAAGAAGCTATACTCTTATCAATCTAACTTTTGAAAAATGTTTATTTGTTATTTTTCATGTGTTAAGAAGGCTTCAGGTTAACAATTTCCTCCCACCAAAACCCATCTGTCTCAATCAGAATGCTTCATTATGACAATATAATATATTAAACTCCACTGTAATAGTAATAGTAATAATGATATATGAATGATTATGTTCTAAATATTTTCCTCCCTATATCAGTTATCTATAACCATAATAATGCTAAGTAACAAACAATCACAAAACCTCAATGGCATAATACAATAGCATGTATTGCTCACATGGCAGGTGCCAGCTGGAGACATGCCTGAGGTCTCTGCGTCTTTTGGCTAGGCTGTTCACTTGTCTGTGCTCCAACTGACTGTCCATTGATCTAGACGAGTCTCAACTGGGCTGATTAGGCACTTCAAGTCTCTGCCACCTATCTGTCCCATGCCACTAGGCTACCTCAGGAATGTCCTTATGGAGATGACAGAAACACAAGAAAGATCAAGGCCTCTTGAGTCGTAGACTTAGAAGCACCGTACTTGCACTTCTGCTTCATTTTATAACCCAAAGCCAGGCACATGGTCAAGTCCAGAGAGTCAGAGGACATTTCAAAGTTACGTGCCAAAGCGGGTGGATGTGGAGGGGGTAAAATATTCAACCCATAAGCAAGACCTATCAATTCTACCTTACAAATACTTTCCACACCTGCCCAATATTCTTTCTATCTTATTGTTACCATCACTTCAGTCCACCGTGATCTCTCTTACCTATCGCCACCTGATTGCTCTGCCCAAATATTTCTTGTCCATTTCTTCTTAGGCCATTCTCAATGCAGCAATGAGAATAAAGTTAAAAAGAAAAAGAAAACTTGCTCTGACCACTCATTTAATTAAGTCTGCCAAATGGTTTCCTATTGTTCTCAGGATAAAGGTGAAAATCCTGACTAAGGCCCTGCCTCATGTGAACATGGAACCTGCCTCTCTCTTCGACCTTACTAGTATTTAGTCCCTAATCATACTGGCCTTCCTTCACTTTCTCCAATGCTACACCTTCCCACACCACAAGGCCCCCTACTTCAACTTGTCTTTGCCTATTTCTATTCCATGCAAATATCAGCTCCCCATTCAAACATCACTTCCTCAATTCCTCACCACATTGACAGTACATGTGTCCTAGTTTTATGCTCTGGAACCTGATTGTACTTTTCTACTATTGTCCTTATCACAGTTTATAATTATTTCTGTCATTAATTGATTAAAACCAACCTCCTCACTAAGCTATAAAACTCCATGATGCCGAAGGTCATGTTTACAAGCTCAATGTGGTTTCTTAAAACAGTTACAAAACATTTTTTTTAATTTTGTACTCAATATCTTGAACTTAAATAAAATGACTATGTGCAATGATTGTTTATAATTTGGTTTCTTGAAAAGGCATTCCAAATAAATGCAGCAAAACATCAATCATTTCTCTGCCTTCCAAATTTATCAGCCAAATCCCTTCTCTAATTTGAGCACATATGCCTTTTCCCTGGAAATACAACCATACGGTAGATTATCCAGATTGCTAGTAAAATTATTTTTGAAGGTTTGTATTTATTTTTTGGTTATTTCTTAAATGATTGCTTGCTTGCATTTTCTGAAAGGGGGGGGTGCATAAATTCAAATCTGTGCCAAAAGGTGTAAAGGAAGTGTTAGATTTGTACTCTGAAAACTGAGAAGTACTACCTACATATTCAACATAAATAGAATTCCATCTTTTACAAAAACCTAAAATATAATGACAACTGTGAAAACACATTCACACAATAGTATTTAACAGTGGTTTATTATAAATCAAACTTTAAGTATTTCAGAAATTTGGTTGATGCATTTTCATATGTGTTGATTTGATGAACCAATGTAAATATAATAGATTGTCCTACAAAAGTCACTCATTAAATTCAGGAATCATTTTCCCCAATTCCACACTTTCTCTTTTGTGAACCAATTCTCAGGTAGCAACAAAGGTGATAACCCTATAGAACAAGGTGCCTTCCCTGGCACAGTGGTTTATAATTAGGACACAAAGAGGTTGAGCTATCTGCAACAGGAAGGTCAGGTAAATTCTAGGACTAAGTTGTCCTGGAACTTAACCAGTAGGCTACTGAGTAATAAAAAAATTAAAAAATTAAAGGCTCTGCTAAAAGGAAAAGAAAACATACAGGGGAATCAGGGCATTCTTATGGGGAGAGAGGCAATGTGAAAAGGAAGTACGTAGAGAAACCAAGACATTGTTGGTTCCTTATGCCATTCATTCCCAAGTCCACATCAGATAAAGCTTGGTTGTGTTTTCGGCCGTACATTCCAAGAGAATTTTTTAAATCCATGTAATAAATTCCTTTACTTATTAAATGAATTTCTATTTCTTATAAGTACATAATTTCTGGCCAACATTAAGATCTTCAAGAGGTAGGAAGAGGCCAGGGATTCAATGCCCTGGGATTATTACCTTTTGAACGTTTCACTGTATAGTCTGAGTCTCTTCATTCTTAGGATGGCCTAATGTGATTCTGACCTTATCTGGTCATTTACTTCTAATAGTAGATTATAACCTTAAAAGGAGAATCACTGTTAGTGCCAGAAGAAAACTTTCAAAGAAGTCTTTTCATTGACACTACCTGTGAAATTTACAGAAACATAGAAATTGGGACCTAGCCCTAATTCTGGATTGTTAATAGTGACAGAGCTTCTAGATTTATATCCACAGGTGATAACTGCACACAGCCTCAGTTAAAACTACAGTGCTTCAGAAATTAAGTCATCAATCCTTCCTTTAAAGAAAAAATAATCAAGGTGATTATTAATTAACTATTGCCAGGTAACAAACAAGTTAAAACTCAATGACTTAAAATACTAAGAATTTTTTTTCTCAAAAGTCTAATGGGCAACCTGGACAGCTTTTCTGGTCTTGGCTGGAACCACACCTTCCTATCAGGTCACATGGGTGTTCTGCTATCATAACTGGGCTCTCTCACATCTTTGCATTTGACAGGCTGGCTGGTCTAGAATGGCCTGAGCTGGGACAATTCAGCTGACTTCTGTGTGGTTGTTTTATTTTAAATATATATTTTATTGATTTTAGAGAAAGAGTAAGAGAGAGGAGGAGAGAGAGAGGAAAAAAATATTTGTGAGAGAGAAACATCGATCGGTTGAACTGCCAATTTTGGGGGGCATGGGACAATGTTCCTGCAACTGAGCCACAGCAGCCAGGCTGCTGTGTGGTTTCTTACTATCCAGAAGGCAGCTCATGGTCCTAAGAAAGAAGAACAGAAGTATGCGGGACCTCGTGACAGAAAGTAAGGAACTGGCACATATTATAACCATCGTATTCTACTGGTCACAGCAGGTCACAGGCCAACCTAGATTCAAGAGGTGGAGATAAAGACTCCATTTCTGGAGTAGAGGCATTGCACACTTTTGCAAGTGATGAGGATACAAAAAGACACAAATGATTATGGCAAGTTTTTGTGATCAAACTACCGGAGGCCTAGAAGGAGTTAAGTAAAGTTCAAGGTAGCACAGAAACAGATGATCTGATTTATGTTAAGTATGTTTTTTACCATCCACACTTAAGATCCCTTTTCAGAGGTGATAAATACAGGTTCTTCTTTCCAGCTTCTCTTGGACAAACACCTGAGAATATCAATGGTAAGGTTGGCTGCAGTTGCTTTTCTGTGCAAGGCGCCAAGTCAGGTTGCATCAGCAAGCACTGCCTGAAGAGAGTCCCTCACTGCCAGGTGGTTTAGATTAGAAGGACTCAGAACACAAAGCCAAAATCGTTTCTCAAATTCAGCCTGCATGACCCAGTCACCTCCATTAGGATGACTGCATCTCAGGATAGTGCAAATTATGAAGATTGCATTCTGCTTTCAAATGTAATTCTTGGGAGTGATTGCTGTGTATATTAAGCAGCCGGATAAGATTTCAGCAGAGGCAGAACTGGATACAAATCAAGTGGAGGCTAGATGCAAGGACTGGAGGAAAGTGGAAAAACAAGTGAGGAGAGAGCAACAAAATCAAAGGGAATAAAGAGCTTGATGTGACAGCTTTGTTCTTGGAAACAGTATGGAAAAAGAAAAGAGCTATCGCTGATATTTCAAGTCTTCGAACATCATTGTTCCCACAGCACTTGTACTTCCTGCTTCCTAAATCCTATATTACAAAATGCAATTATATCTCAAACAGAACCAGAAAATACTTGGTCCTACTTCCCTCGAAGCAGTGACTCACAACTACGCTGGCCCAATGAAATCCTCCGGAGAGCGTTGAAAATGCTAATATCTGCCCCCAACCTCAGTGATTCTGATGTAATCAGTCCAGAGCATGACTTGAGCATTGGGACATTTTTTTAAGCTCCCAGTTAGTTTTAATATATGCCTACTTTGAGAACGTAAAGAGATGCCTGAATAATTCTTAACTCTTGCAACCAATATGCATTTTTAAGCATCAGTTGTATGCAGAGCATTTTGCTAGATCCTGTGACTAAGAGGAAGTGGGCTACTTGGTCCAAAGGAGACAAAAGGTGCCTATGTAGTTGAAGCTACCACAAGTTGAGCCACCATAAAGATAAGTCTAGTGTGAAAGAGATCAGTGAAAGAAGATTTAGGACAACAAAGAAGGGAGAACACCCCTCCATTGTTACCAATGCCCCAACTTATTCAGAATTGCCCACAGACTTCCACTGAGCAATCATCACAGGCTGGATAAATGAATCACTCAGCACTCAGATCCCAGAATCCTAGATATGAATCATCATTCAAACTCATGACCAGAGAGCGACCCTGGATAGGTAATTAAGTCCTCAAAGCTTCAATTTCCTCATCTATAACATGAAAGCAATACATGTTTTCCACCTCATAGAGTTGTTATGAGGCTTAAATGAGATAGTTTAAGTAAACCAATAGCAGACATAATGCATAATAAATGTTCAATAAATGTTAGTACATAATTGATAATTAGTCATAATTAGTAGTAGAATGACACCAACACTAATACCTGATCTTTAGGTCTCATTCTGAGGGCATTTCTTTGATCAGGGTATAGAAAAAATTTAAATTCTCAATGATAACAAGTAGAGTCAGGGTGGAAATAGGAGGCAGAGAGAGAATATAATATTTCAAGAGAAATAATATCAAGCATCTTTTCTGACCACAGTGGCATGAAACTAGGAATCAATTTACACAAAGAAAACTGGTAATTTCACAAATATATGGAGATTAAATTAAGCAACCAATGGGTCAAAGAAAAAAAATCAAAAGAAACATATGTAAAGATAAATGATGATGGAAATACAACATACCAAACTTCAAGATGCAGCAAAAGCAGTTCTAAGAGGAAATTTCTCAACAAGAAATGTTAATATTAAGAAGTAAGAAATCTCAAATAAACAATTTACTTAGTATTTCTTGTTTGAATATCACTATCCAATCAAAGGAGACAGAGCACCTTGGAGAAGTGACTAATCCTGTAACTAAGGAAGAAAATATACAAGAGCCTAGACATCTTGCAGTGCCAGAAAATAAACACTCAAAACACCAACAAACTTCACACTGATTGGAGCATGTCAAACTCAGAGTCTTCAATTGTCAAGCCTGAATAATTTGAGGAAAAATAAAATAAAAATGGCATTGGATTATAACCCAAAGTATAAAATAAATATATGAGTCCTTATCAATATATTTTTAAATAAATAACTTTATTGTGGAGAAATCTGAGAAACAGTGCTTTCAACTAAGTGATCAAGATCAAAATCAAAATGACCAAATCATGTTAATAGTATACATCCTTGATATAATGTGGTTATCTTTCTATGTGATATTGCTCCCTCAAACCTATCTATAATTCCAGCCGAAACTGGTTTGGCTCAATGGATAGAGCTTCGGCTTGCGGACTCAAGGGTTCCGGGTTCGATTCCGGTCAAGGGCATGTACCTTGGTTGAGGGCACATCCCCAGTAGGGGGTGTGCAAGAGGCAGCTGATCGATGTTTCTCTCTCATCGATGTTTCTAACTGTCTATCCCTCTCTCTTCCTCTCTGTAAAAAACCAATAAAATATATTAAAAACAACAACAACAAAAAACAACCTATCTATAATTCCAGGTTTATTAGAAATATTTTAGACAAATTCTAACAGAAAAATATATTATAATATAGCTGACCAGTACTCCTCAAATGGTCAAATTTCTCAAACAAGAAAAGTCTGAGAAACCATAACAGCCAAGAGGAGTCTGAGGAGATATGACAACCAAATGTAATATGGTATCCTGGATGGGATCCTGAAACAAACCAAAAAAAATAAACAAACAAGGAAATCTCAATAAAATATTGAATTTACTTAATAATAATAATATATTAATATTGGTTCAAGTATTAGAAAGAATGTAGAGAAATTAAAACCTTCATAAATTTCTGAAAGGAATATCAAATGTTTCAGTCACTTTGGAAAACAATTTGGCAATTCCTCAAAAAATCAAAAAGGAGAGTTACTATATGACCCAGTGATTTTACTCCTAGGTATATACTCAAGAGAGCTAAAAACATGCATTGATTCAAATATTGGTACGAGGATGTTAATGGAACCTTATTCATAATCACCAAAAGGTAGAAACAATCCATATGTCTATCAACAAAAAAATTAATACACAAAAGTGACATATTCTTATAATGGAATATTAATTAACCATAAGAAGAAGAAAGTAGTGATACATACTACAACATGGAGGACCCTTGAAAACAGTATCAGAAATGAAAGAAGCTACATATTATATGATTACATTTATATGAAATGTCCAAAATAGGCAAACCTATAAAGAAAGAAAATCTAGAAAATGGATTGCCAGAGCCTGGGAGGAAGTAGGATTGGGAGGTGGTTAAGAGCTAAAGTGTATGGAGTTTTTTGGGGGAGATGAAGATGTTCTGGTGAATTGGGTAGCGGTGATGGTTACACAACCTTGTGAATATACCAAAAGCCACTAAATTATATACTTTAAATGGGGTAATTGTGTGGTATTTAAGTTGTATTTCAGTAAAAATACTTGATGTGTATTTTACACTTACAGCACGTCTCAATTCAGTGTTTAATATCCACATGCAGCCACCATATACTGAATTAGCGCAATTGTACCAGTAGATCCTTATTATTCTGATAGCTCGTGTGTGTTTTGAGAATCGCCTGGCAGCCAGTTAGAGCTGTGAAATCTCAGGCCCAGGGCAGACCTGCTGCATCTGCATCTGCATTTTAACAAGATCCTCAGGTGATTTCTATGCACACCCAACTTTGAGAAACGCTGATTATGATCATGTTACTGGCAGCTGACCCTGCTGAATAACTATGACTGCTCAGCAAAGAAGAAATCATTTCTTTAGTTAGATTTAAATTATCTAACATCATACAATCAGCATCTCAATTCTTTTCTACTCACCTCTCACCCAGCATGTCAGAATCCAATCTTGTTATTTGCCCCTAATCGCTCCTTAGACTTTAGTCCACCCCTGGCTGAGCGTAACAGTTTGAAATTATTCCAAGCTCGGGGTCACTGACTAAATTTTAATGACAGTCTCTTTGTGTCTGTAAATCTACTAAGGATGACAGTTCTGAAAACCATCCAACTTTGCTTACCCAGTGTGCCCTGAAGCCGGGATCCTGTTAAAGTAGCTATTCTATCATAGTGTGTTTTACAGCATTGAACAGAGTGGGGCAACATGTTAATCAGAGGAATGTGTGCTAATTTTATAAATAATTCCTGACATTCCACATCTCCCCTTAATCTATTAAAAGGGGGTGGGGGAAAGTACAGAGGGAATACACCACCTTTGTTTTTACTTATATTTCAGTTTTGCTTGAAACAAACTGCAGCATATTCCTTTAAGCACATTCATTATTCATAGGGAACTATTCTAAAAAAGTTGAGAGTACATTTTCACATTTACCGGGAAGGGAGATTCTATCTCTAAAAAGATTCTGAGCTCTCTAAGTCCTTTTCCTGTTACTATGCAGTAGGAAATTTCAAACAAACAAAACATAATTGATATTTATAGAAATGAGGAGTTTCCTTCTTTTCTTTTTATATCCTGAATCCATTACTTTTTTTATGTCACCATGACTTGTGTGTCTTTTGTTAAAACCTGAGAAGTACAGACTATTAAGACTATATTAACAGTACGATTTCAATTAAAAACTAGTTGATATCTATACAGAAAATAAAAATATATCATGAGTGTTGCAAATAGGAAAATAGGATGTTCATTCTTCATGCATATGTGGAGAGCTCCTTTTATACAGTGAACTTTTCTGAATGGAATGGAGAATACAAAAATGCATGAAACGTGCTCTGCCTTCCAGAAGCATGTAATATATTAAGAGCATACACATAATGAAAGAGAGCCAGAAAGTAAAGAAAACTGAAAGTATGCAAAGAGCTAGTTCCAGGTTATAACAGTGAAGGAGAGGAAAGCCAATTTCGCAAGTTTCAATTAAAAACTGATATCTAACCTGCACTTATTCCTGATGTATTGGTATACAAAAAATAAAAACATGTCAACCTATATGTAGCATGGAGAAGTTTCCTTCTTTTCTTTGCGTATCCTGGATACATTACCTTTTCTATGTCACCATGACTTTTGTGTCTTTTTTTAAAACCCGAGAAATACAGAATATTAAGACTATATTAATATTACAATTTCAATTAGGAACTTTGGCAAGGGGTAGCTGCTGATGAAAAGTAGCTTTTAAGCTAAAATTGGAAGGTGACAAGAATTTGGCAATATGACAACATTCAGAAAGAGCATTCTATGAAAAGGGAGGAAATGTTTAAAGAGTCACAGAAGGGGGTAAATAGAAAGTTAACTTCTGTCCTAGGAACCACTTTATTAGCATCTTCCTGCAGCAGTTGTGAGCAAATCAATTCCACAATCTGAGGACAAAAGAAGAAAAGAAAGTTAAATTGTAAGAAACAATTCCTTGTCATTGAAATTGCCAGGGAAGAGACAGAATTAGCAATTTTCTTTTTAGAATATGAAATATTCTCCTAGCTCTGAACAACCTGCTAACCAATTAAATATAGATGGATGACTTTCACAAGATTTTATTTTTTATTTTGTGGTAAAATCTTACACACAATTGGTATTAATCAATTAAATTATTATTCACTAGACGCAGCTCTAATATATACAAAAATAGTTTTATTTTAATAGAATTTCAAAGTTGTTTTTCTTTGTTTCTTAGTTAAATACTAAAAAAAAAACAAGAGAGAAGAAAGCTATTGATCAAGAAAGAATTTGAAAGCATTTCTTTTTAATGCATAAATTCTTACAAAAATAAAATCAGTAATTTAGGAAGTATCTGTAACGTTTAGAGAATCATCAGAGTCCTGTTAAGGATAATGACACGTTCACTAAAGCATTTTCTAGAAATCCAAGGGTCTTTATACATCTTCCAGGAAAACTAATTTTTGGCTACGGCAGAACATAGGAACTGAAATAAGCAGACATTTCATATTTTAATACCTGGGGTTGAGATACACAACCACTTCTTTGTTGTTGTTGTTTTTTCCCTTCATAAAAGTAAGGCAATGCTAAAATGAAATGATTTTTCTCAAATCTCCAACTGTATTTGTTTTTCTCCTCATAATGCCAGACATTATTTTTGGCAAAAGATGTTGAAAACAGAAAGTGGTTAATGTAACCAGTTGGGCAGCTGTGGGTTCTTTCCTTTTCTTTCCAATTAATGAATAAGCACTTCCTTCCAGCAACAAATGGAATAGAAGTTAGCATTTCATTGACCATGTAACAATCCTGAATAAAAACAAGCATCTGAGAGGGAAGAAAAACACCCTCAAAAATATGTTTATGTAACTCACTTGAAGGTAGCCATTTCTGTACCTGTTTTCAGATGGGAAGAATTCTAGGTCATTTACAAGAAATAAACTTCTCTTTTGAAGTTGATTATTTCTAAACATAGCTCAATATAATGTACCCTCACAGTTTGTGTTTTCCTTTCTATAAAACAAAACAAAAATTGATATGGGTTTTGATTTGCAGGTCCAGTCACAGCCACTTGAGAATATGTGTACATCTTTCCTCTCAAAAGTTTCGTTAGTAATGATTAAAGTTTATTCTCGCCGAAACCAGTTTGGCTCAGTGGATAGAGCATCAGCCTGCAGACTGAAAGGTCCCAGGTTCGATTCCGGTCAAGGGCATGTACTTTGGTTGCAGGCACATCACCAATAGGGGGTGTGCAAGAGGCAGCTGATGAATGATTCTCTCTCATCTATGTTTCTAACTCTCTATCCTTCTCTTCCTCTCTGTAAAAAATCAATAAAATATATTTAAAAAATAAAATAAAATAAAGTTTATTCTCTCCCCTCCTCCTATTATTAAACCTACTAGAGGTCTGGTGCACAAAATGTGTGCATGGATAGGGTCCCTCGGCCTTGCCAGCAATCAGGGCTGATCAGGCTCCTCACCTCACCACCTCTCTGCCTCCTCCTTCCCTCACTCCCTCAATGCCCTACAGCTGCTGCTGGTTGCCTGTCATGTTTCACACTTCCCCCTGCTCATTAGTGCACGTGATAGCAAGCGACCAGGTCTCCTGGTCAAACTCCCTAGGGGACACTTTGAATATTAGCCTTTTATATAGAGAGATAGTTAACATCATTTCTTGTTGAAGTCATTGGGAGTAGGGGAGTGAGGAGGGATCCCACCTGCTTAAGTAAATGGCAAGTTCAGCACTGTTTTCAAGGTAACCCTCAATGTATTCCTCTGGGATATAGATTGCAGGCTATTTGAATTTGCAAAATGCTGCATCCACAAAGAGAAATGATGCCAAAATGGAAACTACCTTATGTATCTTAAACTTGATTAGTTTGAAGGGCCTTCCTTGGCAGTTTAAAAGATGTTAACAATAATTGAGGAGTTCCAGGCTCTGCTTTGAAATATACCTGTGACCCAGAACTTTTAATAGGTTTGGGGCATGACCTCTGTCAATGATCACTTACTTTCTACAAAGCTATTTTGGGGCAATTGCTGATTGCTCAAGGTTGCCAGGAGCACATTAAACTCCAGAATCAGTATTGTGACAGATGGGATTTCATCTCCATGGGGACAGTCATCACTCTTGATCACCAAGGGACCATTCAGAATTTGTCACAAGTCTTGAGGCAACCAATACTTTATAATCCTCCAACAGCACAGTTTGTACTACCCAAAAGAACAATCATGTCATTTGTAAAAGCATAGCCTTTGGAAATGTATAAAAGATCAAACTTCACAGCTATTGAAGTAGTTGGGGGAAAATATAACTGAAGTAGAATGAGTCTAGAAAGGGTATTTTAAGGATACTTGGGGTGATACTTCCTTTTTTAAAGGTAAAATTATGTGAAAGTTTTGCGTGTCATCCTTGCGCAGGGGCCATGCTAATCTTCTCTGTATCGTTCCAATTTTAGTATATGTGCTGCCGAAGCGAGCACATATGTGAAAGTTTTAAAAGTGGAGGAAGGACCTGTGATGGGGACTGAAACTTTTGTTCACCTGAACACAAATGTTCCAGAGTCTATAGAAATCCTCAGAAGAAATGTGTACAGGAAATTGATATAAATTCTCCAGTTGTGCTCCTCGGAGAGAAGGGGGTAGTAGTTTGAGATGTTTCTCTCCAGTCCTTTTTATGCATATAATGCATATGTTTACATGTTTTCTTGTAAGATGTTTGTTATAATTCTTTCCATAGAAACTTGGGACTACATGATAAACAAGCAAACTGTAAATAGTACAATATTTTAGTCATGTGTGAATATTAATTTTATAGTGCCCCACAATCCCAGGAAATATTCCCATTTGACGTAGGAAGAATATGATTTCCTTTGACGAAATAAACATGCTAACCTAGAAAAAAGAAACAGTGTTTGGGTATTATAACTTAAAACAGACTATTGAATTGTTTCATTTGAAATTTCATAAATAGCTGATTTTTTACTGTGCTCATTTAGTTGCTAATCAAACAAAAGAGAATTTGCCAAAGTCATTGATAAGCAATGCAGTCCTCTAATGCCTCAATGGTGAAGTACAAGACCTTAAAGAAAAATTCTCATGTAAAAGGAACAAACAGAACAATTTGATAACAGTAATGAAAATTCTGAGTCTGGATGTGTGTGTGTGTGTGTGTGTGTGTGTGTGTGTGTGTGTGTGTGTGTGTATGTTTGTTTGCATGTGTACAATCTCCATTTTAATGACTTTCTCAGAAACATTTTTCTTAACTTATTACATTAGTCATTCAACTCTAAGATATTACTCTGCACACCTCCAATTTTGGCCCAAAGACAGATGTTCAAACTGAAAGAGGTAAGTTTCCTTCATTCATTTAGCATATATTTATTGATTGTTACTATGATCCAGTCTGTTTCAGGTGCAAGGGATATACCAGTGATTAGAAAAAAAGATCTCTCCTTTTGTGTGATCTCATCCTAGTGGGGATAGAGAGAGAAGAAAACAAAAATAAGTTAGTTAACAATCAATATCACTGTATATTAGAAAAAGGTAAGTGCTATTTTATAAAAAAGGTATTATATATTAAAGAGGAAGGGAGAGGGAGAGAGAAATAAAAACATAAATGATGAGAATCATTGATTGGCTGCCTCTTGCACACCTTCTACTGGGAATTGAGCCTGAAACCTGGGCTTGTGCCCTGACTGGGAATTGAACTACGACCTCCTGGTTCATAGGGTGACACTCAACCACTAAACAATACCAGCCAGGGTAAATTTTAAACAAAAAGATGATATTTGAGCAAAACCTCAAAAAAGATGAGAGAAGTCATGCAAATATCTTGAGAAACAGTGTCCCTGGAAAAGGGAACAGCCAATGCAAAGGCCGTATTGCTGAAGCATGTCCAATGTGCTTGAGGAACATCAAGGAGGCCAATGCGGGAGTGGACTTAAGGAGTGAAAATAGTAGTAAGAGATATCAGAGAGGTAATGGGAGGTGGCAGGGTATATTACAGAGGGTCTTGTAGATCAATGTAAGCCTTGCCTTTTACTCTAAAGGAAGTGAGAGCCAGCAGAGTGATCTAAGTCACACATTAAAAGGGTTCCTCTGCTGAACGGTTTGGCTCAGTGGTAGAGCATTGGTCTGTGGACTGAAAGGACCTGGGTTCGATTCCGGTCAAGGGCATGTACCTTGGTTGTGGGCACATCCCTGGTAGGGGGCGTGCAAGAGGCAGCTGGTCGATGTTTCTCTCTCATCGATGTTTCTAGCTCTATATCCCTCTCCCTTCCTCTCTGTAAAATATCAATAAAATATATTTTAAAAAAATAAACAATAAAATAAAATAAAAGCGTTCCTCTGGCTATTGTTAAAATTAGCTACATGGAGAAAAAATCAGGGAGATGCCAGTTAAAACATTATAGCCCCAATCCAGACTAGATAATGGCAGCTCAGATCATGGTGGTAGTGGTGCAGGTTAAGAGAATTGGTCAGATTCTGACTGCATCTGGAATTTAGATGAAGCAGCACTGATTCTCTGATTAATTGGAGGTAGGGAAATAGAGAACAAGAGCAATCAAGGGTGCTTCAAGGCTTTGGGCTGGGGCAGCTGGAAGGAGGGAGTTGTCATTAAATGAATTAGAGCAGGCTTCCAAAAAGGTAGCTTTGAGGGAAAATAATGTCCTCAGATCTAGATATGTTGAATTTGAGGTGTCCCGGTCATCCAAGAAGTTATTGACAATCTGGAACCAACAATCCTATATAATAAAAGGCTAATATGCAAATTGACCAAACAGTGGAACAACTGGTCATTATGATTTGCAATAACCAATAGGGGGAAGACATTCAATGCAGGAGCTGCCCCCTGGTGGTCAGTGCGCTCCCACGGGGAAGCACTGCTTAGCCAGAAGTCAGGTTCATGGCTGGTGAGTGTAGCAACAGTGGTGGGAGCCTCTCCTATCTCCAAGGCAGCACTAAGGATGTCCGTCTGGTGACTTAGGCCTGCTCCCTGAGGACTCCTAGACTGAGAGAGAGTGCAGGCCAGGCTGGGGGACCCTATCCCTTCCAGTGCACAAATTTTGTGCACCAGGCCTCTAGTTCAGATATATGTAAGACTTGATCCACAGTCACCAGCATGATGTTAGAACTGAAATGTAGAAAGATAGAAGAGTATTTTAATTATCCTAGCTACCAACTCTACATGAAAACTACATTAAGAAATAATCTGGTTGCCAAAACCGGTTTGGCTCAGTGGATAGAGAGTCAGCCTGCAGTCTGAAAGGTCCCAGGTTTGATTCTGGTCAAGGGCATGTACCTTGGTTGTGGGCGCATCCCCAGAAGGGAGTGTGCAGGAGGAAGCTGATTGATGTTTCTCTTTCATCGATGTTTCTAACTCTCTATCCCTCTCTCTTTCTCTCTGTAAAAACAAAAAATCAATAAAATATTTAAAAAAAAGAAAGAAAAAGAAATAGCTTGGTAAAGTTAGAAAAGCTGAAATTTAAATACCAGTTCTTTCATATGCCAGCTGGGTTATCTTCACTCCATTTCTAACCTCTGTGTGATTCCATTAAATTATCCCATCAATAAAATAAAGTGTCTTGAGTCAGGTTCCCAAGAAGCACAGCCTGAGACTGGACCCTTTGTTAGAGGAGAAAGGGAGTGGAGAAAGCAGGATAGGGCAAGAGAAGGAACAAAGAAAGGCTATAGTTTAGCTGAAGTCAAGCTTCACTCAGTACTGTGGGTAGTGCTGGTACTGGGATTATAGCACAGTTGGTCCTGCCTTTAGGCAAGGAAACCAATAGCATCTCTTATATAGGGGTCCAAATGCTATCTAAGTTAATTGTGGAATTTAGGGGAGCTCAGTCACTACCATACACATAGCAGGTCTTCTGTGAAAATTTGTGGTCTTCCCTCATTATAGCTTTATGTCAATTCTAAAGATTTACTGACAAGTGTATTCCTCCCTCACCTTTCTCTCTCTCTCTCCCTCTCTCTCTCTCTCTCTCTCTTGTTTGTTTATTTTTTTTGTTTTTTAATCCTCACCCAAGGATATTTTTAGAGAGAGTGAAAGACAGTGAGAAATATTGATTGGTTGCCCCTTGCACAACCCCCAACCAGGGCCTGGTCAGAGAAGAGCCTGCAACTGAGGTATGTGCCCTTAAACAAAATCAAACTCTCTAGACCCTTCAGCTCAGAAGCCGACACTCTATCCACTGAGCCAAAACCAGCTAAGGCCTTCCTGATTTTTCAACACATGTATTGCTGTCCCCTTCCATTAGAGTTTTTTAATAAGTTAATTATTCACATTTTTAAAAACAGCCCTTCTCTTCAGTAATGTAGCTTTGGGCATGTTTCTCTTTCCCAGGAACTGCAAAAACAAAGGCTGCCAAAGTGCTCTCCCACCAACGCTGGGCAAAACACTTTCGTTCCAGAATCAAACATCTGCTGCATATCAACAACGTTTTGTTTCTTAGAGAATTCTGACTCATGGCAAAGAAAATGTAGGAGAGGAAATGGGGAGATTGATTCTAAAACAATTTTATGTTTATTGGTAATCTAGAAACCTAGAAATCTCGGTATTTGATCACTGCATTAGGAAAGGACACATGAAACATGTTGACAGCAAAATGAAAAGAGTTTAACAAGTAGAGTCAGTCTTGATTTAAAAAATGTCATAATGCTAGAGATCAGCTTTGTACTTTGTCCATTTTCCTTGGCAACGACAGAAGGTTTTGTGTGCTGGCTACCCAAGAGAAAGTGTTTACCAGAAAAATACCCCCCTCCCCAAATTTTATTGTCAAAAATAATTCCAAAATCACTCCAAACTGTGCACCTTTGTTCATCTGCAAATGGACAATTGGAATACTTATACTCTTAGCCAGGGGTGGGCAAAATGCTTGACTCGAGGGCCACAATGGGTTCTTAAACTGGACCCGAAGACTGGAACAAAAGCAACCTGACCATGCTGGCACTCACATCTTGGGCTGCTGGTGACCGAGCGGAGGGGAGAGCAAGAGAATCATCTGCTCTTTCGGATCCGCGGGCCGGATAGAACAGTTGAACGGGCCAGACCTGGGCCGCGGGCCGTAGTTTGCCCACGGCTGCTCTAAGCTATAAGAGGGCACTAGATGGGGCGAGAGCCAAGCAGAGCAACAAGGTCCAGTCACCTCCAGCTGTGAGCAGCCTCATCCATTTATCCATGAGCCATAGAAATATTATTTTTATTGTGAGCCAAGATGCACAAGATTGAGAATGCACCAGACAAGACTGTAGCTGGAGGAAATGTAAAAGATTGGATGGAGTGCATCTCAGCCCAGTATCTTCAATTGGTTTCTTAATTTGTAAAATACTAGAGATATCTATCCAAGATATTGCTGTGAGAAATAAATCAGTCAAACTTTGGCTGGGTTACTTGTTTAGAATGTCATCCAGATATAAGAGTTTGATCCCCAGTCAGGGCACATACAAGTTAACCAAAGAATGCATACATAAGTGGTACAATAAATCACAAATTAATCTCTCTCTCTCTCTCTCTCTCTCTCTCTCTCTCTCTCTTTCTCTCTCTCCTTCTCCCTCTCCCCGACTCCCATCTCTCTCTCTTTCTCCCCTTCTTTCTCTTTCTCTCCCTTCCTCTCTCAACAATCAACAATAAAGAATTTTTTTAATCACTTAGAATGGTGGCATATGAGGATTCAGATTACTCATACTGAATAATATTCTTAACAAACCACTTAGCACATAATAGGAGTTTTGTGTGGTATCTGCGATAAAGATGATTCAGGAACCTCAAAATCAGATCCTATATAGAAATATTGATTGGTTGCCCCTGCACAAGCCCCAACCAGGGCCTGGCCAGACCATAAGCATAATGACTGGAATGACTGCTTGACCAATCACTATGATGTGGGGGACCAGCAAGGGGAACCTGGTGGCTGGTGGTGGAGATGGGGTGGGACCTGGGACTGGGGAGGGGAACTGATTGGCTGACAGAGGTGGCGGGGCAGGACGAGGGCCAGCAAGGGGAACTGAGTTGCTGTCGGTGGCCCTGACCACAGGCTAGGCCTAGGGACCCTACCCGCACACAATTTTGTGTGCTGGGCCTCTAGTCCTATATAATAAAAATGATAATGTGTAAATAGCCTGAAACATATTAACCGAACAAATGGTCACTATAATGTGGGGATGCACACAGAACGGGCATCAGCTGTGGTGGGACAGTGGAGCAGGTGAGTGGAGGTGCCAGACCAAGGTGGGGTGCCAGTCGCTGTCATCGAGAAGAGGTTCTAATGGTTACTGAAAATTCTTTGCTCCTGCACCCCATGGTCTCGCCCAGTACTCATACCTGCTGCTGGCTCCCAGCTCTGGCCCAAATCACTAAGCACCATCAGCAGGTGCAAGCAGTGGCTGCCAGTCCTGATCACCCTTCAGAGCTCCTCTACCTCCCCCTGCTCCTGAGGAGTGATGGGGGCCAGCAGCCACCTCTCACACATTCTACTGGCAATGGCCTCACTTGAACCCTCTGCTGGCCCCAATCACCTTTGAGGGCTTCTCCACCTCCCCCTACTCCTGAGGGGTGATTGCCACTCCTCACACCTGCTGACAGCACCGGCCCCACTTGTACCCGCTGCTGGTGCTGGCCCCAATCGCTTCATGCTATCTTGGGTGTGGGTGGGACTGACACCATCAGAGTGTGGAGCGGTGGTGGTGGGAGCAAGGCTGCCAGCAGACAGGGGTCCACGGTGGAAGGGTCCAGGCGGGGATGCAGAGGATGGGCCAAAACCTGCCCTGTGCCTACCACAGCCTCACATCCACAATTTTTTTCAAGGTACACAAATTTGTGCACTGGACCCCTAGTTTTTACATAAATTTGAACTTATTTTAAGTGCCATTAATTAGGATTGTTATAAGCTACATGAGGATAGGACTTCTGCCTTGTCCTCATGATAACTATTTGTTGGGTAAACAGATTTCTGTGTTATAGTTTTTAGATTTCAAAAGGTAAAAACTTTGTTTAAAAGGGTGAAGTGGACCCTGGCAGAAGCAGATGTGCAGGCCTCCTCAGAGAGCCTTGGATAATTCAGGCTACACAGATACCCCAGGAAGCAGAGCTGCAACACAATAATTTCACACTAGGAGTGAGAAATACACAATGCGAAAGTCTCTCTCAAATAAGCATATTTTAAATATTCAGACATAAAATAAGGAAGTAAAGACACAGAGAAAAAGTGGATTTGAAGAAAGCACTAAACTAAAATTCCATGTAGTCAGTAAGCAAAAGGTATGAATAAATAGCTTGAATAGTAGACAAAACTATTCAAGAACTAGCTAAACTACCATTCAATAGAATAGGCAAAATTAAGATATTTTCAGACAGAGGTATGCAATTTATAATTCACCAAAACTACTACCAAAAGACCTATTTTAACAAGTAGGAAACTAAGTTCAAAAAGCAGGAACAAAATGGAAGAAATAAGAGTAAATAAATAAACTGAATGACACAAATAAGTGTAAACAGTTACAATCTATGTTTAAAACAAAAATAATAATGGCTAATTTGAAGAACATGCAAACAGGGTAGAATTAAATGACAGGACAGTACATAGAGCATGAGGACAGTAGATCAGCATTAGAGTTCTGAATAGGCAGTGAGAACCACTAATTACACTTAGAATTCATAAAGTATAAGTCTCAAAATTAAGCCTAACAAGAAAAAGGATATAAGCAGTAAGTATGACTTCTGAACCAGTAGCTGAGAAAAAGGAAATAAAAAATCAAACTAGCCCTGACAGTTTGGCTCAGTGGATAGAGTGTCAGCCTGTGGACTCAAGGGTCCCAGGTTTGATTCCAGTTGGGGCATGTACCTTGGTTGTGGGCACATACCCGGTGGGGAGTGTGTGATTCCATCAATCAGGAAGCAGCTGATTGATGTTTCTCTCTCATCGATGTTTCTAACTCTCTATCCCTCTCCCTTCCTCTCTGAGAAAAAAAAAATCAATATAATATATTTTTTTTAAATTCAAACTAAACAAAACAAAAAAGACTAGCAAAAAAAGAGTAGAAAACATTAACAAGATAGAAATAAGCACATGTATATCAGTAATAACAATAAATGTAAAAATTTACTTATCTATAAAAGTGATAAACAATACAATTGAAGTTCAAAGAGAAAGCAATGCCTAATTATTTTTTATAAATACTGAAACCGAAAGGACACTGTATGGTTGAAAATGTAAGAAACAGAAACAGAAATCTCAGACAGCTACTTACAAAAAGGAAGTTGATTCAGTGATATTAGCCGTTTTTTGTTTGTTTTCCATCAAGAATGATGAGGTACAGTATGTACTGATAACACGATCCACCAAAAGATATGATAATCATGAACAAGGAAAAGCAGGTAAATTCACAACAATAGTGATAGATTTTAATAGTTTGTGGGATTATTATAATCTTCAATGTAATCATTTAGGACAAAAAGAAACAAGGGAGCCTAACAATTTAATGAAAGAAGAAACAGAAAAAGCTATTAAAATTGATTTTTTTGTTTTGGTTTTGAAAAGAAATCTAATTTGCTTTCATTTACTGGGAGAATTAATAATAAAACTATTAGTTCTGTAAATATGATGATGATGTATGTGTGTGTGTGAGAGAGATATAAATATTTAATGAATACCTATTAAATAGCTTGTATAAAATAGTCCAGAAAAAACTGAAGCATAGAGCCTTCCGAAAATAAATAGTTAGAACTTTTAAAGTTTCTATACACAGGCAGGCAAACTCACATACACAAGGATTTCTTTTGTACTTGAAAAATTTTCCAACCAAGTGCTTACTGGATATTACACATGCTGTTATTAGCCCAATAAATTCAACTAACATATTGCATGAATAATTAGTCTGATGGCTCAAAAGTCAGTACTTTCTACCTTGTACTTTAACCTGTGGTTCTATAAATGAATAAGTGAATGATCATCATATCTAATAAAAGGGCAATATGCAAATTAACTGTCACTCTGTCACAAAAATTGTGGCTCCCATAGCAGTCAGGCTGCTGGACATTGGCCCTGTCACCCAGGCGATGAGCCCCAGCAACCCGATTGCCCCAGCCGGTAGAAGGAGGAAGGAAGGGAAGGGAGGTGGGTGGGCCTCTGGCCAGAGGCTGGCGGGGGCACATGGGACCCTGGCATTGTTGCAGGCTGAGCTCAGGGACACCCCTTTTCCCCCAGGCACAAATTTCATGCACAGAGCCTCTAGTATTTTATAGAGGATGATCTACACACACACACACACACACACACACACACACACACACACACACACACAAAAAAAAAAATTAGAGGAAGTTACACTGTATACTTCTAGGAATTGTATAAGGTTCTTCATCCCCATTATCACATTTAATATTTTAAACCACCCCAGGAAGTAAATATTGTAGTCTTCATTTTACTGATGTGAAAATTGAAGCTAAGGGAAGTCAAGTAACTTGCCCAAGTTCATATATGCATAGGAAAGATCTTTGTATGGAAATGTGATCTACAGAATGCCAATTGAACATACTGTGTTTTCAAATTGTCCTCCATTCAGAATTTTTGGTGACATACTGGCCACTCTGTTCAAATCTATTTTGGGAACAAGTTAAGGGGCCCTGGCAGTAACTTGTTGGATCCCGATTAACATGTAAATGAGGGGATCTGAGAGAGAAAAAGCTGTAGGGCAGACCAAACCAAAGGTGTCCATGCCTAGGACAACCAAATACTTTTATATGCTAAAGATAGCCATTGATTATAAGATCCTTGCCTTCATTCAGTCACTCAACAAACTTTTGAGAGTTGGGAGGGTGTAAGGTCCCCATGACAGACAGATGTTTTATCTTAAGAAGACAGATAAAGATTACTTATTGGGAGGCTCCAAAAACCGGAGGGGAGATTTAACATGCCAGGCTTCAAGAAGGCAAGGAATCTCAGCTTCAATTGCATTCACCCCTAAATGGGTCTGCCAGAACAAATTTCTTAAAGAAAGATTCAATATCCCAGCCTGTTTTATTCTAATTACTCAACCAGCTGTTTGGGCTAGGGCACCCAATTAAGAATTCCATAAATCCTCTAGTTCCACTTTGGAAAGGGGTCAGGGAGCATGCCAAAGGATAAGCAAAGAGCGGTTATCAGTTACAAAGGAGGAGAGATTCTGTAAACTAAAATCCAAAAGATATCCATTCTAAACAAGACCATTAATGCTGCAGTACAGATAATAAAATAATGCCTTATCTTCAAAAGTTTAGATTAATAAAAAATATGCATTCAAATATGAACTTCATTACATTATTCAAGTGATCCGCAGCAGGTCACCAATGAGAGTTAATAACCTTTTTTGTTAGTATCAATTATTAAAGCTCTAGTTCTAATAATATTGTGAAATAATGAACTATACAATAAGAATTTTTTTCAAAGTACACGGAAATGAGAAGTAATTACTGTTGCAAGTGTAAGAACAACAACAAAAAAAGTTCTTTTTCTTTACTGTGGCTTTCCACAATTTTTGAGACGCACCTGGTAATTAAAAACCCAAGTTTGTTAGCTGCTCTGATTCAAATAGCTCCTCTGTTCAATCTGCAAGACAAGATAAGCTACTCTCAAGGCTAAGTTCTTGCATACCCCTCCTCTCTGCTGTTTTTACAACTGGGGGATAATTCACACCAAGGAGTTCCTAGTTGATAGAAAGCCCCCCCCCCCTTTCCACTTCTAACAAGCCTCTTTTGAACTCTTTATAGGTTTGCTCTGAGCATGTTTTATAAGCTTGGGGAAAATGCTGATAGAGGCACCAGCTAGGACATCTACAAGGTGATTTGCTGAAAAACAAGAAAACTCAACTTCAGCCCCAAATGTTCCTCCCTTCCTTGTCACTAAGCAACAGCTAGGGCTTAAAAGGGAGCCACCCTTTGTTTCTGGCTCTGTGTTAATTAGCAATGCACTGGCCCTTTCTTTTGAAACTTAAAATAAGCTTCTCCTCTTTTAGTTGTGAATTTTTTCACAGCCCTTAGTCACCTGCCAAACCCTAACAATAAGAAACATGTTAAAAGCTCTATCATCAAAATAAATAAATAAATAAATAAATGGGAAAATTCTGGAATGCAATGACAATGAAAACCGTGAAGATAAAATTATCTTTCCCAGATGCAATCACATAATTGTATTCTCTTAAAAAATTAGAAGACACACACACACACACACACACACACACACACACACACACACACAACTCTCCTCAAATTGTGTATCAAGAAGTTATATCGGCCCCAGCCAGCATGGCCCAGTGGTTAGAGTGTTGGCCTTTGCACAGGAGGGTACTGGGTTGGATTCCCCCTTCAAGGGCATGTACCTGGGATGCAGGTCCAATTCTGCACCCCTATTGGGGTGCCTATGGGAGGCAACCAATTGATGTGTCTCACATCTAAGTTCCTCTCCTCTCCTCTCCTCTCCTCTCCTCTCCTCTCCTCTCCTCTCCTCTCCTCTCCTCTCCTCTCCTCTCCTCTCCTCTCCTCTCCTCTCCTCTCCTCTTTCCCTTCCTCTCCTTCCCCTCCCCTCCTTCTCTCTCTCTCTCTCTCTCTCTCTCTCTCTCTCTCTCTCTCTCTCTCTCTCCCTCTCTCTCCCCCTCCTCCTACTCCTTCATTTCCTTCTCTCTGAAAATCAATGGAAAAAATATCCCACTCCTCCTTGGGTGAAGATTTTTTAAAAAATTTAACAGTATATATAATCAATACATTCTTTTTTTATTTTTGATTTCAGAGAGGAAGGGAGAGGGAGAAAGAGATAGAAACATCAATGTTGAGAGCAAATCATTGATTGGCTGCCTCCTGAATGTCTCCTACTGAGGAACAAGCCCACAACCCAGGCATGTGCCCTTGACTGGAATCAAACTTGGGACATTTCAGGTAGCAGGCTGACACTCTATCCACTGAGCCAAACCAGCTAGGGCAATACATTCTTACATTTAAAATAAATCAGAGGAATTATTCTCAAATTCAGATTCAACTTATGACAGTGTTAAATTTACAAAATGCAATTCTGATTGAGTCATCCCACTGGTATAAACTTTTCAGTGACTCTCGATTATTTATAGACTCAAAATTGAGATCATAGGTCAGAATCCCTAAAAACAGTCTGAGACTGGACTCTTGCGCCTGGGAGTCAGGGAGGTAGGATAGCACAGGTGCAAGGACCCAAGGATGTGGTCTCAGCTGGAGCTGAGGTTCAACCCAATCTCATGGGAGCTCTGGAGTAAGAACAGCAACTTAGAGTTTCCTGATCTGAAAGCAAAGAGAAGGCTCTTATTATACCCGCAGGGCAGTCAGCTATTGGTTGCAGGTTTCCCCAGGAGGTGAGGTCTATCCCTCTCAGGCATTTCTGGGTAAGGTGGCTCCTACAGACCCACAGAAATTAATTGGAGAAGGGGAAAGAGATTAGCCAACACAGCAGCTGGAGGAAGAACACACTGGCCAGGCAAAGATATGAGTAAGTCACCAACAGCATCCTCTACGCTTTTATAATCCAGCCTCCAACACCTTTTCTGTTCTTAACTCCCACTCCTCCCCTTTAAGCACATCACATAGTGTGCACTTTCACAGTGATGACCTTGCAAAGGCTGAGCTTACCCTTTTCTTTTTCCTTTTTGAAAGCTACACCTTATTCTTTATGACCAAGTATAAATGTTACCCTCTCCATAAAGTCTTTTTCTAATCCCTAGAACAGATCACTTACTCATTTTGTCTGTTACTTCAAAGCTCTATGCATAATTCACTCTTATGGGATAGCACATCATTTTAGGTATTTGTTCAATGAGTTCACCCCCTGGCTAGAACACTAATTCCATAAAGACAAGGATTGGATGTTGCCTTTTCCTGTCCCTACTATCTAAGTACAGGGCCTAGAATACAGTAGATGCTCTCTGATTGATGGGTGAATTAATCATCAAAGTCATTCATTTAGATTCTGCTTTCTTTTTAAACTAGACAATCCCAGTAAGCCAGGTCACTGAAATATCCTTTATAAGCAACCTATTTACTCATAACTTAGGAGGCTTTTAGCTAAAATGCTGCTTTGTCCATTTCTGTGATAGCAAGCATACAAATCATTAGAGGAGGACAATAAAAAAAAACTTTGTTCAAAATCATGCTGATTCAATTACTGGGGTTCCCTGGCACCAGCCACTGAATTCAATTATCTCCAAAAGAAAAAGGTAAACATCAAGGGATTAAGAAAAGGTGCTTATATTGAAGGATAAAGATCAGACTCATCTTGCTTCTTAGATCCTTTTAGAGATAATGATCATACTGAACTTAATAATCTCAGTGATTTTTTTAAAAAATGTTTGTATTTATTTCAGACACAGGAAGGTAGAGGAAGAGAGAGAAACATCACTGATGAGAGGGAATTATTGATCTGCTGCCTTCTGCACATGCTCCATTGTGGATTGAGCCTGCAACCCAGGCATGTGCCCTGACCAGGTATGAAACCATGACTTCCTGGTTCATGAGTCAACCAACACTCAGCCACTGAATCACACCAAACTGGCTCTTCTCATAGGTTTTTCTGACCAGTTCTCCCCACTTTCACCTGTTAAGCAAGACACCTATATTTTATTTGGAAATTTTAATAGAAGTCTGCCATATGTACTGAAACGTGTACAAATAATAATTAATTAACCTGTAAGTAATTAATCATAAATTAAATCTTACAAAATGAGCACATCTAGAAAACTAGCAACCAGATCAAGAAGTAGAGCATTACCAGCAGCCCAGAAACTTCCTTGTGTTCCTGTCCAGTCATTACTCTCCCACGGGCTACAAGAATTACCAGTGTCCTAGGTTCTAACACCCTAAATTAGCCCAGTCTGCTTAGGAGTAAAGAGAATCATACAGGAGACATTTTTATATGTGGCTTCATTCACTGAACATTATATTCATGAGATTCATTCATGATATTGTGTAAAATTGTAGATCTTTCATAGTCATCACAGGGTCATATGCCATTATATGAATATGCCACAACTGATTTTCCACTCTACTATTTATTGATGAACAGTTGTTTTATTTCCAGTTTGGGGCTATTAAAAGATCTGGTGCCATAAAAATTCTTATACACACTATCTAGTAAACATGTATGCAATTCTGTTGGATTCATTAAGTTAATGCACAAATATATATTTGTCTCATAGTCATTTATATTTGTCAAATTACTAGATTGTTAAGTAGAAAATAAAATCATCCACATTAAAATAAATACTATGTTATATAAAAAAAGAAAAGAAGCCCTGGCTGGGTGGTTCAGTTAGTTTGTCCCATACACCAAAATGTTGCACGTTCAATTCCCAGACAAAGGATACCTAAGTTGTGGGACTCCATCCCCCATTGGGGTACATAGGGGAGATAACCGATAGATGTCTCTCTCACACATTGATATTTTTCTCTCTCCTTTTCTCCCCTCATCTCTCTCTGAAAATCAATTAAAAATGCATCCTCAGGTAAGGATTAGAAAGAAGAGAAAAATTAGATACATGAATTAGAGGTAGCCAAAATTTGAAAAAAAATATTAAATTATTCAGATTAAAAGGCATATGGGATTCACTCTAATTTTCTGTATATCTGGTTTATCTTTCAAATTACAGTTTATACCATGTACTTCAATGTAATCATTACCAAACTTCAACAACTATTCCCAAATAGATATAAAATTCATGCACATTTTAAGATAGGGAAGGAGCCGAAACCAGTTTGGCTCATTGGATAGAGTATCCACCTGCAGACTGAAAGGTCCCAGGTTCGATTCCAGTCAAGGGCATGTATCCTGGCTGCTGGCACATCCCCAGTGGGGGGGGGGTGTGTAGGAGACAGCTGGTAGATGTTTCTAACTTTCTATCTCTCTCCCTTCCTCTCTGTAAAAAATCAATAAAATATATATTTTTTAAAAGATAGGGAAAGTAAGTTAGCTAGTACTAAATGTGGGAATCTGAATGGATAAGAAAAAAATGTATACATTTCTGTTGAACTCTTATCTAGGATCAAAATTACCAGATTTGAGGATATGTGAATATTTAGCTTTCATTGATACTGTCAAAGAATTTTACCAACTAATAATACCAATATAAAACAGAATTCTACCCAGTTTTGTTGAGAAATAATTGATATACATCAATTATTAAAACTTGTATTAGTTTAAGATATACACAGTGATAGTTTGATATATACATATTGTAGAATGATTACTACAATAGATTTAGTTCATATTCATCACTGCATATAGACACATAAAAAAGAAAAATTATTCTTTTGATCTAAGGATCTACTCTGCATTCCTCTTCCCCCACTTCTAGTAATCAGAAATCTGATGTTTTCAAATCTGAAATTTTAAAATCCATAATGTCATTGTGCAGACTGACTAATGCATTTTTACTAAGAGATCCAGTCTGGATCACCAAGATATAGAATATCTATGCTCAGGAGCTCTATCACTAAAGGCAAGCTGATCCATATAAAGGCTGAGAATACATAATTTGGCAGATTATTTACTATATATACTTACCCTGGGTCAACCAAGTGACACCAATTTCTATTTCCCTTCCATTTTTCTCCTTTGCTCAAAAATCTTCACTCCAGTTGTCTAATTACTTTTTGGCAACAGAGCACTACATACTAATACAAATATGTGATCTTGGAGCTGTATTACATCAGCAGGAAATAGTGTCCTATAATTGAGAACCAAGATGAGGAAATTGATAGCTAAATTATCCTGGGAAGAAAGAAGAGTAAAAAAAAAAAAATCTGTGGAAAGGGGCTTGAAAGTATCTTTAAATGTCTGTTTTCTCTATGATACCATGAGGTCCAGGAATTTAACTGCTTAGTTCACTGCTGCTGCCCAGACATCTGATAGAGTGCCTAACACAGAGTAGTTTTCAGTAAACATTGTGGACCTAATTGCTCATGATATTTATCAGAGTAAATAACTCCTGGGCATTTAGGGGATAGTTCTTATGGATGGATAAATTGCTTAAAAAAGCAGTGTGTATGTGTACATGTCTAGTGCTATTTTTCACATGACCTGATACAAACCAGTTTGGACCTCCTCAGGGCATAAAAATCAAACAAGCAAACAAACAAACAAACAAACAAACACAGATCAACATCACAACTCAATCCAGACAGAAACTGAGAAACTATAGCTTGATGACAAATTGGCCAATTCTATGTACAAAGTGAATAATTACAGATGAGTGTCCCCTGAGTACTAGATGTAGTATTTAGATCAGGGGCACTGTCTCTAACTCCTGGGACAGTGTCCCAAACAGGCATTGTTTTTCTAGTCATTCAATCGAACCTGAGAGGGACAGAGTGGCTGACCAAGACCACCTGTTTAGTAAAATGACATAGCTGAATGCAAACATGGTCTGTTTGATTCCAAAACTCTTGCTACTGCTGTTGTATTTCTATTCCACAGAACTATTTATTTAGTGTCAGGATAGGGGAAAAAAGCATTAACTAACTGTGGAGACTCCAATATTGAGTGGTATGGAGGATGCAATGCATGATTTCTCCCAGGTGGACAAGCCTGCTAGCAATCCTATTGTGGTGCCATGGCAACTCGTAAGATTGTTAGCAGAGCCACCGTAGATGATGGATGCCCGTTTAGTGATTTGTGGAGTTTGTCTTAAAAAAAAGATATTAAGAGAACACAAATTTTTATTATCAGCATCTTTATTTGAAACTCACTTTGTACATAAATCTCTGGGGAAATGGCTGCTCCATCTTTCAAAGGCAAATCTGCATATTTTACACACAGAAAAGGGTTCTTTCCGTGATTTGCTTTTCAATGGGAGCTCTCAAAAGCCCCTTCCTTATTTCAAGTTTTAAAATGCTATGATTCTAAATCTCATCAAATATAATAGAAAAGTTCAAGTTTAATATATCTTACAAAAATTGCCTTCCTGTAGATTATGCCCTTCAGCTATCATTTTAAATTGTAATTTGCAGTTTTGAAACTCTCTCTTAAAGAAGATGTTTTCTTTAGTCAAAATAGAAGTAACTTAATTTTTATTGTCTGGTTAAATGGATCCACTTTTCTATTCTTGTTTTGTTTGATGGAGCCATCATGAATTTAAAGAGTTGCTCCAATTTGCAGGGAAATACATGTCCTCTTTGGGCCTCAGAGAATAAATGAAATGTGACTTTAAAATGCAGTTAGGATAAAATAGCTATAATTTTGTTGTAGTTTTATTACTGAATCTAGTATTTAAGGGACAAAATATTAATTAGTTCAGGTAGTCTTCAATATAATTCAATTTGTATTTATGGAGAATGGAATGAATACGAGGCTCTGAAGATACTGCAATAAAGTTAAAGTGTTTCTCCCTAAAAGGACTCACTGAGGATCAGGGTATTTTGAAAGCTAGTTAGAAAAACTAAAGGGTCATGGAAGAGGTTGGCTCAAGACTGATTAAATGAGTACTTTGGAAATTGTATAAGTTGCCTACCTTGTTTCTGTTAGATCAATATCAGTGCTCAGTACCATTCTGAAAGAATGGATCGCCCTCGTAAAAAAATCCGGAGATAACGTTATCATATACATGTCTTTAGTGAGATCTAGAAAACCCAAAATTTATGTACTATTGTGCCTCATCTGCACTTTCTTCAGATCACCTCTTTTTCTGGGATGAATGTCAAAAGCATTCTGGAATTAAAAGACCAAGGCTTTTCCTGTGATATTGCAAAGTCCTTGTTAAAAAAACAGGCGTGAGTGGTAGTTCATTGGCTCTAAAGGTATCAAACTTATGTACAGTTGAAAGAAAAATAAGGCAGAGGGAAAATTCACGTAGATCAATGTTAACTGATAGGCAATGAAATTAAATTGAAAGGAGAAAGATACTTGTCAGAGGTAATTCACATCTATCATTTTTAAAATTCACCCAAACATAGTTACAATTTGGGAATCTCTGCCATTTCTCTTACATTTGAACATTTTTCTATCGATTGAAAGGAGAATGTTAAATGATACTGACTTATGATAAAGTACCTGAACAAGCCACACTCAAACTTGAGAACTGTTTCTGTGTGGGGGTATTGATCTTCTTATATCACCATAACAAAATACCACAGACTGGGGAACTTAAACAACAGACATTTCTTTTTTCAAAGTTGTGGAAGCAAGAAGTCCATGAGATGCCAGCAGGGTTGTTTTCCTGCGAGGCCTAGCTTCCTGCCTCACAGATGGCTTCCTTCTCACTGTCATGACCTTGCCTTCCCTTTGGGCATATGCATTCCTGGGGTTTCTTCCTTTGCTTATAAAGTCCCCAGTTTCATTCGATTAGGACCCTACTCCTATGACTTTATTTAAACACAATTACTTAAAGACCCTATTTCCCAATATGGTCTCATTGAGGGTGAAAGCTTCAACATAGGTATTTGTGTGGCACACAATTCAGCCCATAAAAGTAGGGCTCACCATCAATCTCAGCACTGAAATCTCTAACATCTTAGAACATCAATTTCAAAAATCAGCCTAAGTGCCTGGGTCTAGATCTTTGACAGAAAAAACTTTCAATAAAAATTGTTAATCCATAAATTAGCCTCTCCTGCACCAGCATGATTTCATTAGAAAGGTGCCATCCTGATGGCTAATTTTATAGGATTGTTTTAATTTATATTTAGACATAATTGGGTTTCTTCTTCCTCATCATTCAATTGGTAAAATTCACCCGAATTGTTCTGATGTTGACTACCCTTTCACTGGAACAATTCCAGTGTCCTCAGATGCTTTTTTTTTTCTTTTAAAGTGGTAGCTCACTGAGGCAATTATTGGAATATGGGCTTTTGGAAGTAACTTTCTGTTCCCAACATAGGTAAATGAATAGGAAGCAATTGTTACTTCAGCTATTGTACACTAAATTGTCACTGTAATAGGCTCGTGAGTCGGGTCCCTTTTGCACTCTTTTATGCTCTTTTCATGAAGAAAAATTTCCATCGTCACAGTTCTCATTGTGGTTTTGTAGGACCTGACAACATACTAACTGAAGTTCCTTTTATAATTTTTTCTTTGATGTTGGTTATTGTTGATGATGTTTATGAGTCTTCTTTGCTCACTCTAAATTTTGAACGTGCAAGATAAGAAGTATGCTTTCTGTTTGTGATGTAGCCAGTATGGAAAACAATATGAAGGTTCCTCAAAAAATTAAAAATGGAACTAACTGCCTTATGACCCAGCGATTTCACTTCTGGGCATATATCCAAAGAAACCTGAAACACTAATTTGAAAGAATATATTCATCCCTATGTTAATTGCAACTTATTTAGAATAGCCAATATATGGAAGCATCCCAAATGCTCATCAATAGATGAGTGGATAAAAATGTGGAGGTACATAATAGTATGTATAATGGAATGTTACTTGGCCATTAAAAAAAGTGAACCAGCATAGATGGACCTGGAAAGTATTACAGGCCAGGAAAGTATTATGCTAAGTAAAATAAGCCAGTCAGAGAAAGACAAATACCATATGACTTCACTAATATGTGGAATCTAATTAACAAAGTTGAATAGGCACATAGATACAGAAAGCAGATTGATGGCTGACAGAGTAGAGGAAGTTTGAGGGACTGGGTGAAAAAAGTATAAGGATTAAGAAGTACAACTTGCCAGTTAATCCTGGGGATGTAAAGTATAGCACAGAGAATATATTCTATAATCTTATGTAATAAAAGCCTAATATGCTAAGGGTCCAGTCATCCAGTCACCTGTTCAAACAATCAAAGTGTAATATGCTAATGATATGCTAAGGCTGCTCAACTACTTGCTATGATGTGCACTGACCACCCGGGGACAGACTTCCAATTGGTAGGTTAGCTTGCTGCTGGGGTCCGGCCAATCTGGACTGAGGGAGATGAGCTGGATACACTCTGGAGCTCTCCCATGGTTCTTCCCTGGCTGGCCAACTTCCTGCATCCCTCCAGGGCCCAAATCATGCACTGGTGGGGTTCCTTGGCTGGTCTGCATCCTCTCGTAAATCAAGACCTCTCAGGGGATGTTGGAGAACTGATTTCTACCCAATCTTGCAAGCCAGGCTGAGGGACCCCACTGGTGCACGAATTTGTGCACTGGGCCTTTAGTATTGTAATAACTATGCATGGTGCCAGGTGGGTGCTGGAAATATTGGAACACTTTGCGAAGTACATAGTTGCCTAACCACTATGCTGTACACCTGAAACTAATACAAACTAATATTGAATGTAAACTACAAGTGAAAAATAAAGCTTAAATTACCCTTTTAAAAATAAAAATATTCACTCCTTTTAAAAAAACAAAAGAAAAAAAGAAGTGTGCTTCTACAGATGCATGAGAGATGGTGTACTGGAATGATAATAATATTTTGGGTGAAAATCTCAGTACTGATTCTGGTCCTGCCACATACTAGATGGGACCTACTTACCTTTTAAAATCTTACTTTCCTTATCTACTAAATGTAGAGAATAAAAGCAGCCTTGGAGAATTGCTCTAAATACCGTAGATTAAATAATATTAATTACATTGTTACATAGATAGGAAAAGCTCAATAAATGGGGATTATTACCGTGCCTTCTATCCTCATCAGTGTCACTTCCATCATAATAATTCGATTTCCCAGAGTGGTGCATGATGGCATATTATAGGTCCTCAGTTCCTCCCATGAACCTCAAACAGTTAACTCCAGGATTTCCTACAGGTGGGTCTCACTTGAATTCACACAGCACTCCTTTTACTCTTCCCTGCTAACCTCCTCCATCTGTCAGAATTCTCTGCAGTGCAGTGACAGGAGTCCCGGCTGAATGGCCTCTGTGAGCACTCAGCATTTTGGGGGAGCCCCCACAACCTGCAGAGGGGAGGGAATGCTTCTATTCCAAACCCTGCTGCCTGGGCCCACCTGCAGGGCACCTGGGTCAAATGAATACCAAATACTGTGGTCTGTTCTATGTTCTCCAGGCATCGTTGTAAAAAAAAAAATCCACTCATTTTTGCTTCTCTCCAAACAAAAATAAAAATAAAAGCCATTACACCAATCAGTTCCTGGCAGGATAATCCAGCATTCTCAGATTTGTGTCTTCAGTCACACAAATATCTAATTTCCACTATCAGTCAAAACTGGCACTTCCATTTCACTGATAAATACAGGTACCCAGTCCTGTCCTATTTAATCTTTAAGGTTATTAAGAGCTCTTATTATTTTAGGTAACTTTCTAGTCTTTTTTAAAAAATTAAACACTATTTCTATATCATCCTCAAAAAAAAAAAAAAAAACACATCCCACAAAACATATACACACACTTCTTCTATCCATATCTCCACAGGTGTTTCCTCTTACAGAGATCATGCTACCCAGTTAGAATGTTTCTATCGTATATATAATGGGGGTGGGGTGGTGTTTTCCATTTATAAAGTGTGGGTAAAATGACGTAAATCAGGATGCTTCTAACTTCCTCCTATCTTTCTCTCTTCCAACCAAAACAAGCTCCCATTTAGCAACCTGAATATGGACAACCACAATCCCTAGAAATAGGATATAGAAAGAAAAAGAAAAATAGTACTCTTTCACTCAATTAGATCTTTAAAAGTGAAATACGTTTTTTAATTTTAAAAGTTTAAATTGAAGAATGAAGACACCCTAAGACCAATTGAGTCCCTTTGCTATTTCACTAAATTTCTTTCCAGTGACTGCTGACTCTAACCCTGGTTTTACTCCCAGGCTTGAGTAGAAGCTATCTATCTGCAATGTGCTGCTTGGGGCTGACACTCTCTGCACTGGTTATTAGTTATTGTGTTAAACCTTGGAAAACACATCTTAAAAACTTTCCTCAGCTATCAATGGCTTCATAGAGCTGTAGCATCAAATAGTCTATTTGCATTGTGCTCCAAACACTGAAGTATGATAAAAGCTATCTTGGGGAAGGGAGGAGTAAAAAGATAACCATAGCTAACACTCATATGCTTACATGCTCATAACACTTACAGTGTATTCCTGAAACTCTTCTAAACACTTGATGTTCACTATATCATTTATTGACTAAGTACAGGCATTCACAGCATTCTTTCCTCTGAGATCCCTGAGTTTGATTAAGACTGTCTAGCTAGAATGGTGAAGCTTGGACCTCAGTGAACCTGCTCTCCCACAATGATAACACAAGAAAAACAACCAGATTTCATCAGTTCAGAGCTCTTCAGTTTAACCAAAAGCACAGAATGGAAAACAAACAAAAAACCAAAAACATCTAATCAAGAAAAACTACAGAATCTCATTAAAAAACAGTGGAGTCTGTGCCATTTTCACTTGTGAATATTCCCATCCTTCTCCCTCCCCGGCTCAGGGATAGGGTACCCCCTTCTTTCCCCCCTCCCCCAAATAATGCCTCCAGCCTTTCCGCTGACCACTCTGGAGTTCCAGTTAAAGCTCTATCTCCAGAGGCAGTGGATCTGATAAACTGAGCAGCTACCTGGAAAATCCTCTTGCTCAGGCGATTGTTTCTATTAGATCTGGCTTGCAGCTCAGATCAGGTGAAAAAAGTCCTATCCCCAGGGCTTTAGTGAAAACAATAGCCATCTACTGGTAACTGCATTTTCAAAATGCGTAAACCTGCAGTTGCAGTTGAGACAAAAACAAAAATCGCCCGGATAAAAGTTTAAAAGGAAGATTTGGAGAGCTAGTTGACCACAGAAAACTTTGAAAAGCTCTAACATTTTCCTAAGAATCTAGAAGATTGTGCACATGTTCAGGACTAGGGATGTCCCGGAGCACAGGAAAGACATGAGGAAGGAGGAAGCCCTGTCATTCACCTCTGGCTGACTTTGAAGATCTAAGAAAGCAGGAAGTGCAAGCTCAAGCTCCCTCCTATACTCTCTGAGGTTTAAGACAAGTTTCAAAAAAGATCTCCTTGGCAAAAGGTGGAAGGAAGGCATACTAGCTCAAGGCAGTTAAGGAAATCTGATTGGCAGTGATCTCACCGGTAAAGTATATTAACTCAGGGGTGACCTGTAGATCTGAGTCTTAAACATAAAAACAAAAATATAATTTTAAACCTACCAGTGAACTCAAGGAACACACTGTAGGTAATATAGAATCTACAGATTTGGTCTAGGAAAGTTACTGAATAAATAAGCAGCAATAAGAAAAGCAAAAACAAACAAAAAGACCAGCAACAACAGCAAGCTGGAGTGGAAAAAGGGAGAGGAGGAATGTGATACAGAGTTGTTACAATATATTATCTACAGTGTCCAGATTTCAACAAGAAATTATGAGTCATGCAAACAAACAGAAAAGTACTGCCTATTCAAAAGAAAGCCAATAGAAAATGCCTCTGAAATGGCCCAAATGTTGGTTTAGCAGATAAGGATTTTGTCAACTATTATAAATATATTCAAAGAATTAAAGGAAGTCATGTCTAAAGAATAAAAGAAAAGTGTGATTATGGTGGTGTGGTTTTCCATTTATAAAGTGTGGGTAAAATGAGTCTCTTTATTTATATACTCTCTTTGGAGTATATAAATAAAGAGACAGGGTTATAAAAAGAAACCAAATAGAAACTCTGCAGTTGAACAATTAAGTAACTTAAATAACAAATACACTAGAAGGGCTTAACAGCAGAATTGAGCTCACTTAAGAGTGTCCAGGCTAGGAAAAAAAAAAAAAAAACAATCTGGAAAGTCCTTAAAAGTAAAACATAGAATTAAAATATGAATTCCATGCCAAATGCCCAAGTGAAGTGAGCACATATGTCACTAAAAATGTGTACATGAATGTCCATGGTAGTATCCTAATATATAAAAACCCAGGGTCAGTAACTTCCACATGACCAAAGGCTCGACCAACTGGAAGTCAGTGCTGGGTTGCCATGATGACCCAGCACTGATTGCCTTGGTTGCAGGAGCCCAGACTCATCACTGAGTGCCGAGGGGGCTGCAAATCAGGCCTGGAGAGAGGCATGGGTAGAGAGAAGCAGGGTCTGACCCATAGCCTCCATGGCAGCAGTTTATCAGGACTTGCCTCTCTCTTTTGCTCCAGGCCTGGCCAACAGCCATGCCTCTCTTTCTCTCTGGCCCATTGATAGGCCTTGAGACTCTGACTGGCATAAAAACCAACCAATCAGAACCAAATCTGGGTGAACTGGGAAGGCAGAACCTAAGGTGAAGATGAGGAGGGGTTTTAAGGGCAACAGCTGTTTGGTGTAAGGTGAAAGAAAGCGGTTCAATTTTTAATGTCCAGTTTGGCAGTATAGTGCATATGGCTGGCTATCACTACAGATATAAGGGTTATGTATTTTTTTTTTCTGCCAGGAGCATCTCCTGCTGATGAAAAAGTCTCTTCCTCTCCCCTACCCCCATTTAAGCAATCCTATCCTATATAATCTATCTATACTACTAAAAGGGCAATATGCTAATTAGACCATGTCAACCAGCCATCTTCTGGACATCCCACTTCCTCTGGGACAAAGACATAGTGGTGGGGGCTGAGGCAGAGAGGGCAGTTGGGGGCAAAATCAGGCTAGCATGGAGGGCAGTTGCAGGCAACCAGGCCAGCAAGGAGAAGGGCATTTGGGGGCGAGATTAGGCTGGCAAGGGAGAGCAGTTGGGGATAACCAGGATGGCAGGGGAGGATAGATGGGGGCCAGATCAGGCTGGCTGGCAGGGGAGGGAAGTTAGGGGTGATCAGGCAGACAGAAGCAGTTGGGGGTGAGATCAGGACAGCAGGGGAGGGCAGTTAGGGGTGATCAGACAGGCAGGCAAAGGCAGTTAGGGGTGATCAAGCAGGCAGGCAGGTGAGTGGCTAGGAACCAGTGGTCCCAAATTGCTAGAGGGTCCAGACTTGGCCAAGGTACCCCTTACCCATACACAAATTTTGTGCACCAGGCCATTAGTATCTCAACAAAGTTGAATTGAAAATTTACTTAACATCTCTGAACCTGGGATCCCACATCTATATAATAATAGAATGCTGTGTAGTGAGGATTAAATGAGATCATGGATAAAATGCCTGTAATAGTTCAGGATGCAGTAATTAATTTAAATCAGCAAGTTTCCTAGGAAATGTAAAAGGAAGAAACAATATAGTGGGATGTTTTGCTTTTCACAATTGTATCCAATTAAAATCATAGTTCCCTCTTAAATTAGAAAATGTGTCTCTTCAATATATATTAAAGACTAATATTTAACCAAAATCACTCACAAGCTAAAATATCACTCTTCATCTATAATAATAAAAGCATAATATGCTAATTAGACTGGACAGCCAAATGACCTTCCAGATGTCCTTCCAGACAATCTTCAGGACAAAGCCGAGACTGCAAGGTCCAAGCCCCTTGCACAAATTTTATGCATCGGGCCTCTAGTTCATATATAAACAGCTTTCTTTATAACAAACAGGTTTCTTTAAGGAATGTCCATTGATTGTCATTGGTACCAATTCAACTTCAATAGGAATCCCCAGATTGGGGTGCAGTAAAGAAGAAATCTTTATTCAGTGCAAACAGCTCAGTTGTGATTGAGAGAACAGCCTGTGACAACTCAAGAGTGTTGAAATCAATTATGAAGTAACATGGCTGTGGGTCATCACAGTCATGAGGAGGACCTGGGGCCAGGCCCCTCTCCAGCTAGACAACACTGCTCTGATCTTCTCTGCCTGCTCTGCTTTGGTCCGTTGAGATGTCTTTGGTGTCCCATCTCAAGCTAGGGAAACACAGCTCTCAATCTTCAGTGGGAAGAAAAGATGTTCTTTCCAAGATAGAGGGAAACTGAGACAAGTTCCCAACCCTGGTCCCGAACTGGTCTGTTCTCATGCAAATGAGGGCTCCAAATCCTCACAGGTCAATTGGTCCAAAATGCACTGATTGGTCAGAATGGGGTCATGCTGATTGGTTGGTGAAGATGCTGATGTCATAGCCTTGGGCATAAAATCTCAGTCCTATTTGTTAAATGCAATTCCAAGAACTTCTTTATAGGGGTTGGTTCACTCTGCAAAAATACAGTGCAGGGAGGCAGTTAGTTCAGTGCAGGTAGCAGGCAGCTTAGGACAAGCTTCTTCTCCCTGAACTGCAGTTTGTATGAGACACCCCCGTGTAGCAATGACTGCTAGGCTCTGTTTTTAAATTTGACCTCAGTTAGCCACCAGGAGCCCTTTTTGTAGGTATCTTCTTTCTAGGGAGTCAGAAGAATTAGCAGTTGTAAAATTTTTAAAATAAAGAAATATTTAAAATAAAGAAATATCTTGCATTAGATTTGCTATCTCTTCACAGTGCACCAACAATGTATCCACAGGGAGAGTTGGAGTCTGGTAAATTTCATTATCAAGTAAATTTGGTCCCGACCTATAATGTAAAAATCAGAGTAGTGTGTATGAAGCATCTCCAAAAGTACATCTGGTAGAATATGTTTCCCATGATTTTACCATGGAATCCTTTTCCTCTTGAAGATTATTTTTGGAACACTGTTCTACAAAACACATTTTGGGGAACTGGTATGTGAGCAATATCTATGAACTAACTCTTCTCCACTAGTTGATGCATAAGCATCTGCTAAAGCATAACTGTTATATCTTCCTGAGGCTGACAGAAGGTTTGTTCCTTCTCTCCAGAAGAAACACACAAGTTACACCTGCCATTTCAGGATATCTAGAGCCCCTTTCTAAGGGACACTAGTTGCTTTCAAATATTTTTTTTCAAAAAGCAAAGAATATCCTTGAAACATGTGGGCTAACTTTTACCATGAAAATTAACAATCTTCACGGTTCCTTCCAATTTTCTGTATTCCAGACAATAAGAATGGAGGGTTTTACACACAATGTTGCTGTCTGAGTGAAAGCAGTCTTTGTCTCCACTTTTGAAAACAGAAAATGAAATTCTTACACATCTTCTAAAGAATACAAAACACTGAAAATTACTTAATGATAAAAAAATAATACCCCCAGTAACAATGAAGTGTCTGAGTTCAGAAAACACTGCAAAGTAATTACATTTTGAATCTGTAGCACCTTACATCCAAGGTGATCACACACTCCTTGAAGATAACCAAAGCCTTACATTTTCTGTGACTGTCTTTATTTAAAATATTCTGGCTCTCAAGTGCTTTGGTATTTGTCCAGATATATGAAACTTTGGTTTGTAAAATGATGTTCCTGTGCTCACATTCATTTTAAGACTATGGATTAATCTATATGTATCTTCTTTGGCTTTATAAAAATTAGGAATAAACTAGTGAAAGGAGAGTGTGTCACAGGGAATGTGGTGGTATCCTAGTGATTATAGAGGGCTAAAGCATAAGCTGAAAAAAAGAGAAATATGGTGCAATGCCAACAACCTTTTCTAATTCACAAATGAGTCTAATATATGTTTGACTAGAGGCCCAGCACACAAAATTTGTGCACGGGGCAGGTGAAGTCCCTCAGCCTACCCTGCACTCTCTCAAATATGGAACCCCTTGGGGGATATCTAACTGCTGGTATAAGCCCTATCCTAAATCTGCAGTTGAACATCCTTCTCACAATCTGGACTGGTAGCTCCTAACTGCTTCTGTCTGCCAGCTTGCCTGCCTGTCTGATTGTCCCTAACTGCTTCTGTCTTCCAGCTTGATATCCCCCTAACCACTCCCTTGCCAGCCTTATTGACACTTAACTGCTCCCCTGCCAGCCTGATTGCCCCCAACTACCCTCCTTTGCCAGTCTTATAGCCCCCAACTTCCCTCCCTTGCTAGCCTGGTCTCCCCCAACTGCCCTCCCCTGATGGTCTGTTCACTCCCAACTGCCCTCCCCTGCCAGTCTGATCTCATCCCCAACTGCCCTTCCCTGCCTACCTGATCCCACACAATTGTCCTCCCTTGCAGGTCTGGTCACCCCCAACTGCCCTCCCCTGCCTACCTGATGGCCCCCAACTGCCCTCCCCTGCCAGCCTGGTCACCCTCAACTGCACTCCTCTACCAGCCTGATAGCCCACCACTGCCCTACTTTGCTGGCCATCTTGTGATGACCATCTTGTGGCAGCCATCTTGTGATGACATCACACGAAGGCATCATGCCACCTAGGCTTTTATTATATAGGACTAGAGGCCCAATGCATGAAATTTGTGCATCAGGGGGTGTCCCTCAGCCTAACCTGCACCTTCTCCAATCTGGGACCCCTTGGGGGATGTCCAACTGCAGGATTGGGCCTAAACCAGCAGTTGGACATCCCTCTCACAATCCAGGACTGCTGGATCCTAACCACTTTCCTGTCTGCCTGTTTGATTGCCCTTAACCACTCTGCATCCCAGCCTGATAGCCCCCTAACTGCTCCCCTGCCAACCTGATCACCCCCAACTGCCCTCCCCTGCAGGCCTGCCTCTGCTCCCCAACTGCCTTCCTCTGCAGACCTGGTGGCCTCCAACTTCCCTCTCCTGGTGGCTATCTTGTGACAATGTGGGAGTGGCCATCTTGTGATGCAAGGGTGTGAGGGTCAATTTGCATATTACCTCTTTATTATATAGTATGGTTATGATGTTCCATATCTGCCCTGTGCTAGATACTCAGGGTAAACAGGAGTTTCTTACTTTTGAGATTACCCAGATCAGTGCTGTCCAATAGAAATACAGGGTGACCACACGTGTAACTTAAAATATTTTCAGTTCATCTTTTAAATTTACATGATGTAAAGTTCACTTCTTTTGATAGACAATTCTGTTTTGGAAAATGAATGCTATATTGATTTTTTATTGCTGTCATAACAGAACGCACAAATTTGGTGGATGAAACACAAATTTTACAGTTTTACAAATTTTATAAAACTTAGTTCTATAGCTCAGAAGTCTGACAATTCACACTGGGCTAAAATCCAAGCTGCATTCATTTCTGAAGGCTCTGGAGGGAATCTCTGTCCTTACACTTTCCAGCTTCTAGAGCTTCCCACGTTCCTTAGCATTGACCCACTTGCTCCATCTACAAAGTTGGCAAATGCAAGCTCAGTCCTCAAATCATGTCACTGTGACCTCCTTTCCCACCTCCTTCTTCCACTCTTAAGGACACTTGTGATTATACTTAGCCCTCCTGGATAATCCAGGATAATCTCCCAATTTTAAGATCAACTAATTAGAATCTTTAATTATATGCACAATTATATCCCCTTGGCCATGTAATCTAACATATGTATTGGTTCTGGGGATTCAAAGGTGAATAGTTTTGACTGCTATTGCTCTGACTATTATAAATGTATAGAGTCATGTAACTGCCACCACTGTAAAGACACTGAACAATTCCACCCCAAAAAACCTCTTCTCCTCCTTTGTACTCACAGAGCTGTACCCCAACTCTAACCTCTGTATAACACCAATGTGTGAAATTCATCCTTTTTGTTTCCCTTTCCTGATGTCAGGTACTTGGAATCATATAGTAGTAGCCCTTTGAGTCTGGCTACTTAAAATTAGCATAATAAAATATCCATCTGTGGAAAGTAGAAGTAGTCTGTTCCCTTTTTATTGCTGTGTCATCTTTCTTTTAGGGGTGTGTCATTTATCCTTTCACCACTTGAAGGATACTTGGTTATGTTTAATTATGAAAATTATGAATACATTTTCCTATAAAAGTTGGTATACAGGTTTATGTGTGAACATAAATTTTCATTTATCTTCAGTAAACACCAGTTGTAAAATGCTGGAGGAGGAGTCATAAATAAATGTATGGTTAGCTTTCTAAGAAAATTCCAGACTGTTTTTCAAAGTAGTTGTACCATTTTACAGTCCCACAAGAAATGTATCTACTCCAGTGAGAAGCATTTTCATCAGCACTTAGCATTGTTGTTTTATTTATTGTAGCCATTCTAATAGGTATGTAGTAATTTGGTTTTAATTTACATTTCCCTAATGGCTAATGGTGTTATACATGTTTTCATGTGTGTATGTGCCATTCAAATATATTATTTATAGAAGTGCCTATTCAAATATTTTGCAAATTTTATTTGGTTGCTTGTTTTCTTATTAATTTTTAGTGCTCTCTACATATGGAGTATATATATACATTGTGATATATTCAAACTGCAAATATTTTTCCTCGTCCATAAATGCTCATTCTCTAACAATGCCTTCCAAAGAGCAAAAAATTTAGTTTGGAAAAATTATCATTTTTTCCTTATGCATTATGCTTTTTGTTGATGTGAGAATTCTTTGCTTAACCAAAAGTCACAAAGATTTGTGTGTGTATGTGTTAACCCTGCTGTTAACTATAGTCACCATGCTGTACAATACTTCATCATGTCTCATCCTATATTATAAAAGCCTATGTGGCATCACACCCTCACACAATACCCTTGTGTAACACCCTCATGAAACATCATCACACGATGGCTATCACAAGATGGCCGGCAGGAGAGGGCAGTTGAGGGCAACCAGGCCTGCAGGGGAGTGCAGTTGGGGATGATCAGAGCAGCAGGGGAGCAGATAGGCATTAATCAGGCTGGCAGGGGAGCAGTTAGAGAGTAATCAGGCTGGCAGGCAGAAATAGTTAGGGGCAATCAGGCAGGCAGGCAAGGCAAGCAGTTAGGAACCAGCAGTCCTGGATTGTGAGAAATATGTTAGAATGCTGGTTTAGGCTCGATACCTATATGGGCCTAAACCAACAGTCAGACATCCCCAGGGGGACCCAGATTGGAGAGGGTGCAGGCTGGGCTGAGGGACACAATCCCATGCATAAGTTTTGTGCACTGGGCTTCTAGTTTATTCTATAACTGGGAGTTTAGTGTTTAACCTCCTTTACTAATTTTGTTCACCTTATGCCCCTATTCCCACAGTCCCACCACCGGCAACCACCAATTTGTTTTCTATGTGCATGAGCTCAGGTTTTTTTTCTGTTTGTTTGGTTTGATTTGGAGGTTAAGGATTTGAGGGTTTTTTTTGTTTTTTAGATTCCAGATGTAATTGAAATCATATAGTATCTGTGTATTTCTGTCTGACTTATTTCACTTAGCATAATGCCCTCATATTTTGTCACAGATGGCAAGATTTTCTTCTTAATTATGCCAAATAATATTCTAACATACACACACACACACACACACACACACACACACACACACACACACTAGAGGCCCGGTGCATAAAATTCATGCAGGAGACAGGGTCCCCTCAGCCCAGCCTGCACCCTGTCCAACCTGGGACCTCTCGGAGGATGTCTGACTGCTGGTTTTAGACCAGATCTCGGGGATCAGGCCTAAACCAGGAGTCAGACATTCCTTTCACAATTTAGGATCACTGGCTCCTAACTGCTCACCTGCCTGTAGGCCTGATTTCCCCTAACTGCCCCCTCTCCCACCGGCCTGGTAACTCCCAACTGCTCCCCATGATAGCTGGTCGCCCCATGCAGCCTAATGTTCAGTCATTTGGTCATCCTTCAATAATCTCCCTGCCAGCCTTGTCATCCCACACAGCCTGCTGTTCGGTTGTTACTGTGATTGCATTCTGAACAATTTGCATATTCTTCTATTATATATATTTACATATATAACTTCTTTATCCATTCATCCATTGGTTAACACATAAGTTGCTTTTATATCTTGTAAACAATGCTGCAATGAATATGGGCAGTGTGTATATCTTTTTGAGCTAGTGCTTTCAATTTCTCTAGATAAATATCCAAAAGTGGAATTGCTGGGTCATATAGTAGTTCTACTTTTAATTTTGTGATAAACTTCCATACTATTTTTCATATTTCATAATGGCTGCACCAATTTAAATTACCTCAACAGTGCATGAGCGTTCCCTTTTCTCTATATTTTCACCAACACTTGTTATTCCTTGTCCTTTTGATAATAGCCATTCAAACAGGTATGAGATGATTTGCATTTCCCCCATGATTAGTAATGTTGAGGACATTTTCATGTATTTATTGGCAATCTCTATGTCTTCCCTATAAAAATATCTATTCAGATTTTAAACAGATTTTTTCAATTGATTTGTATAAGTTTTTTGTATATTAATTTCTCATCACATATATGATTTGCAAATATTTTCTCCCATTTGGCTCCTAACTTTTTCATTGTGTTGGTTTCTTTTGCTCTGCAGAAGCCTTTCAGGTTGATATAGTACACTTGTTTATTTTTTCTTTTATCATCTTTGCTTTTTATGTCAAATAAAAAACTCATTGCCAAGACCAATGTCAAAAAACTTAATGTGTTGCTTTTCTCTAGTTGCTATCAACTTTTTTCTTACTTTGGTTTTCAATAGTTTAATTATTATGCATCTGGAAAATGCTTTTTTTAAGTTAATCTGTTGTTTTAATTCACCAAACTTCTTAAATTTATAAATTTCTGACTTTTGACAAATTTGAGTTTTTATTCATTATTTCTTCAGAAATATTTTTTGTGTGTGCATCAAATTATTTCTCTGTCACTTCTGAGATTCTAATTATATGAATGATAGATTTAATGTCATTGTCTCATAAGACTCTAAGGCTCTGTTTATTTTTAAAAATCTTTGTGTGCATGTGTGTGTATGTGTGTGTGTTCTTCAGATTGTTTAATTTCTACTGAACTCTTTGTTTTCTCTCTCCCATTCTATTATTGAATCTGTCCAGCGTATTTTTCTATTTTAGATATTGTATTTCTCAGTTTCCAAACTTCCATTTGAAACTTTTTTATTATTTCTATTTCTCTTCTGTGAACTTTCATTTTAAGGAATGTTAAGTTTACCTCATGAGATGGCTACTTTTAAATCTTTGACCGACATTTCTGAGACTTAGGTCATCTTGTGTTTGGCATCTACTTTTTCACTTTTCCTTTGAGTATTTGTCAGGTTTTTGTGATTCTTAGTATGTCACAGAATTTTGGATTGTTTCCAGGACTTTTTTTTTAATCTTTCAAGTTTCTAAATCCTCTTAAAATCCTCTGGAGAATGTTGATTTTTTTTTTAATCAACATGATTATGATTAGCTTCAGAATACCAACACGTTTCACCTTCAGTGGTGATGGTCTCAATGTCAGATCGTTTTCAAATTCTCTGCTGTGTTATTTGGATCTGTTAGTACATGCTCTGCTCAGAGAATAGCCTGAGATTTGGATTATGGTTTATATTATAGTTCAGTCTTCAACAGCCTTTATTATGCTTTGGTGAAGATATTCCACATAAAATCAACTTAGGAATGATTCCAAGACTTACTAGTATATCATTTGGAGACCCATTTCTGTAGCCCTGTCCTCCTGGGACTTCTCCCATACATTCAGATTCCCAGAGACTTCTTTTGCCAGTACACCTAGCTAGGAAGGTAGAACCTTTTCAGATATTTAGCTCCCCACCCCATAATGTTTTATAATTTGTGTAGATGGGGCTCTTCTGGCTAGAGAGACAACATGCCCCTCAAGGCTTTAGGTCCCTCCATCACCACCACATATTTAGAGCTGAGTCACAGGCTCTGGGTAGGGGTGGGAGAGGAAAGATAAAAGAAGATAGGATTCCCTGGCACGAAGAGGTCCCTATTTCTAGTTCTTTAATCAAAAAAGGGAAATTACTTATAAAGGTTTCTTTTAGTATTTGCCATGCAACTATGAGATTTGGCCCTCCAGGTCCAGTAGAACAAAGCAAACATGAAACTCAAGTCCCAGGTTCCATCCCTAAGTTCTACCCCCATATTACTCTTTTTTTTTTTTTTTACTTCAGCCACCAATCTATTTGTTATTTTACTTTGCTTCTTTCAACAATATTTTTTTTATTGTTGAAAGTATTATAGTTCTCCCTTTTGTTTATTTCTTCTTATTTCCCATTGAACTCCTCCACCCTGCATCTGCCCTTCCCAGGCCTTCACCAGTCTACTGTCTGGGTCCACATATACATATAAGTTCCCCAGTTAATCACGCCCCACCCACCCACTATTGCTAGTTTTCTGAGACTCAAGTCATTGTTTCTCATATTCTGCTAAGAGATTTTAGTTGTAATTAGTAGAAGATACAGGACCTACTATCATCTTATTCTTGGCCACCAAAGTTCTGTAATTTACAAGTTTTCTAGTAACCACATTAAAAAAGCAACAATGAACAGGTAAAATTATTTGTAAAATATATTGCATTTGAATTAATATTTTTAGAATACTATCATTTTAATATGTAATCAATGCAAACATTATTCAGATATTTTACTTGTCCTCAGTCTTTGAAATTCAGTGTATATTTTCACTTAGAGCTTATTTTTATTTAGGCTAGACAAATACAGTGCTGATAACCATAAGTGACTACTGGTTACTGTGTTGGACAGCACATGTCTAGACTCCATGGCAATGCTTCTCAAACTTTAGGGTACATAGGATATCTTATTAAAATTCAGATTAAGATTCAGTAGAGCCTAAACCGGTTTGGCTCAGTGGACAGAGCATCGGCCTGCGGAATGAAAGGTCCAGGTTCAATCTGGTCAAGGGCATGTGCCTTGGTTGCAGGCAATAGGGGGTGTGCAGGAGGCAGCTGGTCGATGTTTCTTTCTCATCGATGTTTCTAGCTCTCTGTCCCTCTCCCTTCCTCTCTGTAAAAAAAATCAATAAAATATATATATTTTAAAAAGATTCAGTAGATCTGGGGAGAGAAGACAGGTGATTCTAATACAGCTGATTATAAACTTTCAATCACAAGACTCAAGAGCCAAATCTGTTACTTCTCATCTAATTTTGTATTCTAGATACCTATTGAGATATCTACACTAATAAAAGAGAAACATGCAAATTGACAATACCTCCACAAAGTCCACCAATGAATTAAGAGTGGGTATGAAAATTAACCCAACAAAGATGGCAGGTTAATTTGCATATGCAGGCAGGGAGCAGCCAGGCATGGTGGGATGCCTGCTATGAGGGGTGGGGGAAGTGAAGGGAGCTACAGGAACAGTGTTCCAGCTAGAGCACAGAAGACTGAAGGCTCTGGCCGGAGCCAGGAAGGAAGGTAGTGGCCACAGAGAAGGCCTGGGTTCCAGGTGCCAGAGGAAAACAAGAGCCAGTAGCCAGGGGAAGGAAGGCCTATTGCATGAATCTTCATGCAAGAGGCCTCTAGTGTAGGATATATCCTATAGTAGGGTTCTGTTTCTATATTATTTCTTCCTTAATAATACCACACTTCTACCCACCACAAGGTCTTACCTATCAAAAGGAACATCCTACTCTGGTACTGGCCACAAGTACTTATGGCCATATAAATCATTCCTGATGGGACAAATTAGAGTAATAGTTTCTGTGGATGCCTATCTTTAGTCCTTGACAACTACATCTCCATGGCCTGGTGGCCACTGACAACTTGGTAGAAGGAAGAAACAGCCTGAATTTGGATTTTGTAGGGCCTATAAGTCATACTTCTATTGTTGAGCCATTTCTATAAAGAGTATATTAGTATGTTACTTTTTCTTCTATATGATAGCTAATAATCAAGAATTATTTTGAGATGTTTCTTGGGCAAACATGTTCAGGATAGAGGCCATAAAAGAACTAAAAGTGAGCTGCTTTTGGATAAAAACTTAGCCTCCCTATTAATCTGAGCTTTTATCCTGTAACTTTATCTTACTTGAGTATGACAATTACTTCTTGCAAATTTCATAATGCAAGAAAACTTAGAGCAGGAGGAAACAAACCCTTCTCCAGGATGCGATAATTATCTTAAGTCTCGAGCTTTGTTGGGGCCCCATAATGCATGGGGGGGCCCAGTTTTATAGTAGGATCTCAATAATTATGTCTGTGAAGGAAAAAAAAAATTATGCTATTACTGTCTATAGACCAGCTGTTTTAAGAATCATTCATTTATTCTCTTAACCAGAGTATGTGTGTCAATACCTTGAATATTTTATATCACAATGTTTAGATTACTGAATTTCTGGAATATGTGATATGTCCACCTCTAAGATTTAGAAAACAATTTGGAGACTCCTTCCTTAAATTACCAAGGTATAACTTTAAATAAATAATATTGACTTCTTTTGAGTAAGCACTGCAGAAAGATAGTTAATTATACAAAGTAATGTATCAACCCATTTTTCCCATAGGAAATTCATACCCAGTGGTCTTAGGCAACATCCTGGACCCTGGTACTGATTTCCTTTCCCCTGTGCTGGTTTTATTTTTTTTTTATTTTTTATTGATTTCAGAGAGAAAGGAAGAGGGAGCGAGAGAGAGAGAGAGAGAGAGAGAGAGTAACATCAATGATGAGAAAGAATTAGTGATTGGCTGCCTCCTATATGCCCTACACTGGGGATGGAGCCCACACAAGGGCATGTTCCCTGACCTGAAATTGAATCATTGACCTCTTAATTCATATGTTGATACTCAACCAACAGTTGCCCTGTGCTGTTTAAGAAAAAAGAAGAACCTAACCTTCAAACAAACCAATTGCTGTTGGGCTACTTAAAACCCTAAAGTGTTGGAAGATTATATCTATTAGGAGCTGGGAAGAAAATTTTATGCAAGACAACCTTAACTTGAATGCTGCATGACTTTGTCTACTTACCCTCTGTGAAGCAATTGGATAAATTAATCTTATAGAAGGGAGAGCTTGCAAGGCCATATGGGATTAGAGGACAGAATCATGCTGACATAACCAATCTGATCTGGGTGTTGAGTTTTTTTAAAGCAATATTAAAATGCTTCCAGAAATAATCCAGACTGGCTGTAAATATTGCTTTGACTAGAGATGACAAGTTCAATTATAAAATCCATAGAGGTCCTTTATATATAAAAACATCAAAATCTTCATAGTAATAATAATACTAGTATTTGAGTACCAATAGCTTACTTGGATGGGGGTCGGGCAAGGGGAGAGTCCAGGAAAAATCAGTAAGAGAGTGGACAGGAAGACAACGCAAGGACAGAAGCCATTACTGGGTGCATTATAGGCACCAAAACTTGGTACATCATTGTGAACAACTGGAGCTCAATCCAACTGAGGACATCAGGGAAAAAGTGCAGGACATACATTCCTGAGAGTTGTCTCATCTGAAGGGAGAAGATTGAGGACTACACCCATATGCAGTGACTTCCCAATACCCTCCCTTGCCTTTTGATGGGCTGAGCCTGGTTTCAATTGCTAGAGAAAGCACTCAGGAAGAACATCAGGGATGTCTACAGTCAGAAGCAGTCAGCACACAGATGATGAGAATGGCCAGGGGATATGAGCGGGTCCCATGAGCTTTGCTACTGTCTTCTTGGCTGACCTGGCCCTCCCACTGTCCTAGAGGAAAGGGGAGGAAAGAGAACCATTTAAATGACTTCACTCTGTAATCTTGTTAAGTATGAAATCAAATCTGAAGATTTGATTGCTTGTCCTTTTGGTTTTAACATATGCATTGACAATAATTAACACAGTTAACTATAGCCCTTTTTTCCCTCTTTCCTTTGTCAATGGATGTTTTTACTGTGGTGCAGTTTTTTAAGAGTGTCATTTATAGCGTTTCTATTCTACCTCAAGCTAGAAAAAGAGCAGTTTGCTCAATCTTTTACCTCCATTATATTGGTTAAAAAGATCATTTTTCTCTATACCCTACAGTTTCCCTTAGTTCTACATTTATTGGAAGCAAGAAACCCCAGAGGTAGCCTATTTAACACCAGTACAAAACCTAGAAGGTTTAATTAAAAGCCCTAGAATTCAACCTGTGCTTAGTAGCTTCCAGGAAACACACACACACACACACACACACACACACACACACACACACACACACAATTAACAACAACAACAGCAACAAAAAAAAACACTGTCAATTTAAGACCAGTATTGAGTGGAATCCCATGGGTCTCAGGACACAGAGTCCAGGGAGGAAGATTTGAAAGGGTTGAGAGAGGATGCTCAGTCATCAATAACTATAACTGGTGACTTAGCTTAATAATGTAGAGTAAAGAAATTGTTAACAATTTAGGTAAGGGACTGTCACATCCAATTAAAACAGCCTTTCTTCCAATTAATAATAGAAAGAGATTATAGTGTCGACCTGTTCCTTTTTTAATAACTGGTAATTATTCAAAGAAACAATGAAGATCAGCAAGGTGATTTTTCTGTCACTGCACAGCTTGCCAACACCTCTCAATTATTGCCCATTGTTTAGAATTAATGTCATTTTCGTCCCCATAATACACAGAGCTAGAAAAGTTTTATTGCTATAATTTCTAGCACTGAAACTGAAACAAAGCCAGTGCATTTTATATAATTATACTGTTAATGCTTAGACTGTCCATTTCTGAGTTGCTAAAGAGATATGCAGTAAAACAACAACAACAACACCTGCATGCACCGAGAACCTCATGAGATAAAGAGAAAGAGATATCACTGTGTCTGTCTTAAGTAAACTAGGAGACTGTTTCTGTGTTGACATCCCACTTTCTTTTGGAGGCACCTCATCTATACATATATCTCAAAATGTTAACCCTTCTTCCTCAAAGTCAGTCTTCAGAGAAATTACAATTTACTTCTAACTGGTCATTTCACTGACCTCAACTTTCAACATATGGAGCTTCTTCAAGTCCTTAATCAATAATAAACCTGCTAAAATAACAAGAGCAGCAGATGCTCCAAAGAGACTTAGTTCACTAACTCGATGGTCATTGATAGATATGAAATAATCAGTGAATAATAATTCAGATACTGATGCTCTCTATATTTATACATTTAGTCATTATGTTGACAAACATTTACAGACCCCAACTTTGTGTGTATTACTGCTTTGGGGGACTACAAATAAATATCCTACTTCCCTTTTTTATTTTCCCCATTGCTCCTAGGATCATCATATATATCCTCTATTATATTTATTTTCTTATTAGTTTTTCCCCCACTAGAGTAAAGGCTCTTAATCAAAGATTACATCAGATGCCTCCAGCATTCCACTTTTATCCTCTGTTATGTGTTGAATTATGTCTGTCCATTCCCTCCAGCCCTCTTGCAAAGCAAAGTCCTAATCCCTAGTACTTCAGAAATAGGTCTTTGCCAAGAAAATCAAGTTTGTTTGTTTTGGGTGTTTTTTTTTAAAGAGGTCATTGGGATGGGCCCTAATCCAGTATGACTATAGTTCTTATAAAAATGGAAAATTTAGACATAAAGATATACATACACAAAGGAAAGATGAAGTGAGGATATGGGGATAAAGCCATACACTGCCAGAGGATTGGAGTGAGGTATCTACAAGCCAAGGAATGTGATGATTGCCAGCAAACCACTAGAAGCCAGGAAGAGGCAAAGGAAGATTCCCCCTATAAGTTTCAAATGGAGCATGTATTTACCGATACCTTGGTCTCCAACTTCAACCTTCCAGACCTTTGAGACAAAAAAAAATTCTGTTGTTCTAAGCCATCCACTTTGTGGCACTTTATTACAGTAGCCCCAGGAAACTAATATGCCTCCTTAACTCATCATTTCCATCCACACTGGCCCACCTTTTACCACACACGATAATTTGCCTGAGAGCTTTCTCTAGCAGCTGGATTCCACTTCTGTGAGTAGCCCTGATGGGAGTTGATGGCCGTATAAACACCCAAGCTGCTTCACCCCTTGAGTGGGACAGCTCCACAGTGTTTTCTGCACTGCTTCCCAGGTCCCCCGCAGGATCAAGCTCCAAATGTCCACAGCATTTAACTTGTCAGAAACCACAGCCCTTATTGATTCCATACTTTGTTGTCCCACTTTCTACCTCCCTACTCTCATTCCTGATACTACCTCCCAAATATATAATTGCATTAGTGTCCATGTCCCCAAATTTTCTTCCAGGGAAGCCCAGGCTAAGACAGGACATTTGTGCAGCTCACTGTGACTTCTCAGAGCTGAGAACAGTGCCTGGCCAGGGGTGGTGTTAAATGTATACATATTTGTAGATGGAAGAATTAGTGAAATAGAACACATATCACTTGCCTTCAAAAATTCTATAGACTTTCAATGAAGTGCAGAGCTTGAGAGTAAGAGCAGGAGAACAGTTTAAGACAGCAGTGCAAGAGAGGCCACAGGAGAGTTTGAGGTCCTGTGCAAGATGAGGAGCACCTGCAGCAAGCACCATAGGGACGATGAATGGAAGGAGAAAGTACAGGCACCGCCAAAAGGCTTACAGGCTTCCCTGAAAACAGAGGTCTCCCTCTGGAGGACATTACACACACACACACACACACACACACACACACACACACACACACACACTCTAGTGAAACAGACTTTAGCTGACAATCCAAATAGGCCTTGTGCAGTGGAAGAGGCCAAACTTAAAGCAACATTACAGTTGTGCAAAACACACAAAACCTACCAGTGCCAATTTCCACGGTGATTCACTGATTGAACCAAGAACAGAACTGAGATATTATTTTTATAGAGAAGTTTATTTAATTCTGTTTAATTAGAACCAATGAGCATTCATCAGCTATGCATGAGTTTCCAAGCACTAATGTCTATGAACTTGGCTGGTGTATAACTAAAAGAAGCCTACTGACTACAGAATGTAGAGGAGTAGCAGGAAAATTATCTAGAGAGATGATTCAAAATAGATATTTTTCAAGTATTTCACAGATATTACCACTATTAATTTCTATCTCCATGACTACCACTCCCCTCCAAACTCAGAAGCCATATGGCAGGTATTCTACTCAGGATTTATATGAGCTATCTCATTTAACCATCACAACTAACCTGAGATGGGGATTTATGCTATTTTACAGATGACATATGAGTGGGAAATGACAGAGCTGAGATTCAGATTCAATTGTATCAGATTTCAATGCAATTCCTAGGTGCAAAAATTTGGGGTATGGTATGTATATAGGTGTTTTCTTAATCAATTTTTTTTTAATTTCTACTTGTCTCTTAAATGCATTGAGCACTGTGATTCAGACATTGAACACTATGAGTTGTTCTACCTATTAGACAGTGAGAGAGAATTTACAGGTCTGAAGTTCAGCACATATGAGAGAAAGCAAAATGTACCAGGTGGTGTTTGTTAAAGATGGCCAACCCAATGTATATCATATCCCACATGCTCTTTCTACAATGAGACATTGGCACACCTCCATGGAGACTTGGGAATCTATGTCCCCTTCCCTTGAACCTGAGTGAACATATATAACTGTCTCAATCTATAGACTTTGTCATACTTTCTCTGTGGTTTCTAAGGCCAGGTAATGGTAATAAAAGGTAATATGGCTTTGCCTGATACAATCCTTTGGGGTATGCAATTTTAGAATCCTGAGCCAATAAGTAAGAAGTTTAGCAACACTGAAGCTTCCATGCAGGGGAGATCACATAGAGACTTTCCAAAGAGATAGAGAGCAATGCCCAAGGCCCTCGCCTTGCCAGCCCCAGCTATCTGCATCTCCCCAGCATCAATGGCAAGATGTGTGAAGGAACAGACTTTTAGATGACTCCAGAATCCAGCCCACTTTCCAGCAAAAACTAAGCAAAGCAGAACCAGCCTTTCTCCATTTAACCCTGCCAAAATTGGTGATTTGTGAGCAAAATAAATTCTTCCACTGTTTTAAGCCACTAGCTTTTGAGGGTAATTTATTATGCAGACATAATAATAGGAACACAAAGCAAAGATACATAACTAAGAGAAAGCTAGTCTAATGCAAACTACTGATCCCTTCTTAAATATTTTATTCTTGAAAATGCCTGTAAGAAAGATGTCAAGACAAGTGTTTTATATTTATTTCTTCTGTTTATGGCATAATATTTTCCCATCTTTATTGAGATATAAATGACATATAATCTCGTGCAAGTTTAAGGTGTACAATGTGACGTTTTGATGCATGTATGTAACCCTACCACAACAAGGTTGGTTAATGCCTCCTTCACTACACGTAATTCCCATGTTGTTGTTATGGTGAGAACATTAAAGCTCAACTGCCATAGCAACTTTTAAGTACAGAATAGAATATTGTTAATGAGAATTACCATGCTGACCTCAGAACCTATTCATATTATAACTGAGAGTTTATATCCTTTGATTCACATCTTCCCATTTTCCCCATCCTCCTTTCCCCTGCTCTGGAAACCACTATTCTGCTCTGTTTCTATGAATTCAGTGTTTTTAAATTCCACACATAGTGATATTATACACTATTTGTCAGATAGGGAATAAACCAGATATTCCCTATCTGGTTTACTTTACTTACCATAATGCCCATAAGGGTCCATCCATGCTATTGTTGCAAATGGCAGGCTTTTGTTTTATCATTTAATCATATTCCACTGTGTGTGGCTGGATAAATAGATATAGACATAGGCATAGACATAGACATAGACATAGACATAGACATAGACATAGACATAGAGATGCCACATCTTTATCCATTCACCACTGACAGATATTTAGATTAGGTTATTTCTATATCTTGACTATTTTTGTAAATAATGCTGCAAAAACATTGGAGTATATCTATCTCTTCAAACTCCTGTTTTCATTTCCTTGGGACATATATAACTAGAAATGGAATTTCTGATAACATGTTAGTTCTACTTTTAATTTATGAGGAACTTCCATATTGTTTTCCATAGGTGTACCATTTTATAGTCCCACCAATAGTACATAAAGGTTCCCTTTTTTCCACATCAAAAGTATGTATCTCTTATCTATTTTTTGACAACCATTCTAATAGGTATGAGGTGCTATCTCATTGTGATTTGATTTTCATTTCCTGGAGGATTGTTGATGTTAAGCACTTTTTCACATTCATGATGTAGCTCACATCCTGAATGTCTACCTTCAATTGGAAGTGGAGGTGACTTGGAGAACCCTCTACTTTGTCTGCAGGGGACTTTCTTCTCAAAGTCACCAAGTCTTACAGACTTTGATCCATTCCAAGATGAATGTCCATATCTCATGCCAAGAATGAAATCTTTTTTTTTTTAATTTTGCAAAAAGGCCATGGTCTCTGGTTACAGATACATCTGGTTGAAGTTAATGCTTTTATCTCCTGGTTTTGGAATTTTATCTCCAAGATTTGGGTTGTTTAGTCTTTGAGATTAGTTACTGGAGAATGCAGCACAAGTAAAGCTATTCAAAACTCAATGGCTAGTACATCCCATGCTGGAAATAGCCAGTACCTCTGCCTGATTCACAGATGTCATTTTGACCCCTCTACAATATCCAACCCAACAATATGTTTTTAATGAATACATATATAACCTGGAACTTTGTTCACATATCCAATTTTCTATTTAATAAGAAGGTCTTAAGGGTTCTAAATGGTTTTACTATGAGTGTTAATAACAATAAAATACAGGGAGGAATGTGTGTGTTGGTAATATATTTAAGATCCATTAGACATCGATGACATTAGTGGGAAATATTACATTTTCAAAGCCATTGGGATATACATTTCTTCAGCCATCTATTCTCACCTTCACCCTCATTCCCTATTTGAAGAAAAGGAAAGCTGGAACTTTGCTACATGAGTTTATATCCAACTCCAGTCATTTTTACCCTTGCTCACTTTATACCAGCCCTGCTGACATATCACTATTCTTTAAATACACCAAGAACATGTTGTCTTCATTGCCTTTGCACTTGTTCTTCTCTCAGCAAAATATCCTTGTCATAGTTTCCTGTCTGCAAAGTTTTCAGTTTAGTAGGAAAGGCCACCTGTGCACGATAAAAGGTAATATTTGTTGCCTATTTTGGGATTCTCCCAAAGCAGAACCTGAGCTAATTATATGAGTTTATTCAGGAGGGGACCTCAGGAATATCAGTCAGAAAGTGGGAAAGTAAAACAGGAAAAGCAGCCAATAAAAGATGTGTTATCAAGCCAGTTAGCACTTGTGGGCTTAATCCCACTTTGGAATTCTGGGCAATCCACAATCCCAAGTAAGGGGAGAAGGAGGCTGGGGTATTCATTAACCACTGATTGACAGCTATTCCCAGCACTTCTGCCCAGACAGAGCAGCCTCTGGAATCAGAGAAAGCCTCAGACAGAGAGGAGTGGCTGTTGGCAAAGGAGTCAGTGTGTAAGGAAATGCCAAGTGCCATATGGACAGGGCACCGACAGCATCTGCCAGAGTGCCACTGGGAACTATTTTTGAAAGTATTGTGTCAGTTTAAAGGACTAGTGATTACGTATATTTGGTGGGAAAAGTCAAGGCTTCCTGGAAGAGCTGCCTTTTGATCTAAGTTCATTGACTTAGGAGCTCCATCAGTGACCAGAGTAGACAATGAGTCTAGAAAGTGGCTTCCCAGCAGAATGAAGAGGGTGAGGGGAAGAACCAGAGGCACTCTGCAAACAAGTGAGAAGAATCACTCAGCAGCCGCAGAAATCACCACCTGCACATACTGAGATAAGGGGAAATATTTTTAGATATTTCAAGAAGAAGCTAAAAATACTGAGGAAATTTATTAAGCAAAATTTCAAAAATAAAGAAAACACAATGAAAAGACATTTCACTGAAAAGGATATAGGAATGGCAAATAAGCACATGAAAGGCATTCAACATAACTAGCCATTAGGGAAATTAAAATTAAGACCACAATGAGATATCACTATACACCTAGCAGAAGAGCTAAAATTTAAAAATAATGGTCATATAAATGCTGGCAAGGGAGCAGGTACACTGGATCTCTCATTCAATGCCATTGGGAATATAAATGCTACTGCCACTCTGGAAAATTGGCAATTTCTTTTTAAAAATGAAAACTATATTTACCATACAACCCAGCAATTGCAAGGCTGGGCACTTCTCCCAGAGAAATGAAGACTTATGTCTGCACAAAAAAACCTATGCATGGTTGATCATAGGAGCTTTATTTTAATATCCAAAAGTCATAAACAACCAAAATCTCCCTCAAATAGTAAATCGTTAAACAAGCTGAGGTGAATTATACTGTTGAATACTTCACAGCAACAAAAATGAATGAATGATTGGTAACACACAACAACTTTAATGGATCTCTCAGGTGCATTATGCTAAGTTTAAAAAGCCAATCTGAAAAGGTCACATACTAAATAATTGCCTTTACAACTTTCTCAGAAAGACAAGTTTATAGGAATAAAGAATAGATTAGTCACTACCAAGGGTTAAGAATGGTGAAGAGGAAGGGGTTCAATTTGACTGGGTAGCAGGAGAGGGTTTTGTCATAGTGGAAAAGGTGTGTGTGTGTGTGTGTGTGTGTGTGTGTGTGTGTGTGTGTGTAATGGTGTGTGTGTAGTCTCTACACGTGAGATTAAATGACATACAGCTACATACACACATTGCACCTATGTCCATCTCCTAGTTGTGATACTGTGACACAATTATATAAAGTGTAACCACTCAGGGAAACTGCATGTTTCTCTTGCATGGATGTTTCTATCTCTCTATCCTTCTCCCTTTCTCTCTCTCTCTCTAATCAATAAAAACACTTTTTTAAAGTGAGCAAAATTGTTTTAACATGCCTGTAAATTTTCTACTCTCATTATTGAATACAAAAAAGATTCTAAATGTGCACCTGAGAAGTGTTGGGCTTGCTGAATCTTCACAAAGCACACTCCTATAAGCAGCACCCAGATCAAAAACAGAACATTATCTGTTCCCTTCCTGTCACTACCCCCCACTCTCACAAGGCATACTACTGTCCTTACTTGTAACAGCAGAGATAAGCTTTGACTATTTTTAAATGTTGTATAACTAACAAGTTTATTTTTAATGAGGATTCCAATTTTTACTGATTGTATCCTATTAATAAAGAACTAATATGCTAATTAGACCAGACAGCAGAATGACCTTCTGGAACAACCTTCCAGAACGACTTTCCAAAATGACCAGTGGGGGAGGGGTGGGGCTGCAGGGCCACAAGGCAGCAGGGGCCAGGAGGCAACTGGGCTGCAAGGGCCAAGCCTCTTATATGAATTTCATGCATTTGGGCCTCTAGGTATTGCATTGCGCTGTTAATATTCCACCCCATCCTACACCCATTTCTTAAAATGAGAAAAGATGCCTATGCTAGAATTTAATATTAAGTGATTCAGTTATACTGAAAAATGTAAAAGTTCTTGCACTCCCAAATGCATTCTGTGCACTGGGGCAGTGTGGGGGAAGATGGGTGCGGGATCAAACCATTGTGGGTGGAGGAATAGGTAATTCCATGAAGCTGGGTTTTAGAAATGGCTTTCAAGTCAGTGAAATGCTGTTTTTCTAAATAATTATGTGTGAAATACAGTTCTTCATGCCTTCACTTTTTCAGTTCAGTGACAGAAAGTAAATTCCCAAAGCTGTTTTGATTGCCGAAACAAGATCCAATTTCAAGCTCATCTTGGTAATGTGTATAGTCTAGATGCAGACATAATTCCTTTCTGAGAAGTGACTACTAATGCAAGTTCTCCAACTGGATAGAAGGGAATGTTCAGTACATGTGTCAATGGTGGGGTCCCTGTCTGACCCAGCAACCCCACCCCTAAACAACCTTGGTTAGATGTCTCCTGTCAGCCTTCACCGGTCCAGGTGTAACTCATTTTGAGATGAAAGAGCCTCCAAGGATCCTGAAGGCTGCTTGCTGCCATTCAGCAGAAAAGATCCTCTCCCTTGGAGCTAATATTAAATAAGGTGGGACTTTATGACCATGAAACATTTCCGAGCATATTAAAGGTTTGCACAAAGATTAATGTGTTTCAGTGATGTGTGCAAACAGATACCAGCGAAACACAGTGGAGGTTTTGATGGCTTTTTCTGTGATAGCCTGTAATATGAGGGACATTTTATACCCACCATATCTCTTTTCCACATTTGAGCTGCATTTTTTTTTTACAGGAATAAAGAATAACAGGAAACTGTAACTAGAGGTGTGCATCCAAATGGTATAGTACGTGCATCAGGGAGATAAGCTTCCACGTGAAGCTTAGTCATGAATTCAAAACATCTTTGATGGCTCACTTCCTCTCCCTGCCCCCACAGCGCTCATGTTATAAATAGACATATTTGTATATAACAGTGTTGAGGAGTAATTCCAATACCAAATTTACATTTTGATTTTAATTTTAGGTTATCACTTTGCTATGATATACTCATGTGAAATAATTAGTACTTCCCCTTTGTAACTTATAGTCTCTTTTAAATTCTTTAACAGCTGGTGATATTTCATTAATTGTTCTCGGTGTAATTTTGCACACCCTCTCCTGCCACCATGTGAAAAATCTCTGTGGGTCATCTGCCTTTGAGAGACATATTCTATGCAGTTGACAAGCCTAGATTGCCGTCTTTGCTTTTTTCTTATTTTTCTTCCTTGACATTTTGAAATAAATCAAATGGAAACAAGCAAAAAGAAATACCATAGCAATGGATTAATTGGTAGAAAATGTTTCTCATTATCAAGTATAACCAAGAGTACATTAGGAGCAGCCTTGCACAGCACAAAGAAAAATGATCATGTACATTTTTTTCTCATTGCTTAGCAAAATCTATTTTCAAAAAAGAGAGAAATCAATGTCAGTTCTGCTTTCTACTGCCCCACTTTAATTGGAACAGTGGCAAAGACAAGTTGTCCTTTTAGGGCTACTGACTCCATTTGGATCTATTATTGTGTACAATGTCAGCCATCTCCTAAATTCCAATGAAATGATGGTGAATGGGATGGATATTTGTGATTCAAAAGGTTTTCCAAATGAGAAAAAGTAATACTAATTAAGAAAATAGTAATAGTTATAATGACTACAGTTATTTAGGACTATTATATGTTTAATAATTACTTTGTGACAGAAAACAACAACAAAACAACAACAACAACAACAACAACAAAAACACACCTTTTCCAGGTTCTGGTTCCCTACAGGGGCTTCCCTCTAATGAACAATAAGGAAGAGTGGGGTTCCTTAAAAAGGAGTAGCAGGCGAACTAGTCCTAGCCAAAACCAGTTTGGCTCAGTGGATAGAGCGTTGGCCTGCGGACTGAAAGATCCCAGGTTCGATTTGAGTCAAGGGCATGTACCTTGGTTGTGGGCACATCCCCAGTAGAGAGTGTGCAAGAAGCAACTGATCCAGGATTCTCTCTCATTGATGTTTCTAACTCTCTATCCCTCTCTCTTACTCTCTGTAAAAAATCAATAAAATATATCTTTAAAATAAATAAATAAAAAAGTAAGTTTTAAAAACAGGAGTAGCAACCTGATCCAAAAAGACACAGAAAATCCAAGACACCTTCAGGATACATTTTCAATTTAGTACAAAAAGAGGAATTCCATATGAATTATGGCTTTGAATCAAATAGATTTGGAGAATATATACTTTGTTCCAATATTCTCAGTCCAGTTAAATATATTTGGCTTCAATTCAGATTTAATTAGTGTGTTTTACAACATGTTTGGCTGATGTTTTGTTTTCATTAAGCACCCGTTTAAAATACATCTGTTACATATCACCAGTATGGCATAGTGATTGAGCACTGATCTATGAACTAGGAGGTCATGGTTTGACTCTTGGTCAGTTCACATGTTTGGGTTTAGGACTCCAACTCCAGTAGGGGGCATTCAGGAGGCAGTCTATCAATGATTCTCATCATTGACCTTCTCTCTCTCCCTCTCCCTTTCTCTTTTTCTCAAATCAATTAACAAAACAAACAAACAAACAAACAAAAGGTTCAAATGACTTTCCAAATGTTTGCATTTTTATAGGGATCTGAAGAAAATATTTTATGTTAATCTAGTCATCACTCAAGTGTGTGTGTGAGACAGAGAGAAAGTATGAATGTGTATAAAAATTTTATCAGAGAAAACCAGTGTATTTTTAGATAACATCATATTTAGACTTCAAGGTTTCATCTCAGAGTACCATGGTTACAAAAGCTTTAGATCTTATAGCTTACTTACAATTCTTAAAACAATTTATCTTCCAAATACAGAGCTGTGAGAACAAAACCACAATAAAAATAGCCAGATCCAATAATGGTCCTTCCTGCATAGAAATAAGAGAGCCTTGAAAGTCCTAAAAGATGATTGGGCTGTATACAAACTACCACATTTTCAGGTTTCTTGGATGTGTTATTGTTTTGGTACCTTTTCAACTTTCCTTTCCCCTTTCCTTCATTTCACTCCTCATTATTGGATTGTTCCATGTAGTGAGAGTAAAGGAAATAAAAATATTGAGCTTTGTGAAACACAGCTTAACTTAAAGTAGTTCTTCTACTTTAATTATTTTTTTTTTTACTTAAAATATATTTTATATATATTTTAAAACATTTGCAACCTCACACAACTGGTATGTGGGCAACTCAGAGCACCAGATTCCTGTGACTCCTGCTGCCACCTTCAATGCTGACCACAATGTCCAGTGAGCTGCCTGCACCTCCGACTCAGGCCTGCAGTCTCTGGCAGAGCCCTCAGGAAAGGCCTGGTCCTGCAGAAAATTCAGCACCTGCTTCTCCCCCCAATCCTTCAAGAGGCAACAAAGTGTCTCTAGCCTCACATACCTGAGTCAAATTAAAGGAAATTTGGCTAAATTAAAGGAAAGGGTCAGGTTTTCCATGGACATTTCACCTCGGAAGGGTAGCATTCACAGCCATCCAGTCTTCAGTATCTCCTGCTCTGAACTTGAAGAGTTGGGGCTACTCAGGTGTTGGGGAGCACCAGAAACTTGGTTGGAAAGTGGTAAGGAGGATATTCTGAGAAAAGGGAAGTGTGTGAAAGACCGCCAGCCCTGTTTATCAGAATTCTGACTTAGGGGAATGCCGAAGGCGGCACCCCTAATTATCCCTTGCTCATTCCAAACAAGTCTGCATGTGCAGACCCCCAGGTGTTTACTGGAATCCTTATGCTTAATCCCTGGATGTCCTTGCCTAGAGGACAATGCAAACACATGTGTCCTCCCAAGATTACTCACCCTACTGATTGTATCTGAAGACAAAAATTCCAATAAAAGCCTAACAAGGCAGGCCCTCTCTGACAGTGAAACTGTGTCAGAGTAATCAGTCCATCCATCCTTCAGGGGCTGCTCACTCCGTGGGAAAGAGGAGGGAGTGATCCACAATGTGGGGACTGTAGAGCAAGAGCGTTGACAAGAAGTCAGGCCTGGCAGCCCTTGGGATGTCTCACCATGCCCCTGAGCAAGTGTGGTTTGAAGGAAAAGGGCTTTGTGAGGAAGTCCATATCATGACACATGTCCCAAGGGCCAGCAGACCCTTTCCCTAAGATTCTTCCAGGAACTGGTCTGATTCAAGTCCCTAAACAATGACTCTGGGAATGACTCCAAGAAATCAGAGACCCCAAACTGTCATTCAGATGCTTCCTCCAGCCACTTCTTCCTCTGATACACTAGTGGAGGGAATGATCAGCTTTACACATTAACTGGGGGAATTTGGAAAGATGTTCATAAACATCATGTGCTATATAAATGTAGAACATGTGCCTGACCTTCGCAAAGCCAACTCCCAATCACTCCTCTTCCAGAAGACAAAGGAGGAAACGGTAGGTGCATCCCCTGGAAGTAAAGTGGTGAGAACCACACTGTCAACTTCAGCAGCTGGTCTTAGTCCCACCTGCAGGGAGCCACAAGTTTCAGGGACCTGCTGATACTTGCTCTCATTGCCCTTCTGAGCAAAGCAGGTGAGGGCAGCTTTTACAGGAAGGAAGTCTGAGAGGGGGAAGAGGCAAGCCTGAGGTCAGACAGCAAAAGCAGAATGGGGAACAGAGCCAACTTGTGCAGGTCTCAGCCTGGTGCCAGACTCAGAAATCAATCCAAGCAGCTTTTTAATTTCTCTTCACTTGAATCTTTGTCTTTAAGCATTTTCCGTTCTCTATGTAATTATGTGATTTTTTAAAGTTCAGGAGGGAAGGTTAGTATTATTCTGAGTCATGTGAATGTAAAATATCACCACCACCACCTTATCATTATCATTACCCTCATTGTCATCGTCATCATCATCATCATCATCACTATCAGACCCTTGAAATACTAAAAAATGAAAAGTTAAGAGCATCCAACAAAGTCTTTTAGAAATAATATATGAAGATATCTGGGATATCTACTCAGCTCCAGCAGTAGCCTGGATGCCCAAAAGGGTAAACAAAGGATAATCCTATTTAGCAGCAGTAGAAGGAGTCAACAGATCCAAGGAGAAGTGGCAGAGAGTGGGATATGTTTCCTATCACCATCTCCCATGTAGTGAGCATCTGCCAAGAGGAAAGTCTCTGAGAAAAGAAGAAAAGGAAAAAGGGAGGCCACTACTATGGTCCCTCTCCCCACCAAGAATGAAGAGGATTCACTAGGTTGGCTGGAACTGCTGACAGGATTCACATTTTATCCCTCCTACTGAAAAGAGGGGGAATGAAACAAAAATAATCTCTTACATATTGGCTTCTCTGGACAAAGAGAAGTAAAGAGATGAGATGCAATAACAAACCCTGTTCCAAAAAAACCAATGGTGGCTCTCTTGACAAGGTGGGGCCCTTGAGCCAAAGTGCGAGTTGGCTAATAAAACAAGGAACAATTTGAAAACCAAAGTCAACCCTTTTGCCATCCCTAAGGCCAGATATCTATCACAGTTGCAAAGAGAGAGCAGTGACCATATTTACTACCTAGATCTGCTCAGGCAGCAAGAGCAAGGAACCTGCAGGACGGCCTCCAGCTTTTAGAGGAACATTCCATGGTAAATTTAGAGTCTTAAAGGGAGAGGAGCAGGGCCTCCAATTAAGGTGTTATTCTCACACAAAGACAAAGGTTCTCACTGACACAGGCGGCCTCAGAGTAAGTAGAACAGTGAAGACGCACATGATTAAGCTCCAGAAGAAGTTCAAGAATCTAGTTAAGGAAACAAATTCCAGAAAAGTCAGGATTGGCTACTGCTGTCCTTCCTACCAAGCTCATGGTCCAGCGGCCAGCATTAGGGCCTATCTGTGCACAGAAACAAGAGGCCCTGGTCAATCTCCAAAGCTTGGGATTTGAAGGTTACTGTACAATTGGTGGCTCACTAAGCACCTTACACACATCATCTCCTCACTATATCCACTTATGTAAGTACTACTGACGGCTCTGTTTTACTTCAGGGGCATTACAGAATTACAGGATGGCCTGCCTGAGAAGGAACATCCACCCCCTAACTCCCCATCCTGATCCCATTGCTATTCTGGCACAATGCAGAGATATCTGCCAACCAAATTCAAAACCCAAAGTCTATTAGTTCTAGGGACTGTTGGAAAGATGCAGGGAAGGGAATGGCACATAGAAATCAGACGGCAAAAGGAACAGACAGAGGAACTTTGTCCCTGGCATCCCAAAAATCTTAATCATGGAGTGAACACATGTTGATATTACAACCTGGTGAGACCATTTTGGGACCCCTGGAAGAAAGAAGGTCGGTATCATCAATAGATGCTAGTTTCCTCCCTTCTTTGAATTTTACCAAAGGGAACAAGGATAGATAGACTCTGTTACCCTCCTTATTGCAACTGGGCTGCATTTTTCTTAACTTCCTTCCCTCCCTCCAGTTCTCACTGAGGCAGCTCCCCCTACCACTGGTAGGTTCAAATAAATAAGTGGAAGTGCAACTATAGAGTGCTAGGTCTATCAACTCCCATGCCCCACACTAGGGCACAGGAGCTTTGCTTCTAAGAATGGGAGAAGCATTCCTGGGTGGGCATGAACTACCCGTCTTCCAGTTAACAGCTGAACACTAACTGATTGCATTACAAAGACTGCAGGCCTTTTACTTTTAAGCTGTATATACACATTTATCTTCTTTTAAAAAAAACCAAAACCACAAGGTTTTGTAAACATTCTTGTTCCTATTTGACTGTGTGACATTGTATTTGAGGTATTTTTCTGGAGTTTATGCTACAACAGTAATGATATGTGAAATTGAACTGAAGTCAAGATTTTATGCCTCAGCATTTTATTATACTGTACCGGTTTCTTAACATTTAAAGGTATTTCATAATCTAAACTTATTTTTAAAGCATGTATTTTTCTTTACTAGGTGCATCACCAAACTAAATGTCAAAAATTATTTTTATTATCTTTTTCTATAGAACTAAAATGTTCAAACTCAAGGTATATGCTGCTTTTAGATGAAGCAGTTGGGAAGTGGAATATTGGCTGTGACTCATTCAATAGAAATAGTTCATTAACTACTTAATAATGCCAATAATTATTTGAGCATAAGGATCTCCTTTTGAAGAAAAATTTATTGAGTGTTTTGTACATGATAGTCTTATACTTAAACATTTATTGATTTGTAAAATTGAAAATTTAAAAAGATATTTAATAATTCAACAAGATAATGTGTATTTATTGATCATAAAAGCATAGTTTTGCAATAGAACAATCCAGTAGTATATTCACTCACTTCACATGTAATGGTTGTTAAGTACTCAACTCCTTCAAACATGCTCAAAATTTTCTTTCCTCATTTTGTAGAGAATCCATCCCATTGTATGACTCATCTATTACTATATCCATAGACACAATAAAAATGTGGGGAGCTGCTAAGAAGAAGCAAGTGACTAAAAATAGAACTACCATATAATCAAGCAATGTCACTTCTGGATATATATTTGAAGGAATTTATATCAGTATCTTGAAGACATCCCTACACTCCTGTGTTCATTGGAGTATTATTCACAGTAGCCAAGTTATAGAAGCAACCAAAATGTCTTTAAATGGTGAATGGATAATGAAAATGTGGTATGTGTATAGATACAAAATGGAATGTTGTTTTGTCTTTAAAAAGAAGGAAATCCTGCCATTTGTGACAAGACCTGAAGGATAATATGTTAAGTGAAATAAGCCAGACAGAAAAAAAACACATAAATACTATATATTGTCACTCACATGTGAAATCTGTTTTATTTTTAAAGCTGATTTCACAGAAATATAGAATAGTGGTTGCCAGGGACAGGGGTGGAGATAAAATGAGGTTACCTACGTGAAATGGTACAAACTTTCAGTTATAAGAAGACAAGTTCTCAGGATCTAATATGTAATATGGTGACTATAGTTGATTATATTACAGTGTTATATGTTTGAAAGTTGGTGACAGTAGATCTTAAGCATCCTCATCGTGCGCGCGCGCGCGCGCACACACACACACACACACACACACACAGCAGAGTTAATTGTATGAAGTAATGGATGAGTTAAACATTTCAATCTTGTGAATCACTCCACAATATATATGTATATCAAATAATCATATTGTATACTTTACATACATTAATTATCCTTTCCAGTTTTTCCTCAATATCTTTTTTTAAAATGGAAAAATCAAGTGACCTTAATGCCACTTTCAATTCAGAAGTCAGAAAGAAAACAGACTGGAGACACCAAGAGTCAGGTAGATGGAGAAAGAATAGGGACCCTTTATGTCTTTGTTTTTAACAGAAACAAGTTACACAATTCTCCTAATAGCCTCATAGCACAGATATTTCAAATTTCTGGGGCGAGGGGTAAAACTAATTACGTAGTCAAAAGAAATGCAAATACTTAATTTCTGACTCATTCTTTGGATTCTTAAAAGTCAAGTTGCAGGTGAGTTTCAACTCAAGGGACAAATTGTATCTACTTGGATAGATGAAAACAGTTCAGCAACTACATCTAGACCTTCCCTAGCTAAGCAAAAGTTTTTGTTTTCTTTTGTTTGTTTGTCTTTTATATCTTCTAAGTCAGAGATACAAAGAGCATTGGGAAACAGTCTCTAAAACAGCTTTTTAAAAGCATAAGAAGGCCAGAGTCACTTTTATATTTCTTTAACAGTAAAGACAAAGGGGCAGATTTTTCTAGAAAGCTGAAAAAAGAGTAACTTCCTTTGTGAAAATGAAGAAATACAAAAACTGAACATAATGTGTGAATCAGGATTGGATCCTAGAACAGGAGAAATAATAGTATACAGGACATTATTGATGTGATTGGATAAATTTGGATAATCCCTGCTAATTAATAGATATTAGTATTCTATCAATATATATTAAGTTCCCTAAATTTGATAATGTACTGTTGTTACTGAAGTGAATGACCTTGTTCTTAGGAAACAGACACTAAAAATTTAGAGGCAAATGGGTATAGCTCTTGGAAGTTTTTTCAGTAATGCAGAGAAAAAGCATGTGTGTGCATGTGTGCACATGTGAGAGAGTCAGGGATGGAGGGCGAAAGGAGAGAGGAAGAGAAAGAGGGAGGATGGTTAAGCAAATGTGGCAAAATATTATTGATTGGTAAATCTGGACAAAAGGTATATGTACTATTCTTCTGTAAGTTTGTAATTATATAAAAATTGCAAAATAAAAATATGAGCACCTCTACTTTATAAAAGCATAACTCAAATACACCCAGCATTATATACTTATCTACACTTTGTTGTTCCAATTATCAGGAGCAGAAATTATTATCCCCAAACTTAAATATATATATATATATATATATATATATATATATATATATATATAGATATAGATATATAGATATAAATATATATTATATAATATATTTATTATATATAATTATATAATATATATCTATATAGTAATTAACTTCTCCCAACTGAGCTGCTAGCCTTCCTCACATTCTTACGGATAGCATATAAGACTGGCTATCCACCTGAACAACTCTTATGTTCTAATTACCATTGTTCATAACGAATATCCTTAAAATTTAGTGTTTTAAAATAACAACAATTAATATATATCCCCTCATGGTTTCTGTAGGTAGGAATCCAGGAAGGGCTTACCTGGGTATTTGTGACTGGGGTCTCTGGAACAGCAATAGCCTGGAGCAGTAGAGGGCTAGATGGAGCTTTCTCTCACAAAGTAGTTTTAGGACTTTCCATGTAATCTCTCCACCTGGGCTAGATTAGGCTTCCACACAACATTGTGGCCTCAAAGCAGTTGGACTGCTTATACAGTGGCTCAGGATCCTCAGAAACTGTTCTGAAAGAATAAAGTGGAAGCAACATCACCTTTAAAAAAAACACACATCAGAAATCCATAGCATTCACTCCTTCTGACAGAGCCACAAGTGCACCCAGATTAAAGGAAGGACATACAGACCCCACTTTTTGATGACAGGAGTGTCAAACTCACATTGCAAGAAAAGCATGTGGGATGAGAGATCTTAGAGCCATCTTGAAAATTGCTGTCACATCTTTCTAATATTCATTTGTGAAAGCAGATGAGTACAGTTGAGCTCATAAGGCTGTTTCTCATAGAAGCTGCCCAAGAAAACCAAGACCTATTCCTAGGTCACTGAAGTCCTAAGGTTTATAGAAAGGCAAACTTATTGGTCTCAATAGCGTAGGATACCCAAACCACTGCTTTTTCATCAGTTTTGTTTCTGCATTTCTAAATTTCTAGTCCAAATATAAGAATCATTCTGTTTTACAAAGTACATGTGCATGATCCAAATTACTACAGATGACATTGAATCACATAAACTTTTCCAGCATAGTCATGCAAGAACACAAGGATGGTCAGTGACTTAACTGGAGCTTGGAACAGGGCAAGAGTATAGGTACTTTATTGGGAGGTTCTCTCACAGTTCACAAGTGAGAGGAACAGAGACTATAACAGGGATAGAGGGGAATTCGATCCAACTGTCCATTCTGGAATTACTACAGCTGTGGTAGATTGAGGCTTGTTGTCAATGAGGACTAACAGAGAGAAGTAATGCTCTATCACATTCCCTCCCCATGGTTAAGGGTTTATTCCTACCCCACACTTCCACAGTAGCCCAAAAAAGTTTCTGAGCATACATCAAGACAAAATTAGTATCATGATCTTGAAGCCAGCAGCTGCATCACAAGTGTGTCAGAAAGGGTGTGAGGTAGGGCTCAGAGGCATCCAAAACACTTAAAAATGCTAAACAACCCATTCCATACACTGAGCAATAAAAGGCTGTGTTCCTGTGTGTCAGGAAATAGTTATAAAACATTTACAATTGTAGTCCAAATATTAACAACTATGTTGTGCTGAGAGCCTATTGCTAAATGTTCAAGAATGTTGTGAGCTGGGTAAACAAAACCATTAGTAAAAATTAAATGATGTAAAGTTACAATTACGTAAATTACATTTAAAAACAAAGTTAATAAGCTCTCATAATTCATGACTCTCTTAGTCGTTTACTACATTCACTCTTACATATGCTCTTCAGATTATTTATGTCATTTATATCTATTTGGCAAAAATACTATGTAGTGGTGTCTATCTCTTCCCAACTCTCAGTTCAGTGATCACATTGGTATCTTGAATTATCCATGATAGGAGTTCTTACACCATTTCATTCTTGCCACTTCCTGTTAACGTCTATCTCTTTCCCCACCCTCATTCCAGCAGCAGTGTGCTTACGTTCATTACCTTGAGGAATGCAAGATATGATAAAAGGAGAGAAATAACAACTGTTTTCCTGGCTCCTGAGTTTTAAAAGTTGGACCCTCTGGAGGAAAAACCAAGAGTTTATGTTCACACAAAATCTGGGAGAAGGTAAGATGTGCAAAAGCAAAGTGTACCAGCTTATTTGCCTCTCAAAGAAGCTAAGGGCTTTGATCTGAAAAGGAGCATGATGGTGGCTGTGTAAAGAGAGGAAAACCATGAGACTCTACGCTTAACTCGCTGGGCAAGATTGATTAAAAGGATAGGTTTGGAGGAATGAAGTAAGGGAAAGATTAGATGAAACCCCAGGTGGTCAGCAAGCCCCAGGATGGAAATGGAAGCCAACTGTGTCTATGTGTCCAGCATGCCAGAGGTGGAAGACAGAGAGCCCCATCTGGGACCGTGCAGACAGAACCTCAGGACTACGCAACAGTCCAAAGGACCAAAGACTGAGAACTTGGACATATCCCTCATCTCACAACACTAAAGCCATGACACAATGAAACCCCCAGAGCTGGCATCCCTGGCAAAGGATATGGAAACCCAAATTAACTAAAATAAAATGTATGCTTTACTGTTGCATAGGATCTCATTATAGAAACAATTAGAATCGCAGAAAATAATAAAAACAGCTGAATTTCTTATACACTTGAAGTTATGAACTTGGATTGGTACCCACTTGATGGGTGGGAAACAAAGTTTTAAAAATGTAATAATTTTTAGGCATTTGTTGTACTATTTACCACATCTGCCACATCTGACTGCTACTTCCAAAGATCAGATTTATAATAGGCAGTATTGATCGAATTATAGATTATTACACCAAGGTTCCTAAGTGATGCAGGGACTTTTTGGGGACAACTCTTTGAAACACAAATGGGTATTATTTACCTAATCACATCTTGTCTAACATCCAGGAAATAGTCCCATGCCAGGACAATGTCTATTCCAGAAACTAACATACTTGAAGAAACATGTATTTTCCCCTCTCTTTTTAACTATTTGCAGATTATTATTTTTATAAATATCCAGAGGGTTTTATTTCACTATTCCTATTATCTTGGCCATATGATTTGCTCTCATGTGTGTCACGTAAAAGAGAATATTTTCCGTGTTCATTTTCCTTTTTTGACCGTCAATATTCTTGATTTTAGGAAACTGCAAAAATGACTTTCAATGTTCACCCTTCCCTTCATAATATGACTGTAGCAACTCCAATCAAAGGTGGTATTCCTCATCCCTAGAACCTGGAATAGCCTGTGATATAATTTTATCAGTACAATGTAGCAGCAATTATGTGCTATTTCAAAATCTAATTTGTAGCTCTGGCTGGTATGTTCAGTGGTCAGAGCATTGGCCCAGGCACCAAAAGGTCTCCAGTGCAATTTCCTATCAAGGGCACATTCCTGGATTGCGGGTATGATCCCCTGCACTTGTCCAGATGTGTGCAAGAAACAACCAATCCATCTCTCTCACATTGATATATCTCTCTTGTGCGCGCAATCTCCTTCTTTCCCTTCAACTCTCTTTCTCTCTGAAAATCAATGGGAAAAAATATCCTTGGATGAGGACTAACAACAACAACAACAAGAAGAAAAATCTATTTTGTAGAAGAGTTTCCATTCCTCAACTCACTATTTGGGAACACTGATACCATCATGTGAGCAAGCCTGGGTTAGCCTGTTGGAAGAATGAGGATGAAGAATGAATGGACCATGGTGAATTCTCCCAACTGAGATCATTCTAGACTAGCCTACTGCAAGTCAACTACAAAATATATGAGTGAGTCAAGTTTAGATCAACTGATTCTAACCCAGATTAGCATAACTGTCTTGTGGGTATGTAGACTCGGGAGAAAAAGTAAATGTTTCTTCCTGAATGCTGCTCTAGTTTTGAAGTGATTTGAAATTGCAGAATAAATGTGGCAACATATAACTTGAGGATTCTCAGTCATCTCAAGATGCAGAAGACGTGGAACAGAGCTTCAACAACATACAAAGGTGTGGAGTGGCCACAAGAAAGAAATCAGTGTTTCCCAAGTTAAGAACTTTAATGATGACAGGCAATAATAGTTCTTGGGTATGTACAAGATGCCAGATGCTGTTCTACATTCTTTCTACATCACTATTCACCATTGATCAGAGCAGGAAACAGAGACACTGAGGTTCGGGGAATGTCCCAAGGTTGTTCTACTTGCAGATGAGGAGGCAGCCTGGCTCCAGCTCCTGAAGGTCTAATCACACAATATGCCAGCATCATTTAATCCAGTGCTTCTAAAACACGCCTGCACAGGAGTCACACAAGAGGCCCCTTGAACAGATTAGAGCATCTCATCCCTAGAACTTTGGGATGTGTTGATGGACTCAAGGATATGCATTTCTAGCATGCATCTAGTGTTTGCAGATATTGCTACTCCAATGCCACACTCTAAGGAGCAGTCATTTTATCCTCAAAACATACCCTGTGGAAGATGCTATCACCTCCCTATTTTCAATGGAGGCTAAAAGGCAACATTATCTGGTAGGTGCTAATCAATGGATTTCAAATAAAGCCATGAAATGACTTGCTCAAGATCACACAAACTAATGGCACAGCAAGGACTTAAATTTACCGTGTCTGGCATTTTAGAGACAAGGCTTGTAAGGACTTACAGTTTGCTTTTTAAGAATGTTTCTCTCACATACTAGCCCAGCAGGCCAACCAGGGAGCCAAAGCTCATGCATTCTCCAGGTCCCACAAGATCTTGAATAGCTTTCTGCATATAAAGAACACCTAGGAATCATTTGCTACATTGAAAAGTTAGAGCACAGTACCTTCCCGGTCCCCTTTCCCTGGAGTTATGTTTGAAGTAATTGTGTTAGATTAGGAAATACGTGTTTGTTTTCTTCAAGTTCCTGGTCCTTTCTCTCATCTATCACAATTTAGTTTGTTTGCTATAGTTTGCTCTTGTGTATATTTTAACTGACAGCAGTTATTGTTCTCATTTAGGCTAACCCTGGAGGCCAGAGAAAATGCATAGTGGTCTCTTGTTCATTCCCGTTTAACTTGAACAATATACTAATGTGATCAATATCTAGTTCAATTTCCATTGTTAGTAGCAATAAAACATTGCTGTCCAATTACATGTTTCCTCAGAGTAAGTGAAAGCATTTAATAATGCTTTATTTCGATCACCCTCATGAGTGAAACTGAGGTAGACATTTGGGGAAAATAAAAACCAATGAATTGAGCTAGTAAAATGGAGCCCCAGCATTTCAGTTGCTTTGAGTTCACACATCATTAGGGCTTTTGCATCACTTGGAAACTGTTCTAAATAATGCGTTTTTGGAAAATATAGTTGTGTGCCTTCTATATCCAAAACTGACCCCACCATCTTCCCTGATTTTCATCAACTGGCCTAACTTCCCTTGTGGATGTCCCTATTTCTATTCATGGTAGTATCATTCTCCTAAGGAAAAGGACTCAGCAATTGCTGCCACTCTCACTTCACTTCCATCTCCTTCATCTTCACATCCCATCAACTTCCCTGTTGGTAGGCTGTACCATCTCCTTACGGACACTGCTGCTGAGCTCCCAGATCTGCTGTGTCCCTTTTACCAGTTCCCCAAGTCCATTTCCCAACTTGTGCCCACTTGGTTTCCAATAGTTTGTGCCCAAGGTCTCTTCAGAGAGCTTTCCTGACACTATTGGAACTCTTACCCCCAATGCCTCGGACTTTTGAGATCCTGGAGCGGCCTATACCAAATGAGTGATTATGCAGAAGAATGAAAGCCCAGTTCCCTGGCCTTCAAACAAAACAAACGCCCAGGTGATGTTCATGATCCAGCTCCTTTTGGTATCAGACTAAGTCTGGGACTTGCCCTGAAAGTTCACTCTTGCTTAGTATCTTCCCCCTCCCTATCCTTCTTCCTCATATACCCTTACTGGTTTTCTCCAGGAGCAATGCCTCTGTAAATTATTTTTCTATGGACCCTCAACTCAGGCTGTTTTTGGAGAACCCAATCTCACTTGAGCATCCACCTTTCTATTCACAAAACTACCACCTTAGTTCACTACCTATTGTGTAAGCACTTCCTCTTACCATCTGGGCTTGTGATTCTTCCCATTCACCTCCCTGATCATATCATTTGTCAGATCAAAATCTAGCCAGTGTTCATCATTTGCTGTAGACTTACGCACAAGCTCTTGGCCTGAAATTTAAGACCTTTCATACCATGACTCAAATCTACCAATCATTAAACTGTGCAAATAAATTCCTAACTTGACTACGACAATCCCCCTCCCTACATTCCCAGCTCCCTCCTTCACATAAAGCTGTTCCTTCTATCTAAAATGTCCTCCCATTTTATCCAAGAATAAAGTTCTGTCTCTCAATCAAGTGCATCTCAAATGCCTATTCTATTATGAATATTTATTCATTCTCCTTTGTAGTAATTTCCTATGGTTGCTACAATAAATTGCTACAAACTTGATGGCTTAAAACATATTTATTACATATTTATTGCCTCATAGTTCTGTAGGTTAGAAATCCAGGCAGGCCACCTCTAGTGCCAAAACATAGTCCTTCTAGAGCAGGGGTGGGGAACCTTTTTCTTCCAAGGACCATTTGGATATGTATAACATAATTCAAAGGCCATACAAAATCATCAACTTAAAAATTACCCTGCTATACTTGGTCAAACATTTAATTAACTAATGCCTCAGCAGGGCCACACAAAATTATTTGTTGTCCTTACATGGCTTTGGGCCAGCCATTTCCCACCCTGGTCTAGAGCTTTGATTCTCTGACTTCTCTTTCTGTGGCATCTACTCTGCCTCCAGCTTAGAAAGTTCTCCATTCTTTAAGGATCATGTAATAAGACTGAGCTCACCTAGATATCCAGGATATTCTCCCCATCTCAAAGTCCATAATCTCAACCACATCTGCAACATTCCTTTGCTATGTAACATAACATAGTCATAGGTTTCATGGTTTAGAATGTGGACCTCTTTGGGGGCAATTCTATCTACCAACTCCCCTAAATAAAAATGGTCTCTTCCTACTCTGAAATCCTATAGCCCTTCATATCTCCATTATAGTTTTCCTCATATACATATTAGTAATAGTTAACTTACTTTAATATGTTCCAGGCACTGTTTTAAGCACTTTCATATATTGACTCACTTAATCTTCATTACAACCCTCTGAGGTCAATACTATTACTATCTCCATTTTACAAACAAGGATATTGTGACATAGAGATTTTTATAATGTTTAAGCTAATAAATGGGAGACCCAGGTATGGCAAAAATGATGCTGTGTTTGCTAAACTGTTTAATTTTTTTTCAACTTCCACAGGAAGAATTAGCTTCCAACTGCCCCAAGGTAGGACCATGTGACTGATTCTGGACATCAGAGGGTGGGCAAAAGTGATGACAGTCATTTTTTAACCTGGTATCTCTCTCTCTCTCTATCTCTCTCTCTCTCAGTGGAAGCAAATGACACCAAATGGAAGAGCCACATCATGAGAGAGCCCAGATCTCTGAATCACCTCTTACAAGAAAGTGGGCCTGGAGGTCCTCCCAACTCCTACACCAGAGTGTCTTAAGTCACTGGGATTTCAAGGATCTATTACAGCAGCTCCTATCCCTTTCTTTGATGAATACACCAAATGTCAAGCCTGGGAAATCGGGTTCTATGTTTTGCGTCCTTACTGCAATGTTATTCCTTTCACCTTCCCTTTCTGAAAATGATACTTTTAGAGTTAATATCTCCAACATTCATAGAGAACTTATAAGTGTGATATAATGTGTTCATGGCATACTTTATATTGTGGTGACTCAGACACTTTTAATTATAGCAGGCTGAGGTCTGCTGTCACTGCTCTGTCTACCCCCTGCTGGATTTACTCACTGTTTAACATATAGGCAGTAAACACTTAATGAATTCAATGTAGAAAGTGGGATTTTTTTCTAAACAAATTAATTATATAAATATATTACAAGGAAAATATTCAGGATACTTAAAAAAATTAATCGCTTTCAAACATAAAGAAAGCATTCTATTGCACAAGCTAAAGGGCCCTTCATATTTTTTAAGACCTGCTGTGGTACCTCCTCCTGACATGTTTATCAGGAAGAAACATAGGTCAATTGTAAATATCAAAATACAGTAAAAACATAAGTAATAATAGATGTGGTTATTTTATAAATTCAGTGTCCTTTCTGGGTAATGAAATGAAGGAGGTCTTCCTTTCTAACAATCAAGGTCATTACATAGAACATTTATACATATTTCATTTGGGCCTTTTCAATAATTTTCATGTAGTATGCTGAGATTTATTTTACAGGAAAACCAGCAGAGAAGAGTGGGATAACTGAACTAATCCTATTCTAATTCCCCTGACATAATACTACAGATTCTCAGAAGGACCGAAACATAGACATAAAACCAAAGGAACAGAATACAAAATGTTTGCTTATAGCAGTTCCTTCTAAGCAGAGGGAACAGCCAGTACTCAACTCAGATGAGGATGTTCCTCAAGTTCTGGGAACAGGACAACCAGTGTGGATGGCAAACAATGACTAAGGGAGGGAGCGTTTAGGATGACAGCAGAGAGGGAGTGGAGTCAGACTCACCAAGAACCTCAATCCAAGGGGACCTATTGGAGATTTTGAAGCAGGGAGTAATCCGGTCTGTATTATATTTTTTTCAAGAATAACTCTGGCTGCTCTCTGGGTAATGCAACCACTAATATACACTCTATTTCTCTTGGTTTGCTTCTCTGGGAAATAAGAATGGGAGAAAGTTGGATGTTATTGTCATCATCATGGCAAGGAATGGTATGGAGTTAGACTAGAATATCTGCAGCAGATGTGGGGAAACATTGCCAGATTGGAACATTCTGCCTGGAGAACTGAGAGTATCTGTGAATGCAATTGCTATGTGTGGTGATATTGGGGGTGGGGGTGGAGGGATGGAGTGACTCATGTTGGGGCCTCCAATGTATTGTTTCATTTAAGTTAGCCTGGGAAAACTGCAGCAGTGTCCTAATCTCCATATTTTTGTTTCCCATTCTCCCCATATAATGATCTTCAAAATTATCCTCTATATTATCTCATAAATCTCACAATAATTTCCCTTAAAATTGGATTAGTCAACATCTGGTTAGGAAAAAAGAATCCACACTACATATTGTCAGAGAGGACTTTTTACCAGGCCATAAAGGGGACATGGAGGTAAAACCAGATATCAGCAATTTCAAAGACATTGTCACCTCTAGTGTAGAACACTGACATCTGAAAGATGCAGTTACTACCCCAAAGGCTGGGATAAATAGAGAAGAGTGAGGATCCCAGACAGAATCCAAAGCTCCTAGATTCCAGCCACATTATCCCCTGAACCCATCAGGTTTTTAAGAAACTTTTGCACATGTCATTTACTCTATCTGGAATTTATCCTATCTGCATAGGAGACAGCTCTAGAAAGCCATCTCAGTTTCTCCAAGCAGAGGAAATCACCCCCTCTTCTTTGACAGCTCTGTGCTTCCGTAGCTCTATCTCAACAGTGAATCAAATTGCAATGTCAAGTATCTGTTTATAGGGCCGTCTCACTCACTGGGCTGTGAATTCCTTGCAGATAAGATTGTATCTTGAAAACTTCTCATCCTTCCTCTGAAGATGTTTGTTTATAGTAGTCACCTATAGCTAGAGGATCCACGCTGACATTGGACAACTTTTTGAAGTTCAAATTGGAGTGAAAGATTAGATACTGCTCGCCTCATAGTCCCTAAAATAAGGCAGAATAGATGCTGGTCACTTTGCATCTATGAGATAGATATCAGTTTGTTTTGGTGCCATAATAAAACTATTCCTGAACTTCATGGCTAGCTCAGATTCTTGAGTCCTGCCTGCCAGAGACTTTGAAGTAACAGATCTGGGTGAGACTAAAGAAACAGCATGATAGCAAGGACCAAAGTGATGGCCATGATGGCAGATTAAGGACCATACTTAAGCACCATTTCAACTATCTGAGGTAACTTAATTGTATTAGATCCTTATTTTTAAAACAGCAGGGTGTTAGTAGATTGAAAACCTGTACAAACTAAAGCTACTTTGTGAAAGGGTTCAAAATTGTGCCTTAGGAACTGACCAATTAACAACAGCAAGCAATTTTAAGTTCCACAAAGTTCCTTATAGATAAAGCATGTTTATATATAGGATGGAAAAGTTAATCTAAGCTAAAGACAGTAACCAACTTCCAGCCAAAGTCTAAAAGCAACACATAAAAACAAAGTACAAAATACACATTATGCTTTATTGTCACGTATACAAAATAAGAAAAGAAAAAAAAACATCTTAAGGCTTTTTTAAATTAGGTTTTGCTCCTCCTAACTCTGCCGCTTTTCCAATTCTCTCTAAAATATCTAATAATGCCACACTCAGTGACAACCACATACTCCATGGCTCAAAATAATTAATATTTTCCTGATAAAAACAGATTATAGATGTTCTCCTACCAGTCCTCAAGATTTCAGACTGATCACTAGTGGAGAAGCTAGCTACTTAGCATATACATGGTCAGATCTGTTGTGATCCAATGAATGATATTTAAAAATCATCCTATAATGAGTCTTTATAAATTACTATAATTAAGCTGGTTATTAGCCTGCCCTTCCTTGATCCTAATTTAATTTCTTTCCATGATTTCTTTCTTCCACCCATATTTCTACTTCATTGCTTAAAATAAAAAGAGCAAAGCAATGCCTTTTAAAATTGCATAATGTACCTCCATTTTATCTTGATCATTAAGATCATACTCGTGTTATTAGCAGAAAGCTGACCTGAATAATATTTTGAGTCTACTTTAAATGTGGAATAAGCCTTAGAGAGCGGGAGACTCTCAATGGCTTTGGGAAAGTTTACATTCACCCCAGTGTCCAGTCCAAAGGCATGAGGTTAAAAGTAAATGCCAGTTTCTGCCATGTGAGACCATAGAGGATAGGCCTGGAACAAAAATCCTACATGCTCCATGTTAAGATTCAAAGATTTATGAGCTCTTACAACTAAACACAACACACACTCGCATGCTCTAATGGAATTGTCCTTACATTTCATAGCGCGTTCTTGAAATAAGTCTTCTCCACCAATTGGGATATCTACACTAATAAAAGAGAAAGATGCAAATTGACCATACTTCTGTGACACCCACCAGCCAATCAGGAGTGAGTATACAAACTGACCCAACAAAAATGGTGGGTTAATTTGCATACACAGGCACAGAGCAAAGACTAAAGGATCCGCCTGAGTGAAGACTGAAGACTGAAGCCTTTGCCCATGCCTGGAATCAAGCCTGAAGTCTGAAGGCTTGGCTCTGTTGCAGCCTGGGCCCCGGGTGCTGGAGGAAAACCAATGCCGGCAGTCAGGGGAAGGAATGCCTATTGAATGAATCTTTGTGCAATGGACCTCTAGTCCTATACAATAAAAGGGTAATATGCAAATTGACCCTAACAGCTTGACCAGTCACTATTAAGTTCATTGACCATCTCTCAGTCCCTTCCCCAGGCTGGCAGGCTCCAATCACCTGATGGCGAACTGGGAACCAGGGGTAGGTGGTGGCAAGGGGCAGAGCCAGTGGCGGGCAGCTGGGGAAGATGGCCTTGATAGCAGGCCAGGCCTAGGCACCATACCCACACATGATTTTCATGCACTGAGCCTCCAGTTGGAATAATTAAGTGCTTCGGCCGTAGAAAAATCTGGATTCTGCTTACATCCAGATTCTGCCTCATTCTTTCTTTCTTCTTTCCCTCTCTTCCTTTCTCCCTCTGTCCTTTCCTTCTTTCTTTAATTTGTCTTTGTTGCAATTCCATGAGTAGCTTTCCCAATTTATTAGAGTTATAGCTCTTTCTTTTCTTGCTATCTTTTTTAAAAACCTCACCAGAGGACATTTTTTCATTGATTTTTTATTTAGAGAGTGAAGGAAGGAAGGATAAGGAAGGGGAAGAGAGAGAGAGAATATTGATGTGAGAGAAACACATCGATTGGTTGCCTCTAGCATGTGCCTTGACTGGGGCTGGATTGAGCCTTCAAAATACTTATATGCCCTTGACTGGAATTGAACACGTGACCTTAGGGTCCTTGGGCCAATGCTCTAACCAATGAGCCAAACCAGTCAGGGCAGCTTTCCTTTTTAAAACAGAGATTGAAAATTCCTACCAGACAGCCCTAGCTGGTTTGGCTCAGTGGATAGAGTGTTGCCTGTGGACCAAAGGGTTCCAGGTTCAATTCTGGTCAGGGGCATGTATCTTGGTTGCAGGCTCCTCCCCAGCCCTGGCCCTGGTCAGGGCTTGTGCAGGAGGCAACCAATCAACGTGTTTCTCTCACATTGATGTTTCCCTCAGTCTTTCCCTCTCTCTTCCACTCTCCCTAAAAATCAATGTAAAAATATCCTTGGGTGAGGATTAGAGACAGAGAGAGAGAGAGAGAGAGAGAGAGAGAGAGAGAGGAAGGAGGGAGGGAGGGAGGGAGGGAGGGAGGGAAGGAGGGAGGGAGGGAGGGAGGGAGGGAGGGAGGGAGGGAGGGAGGAAGTTAGTTAGTTCCTACCAGACAAATTTGGAAACTTCCATTGGGACCACAGTTTGACTTAAACAAATTATTTCTACTTTTCCAAATTTTCTACAATGGACATAAATTTCTAGAATAAACTTGAGAAGCAATATCTAGTATAGCATTTAGGAGTATGGTCTGTTTCAGAGCACCTCGGATCAATTTTGTTCCACTGCTTACTAGTTGTGCCACACTAGGTAGCTATGTAATCTACCCAGGCCTTAATTTGTCATTCTGTTAAGTAAGAATCAAAGAAGTATTAAAAGGAATAAATTAAATGAAAAATCATGGCAAATGGTTGAAAAGTATTAATTATCATCATCACAATTTTTGTTACTTTGCTGATTACAAATCAGGATGCTACACATTTAGTCCTCTTTGTCCTTGGCATATATATTATTATAATGTAGAACCCAAATCTTATTTACTATGTTGTCTGCCTCCTGGACATTCACATTAATATTCTTTGCACAGTACAGCTTTTGGTTTGATGAATGACCCAGCTTTCTGGAATCAGCTCCCAAATAAATACGTATTTTTGAATCCTTGTCTCAGGGTCTGCTTCTGGGAGATCACAGATTGAGTCATATATTTAAACCTGAGAATGCTAAATTGAAGGAAACACAGAAAATCTAAAATTCATAGTCCAAAAAAAATAGAAGAGAGTTCATTGGAATGAAACAGATCTTACTTAATTTGAAAAACAGAACTTGAAGGCAAGAACGGTCCTGTTCAGTGAGTTCCTGTGTGCAGGGAATGGTGGGGGTGGTGTCAATTTTGATCTAACTAGTAGTTCTGAGATGTAAACTAGCCATCCGAGATCAGAATGAGTGGAAATATCATCAGGAATTTTCAGAGTACACTTGGTACTGCTTTTCAGTTACCCACCCCACACACACAAAAAAAGCAGGGAATGTGAATAGGAAATTCATAAAAGCAGAATGAGATTAGTTCAGTAGAAGTCATGAGAGAATATACATTTATCATAAATTTAAATGCCTTTTAAAAACAAATGCTTAATTCTTTTTCTGGCAGTATTGAAATTTATAAAACCAGACTGACCTTAACAAAAATAATTTAAAATGCTAGCTAAAATATAAATAACATATTCGTATGTGTGAGAATGAGTAGGTGAGAAAGTGTGGCATTCTCAGAGGCTAAACACTAATTGAGAGCAGGAATCTAGACAGGCTCAGGTTAAGGGTGTTTGCAAGTCCAAGGGAACTTGAGAGTTGCTGATGGCTTTCACAGTTCACTTTAGGGACGGGTTGCCTGGCTTTCGGAGACAATGCCAGAGCTCACCCATATAAAGGAAGGTCTGCAAAGGACCACATTCAAGGTAAAGATACATGAAAAAAAAGTCCTTACTGTTTAAGCTTTCTAAATCCTCCAATGCTTCACATGACATGAATAAGCAAGGAAAGTGACCATCTCAGACCTTGGTATTGGGAGAAAAAAAAAAAGAAAAATATCCTGAGAAGCTATAGTCACAAGATGTTCCTGTCATAGTTTCACAATCCAATTCATAGTGAACAGCCTCAAGCTAAGAATTTAGCTTAAAGTTTCATTTTTAGGGTAAGATTAGCAGCTTTAATAAATAAACCTTGATTATCCTGAGAGGCAAATGAATCAGTCTGTAGTGAGTTCCTTTCTGGGCCAACAGTTCTTTTGAGTCCCAGTTTCAATGTCAAATAGTTCCTTATGTGTACATGTCAGTCATGATATTTCAGATCTGGTTGGTGGGCAAATGGTGGTAATGCAGGTCTGACCGTCTCTGGTTTGGTCCCGGGCATCCTTCAGCAACACGCAGCTGCTGTCTGTTGGTATGGTGAGGCGTCATCAGCATCTTCTATAAATTAAAATTGTTCTAAAAAAATAAATAAATAAACCTTGAAATATCAGTGGCTTAATGCAACCACATTTATGACTTTTTAAAAATATATACATTTTATTGATTTTTACAGAGAGAATAGAGAGTCAGAAACATAGATGAGAGAAAAACATCCATCAGCTGCCTCTTGCACATTCCCTACTGGGGGGATATGCCCAAGTCCAATGTACATTCCCTTGACTGGAATCAAACCTGGGACCTTTCAGTCTGCAGGCCTACCCTCTATCCACTGAGCCAAACCGATGAGGGCCCACATTTATTGCTTGCTTACACTTCATCCAATTGCCAGAGGGCAGAGCCTGGGGGTGAGGAGCTCTCTAATAGGCACTTCATTATATGGCTCAGAAGGCTTCCTGGAGCATCTGAACCTACCTATCAGTGTATATAGAAAGAGGATTTTATGTGAGTATGTTTAGGGATGATGTGGTAGAATATTAAAAACGGCCCCCAATGAATTATGTCTCTCTATGTCCATGCCTCTTTGCACTGTGACTTTGAAGTTCCTTTTATGAAAAGGTGGAATCTACTTCCAGATTCCGTCAGTAACCAAACCAAGGTTTGACTGCCTGACATCATGAAAGCCAAACTCGTGAGACAGGTGCTAGCGAAAAGGGAAAGAGATTTATTCAAGCGCCAGTCACCTGAGAAGATGGGGAATCTTGTCCTTGCATCATTTTTTCATCTCAGTGCAGGCAGAGATTTTTATAAGAAGGGAGACAGAAAAAAGAACAAAGAAACCTAGGGGAGAGAGTTGAAAAGCTCTCTACGTGCAGGCCATTCTGATAAAAATCTTAAAACTGGTCAAGTAATGGTCTGGTGTGAGTCATCCTGGTTCTATGGTTGAAGGTCAGCGTTGTGTCCACATTGGGGAGAATAATGGCTTCCAGCTCACAGTGAGTAACAAAGCCCCTGATACATGAGAGAGACCACCTTGGGCTTTCCAGCTTAGTCCAGCTTACAAGCTTAATGCACTCAGTCGTGTAACTGAGCACAGTCTGCAAGACTGGCAAAATACTGCCCAGTCAACTGAGAGTTTCACGAAGAACAATAAAATGGCTGATGTTTTAAGGCACCAGATCTCAGCAGTTGTTTGTAACACAGCAATTGGGTGTTCATTCAGTGGCAAGTTTTTTATGGACCAGGGTACCTGATTTGACTCATATTCCATGGCAAGGTCTGAGGCTCAAGGCCACACCCAACTCTAAGGACAGCTGGGCAATAGAATCTACCTAAATACCCAGGATAATGAATATTATGCTTTGATAACAATTAGCCAGTTCCTCCCACAGAACTGGTCCCTATTCCATTGTTTCCAAGCACTTAGACTAGGCCGAAAGAGATAGTGTCTGAAGAAATTTACCTTTACCCCAGGCTTCAAATAACGAGAGGAAAAAAAATAGTTCTAAATAAGCTTAAAGATGAAGAAAGAGAATAACTCTACCTATTACAGTTATTTAAAAAGAATGTAAGAGGATTTTTCTGCACAAAAGGAAAATAAGATAATAAATTCCTCAAACTATGACGCATCCACACTGACCCTGCAATCATAAAGATAAGGAATCTGCACTTAAAAGCTTCTCTCCCCCCAAAAAAATTCCAGATCCTGACAGATATGTGGGCAAGTTCTAACAAACATTTGAAAAAATGGTAATTTAAACATTACTCATACTCTTCTAAAAAACAGCAAAAGAAAAAATATTTTTAAGAGTTTATGAGGTGAGCATAACTCATGTCACAAAATCAGACAAGATGCTCAGGGAATGAAAATTGATAGGATATTCTCACTCATGAACATATGTATAAAAATCTGAAAGAAAACTTCAGCAAACTGAATTGAGCAGAGTGTAGAAAAGATAACACATGATGACCAAGTTGCATTTATTCTAGGAATTTGGTTATGTATATACATACATATTATATATATATATATATATATATATATATATATATATATATACATATACATATTAACTACATTGAATTATATACATACTATTCATTATATTGACAGATTAAAAGAATCTGGCTTCTGGTCTAGCATGTAAGGAGCTTAAAAAACATTACTCTGTTTTACCAATAAGTAAAAATTGAGCAAACTGAAAATCAGTAATTGTTTATAATTCATCAGAGGATTGAGAGTTGTCTCAATTTATCCCTTTATCCCCATCTTCTAGGTTTCTGTTACCAGCAGTCAAGCACAGTCTGAAAATATTACATGGGAAATCCCAGAAATAAATAATTCATAAGTTTTAAATTGTCTATCATTCTGAATTCTGTGATGAAATCTCATGCCTTCTCACTTTAAAATTGTGCACAATGCCCCTTATTTACATAGTAATCAACTCAGTTATCAGATGGACCATCTCAGTATTGCAGTGCTTGTGTTCAAGTGACCTTATTTTACTTAAAAATACCTTTTATTACATAATATTGTTACAATTCTTCCATTGTATTGTTAGTTTTTGTTAATATCTTACTGAACTTAATTTATAAATTACACTTTATCATAGGTATGTATGTACAGAAAAAACAAACACACAACACAGTAGGATCAGTGTAGGATCAGTACCACCCTCTGTTTAAGGCATCCACTGTGGGCATTAGAATGTATCTCTTTCAGATAAGGGGTGCTACTAAACACTTCTACACGCATCCGCACTCACTCTCTCTCCCCCTCTTCCGATTCATTGCCAGCAGTGTCCTTCTTCCCAACCAAGACCAAGACTTCAACCAATACTTGAATTCCTATCTCTTGCCAGTTTTTCATTTATCTCTTTAAAAAAAAATCATTACTCATTTACTCTTTTTCTCTTTCTTATTCATATTACAAACCATATTCTCCAAATAGCTTTGAACAGTTCTCATCTGTCCCATTCAAACACAACTCTCCTTAAACCGACATTTCCTCTCTAGCTTCCATCTTTCTCCTACTTGGCCTACTTGAGCACAAATCCAATAACTTTTTTTTTAACACTTCATCAAACATAATCCTCAACCTATTCCACAATTTCTTGACTATTTTCTCCTTCTTAAAATACTATCTGCCCTGCGGGGGGTCCATGCATCCTGCTTTTCTGGGTTTTCACTAATCTCTTCAGATTCTCCTTTTTTGACTTTATTACGGGTTCATTCCTTTCTCCTCAGTCAGTGCATGTGACTGGTGATCACAATGCTCTAGACAGTCCACTGTAGTCTTACTCAAGCCTTACAGTCACAGTTTCAATAACTACCTACAATTAAGTGACTCAAAGAGAGTTTTAGTATCAGCTCAAGTCATCTCTCTGACTCTCAGACCTGAATATTCCAGCAACTTCCTCATTCCTTGCACGCCCATCTGGATATCTCCAAATCTCCTCAAACTCTAAAATCTTTGAGAACACTGTCTTAGCTACTTCAATTCTAAATGAGATAATATATAGTCTAAGTAGAATAGTCTAACCCTTCTCAGAGCATATTAAAATTTGCCTACAAAATATTGCATATTGCATATTGCAGATTACATACCAGCAATTAGGGAAAATTGAACTTATATAAGTGGGACTGATAAATTAGAGTTAACAGACTACTCAGTAACAAAGAAGATACCACTGACATCAAGTTTGGGAAGTACTTCCATCAGGAGCGTGTAAAGGTCAGTAAAAACCTTATTCCCCATGTTTCCTGTCACCAAGTTCTATAGTTTGTTCTATTTTCCTCGTCTCCTCAAATCTACAGTCCATAATTCAATTCCTTCAATGACAAAATCAAAGCACCCTGAACCACTCTTCACGTTCCCACCATATCAACAAATCTAGAAGCAAAGGGGTCCATGTATCCTGCTTTCCTTTCTGTTAATTATGGGTGACATTTCTCCTACTTTTATTTATGGTAGACCATCTACTTGTTCACTGGATGCTCATAATTTTTATTCTCTCCTATATCCTGTCTTTTCCCTCCTTTTTAATGAATCACTCTCTTCAGCATTTAAACATGAAATTTTTGCCACCTTAAAAACTTTTCTTGATCCCATTTCTCTCTCCATATAGCACCTCAGTTTTGTTCCCCTTTATAGCAAAACTAAATATATTTAAAAAAAAAAAACTCTCTACTCTTCCTTTTTTATTGCCTCCAATTTCTCTTTTATCTTTTGAACTATCAGAATTAGACACTCACTCGATGACCAACAATACTGTTATTACAAAAGTCACCTGTAATGTAAAGTTTAGGAAACAGGACAATATCCAGCAAAGGAGAATGAAAAGGACATGCCAGTAAAGTAGGAGAAAAAGCAGGACCACATGCTGTCCTAGAGAGCAAGAAAAGAAAGTAATTCAAGCAGAGGAATATGATGTCTTGATTCAAAAGCTGATGAGAGGCAGGGATGACCTTTGGTGGTTGCAGTTTGGAAGTCATGGAGGCCTCTGACAAGAGTGGCTTCCATGGAGACAATGGAATGACAAACTTTATTATGGAAGTGGTTCAAATGAGAATGGAAAGTGAGGAGCATGACAAAGAGTCTCCAAGACCACCCACTGTTTCAACCATTTCCTGAGAACATTCATAGAATTCAGCACAGCTGTACTCTCATCTATGATTCATGACAGTGAAAGGTTACAAAAAATCAACAAAGGGAAAAGTTGTGAAGTCTGGGTGAAACTAGATACAAGCTTCCAAGAGTCCTCTCCAAGTAGAGTCATATAGAACCATGTTTACTTCCCCCATCAAGAGAGTTGTGACAACATGTGTGAAACTGTGCCAACCAGAGAAGCTCATTAGAGACTCACAACCACAGCTTTTATTAGACGCTGATCATGTAGCAGTCTCCACCTAGCATGCACCAAATTCTAGACTCCCGCAGGTATTTGGTGCAAAACAGTTTATGCAAACAGTGAGCCACTCATAATTAATGGTGGTAGTAACCCTCCAAGAACTAAGCTCCCTGTAAACAGGCCTCTTAAAGTTGGGTCTGCTACTTTAACACTCTTCTTCAGGAGGAGAGAGACTCAGCAAATAGAGATTATTCCTTTCATGAATTTGCTTAAAAAAGAAGATCCAGCACTGGCAGTTGAAGGGGATATAGAATACCAAAGGTTTTTATTTTATTTTTCATAGGAAAGATTACAGGATGCTTCAATGCTAAAGAGAATAATCATTAAGAACAGAAAATTTGATGATGCAGAAGAGAAAGGGATACTTAAGGGGGGAAAAAGAATGATATTCAGCACAAAATTGAACATGGTGATATGGGAAGTGCACCTATCATCTGAATGATATGATTGCTGATTGACATAATAAATATGCCTATCTTTGTTATATATTTGATTAACAAGAGAGTTCAGCCGAAACCGGTTTGGCTCAGTGGTAGAGCTTTGGTCTGCGGACTAAAAGGTCCCGGGTTTGATTCTGGTCAAGGGCATGTACATTGGTTGCGGGCACATCCCGGGTAGGGGGTGTGCAAGAGGCAGCTGGTTGATGTTTCTCTCTCATCGACATTTCTAGCTCTCTATCTCTCTCCCTTCCTCTCTGTAAAATATCAAAAAAAAAAAAAACAAAAAAAACACAAAACACACACACACACACACACACACACACACACACATATATATATATATATATATATAGAGAGAGAGAGAGAGAGAGAGAGTTCAGCATTATAACAACTTACGTAATTAAATATACAAAATATTTAGCTGTCCTATTTAAAACATTTTATAAAGAAAATCACCATTCTCAGTACCAATAGGAAAAAATAGATATAGATAGAAATAGATACAATGTATGTAGGACTTTTATGAAAAACACTATAAAATATTACAGAAGGGCATAAAAACAGAGAAGAATTCATGGAGATACAGACCAATCAATATTCTTGGGGGGAAAAGACTACATATTGCAATAGAGTATTTTCTCCTCAAATTAATTCAATCAAATTTATTCATTCAAATCAAACCAATTTCAGAAAGAAGAAATTTAAAAGATTTCAAATGTTTATTAACTGAAATATCCTTAAGAAATAAATTGGTTTGATTCAAAACAAAACCTGATTGGATTTATATGAGTAAAAATTAAGTACTACATTTTTTCTTGTTTATTTTTGTATTATACAAAGAATATACAGCTAATCCTTGAACAACATGGGGCTAAGAGTATTGACCCCCATGCAGATGAAAATCTATGCATGACTTTTGATTCCCCCAAAACTTAAGTTGTTCCAATATCCCCGGGGGATTATTTCTAGGACACTGGGGCAGATACCAAAGTCCAGAGATGCTCAAGTCCCCTACCCAAAGTGACATAGATCAATGCATAGAGTTGGCCCTCTGCATCTGCTGCACTTCCAACTGTGGATCAAAAACTATACATGAATTTATTGCTTGGGGGTGGGGGAAATCCATGTATAAGTGGACCTGCACAGTTCAAACCCATGTTGTCTACAGGTCAACTGTATATTAATAGCAAGAATACATGGACTACATATAAGGACTTTTTTTTAATTTAGTAAATTAAAACTATCTGCAAATTCAAGGCCCAGGAAAGCCACTCATTCCACATTTTGTTGCATGCTATTCAAGCCCTTTTCTGTTTGCAGTTTTTGATCTGCACAGTGCTGATATGCAAAACTCAGTTACCATGGTTCAAATTTTGATTTCTATGTTATATTAACTATAAGTAACTGCCTAAAGTACCAAATTTGCTTCTAGATCTTTGGCCCACCAATCACTTTGCAAATAACAGCAGTGCACCATGATCAGTGACCAATGAAATTACCTCTTTCTAAGTCTGTCAGTGATTGGATACTGCACATTTATTCTGTTCACACACAGCAAAGCTTGTGGCTTTGTTTCCCAGTGATAAACCCATGTAACAATTTAGCAAAATGAGTAATTGAAAGATGAAATTGGCTAACCAAATGAAAGTTCAGCATAAAAAGAAGTAACAATGTTAGAAGTGAAATTCAAACAGAATGCAAGTGGGATTATAGAAGAAAGAGCTGGCATTTGCAATGTTGACAGGGCTGCCATTGAAGAGGAACTTAGGGAAGGCAAACACACACACATACATGAGGAATACAGTTGTGATGAAAGGATGATGTCCTAGCAAAAATATTTCTGTGGAAGAAATTCTCAGAGATATCTCATTAGTATGACAGTGCAAAGAATAAAATGTTAGAAGATTTAAGTTAACCAAACTTAACAAGGAGGATGATAATTTGCCAAGGCATAGAAAAGATGCTTCCTTCATATCGTATACTAGAGGCCTGGTGCTTGAAATCTGTGCATGGGGAGGGGACTCCCCTCAGCCCAGCTTGCACCCTCTTCAATCTGGGACCCCTCGGGGAATGTCTGACTGCCGGTTTGGGCCTAAACCAGCAGTTGGACTCCCTCTAACAATTCTGGATTGCTGGCTCCTAATTGTTCACCTGCCTGCCTGCCTGGCAGCCCCTAAGTGCCTCCTCTCCACCCCCTCCCCCGCCAGCCTGATCATCCTTCATTACCTCTGCATGCTGGTCTATTGTCCCTAACTTCCCCCTGTTGCCAGCCAGGTCGCCCCCAACTCTCCCTCCCTGCTGTCCTGGTCACCCCCAACTGACCGCCCCCCCACCCCGCTGGCCTAGTCACTCTTCACTGCCCTCCCCCTGCCAGCCTAATCTCCCCCAACTGCCCTCTCTGCTGGCCTGGTTGCCCCCAACTGTCCCCCCTGCTGGCCTGGTCACCCCTCAGAGCCTCCTGCTGGCCTGGTCGCCCCATGCAGCTTGCTTCTTCAGTCATTTGGTTGTCCCTCACTAACCCCCTTGCCAGTCTGGTCATAAGCAGCTATCTTGTGAGGGTGTGAGGGTCAATTTGCATATTACCTCTTTATTATATAGTATTATATGACAAGAAGAAGGCAAGCACTATTCAGACTACTGATACTTTTTTATTGAGAAACAAAACACTTTAATTTCCAATGCTTCCAATGTTTTCATTAATTTTCCTATGCTTTTTCATTTCTGTATCACCTATCACAGATATGAAGAAATAATTTGCACATTCAGTTGTATAGTTCCACACTGCATGGAAAGGAAGGGCTAACTGTATTTCTCTCCTGTTCATTCTTTCTCTCTACCTCTTATCATCACTTGCACTTGAATAAAAATGGCACCATAATAGAAATATTGTTTTGAGGCCTACTTTCACATATTATATGTTATTCCCATGTCGACAACATAAATAAACACCACTTTGCTTTTAATTAATGCAAAATATTCCACTGACTGGTTGTGTCAACATTTATACAATGATTCATATTAAGAAAAAACAAATTTAAGTTGTTGTTTTTTCTTTATGGTATGAACAATGCTACAATGCACTTCCTATAAGTAGAACTGCTAAAAGAGTACCTGTGTGTATATTTTAATTGGATAACATATTACTGAACTGAGTTTCTGAAAGTTAAACCAATTTACACTTCCTGGGCAAGTGAAAGAGAACCCAATACGCAGATCCACATCAAAAGTGGGTATTTTTAATCTTCCTAAACTTTGCTAATCCAATAAATAAAATATTCATTTGTACAATTTTGTTAAATAATGTAACTGAATTGAATTTGTAATGGAACAAAATAAGCGACCATGGCAAATTTCTATTTCACATTAAAAAGAATAAAATTTTAGGTCAGAAAGTTTAGAGATTCAAAAGAGATTTTTTTGTAGTTTTCCAAAACCTTTAACTATTGTTTCTGAGTAATCAATGTTACCGCCATCTTCACAAACTAGAAAACGTAGGTTACACAGAAACAGAATACAAGTTTGAGATTCCGTTTATTGTTCTTTTCACTGGCTTGTTCACCACAGATACTTGGATGTTCATCTAGTGGTCCACATGAACACCCCTGTGTACTAAGGATGCTTCTAACATTAATAGATACGAATTAATGGATGAGTTTTACTTTTATGTTTGCCTGCTTTTTAATTTATTCATTTCAGAGAGAGAAAGAGGGAAATTCATAGAGACAGTGGGGAGAGAGATTTTTTGTCTGTAACCTTGGTATATCTGGATGATACGCCAACCAACTGAGCTATCCAGCCTGGGTAAGGTCTCATGTTCTCTAGTGATAACACTCTACCTTTCATTTCTACATGGCAACTGTAGACAGGGACTAGAAAGTACCTGCTTCCTGACAAAGGGGCAAACTTCATAGTCTCAACCTCACCTTCTTTATCCACTTATATTGCCTGCCTGCCTTTTGTTCAAGAAAATAAACCAATCTTGAGTTTCCTTTTTAATTTATATTACTAGGGCAAAGAAATGAAAAGTTACTATGGACTCTGATTAGCATATCAGTTATATTTGAAAGGGATAGTAAATAAGTTTATCACTCTCTTTAGACATTATATTTTGGGAAATTATTTTTTTCTTTAATGTCCTGTGAAGTTCTGACTACCTGCCCAAACAGATAAATGCTGTGAGTTAACACACCCTGTAAGGGGACCTAGATTTCCACTGAATTTTCCACGGTCCTAGTGGAATCACTTATCTGGCTGTAACATGTTCGGTAAAAAAGTGGCCATCATTAAGGGGAATGGTTATAATATTCAGGTCTGCTTGAGAAGGGACTTCTTGATGTTGCTTTGTGCCCCTGTGTACCTGGTCTATACTTGTGCTGCCTGCCCGGCTCATATTCCCTTGTACTTACTGGTGCCAGATGCCTGACTTCCTACTGCCAGCCAATTGAAATTCTTTGACTTTCTTTGTGGTCTCAGAACCACATTCAGCTCACGGGCAAGGACTGAATGAAAGACTAGGGAAATTAGCTTCCCTGGGAGCAGCCCTCAGTCTTTGATAGACTAGACAGGAATTGGGGGATAATGATCCCAGGGCTCTCGTCTCTTGATGAATGGGTGTGAGTGGATAGAGATCACAGCTCCCTGGACTCTCCATTGGGATATCGGGAGCTGTGCCTCCTGCACTGGCTCCCAGAGCTCCCCTGCAGGACTGAACGCTGTCTGGTAACTCGGCTGCCTCCCCTTCATGGTTAACTTCTCCACTTCCCCACCAGTGTTTCCTCGGGTCACTTCCAACTAAACTACTCGCACTTGGATTCTGTTGCACGTTTGCTTCTGAAGAAAAGCGAGAGGGTCTGGTGGGATAAGGCTTTATGCTGTCACTTTAAATTCCAGAACATTGCAAATCCACAAAACTAATCTTGGGAGAATTGGAACCCAGGAGCCTGTATTCAGAAAAAAATACCTTCTCCAGCTTTCTGGAGAGTTACACAGTAACAACCCTTTTAAAAAGGGCAAACAGCATCATATAAGCAGCTAGTGTTTCTCAGTCTATTTTTTTGTCATTTACTCATGTAGGCACAAAGTGTTGCATGGTAATTCAAAGCTCTATGAACTATAATTTACTCTTGTAAGGTTATAATCTAGTAACAAACAATTTACAATGCTTGCTTAAAGGGAAAAAGAGAAATGAAAAAAAAGGTTTCTATAGGACTCTGAACCTCCACAGATGCCAAGTAAGTAACCTCAGAGAAGAAAATGTACTTGTTTTATTTCTGAACACATAGATTAGTTATATTCTCAATTGATAAAATATAATGCCTTTTACTTTAATGTCTGGATTTAAGAACCTCTCCATATATAACACTCTTGTATGTTTTCCTCAAAATTCAACCGGGAATGGTTTGACATGCTGAAATGAGCCATCAATTGTGAACGAATGGAGTGAAAAACACACCTATGAACTACAAATGTTCAATGGACAACGGAGAAGCAGGAAGTGTTTACCAATATTGCATACATATAAACACTTATTTAGTTGATTTTTAAAAAAATCAAATTTAGAATTTTGACAGAATATATATATAGCATTTAAAGCCTGTTTGGAACTCAAGACAATGCATAGTCTTTTAAACTCTTTGTATCTGTTTAAAATTACAAATTATATTCATTTTTATTATGTTTAAACTAATCAAGTTTAAAAAGAAGTTTAAAAACATAAAATGACTAGACCACAAAGAAAAATTCTAAAAAAACAGGATTCTAATAAAACTTAGAGATCTCATTTACAACAGGGAGGAATATTCAGTCCTATATAGTAAAACCCTAAAATGCAAATCAACCAAACAGCAGAATGGCTTGTCGCTATGACACATACTGACCACCAGGGGGAAGATGCTCAATGCAGGAGCTGCCCGATGGTGGTCAGTGTGTCCCCAGAGGGGGAGTGCTGCTCAGCCAGAAGCCATGCCCACGGCTTTTTCTTTTTAAAATGTGGCAGAGTAGGAACAAGGGGAAAACAAACAGAATGGAACAGGAGAGGACGAGCCCAATAAAACACGGTGCGTGGCAGATTGAATGCACTCATGCCTATATCCATGCCCTTTGGTAATGCCTCCTGCACTGACTCCAGGCTTGCCCACGTGTCTTGCTTCGGCCAATGAAACTGTGTCAACTTCATACACTCAGAATATTGAAAATATGCTTTCATATTTTTATATCATCTCTGACCACTGCTCTTGAGAGCAAACTTTGGCTAGCTTGCTAGAGGTTAAAAGATCACAAGGCACAGAGCTGAGTTGTTCCAGGTGAGACCATCAGTTGGGAGCAAGGAAACATCCCTGAAAGAAGTCACTCGCACATGTTTGTGTCTTTCCACAATGCCAGATTTATTAGGGTATTAGGGGTGACATCCCAATAAACCAATAGAGTTAAATGCAAGTTACACACGGAGAGCGACAGCTTATGTGATAGAGCAAGTAGAGCGAGCAATGGGCACCAGCTCCTGGGTTACCAGTGGAGAGGTGGGTGTCAGTCTCAAGCCAGGTGGCTACAGTGGAGGGACATGTCCTGTGGAACTGAAGTTCTGTTGGGCTCCAAGAGTGACTTGTGGTACAGCTAAGCTTGAGCATCCAATGGTTGGAGCTCTGATTTCTCATAGCCTACAATGGGTGCTATGGATGAAGTCCTGAACTGAGTGTCCAGCCTTGTGGTTTTGGGCAGTCAAGGTTCATCCATTGCCTCAGTCTTGGGCATACCGCACTTGACATAAGTGCCGGGGCTGACAGTGACTCAATATTGGATTTTCAAAAGGTGTCCAAAAAGTCGGCTCTGCTCTTGCTCTGTGCACCACCCTAGACCAACACACCTCAAGGTACCCAACCAGCTACGTATGGATGCTTGAGAGAGCTTCGGCAAGATTAGCCAACTCTGGCCCAGAAGCAAAGCTGTACAGTAGACCCACAGGCTTGATGGAATAAAGGTTGTTATTTTAAAGCCACTAAGATCTTTGAGCCATTTGCTACTGTGCAATATTAGATCTACCTAATATATTAGTTATAGATAGCCAATATTTGCAGAAGTAGAAAACACGATGGGAAATACCTGTTATGAGTGTAGGCTAGCACTTGTACTTGCAATAGGGTACTGGACACCAAGAGTTAAACAAATCAAATAAATGTACGCATCATAGAAAGATTTATGACCCTGCTGTTAAAGAACTTTCTCTATTAGGAGAGTTATCAAACAAATAAAAAATAAAATAATCCAGAACATAAACAGAAGTACCTCTACTCAATAGTGCTCACAACGCACTAATTTAAATCTTCACCTGGAATCATCCATGTTATATATAAACTCAGGGCCAGATTAATCAAAACTTTGGAACTTTATTAGCAATTATTAATTATATTAAAAATACTAAGGATGTGCATATGCCATGCATATTACATAGGCTAAATCAGTATGTCTCAACATGATTTTTACATGCTGCTGGTTTCAAATAAGAAATCACAGCCCCTGGTTTCATAACATTAAAGTTTTAATAATGCTTTAGAAATAAGTGAGACTAATGATTTTCAAACTTTGCTTATTTGAATATCCTTAAGAGTTTTTTGTGGGGTTTTTTTTGTTGTTGTTCTTTGTTCATTTGTTTGGTGTGTTTTTAATTCCAGTACACAGGTGACACCACAGAGCAAATACACAAGAATCATGGGACCATGCCTTCAGGCATCAACATTTTTTCAGGTTTCTCAGGTGATTCCATTGTGTAGCCCAGTTTGAGAACCAATGACCTAGTTCTAAATCTATGCTTTGCATCCAATATGATAGCCATTTAACTAGTCAATATGGAGATGAGCTATAAGTGAAAAATATACAGCAGGTTTCCAAGATGCAGTATTAAAACAATTGTTTAAAATGTCATTAATAATTTTTATATTATTATATGTTAAACTAATAATATGGTGGATATTTTGATTAAAAATGTATTCATAAAGTTAATTTCACCTATTTTGCTTTACTTTTTAATGTGACTACTAGAAAATTTAAATTATATATACATATGTTCCTTGTATTTGTGGCTAACATTTCTATTAGATAGCATTATTCCACCAAACTAAGGTATGCAAATAATTATTTTGATATTCATGTGACTTTACTGAACCTTGATTAATGAAGTATGTGTTTTCATTCTAAAAATACTGAATATAATGTTCTGTAAGAGGTTTCTTTTTAAAGAAAAACCATCTGTAGCAGAATATTGGGTTTGTTGCACTACTTTTGCCATTGCATATGCAGAATAATGTATATGTATTTAATTTTATGATTATATTCTATTTTCTATTTTAAATGTCATACTGATGTAGCTTATTTAGAATTTAAAATTACAGGTATAAGTAAAATGTGCAAAGGTCAGCTTATTGAAAATTTATGTCAATCAATCACATTTTGTCAGTGGGATAAAAAATTAAAGGGGAGAGGGAGGTAAAAACCTATAAAGAATAACCAATATTGTGCCTGCTAACCATATTATTAAATTTTTATTTTTATGATAAAATATTTCTATAATAAGAAACACTTACATTGCTATTCTCTTTACTGAGTGGGCAATATTCTATCTGATACTGTTCATGTTGAATTCTCTTGAATAGTATTAATTAAAAAATCATGGAAAAATGAATGCTGCATACAAATAGTGTATAGCTAATTGTGTTGTAAGTCTGATTTTACCCCATTCCATGCAAGCACATTGGTTAAATTTACAAGGCATTATTCCAGGGTTTGTAATTAAAAAAAAATCTGGCCTAGGATATATTTTAACTTATTTCTCATCTTCTATTATCATCTTTATTATTCATCAGATGATAATTAACATCCATGGTTGGAGGCCATTCCTTTTGATTTTATAAAAACTTTTCCTTTTCTGGTATTGGGTTTCCTTTAATCTCAGATTAATTTATTTTCCAGTCACTGTACCAAAGCTCCTGAAATTAATATCTTCACAAATTCTCATGATAAAATAATATCCTGATTACTTAAAGATTATTAAAATGCTATATATTTTCCCCAAATCACTTGCTTTTGTCAGTCCTGGAGTTAGTTCACTCTCATCTACAGTGGAATATTTCATTCTCAGCCAAAAGGAAAAAGGTCACAATGATAACATGGGCACAGAACAAACATGATAGCCATTTTTGTCCACGTGATTAATGGCTGGCTTCCAACTCAATCATTCTTATCCTTTTATAAACCCAAATCCCCATCTTTTGTTATTTTGATGTTACTTTTTATGTACTTTCCTCATAAATCTCAATTAGGTCAGGGGAACATCTCTCTCTCTCTCTCTCTCTCTCTCTCTCTCTCTCTCTCTCTCTCTCTCTTTCCTAATGCTAAAGTTAAATTTTTCTTTAAGCAGAATAAAACAACCCAGCCAGGACAATAAAGAGAAAACAAAGAACAAAGGGCCTTTTACATCTGAGTGGGCTGTAAATGCCTCTCCTGTCCCTTTCTTACTGTATCTTAGAAACAGTAAAACAAGTGAGTCCATGGAATGAAAGCGTTATTTTTGTTCATATTTACCAACTTTGCTCAAAATGTCTTTATGCATGCTACTGTTCCACCATTTTGCACTATACTAAACTGTGCAGAGCTGCGGCAATAATAGAGGCAGGATTGGGAGAGTGAGCCCCAATCACCAACTTCCTGAACAAGATACAATTGGCCCAATCATTCATGTTCCTCCTCCTGTGCTTGTCACATTCTGCCTTAAGTTATAGATACAGTTATTCATTTTATTTTAGGCTCTTTGATAAATTCCCTGAGGGCAGGGATGCTGCCTAGGACCTAATACATAGCAATATTTGGAGATTAAATGGAATATTTTCCCCATTTTTGCAGGCTTCCAAAAGCCATAGGCATGCCCCAGAAGGAATTAAATAAACACACTGATTGAGTGCTATATCATGCACTTACTCTGGAATTATTTCAAAGGTAAGTTTCCTTAGGTTTTTCTTTCCTGGAAGCAAGTAAAGTGAATTGAATTGGCATATATATTGGAACAAAATGTTCAGATGTGAATAAAAATATGTGTTTTAAGAGTACAGCTAGAGTCTGTATTTACTTAATGGCTCATTTGGCATTTATTTCCAAATAATTAAAATATTCGTGCTATTACATTTTAGCACATCAGAGCTGAGACAAAAAATTTTCTTTTGTCTCTTAAAACTATTTTTTTAATTTAATGCTATTACCTAGTAAACTGAGAAAATGCTTTCATAGAGTTAATATCCACCCTCTTGTTTTTGCCGCTGGTATTGCCTCACACATAATAATAGCTGCCATTTATTAAGACCCTACCATGTGTTGGATGCTTTACCCAGTTTTATTTAGTTTTTCATAACCTTAAAAATTAAAGACTATAATCTCAATTTTTCAGGTTAAATGATAATTAATTATGTAATCTTCATGATTTGGCGAGATATATTAGTCAGGGTTCTCTAGAGAACTAACATAACATCTATCTATCTATCTATCTATCTATCATCCATCCATCCATCTGAGAAAAGACACTTATTTCAAGAAATTGACTCACGTCGAGGGTCAATATTAGGGAGGCTGGCAAGTCCAAAATCTGAAGGGTGGGCTGGTAGGCTGGAGACCCACGGAAGAGTTGCAGTTCAAGTCCAAAAGTAGTCTGTTAGCACAATTCCTTTTTGTTTTGTTTTGTTTATTTGTTTGTTTGTTTGTTTGTTTTAATCCTTACCCTAGAATATTTTTCCATTGATTTTTAAAGAGAGAGAGAAAGCAAGAAAAAAGGGAAAGACAGAGAAATATGGATGTGAAAGAAACACATGGATTGATTACCTCCTGCATGTGCCCGGATCAGGGCCTAGCCAGGGGAGGAGCCTGCAACAGAGGTCTGTGCCCTTGATCAAAATCAACCTGGGAGATCTTAAACTTCCAGGCTACTCAAATAAGTTTTTCTCTTCATCCCAGCCAAAATCAGCCTGCAACCCTTAGGTCAGCAGGCCGATGCTCTATCCACTGAACCAATCAGCTAGGGCAGCACAATGCCTTTTTATTCATGTTAGTTAAGTTTTTGTTTGTTTGTTTTTCTCCTATCAGGGCCTTCATTGACCCAAAGTCCACTAATTTAAATGTTAACCTAACCTTAAAAAAAGGTTACATTAGATTCCTAGTAACATCTAGAATATGTTTGACCAACTATCTGAGCACTATGGCCAGCTAAATTAACCACCAACAAGGTAAACATTATAATTATATGTAACAGATGAGCACAGTAAAGCCCCGAGATATTAAGTAAATTGCACAATATCAAACAGTTTATTTTGGAGCATATGGACTTCATGAAAAGGGTTTCTGTCTTTCAAAGTCCATATGTCTTTCACTATGTATAATACTTCTCAAATTAAGTTTATTGTAGAGTAAAAATAAATTCTCCCAGGGCCAAATTCATTTTAAAAGAATTACTTAGTGACTGTCATGGTATATTTTAGAGGTATAAATTATCCACTAATAAATATTTACCAAGGATGATGACCGAGAATAGAGTGTCATAAAGCTAGGAAATCCTCCTGTTCTTCAAAATCAATCAAATGTTTCCATGCTTTCCATTTCTGCTGCCATCAATTAAATTTAGAAACCTACTACTTCTTACCTAGGGTATATACTACAGCATTTCCTGTCTGTAGTCTTTATATTCCTAAATTATGTTAGTATAACTCAATTATCCATTAAAGAAATGCTAAAATTTTGAAGTTAAACATTAAAAATGATGATGAATTTCTACTCTTCCAACTGTCATTTGCACTATTCACTCAGGTTAAACTTGTTCATAACAGGGTTCATGAGCTCACATATTATTTGATATTTTTTAAACATTTTTATTTGTTTGTCACTTATGTTTTTGTATCCCCTTCCTTGCCAGGTGATCTTATATTTTGTCTCTAGCTCTTAAACTTCCAGGCTACTCAAGTAAGTTTTTCTCTTCATCGCAGCCAGTAGCAACACCCTGTCCCTCAATTGCTTAGGAGCTTAGTTAAGGTTTGCGGTATGGGGTATGGGTTTATTTTATTCCTATCTATGCACTCTCCTTATCTATGCAAAGGGAGAGCTGGAATCAGTTCCGGAAATGCAATCCCTAACCCAAATGTAATGGGTTCCCCAATATCAGAGGATGCCCTGTATCCTGCACAGAGACTTTGCCCAAGTAGATGTTCAATAAATGTTCAACACATTCATGAATAGCCAGATTAGGAAACTTCCATTGGTGGGACAAGGGCAAACTTACCTCCCAGTGGGGAGGGACTCCTGGCTCTTTCTACCTTCCTCCTTTTTATTGGTCGAGGTTCAGTGGCTATTTTGCACCCCCCCATTCCCCCTCCCCCCAACCCCAACTCCCAAGGGACAGGCCAGTGCGCATGCCCCGTATCCACAGCCGCCTCTGGGCCCGCTCGGCTCCGCCCCGTCCCAGCGCTCGAGCGCGCGCGCGCGGCCCCGCGGAGCGTGCCCTGCGTGCGGGTGCCCGCGGAGCCCGCCGGGCGCTAGATTCCCGAGTGCCCGGGCCAGGGCCTCCGGAGTGGGCACGGGGCCGGAGCGGCCCGCCGCGAGCAGTGCGGGCAGCGGCGCCGGAGGCGAAGGGAAGCGCGGCTGGTGAGTCCGGGCGCCGCCGGCGATCGGGCGGGTACCTCCGCGCGTGCGCAGCGCCGGACCGCCCGGCGAGGGGCGCGCTCCCGGCCTCGGGCCGGAGGGGCCGAGCGCGGTGGGGTCGGGACGCGGCTGCAGCCGGAGGTGGACTCGGGGCTCCGGGGGCGCCTGGGAGCCCTGCCCGGGCTGTAGAGGCTTCGGTCGCGCGCGCGCTTCCCTAAGGGCTTTCCGGCGGGACGGCGCGGGGCCCGCGCGGGGGTCCCGGCGTCCAGCTCCGGGCGCGGGGCCGGCTGCAGCCCGGGTGCCCCGGGGAGGGAAGGGGCGAGCCCCCGGGCTCCGGCCGGCCGGCCGGCCGGGCTCCCGCGGAGGGTGCGCTCCGGGCGGGGGCGGCGGTCCAGCGAGGGGGCGCGGCCGGGTCGCCTGGGCGCCGAGCAGGTGGCGGGGGCCGCGGCCCTCGGGGAGGAAAAGTGAGCAAACTTCCCCCAACAAACTTTATTGCGGGAGTTCCAGGCGCCGACACACCCGGTCCCGGTCCCGGTCGTCGCAGCGCCCCGGCTCGTGCTGGTGGGATACCGGGGGTCCGGTGTCTTTCTGGTCCTGGAGCTGGCCCGCCAGGTTCTTAGCGGCATTCATTGGCCCAAAGGCTGTTAAAATAGAAAAAAAAAAATGAGTTTGGTGCTTTGGTGAAGAAGGATATTTGCTCTCTTGGGAAGAAAAGACCGAAACTGCCCGGTCTTTGTATCTCAAAGAAAGTATTGTGGAGGCACGCTGGGGACTCCTATTTATGAAGCAGCCTATTGTCCTGTGTGTGCTTGGAAAAAGCCAGCTAATTCTATTATTAGCCTTAAAAAGACAACGGGAGATAATTGCGCTTTCTTTTTCTTTTCTGGCTATAAATAGCCCCAGCCATCTCGCCAAATCTTGGGATACAGTAGTCCCCCAAACTGGCCAAGCAGGGGAATCTCTTGGGAGTTTTAAAACTCCGTACTCAGGTCACACCCCCGTTAGTGACACTCGGTGTATATTGTAAAGATCCCCCCGATAACGCCTGTACGAAACAGTGTGGGAACCACCGGTTTAAAATGAGAAAAACCAAGGTCTCAGTTTTCACGAAGTGTTCAGTGTGCAGTTGGGGAGATGAAAGTCGATGGCGTCATTGCTCCTAGACAGAAACTCACAAAGGGCCGGTTTGTCTCCCCCCGGGGATGGAGGGAAGAGCCTCTGCTGTCCCAAACTTTAGTGGAACTAGACAGCGTGACTCCGGCGTCCGGAACTCTGCTCCGACTGCTGTTCTGAATTTCTGTGGGGTTACTAAGCCCACACTCTCCGGCCCCTGCAAAAGCCACGGGTTTCATCCTCTTTTTTAACCCTCTCTCTACCCCCTGCTCTTCACCCTTCTCCTCCCCCTCCTCCTCTAACCTTCCCCAGCCTCTGGGAGGATGCCCTCCCGGACTGTCCTGGCTTGAAAGGGTTATTTCGGGTTCTCCTAGCAACCGGTTCTCCAGGGGAAGTGGGCGGGTCTGTGCCTTTGGGTGCCCGAATCTTTTCTGAAGATTTTGAATCCCCATTTTCAGTTCTTGGTCTCAGAGTAAGGGTGAGGGATACAATTCCAGTGTTGTTGTTGTTGGTTTTTTTTATATTAAGTAATTACGGAATGATTTAATAATGCTCTCATATGAGGTGACTCTGCTGGCGGCTATGTTGTCCTCTGAATATTCATTCTCCCCCTCTAAACGCCCCCCTTCCCCCGGTCTTTGCTCTGAAAACTTGTTTAACAGAGTCCCCAAATAAAGTGGAAACAATCAAACAAAACAAAAAAGGACACACACAAAACCAGTCCTCCTGCGGGCACACGCATCTAAGAATTGTGTCCTCATTTGTCTAAAGTTCTAAAAACCTTACAGTTAAGACATTTTTAAAAGTGAAATATAATCCTACAGCCATGCAAAAAAAAAAAAATCCTTTGGTAATTTGTGGCCCAGAAAGAAAAAAAAAGTCAAAAGTCAATATTAGCCTTTAATTTGTTTTGTTCCTAGAAAGTACTTTGCCATGATGCTTTACAAAAAGTTAAACCACTTGAAATGCTACACTTTAAAGTAACAAAGGAAAGGCACAGTTTGTCTACAAAATCGCCCACTCCTTTTCTTCCCCAAGGCACACACATCCAAACAAAGATGCATTTTTAAAATATTAATTATTTTATGCTCAAAACAGATATTTGGTATTAATTATTTTATGCTCAAAACAGATATTTGGTCATCTTAATTGCAGTTTGCCTTGCAAAGAACTGTTCTGAACAAAATAGTATAAAAATATGTCACTCGTCTCAGGCTTTTTTGTTTTTTTTTGAAACCTTTTTAACTCGACTGCGTAAATAATCGGCATTCAGTCAGTAAATTCCCAAATGCTTTTAGTAGCCCAGTGATTTGGAGCATGTATGAGATGTTGAAGAGGTTTTTTTTTTCTTGCTTATATCTCTTGTTTTATGTGCTAGTTAAATTTCAATTAACTGGACTATCAAGCAGGTTATTTAAGGCTGGTTTTTCCAGTTTCACTCTGAGAAAAGAATAATGATGGAAAATACTTTCATTTGCTGGACCTTTAGGTTCAATAGTATTGCAAAGTTGCTGAGATAGTAAGTAACCTTCCACCTGGTCTTCCCAGTTTTCATTGCTTGTTTAAAAACTGAGGCCTTCTAAGCAGGCAAGCATTTCTCTTCTTTCTATGCTTTTAAACATTTTACAATAAAAAGCAATTATCCCTTTTGTGGACATTTTCCAGAAACATCCCTCCCTTCTTACCCCCTAAAAAACAAACAAAGAAAAGATTAAGAAAGTAAAAATCACAATCACATTACCAGAAATAAGCTACTGCTCATTGGATGAAGTTCTTTCTTTATTCCCTTTTTATTTATCTGCACAGACGTATTTTTAAATATTGCCCCTTCACTTTTAATATATTACAGATTTCCTATGCCTTTAACTCTTACTTGAAAATATGATTTTTAATGATGGATATGCCCAAGTTTAACTTGTTTTCTGTTGTTTGACATATATCCAACTTTTAGTAGTTGAGAATACAGTATTAAACATTGGGTTCAAATCCTTCCTAGCTTGGCTACTTCCAACCTCAGTGACCTTAATTGCGTCATTGAATTTCCTTATGATTGCTTAGAATGAAGGTGATAAAGGTGGCCACCATGTAGAGTTTGGAGAGGTGGGATGAAGAAAGGTCCTCAACAGTCTGACACAGGAGGGAGGCTCAGAAAGAATACACATGCAGGCAGAGCTGGGCTAAATGCCCTTGTCTGAAAGTCTCCATGTGTCTGACCTGTTTGGGTTAGATGTAAAGAGAAGAATTCCTCTGGCAGAGGTGAAGTCTTTTATGGCTTGAGGCATGTTGCCAAATTGCTTATGCCTAGATACACTGATTCCCTTAAGCATAGAATGATCTTCCCATGATGCCAGCGCCTCAGTGTTAAATCTTTCCTAATTTTCTGTAAAAATGTGGTCTTTTATATTTTTTGACAGCTAGTGAAGTTAGTTTTTTGTTTTATCTTTTGGGAGTTCATTCAGGTACTTTGCCCATTTTACTCTTAACTGATGACTTTTATAAATGATTTTACGTACTTGTTTTATATAGAGTATTGTGTCTTTATCATATTTGCATTGATTCCTCTCCCCCCTCAGGTCATAATATGTCTTTTACTCTATGGTGTTTTCCAAACAACGTAATATTTTCATTTTTATGCAGTCAGCTCTCTATATCTTGTCCTTTATGATTTTTTTCCTTGTGAACATTTGTGTTTGGAAAACCCAGAGGTGAAGTGAATGAAACAAAATTTTGGAAATATACTAGTTTATATGATTTGTCTTATACCATCCTCTCCCCCCACTTTGCAGCCCCCCCCTCCCTTTCCCCAACTAGCCAATTCTATCAGCATCATTTGTTAAATATATACAGTCCATCCTTAAATATATACAGACACTGGTTAGTAGTCTTTTCTTAATTATATTTTAAGATCTTAACTAGTTTTGGAGTCTATTCTGTTTTATGCCTTATGCATCAATGCATTAATCTCTAATCTTAATGCCAGATCTTTTTTGTTTGTTTTTTGTTTTAAATTTAAGTTCTTTATTGTTTAAAGTATTACATAAGTCTTTTTTCCCCATTGACCTCTCCCTGCCCCCCTCCCCCAGCAGATGCTCACCCCCAAGAGCAAGACCCCACCACCCCAGTGTCTGTGTCAATTGGTTATGCTAATATACGTGCATACAAGTCCTTTGGTTGATCTCTAATCCCCCTCACACACCCCTGCTTTTTCTCTGAGGTTAGACCAGGGGTGGGCAAACTTTTTGACTCGAGGGCCACAATGGGTTCTTAAACTAGACCGGAGGGCCGGAACAAAAGCAACCTGACCATGCTGGCACTCTCATCTTGGGCTGCTGGTGAAGGAGCGGAGGGGAGAGCAAGAGAACCGGTTCTCGCTCTTTTGGCTCCGCTGGCCGGATGGAACAGCCAAACGGGCCGGCCCTTGGGCTGTAGTTTGCCCACGGCTGGGTTAGACTGTCTGTTAGATGCTTCTATGTCTCTGAATCTGTTTTTGTTCATCAGTTTATGTTGATCATTATATCCCACATATGAGTGAGATCATGTGGTATTTATCTTTCTCTGACTGGCTTATTTCGCTTAGCATAATGTTCTCCAGTTCCATGCTCTCCTGTTGCAAATGGTAAGAGTTCCTTCTTTTTATAGCAGTGTAATATTCCATTGTGTAGATGTACCACCATTTTTTAATCCACTCATCTGCTGATGGATTAGTTTTGGAATCTATTCTGTTTTGGAATCATCTGCTTAGGCTGTTTCCAAATCTTAGCTATTGTAAATTGTGCTGTTATGAACATAGGGGTGCATATATCCTTTCTGATTGGTGTTTCTAGTTTCTTGGGATATATTCCTAGAAGTGGGATCACTGGGTCAAATGGGAGTTCCACTTTTGATTTTTGAGGAAACGCCATTCCATACTGTTTCCCACAGCGGCTGCACCAGTCTGCATTCCCATCAGCAATGCAAGAGGGTTTCTTTTTCTCAGCATCCTTGCCAACACATGTCGTTTGTTGATGATAGCCATTCTGATAGATGTGAAATGGTACCTAGTTGCTGTTTTGATTTGCATCTCTAGGATGATTAGTGACTTTGACAATGGAGTCAAGACAGTCTCTTCAATAAATGGTGTTGGGAAAGTTGGACAGATACATGCAAAAAGAATGAAACTAGATCACCAACTTACACCATACACAAAAATAAACTCAAAATAGATAAAGGACTTAAACATAAGAAGGGAAACCATAAAAATGTTAGAAGAAGCTATAGGCAGCAAAATAGCAGACATTTGTCGTAGCAATATCTTTACTGATATAGCTCTTAGGGCAATGGAACTAAGGAGAAAATAAACAAATGGGACTACATCAAAGCTTCTTCACAGCAAAAGAAACCATCAACAAAACAACAAGAAAGTGCACTGCGTGAGAGAACATATTTGCCAATGTTATCTTCAATAAGGGTTTAATCTCCAAATTTTATAGGGAACTCATACAACAACAAAAGGAAGATAAGCAATCCAATAAAAAAAATGGGCAAAGGACCTAAATAGTCACTTTTTGAAAGAAGACATACAGAGACCAAGAGACATGAAAACATGCTCAATGCCAGATCTTTTAAATGTAGGTTTAGAATATATAGAAATACCTGGTAGAACAAATCACACTATTCTTTTTAAAAAATCATAATGACATTCATCTGTTCTTAGGTAAAGATTATTGTCTTGCTATCATTAATATACTCATGAAGTTTAAATCTAAGAATACTGAAAGAGAGCATCAGTCTAGAATGTTAGCAGTCTCTTTGTATAGTCACTTTGGGGAAAGTTCCTATGCTGACACAGTTCAAAGATTTACCTGTTTTATCTACTCTCCCCAGAATCGGTGTTCAGTCTGGCTGGGCCCTCGGTGTCAGCCAGAGCTCACTGGTGAGGAGTTGGGAAAGACATCCAGGGATGTAGGTCTTCTCAGACAGCCTTTCCTAACCTTTTATTCGCCTGCCGCCCTTTCACCTCCAGCTTTTGAGCAATCTGGAGTGCTTCTCAGCTTTCCAGTGTAGTGTTTCACTCTTTCAGTTATGCCAAGTTGCTACTTGTTCTTTGCTTTCCACTTCCAAGATTGTGTTTCTTTAAGTCCTTAGGTCTCTGTCTTCTAGAAAGATCTCTTTACTGCCATTTTAGTGGAGTTTAGAGAGAGGATGTATCAATAAACCTATCATCTTCATCTGGAAGACTGCCGATAAATCCTTAGAACTAAGAAATACCCAATTATGTTGTATTATTCTTTGTCAAGGACTGTCGTCTACATGTAGAGTAGTCAGTGTTTCTATTAAGGGACGTAAAAGCTTATTCAACTTGTCTCTCTTAGCAGAGGGTAGTATATACTTTTTTTTTTTTTTTCATAGAAGTTCTAGTATTTCCTCTTGGGGTTCTTAGGTATTTATGACTTTGTTGTTGTTATAATGGGTTCTTCCTATTGGCTGTTGCTGGTGTAAGATGGTTGTTGATTTTTGTATATTTATTTTATAGCTGGCTCTTATTCTAAGAGCTTTGTGGTTTATTCTTTTGGATTTCTAGTTATATCATCAATTGCAGATAATGACACTGTGTCTACTTCCTAATAATTATACCTTTTATTTTGGTTTTTATGGCTGGCTGCATTAGTGTTAGCATTTTGGAACATAATCAAGTAATAATGGCAATAATGTACAAAATTGTGTTGTTCTTTATTTTAATAGGAAAAACGGTGCTGTAATATATTTGGTTTTATCATAACTCTTCATGAGGACCAAATAAATCTGTCCTTTTATTTCCAGTTTACATAGAGGTATTTTTATTTTTTAAGGGACAGGAATTGAATATTGGCAAATTACTGTTAGCATCTGAAGTTTATCACTGTATTTCCTAACAGACTTCTGACTTGGGTCCCAAATAGTAAACTGGAGTAAATCCTTCCTTTTGGATAATTCTTGAGAAAAAACAAATTCAGTTCATGAGAAAATTGAAAGATAACACATTCAATGCATAATCATGTTCTCTGAGGTAGGATGGGATATAGTCACAGGGCTTTTTTAAAAGAAAATATTCCAAGTTGCTAAATTCATCAGTCAGTTCTCTATCGGTACCTCGTAGCAGCATTGGATATAATGGGTCATTCCCTCTTCTTTATGACATTCTTTCTTCATTGGGTTTTGAGGATACCACAACTCCCCTGTTTTTCCTCCTATACCACTGGATCACTGGTTTCTTTTCAGTTCTGAGTTTCTTAAAATTTGTGTTGGTTTTCTTTTCTCACCATCCTATTATTTGGAAATACTTCAAGGCTCAGTTCTTACAGAACACTTGTCCCAGGTGTAAGACTTTCATAAAATGCTTGTTGCTGCTTAAAACTCCCAGATGCGTATTTGCAGCTGGGTACCTCTCTTAAACTCCAGGCACACATACCTAACTAACTACTTTTTTGGCTTCTTCACTTGAGTATGTAAAAGATGCTTCAGTTTTCACAAGACTAAACCTGGAAGTTCTGATCTTCCTCTGTAAACCTCTTCTCCCTGTGACCTGCTCTAATTTGGCTCCATTTTTCAGTTTATTCAGTCAAAAGCCTTGAAATCCTCTTGATTTTCCTTTTTCTCTCCATTATTCTTTTCCTCTCCCACTCTACATGCAGAAGGTCATCAAATCCTGCTGTTTTATCTTCAAAATATTTACAAATAAATTCAGGAGTTCAACCCTTTCCCCCCTTCTGCTGTTAGCTAGTGCCTTTGTCCTAGTCTCCGGGACCTCGTGCCTGGATTATTGCCATGGCTTTTCTTTCTCTTCTCCGGCTTCCCTTTAATTTGTATCAGTGTAACAACCAGTGACTTTTTTTTTTTTTTAAAGAAAACTTAAATCAGATTACACTTAAAATCCTCACTGGCTTTCCATGTCACTAAGAATAAAAGTCAGATTTTTCATAAATATTCAGAGAATGGATACAATCCAGTTACCAGTAATTCTGACCTCTTTCCCTTCCTCTTAGATGCTCTACATTTTAGGCATCCTTTCTTACCTCCTTGCTCACCTTGGAACAGTTAAAGCATGTTCTCATTGTTTTATCTCTGTGCTTGGTTTTCCAATTTGCATATTTCCAAAAACATATATCTTCTCCTCTTATAGATTTTTTGCCCAGTTCTCTCACCTCCTTTGAGTCTTCACTAAAATAGCACCATGTCAGTGAGGTCTGTCCTGATTAAAATTGCAAGCTTCACCTGTGTCCTTGAAATACTCCACTTTTTCCACAGCATCTATTACTTTCTAAATACTACATTGTTCATTTTTGGTGAGTTGTCTCTTTCCCCCTCTTTTAGGCTACTAGTTCCATGTCTGCTCAGTAAATACTGTTGAGTGGATAATTGTAGGTTGCCTCCTTCTTCCCACCTCTGACCCATGGATTTCTCATAAAGCAGTCTAGTGCTTTGGCATCTGTGGATCCAATATAGATTATTTAGCATCCCACCAGCAAAGGAGAAGTTCCAGAACAGGTAACATTTATAATGGATATATACATAGAGTGGTCGTGAGGATTAAATAAGACGCTGTCTATAAAGTGCTAACCTGTGCAAGTGTGTAGGAGGTCATGTAACTGTCAGAACAGCCTAGCCAGTTGTCTTGATTCAAGTCTGAATTACATGAATCGTATTCTAGAACATGCTCTCTTTGGATTTCTATTTTTAATCAAGGTTGGACTGTGGCCTCATCTTGGGAACTTTTCAAATTTATGCCTGAGCCCCCTGATAAATATCAGTGAAATACTGTCACAATATTTATTCTTTCCAGTGGTCGGTAAACTCATTAGTCAACAGAGGCAAATATCAACAATACAACGATTGAAATTTCTTTTGAGAGCCAAATTTTTTAAACTTAAACTTCTTCTAAAGCCATTTCTTCAAAATAGACTCGCCCAGGCCGTGGTATTTTGTAGAAGAGCCACACTCAAGGGCCAAAGAGCCGCATGTGGCTCGAGAGCCTCAGTTTGCTGACCACGGTTTTAACCAATCTGTTAAAGTGGAATGTAGTAACCATTTGTTTTCTCCTTTTATACTTTCTTGCTGTTCAGGACATCTCTTCATCTCTTATGTCCCCTTTAATCCCTTTTCCCCCTGAGGTTCTAGCTGAAGTAAGTTCTTTTAAGATGATTTTGAAACATTTCAGAGCCACAGAGAATCATATAACTGTACATGGAACTAAATTCCACAAAATCTAAGACTCAGTTCTTGACCTTTAATTTCCCAGACAAGAGTACATTGTAGTTATCCCTATAGCAATCACTTTAAAGTTTTGCTTATAGTATTTCTAGGGTCTCCTTTTGTGTCCCAGGTCCTAGAATATCTAAAAAAAATCAGACTTCCTTTCCTTCTCTTTTAATAGAGCAAGAAATGTTTGCAGGATTTGTACTGTTATAGTCACTGCGCAAGTAAGTGGTGTCAGTATGCAAGAAAAAGATGATTATTAGAGATCATGTAAGCATGGAATAGGTGAACCAAATATATACCTCTATAAATGCATAAGTTTAATAATAGCTGCCATGTAAAAGCACAAAAATATGAAAATTTCCACTTTTTTCCCCCTCTCAAGGCATATCTAGTTTTTTTTTTTTAATCTACTTAATTTTTTCAGTAATAGCACAGATGGGGAAAAAGTAAGTTCATAGTTCATATGGAAAAATAATACAAGAATAAACGCTATTTAGCATATTCACAACTGTAAACCTACTTTTGACCCACCCTGTGTATCAGCAAGAGTCAGTTAGAAGGTATAAACATTTTAGTCATGGTTACCATACAGCACCACTCTTCTAAATGCATTATACGAGAGTTTGCCTTGCCTTTGAAACGATAGCATTGTATCTGGGTTTTATTATTGTGAAGACTCATTCTTTTGCAAATATCACTGTTACAGCCTATTTTATTTGAACAATTTACAGTCAGCCCTATTGGCCAAAGCTGAATGGAAAGCACTGACCTGCATTTCTGCTGCTGAATCACAAAATATCCCTTGTTTAGGCTATTAATGGATAGCCCAGTTAGAACACACACCTTGTTTTTATAGTTCTATACCTGGTTTGGGGACCTGTGTATGTATTTGTTTTGTATGTAGATTTTTTAAAGATTGATATCTTTCTTATATTCATCCAATTTTTTGGAAGTGGTGATCTGTGATCTTGCCTACCCAGCAAATAGAAACCCTACTTTATTGTGAGGGACTAATTTTGGCCTTCAGCTATTAAGCTATTATTATACTTCAGGTGTCTGGATAGACTTGGGCCATATATATATATATATATATATATATATATATATATATATATACACATAGAGAGAGAGAGAGAGAGAGGTACCTATTTTCATACCTTTAGTTCCTGGAAAATGTAGTGAGAAGTTGGCTGTAATAGTCAAACTCCATTTAGATGTGTTATTGGAAGGACTTACACAGAAATGATCTGCAGTCCTAATTCTTTTAAAAATATATATATTTTATTGATATTTTACAGAGAGGAAGAGAGAGGGATAGAGAGCTAGAAACGTCGATGAGAGAGAAACATCGACCAGCCGCCTCCTGCACACCCCCCACTGGGGATGGGGGGTGTGCAGGAGGCACATGCCCGCAACCAAGATACATGCCCTTGATTGGAATTGAACCCGGGACCTTTCAGTCCGCAGGCTGACGCTCTATCCACTGAGCCAAACCGGTCTCGGCTGCAGTCCTAATTCTTAACTAAGGTTATATACAGCAGGCGTCTCTTCCTAAATAACCTTATTGTCAGCATTAAAAAGGTGAGAAGCTGCCCAGTAGCACCTCCTGCTCAAGATGCAGGTTTAGGCTCCAAGCAGCTGTTGTTGGCTACACACACTCCCTTCCTCTCACACAGCCCTTCCACCCCCTTCCATAGTGCTCCTCCCTCCCTTTCTCTTCTGGCCTCCGGAGACAGAGTGAGTGCTAGGAGCTGACACTCATCTGCTGGAGACTGGGCAGCAGCAGTGGAGGAAGAGTATTTCTGATGCTTACATCTACCCCTTCTCCAGATGGTTTCAGCACATTTTCATAAATGCTGTAGAAATTCTTTATGTGAATTAGATTTTATACCTAATGTTATTCAACAAGTATTTCTGTGGGAACTATGGTATGGTAGCCCATGCTTACCTGAAAGTCTGGGTTACTTTATTATCTACTTTCACTTCCTCAAAGTGCCAAAATTGATCCTGAAATTTTGGTTAGCATACATCTCCTGTCATATACTCAAAATCATCACCAGGCAATGATATACTCTTACCAGGTGGATTTTGGTTAAGGATGTCAATATACAGCAGTGTTTGGGTTGGGTTATAGGAAAATCAGATGCTCAAAATGGGGACAGCCTGTATTTTGATTGTATAGTCTTTCTAAAATAATATATAATTATTGAGTGTAAAGTAATTATGAGGATAACAGTCCTACTGACAGCACATCCCCTAAAATCTTTTTAGAATGAAGCTGAGAATGTGTTTCAACACCAGCTCTTTATTAAAATGAAAAGTTCCTGTTGATAGATTAAATATTTCTTTTGTATAACTTCTGCAAAATCCTAACCTAAACTTTATTTCGGACAAACTGATGTTATATAATCTCAAACACTGTACTATATAGAGCTAGTATATAGGAACGTGTTAAAATGATATGGAAGAAGGAAGGTTTTACCTAATGTGCCTCTTTTAAATGAAGGAAAAAGTGAACAACAAATTCTTTAAATGTTGGCAGCCTTGCTTGGGGAACAGCAGAGGTTGCTATGGAAATGTGATATAGGAGAAAGTAAATTATCAGAGGGAAATATTTGCTTCTTTTCCCCTGGTTTATGTGACATTTTAGGGACATTTGTCTTATCAGTGCCCATTTAAATTTTTCTCAGGGTCTTCAAAGAAGGTGTTGTCCATTTCTTTATCTTAATACCTATGTTCTGTGAATTTTCTGAGATTGAGGCAAAGCTAAGATATTAAACAATGTCATAGAACAAATAGAATTTAATTTTTATAGTAGAGATTTTCATCTTTCTCCATTCTGTCTGTATACGAAACGTTTTGTAATGAATGATTGAGAATTAGTTATTGTTTTCTAGAAGAGTAAAATCAAAAAGGAGATATGTATAAACCTATACTTTTTTAGGTTTTGATCACTTATACTTTTTATATTTTTAAAAAATCTATTGGCTTACCACCAATCACACTATAAAATACAAAACCTCCTATAATACCAGTGGTCATCATAATTTTTGGTCTCAGAACTCTTATACTCTTTTAAGTATTTTGAGAAGCTGGGAGAGCTTTTATTATATCTATTACTATTTACTGATATAGAAGTGAAAACAAGAAAACTTTGAATATTTATTTATTTGTTTAAAAATAAAGTAACATTGTTTTGAAGAAAACTCGACTTTACCCAAATGTGTAGCTGGAAATGGAAGGGGTATTTTAATAGCTTTTTCGGATAATTGTGGTTATTATTTGATACCTCATCAAAACTTGAATAGCAATTTCTTAAAGGTAACTTGCCATGTGGAATCTAAAACCATCGGTAAACTTTGCTCCTCTTTACTAGAATCCATTGGTTTGTCTTGTACTCTGAATGGACCTTTTACTATATGTGCATTATTCTGTCATGTAATTTCATTCTTATTGGAATACATTGGTTCACTGAGTTGTAGAACTCTCAAATATTGACATGTTTCATTATCCTTTCTAATAAAAAGGGAATATGCTAATTGACCCTCACACCATCATAAAGATGGTGGCACCCATAGCCAATAAGGAGGAAATATGCTAATTAACTATAACACCCTCATAGATGGTGGCACCCACAGCCACAAGATGGAGGCACCCAGTCCCCTCAGGGCCGCCAGGGCCTTGCTGTGCATCTGTCTCTAGAGTCCCCTCCTCAGCCACCAGCCACCAGGTCCAGCCTGAGGTGCAGGCAAACCTCAAATGCCGGCTGCCCAGCCACCAAGGCCCGACTGAAGCACGGGCAAGCCTGGGATAGCGGCTGCCCAGCCTCCCAGGACTGCCAAAGGCTCAGGTAACGAGGGCTGTCCAAGCCTTGCACTCTTCGCAGTGGCAGCAGCAGAGGTGTGATGGGGTGTTACCTTCCCCTGATCACCGGGTCGCCTCCCACCCCTGAGGACTCCCAGACTGTGGGATGGGGCAGTCGGGCTGAGGGATCCCTCCTCCAGTGCATGAATTTTCTTGCACCAGGCCTTTAGTACAATATAAAAGATTATATTTATTTAATATTACCAGTCTCATCAGAAACAGTCTTTAACCATTGGGAAGCTCATGGTGGTTTAATCAATATTTTCAAAATTCTAATTTTTGTTTAAAAGTTTGAAGTTATCATTGGCAATAGTTTTACTTAAAGTGACAGGTTCACTTCATTCACTTTTGAGAAAATGGCTGCTAAATACCTAAGTGTGAATAGCACAGTTTGCATGTTTTCTCAAGTACAGTAGTGTTTCATGGGGGAAAAAAATAAAAGTGTTTAGCTCTAAAAGAGTTGCACAACTATTTTTTCTCAGGGCAGTAATTGTATTTCAGTTTCACCAGAAATGCTTTAAATATACTTCCATTTTATCACACAGAACATTAAAAAGGTGTGTGCTCCAGGATCGAGATTTAATGAAGTCAATAATTTCTACTGCTTATCTCCCATGAAATAGTACATTGATTAGACAGGAATGCACAATACCTAATCTGTACTCACAAAAGCTGTTTCACCACTGTTCCTAATCCCCCAGGTGTGGATGGGGAAGGAAAGGCTACCTGACCGGTCCTTCAGTGACTGTTCCCTTTGGCTGCTCAGAGTCCACTGGAGTGACCTGAACAACCAGTGGCATCAATAATAGTAAAAAGCCCTAACCGGTTTGGTGTCGGCCTGTGGACTGAAGGGTCCCAGGTTCCATTCTTGTCAAGGGCATGTACCTTAGTTGTGGGCACATAGCAAGTGGGGAGTGTACAGGAGGCAGCTGATTGATGTTTCTCTCTATCCCTCTCCCTCCCTCTCTGTAAAAAAAAAATCAATAAAATGTATTTTTAAAAATAGTAAAAAATAAACATAGAGCCAGACTATGGAGCTCTTGGAGAAAACCCTCTCTTTTCTGTTGGAGCAGAGAGACAACTCTTCCCTTGAAGGCTTTTGGTTATGCTCCATCATTACCAGATGGCACTGAGGTTTCAGAGGGCTTCAGCCACTCATACCAACTTCAAATACCTTCTTACCTAGTGTGATCAAAACCTAATACATTAAAATCATTCACAGTTTAAACAACAGGTGCAAAACAGATGTATTTACCTCATTGTACCTTCCAAAACACACACTTTTATAAAAAACCAGTTGAGCTTTCTTGGAAATTCAAGCTGTCTTTTATTTTTTGCCAACACACAATTTAAGCCATTACTTTACACTAGTCTGTTTACATTATCAACCTTACTAAAAAAAATTTTGAAATCATTGCTTGTGGTAAAAGTTTCCTTTCATAAGCACACCAGCCAAGCACGAGACTTTCCAGTCATGGCTAGGACATTCAAACTTAACACTGGTTTTTACTAAAGCATGACCTGGAGACACACACGTGTGAGCGCGCTTGGCCACTTGCACTGTGCTCTGCAGTAACTGGAAATGTGACATTGCCCATCCCTAGCGGTGGGGCTTGTTTGCGGTGTAGGTGTGAGTTTCTAGACTGTTCAGATATTCAGCCCTGTATACAAAGCCTGTTTTATTACTTTGTTTGAAGAGCGGGGTGTCTAATGTAGTGGGAATTCATCCATTCAATGTTAAGTACAGACAAAATATATTTCAAAGCCACATATTAAAGTCTCTTTAATTATCCATTTTTTAGATTATTCATATGACTGCTTTTCTCCTTTTACATGAATTGCTGAGCATTTATTATCCTTTCCAGTTCATTAAGTCACTAAAATTCTCTACTGGTGCTATAAATAAATATGCCAGGCCATGCATTGAGACTAGTTGATAAAGCCAGCTTTGTCCTAGTAATGGAGTCTTTTACTCCTGGTTGACCCACACTTCTCTTTGAAGATGTTAATATATTACATTAAATTTTAGACTTCTAATGAAGCAAAGCCTTGCTTTCAGTACATGTGGAGACTTGCTTTAAGTCCTGCTTTAGTACTTTCAGTTGCCCTAGCTGCAAGTTTAGTGCAATATTATAAAACCACATTTGTGTTTAGACATGCTCAGGAGAGCCTCAGGACACATTTCACAGATGTCTAGATTCGTTACTACTGTACCTTGTATAGGCCTATATCTCAGACAGCTAAAAACATCATGGATCTCAGTTGCAGACCATTTTAACCCAGGACAAGTTGTATTCCACAAATGCAATCTAGGGTTCCAGATAGACTTGGCAGTGTTGGACTTTATCCTTCCTGTTTCTTATTGATTGAAAGGCAGATGTGGGTGTGGTGCTGTTAGCTCTTGTTGGGAGATGCAGCCTTCACAGAAATCAGTCTAATCAGACAACATTGGGCAAGATGAAATGTAGTAAAGTGCTGCAAGAAGTCTAGAAGTGCAGGTAAGCCTTCCTTGAGGTGTCTGGAATGCACCGTGAAGGATGCATAGGCTTCTGATAGGTAAAGGTTGTAGGGGAAAGGGGCAGTGACGATGGCAGGAGCAGTGGGCTCATTCACAGTATTGGAGAAAAATTGATCTTTGAACAACTTGGGGGCTGGGCACCTGTTCCCTGTGCAGCTGAAAATCTGGCTATCACCTTTGAATTCCCAAAACCTTAACTACTATTGATTGGAAGACTTTTCAATAACAGTCAATGAATGTATGTTGAATGTGTTATAAATTATATTCTTACAATAAAGTAAGGTAGAGAAAAGAAAATGTTACTAAGAAAATTATAAGAAAGAAAAAGTAATTTACAGTAGTAATTGAAAACAATCCACAAATAAAGGAACCCGCATTTTTCAGTGGTTGATGTCAGTTTTTAAAAAATATATATTTTATTGATTTTTTACAGAGAGAAAGGGAGAGGGACAGAGAGCTACAAACATCGATGAGAGAGAAACATAGACCAGCTGCCTCCTGCACACCCCCTACTGGGGGTCAAGCCCACACCTGGACATGTGCCCTGACCAGGAATCGAACTATGCCTTTGTGGTTCATAGGTCAACCCTCAGTCACTGAGCCACACTGGCTGGGCTGAAGATATATATTGACTTGAAGGTTTTTATTCTCATTATAGTTAAAGTACATAAAGTGTATCTATTGTTTGTTATATGATGCAAAGATTGGGGAAACCCAAATTTAAGAACTTATTTCCATGAATAATTTTGACTTTCTAAGTGAGACTTCTTTTAACATTATTTTATGAGCAATTAAAGTATTTTATTATGTACCTCTGGGCAGTTCAAGTACTGACCTACTTATATAGTAGCTTTTAATTAAAAAGAAGACTTGCTGAATATATTGTTAGAATTGAATTTTTATTTGAAAAACCTTATTTCCTTAGTTCTGACACATTCACTGAAGCCTCAACTTTTATCCCAGTTACACCACCATGAGACTTGGAAGCAACAAGGGAGTACTAATAAGTGCCAAATTATTTTTTGCAACAAATGGAGGCAGTCTCTGCATGTTACATGGTGTTGATAATGTTAAGGTTAGGCCAACATTTACAGGGCAATGTGTCTTTATATTGTGTCTTTCACAACAGTCATGGGGAATTATATACTTTAAAGCTAATTAAAAGTAACATAAAACACTTTTTAAATTAGAACATATTTTACTTTGAATATTTGCCAGAAGCTGGTTTCTATAATAAGTCTCTGTCACTGGCTTTTAGTTCTAGTTGAATTTTTTTTTGTTAGCCAATATTTTTGTGACTAGGTTTAGAAATAAATGCATGTGCCTTTTTCATTTTCATTTGATGGGCTTTCGACTTCAAAGATATTAGAAATTGGATATAAAAGTGCCTATAACTTCATTTGCTTGTGTTTTCTTATAGCACATTTTTCCTCACTATAGCAGATCTCGTTTTTAGATTTTATATTGTTTGCTTAAAATAACCATATTTTAGTCCCATACATTATAAAAGTAAGGGAAGGTATTTAATTAAATAGTAATTTAATGATCTTTTTTATACACATATGTATAATAGTGGTCAAATCACAAAATTGATAACATCTTTTCTTTGTAGTTTTGCTAAAATAAGAAATGAAAGTTTCTTTTCCCCTGACCTTGCTTTTTCCAAACCTATTTTGTTCATTCTAGAGTAATAAAAATTTTAAATCTAAAATAATTTGTGTCATGCCCTGTCTGGTGGGTTGGAGTGTTGTTCCCTATACCAAGACATGGGTTTAATCTCTGGTTGGGATGTGTGCAGGAGGCAGTGGGTCAGGGCTTTTTTCTTACATCATGTGTCTCGCTCTTTCCACCTTCTCTCTAAAATCAATAAAAATAAAAAGACTTTTCTAGAAAGAAACAAATGAAAAAAGAAAGACTACATTAAAAATAATAATTTATGTCACAGCTTCAGGTGTTTTAGGGGATGGGACTAAAATGAGAGGAGAATAGTATTTATTGCTAAGGAAGACTAAAGAGAGCAACACACATTTAGACAACTTATATTTAGGGATATATATTTTTATCTTGTACAGCTTTTTCACTAAGAGTTGTGAATGTTGGGGAAATTGGTCTTTGACATCCCATTAATAATCAGGATTGATATAGCATATCTGGTGATTTGAGAGTTGTCTGGATTTTTTCTTTCCATTCTGTGTGCTCATTAGAACAGGGTGCCTTTCTCAGATAAAGTAATGCATTCTTCAGTTAAGTAAGTGAAGAGGAGTTTTGAATATTAATGATCTTATTGTAGAGATGTTTTTGATTATTACATCCTAATATCAGAAAAAAAATATCTCCAGTCAAAGTAAAAAAAAATTTATGAAAACAATGTTTTGTTTTTTTTACTAAAACACATCCCCCCCCCCCCCCCATGAACTAATGTCAACAACCAGGAGAAAGCCACAGCAATTGTTGCAATTGTTGGTAACTGTTGTTACAAAGTTGTTCTGTTCAGGCATTTCCAATAGAACAATGTCCCCTGTTGGATCAGAACAGTTTCCCTTCAAGCTTTCTTAGAAGAGACCTCCTGAGTCCTGATTTTATTTTCTTTGGGCAAATTGTTTCCAGGAGAAAAACATATATATATATATATATATATATATATATATATATATATATATATTCCTTACTACATTCCCCCCTCTTAAGCTAATATTTTAATGTACATTCTATTTGTTTGAAAATAATAATTTCTAAGGAATCATTAAGCTCCAGGTTTAACCTATGTATAATGTTGCTACAAGTTAATAAACCTTTGGTTGATTGATAAAATAGCTTTAGCACCCAGAGAGTTAATAGGTTTTCATTAGTCAGATTTTGTATATGCGTAGTTGTGTGCCATGAAAAATCCTAGAAATGCATTGTATTAATGCTGGAACTCTTACTAATCCTGGCAATGGTAATTCTCATTTTGGAATTTTCTTCTAGATTTTCTACCATATTATTGGTTGTCATAGTAGCAGTTTCAATAGAGAATTGTGAGTGTACTTTATTAAATGACTACATGATGAAAGCTCAATTATTCTAATGCAGTTCAGTTGGAATTCTGAGCCATCCTCTTTCCTGGTTAGAGGAATAATTGACCAACCTAAGGAAGAGAGTCCTTTCTGTCTCTTGAATTAAATATTTCACTGTCTGTGAGGTGTCATCAGTTGTAAAACATGCCATTATTTTATGTACCAATAAAAAAGGAGAAAAAAGCCTAATAGTTATAGTCATGAGATGCCATTAATTTCATAGGCAGCCCAATTTCAGCAATGTTAAAAAATGGGGGGAGGGATTTTAAATCAATAAATATGACACATATTTGCACATCGAGTTTTAATTTTGTATTGGTCATGATCATAGTATTAAAATGTAAAGAAAACTATTTTAAATAAGTTACTATTTCTGCTAAACATTATATAAATTACTTAATCCTAGAAATCTAGAATTGGAAAAGATAAGAGATTATGTAGTCAACACTTACACAGCAGGGAACTTACTATGAGATTCTCTAGAGCAGTGTTTCCCAAACTTCTTAGAGCACTAGTTAAGTATACAGTTTTACCTATATGTTCCCAAAAATTCTAGTTTAGCACTTCTTAGTTGGGATTCAGGAATCTGTATTTTAACAACTCCACCAGGTGATTCTCATCATGAGAGAAGTTTGGGAAACACTGCTCTAGAGAATATAATTTTTTTTATTACTTTGTTTACCAGAGTGTCTTAAACTTTGCAAAATAATTCCTTTAAGTAGATATGTTGAAACTATCTCATGATAAATTTTATTTATTCCCTTTCAAGATCACCCCATTTAACATGTGATAGAGAATGATGGATTTAGATGAGTATTCCAGAAGAGGTACACACAGACACAGTTGTAATAATCAAATATCACGTTAAATGCCTTATGGAATTTCAAAGAGAATCATTCCTGCTTTTAAAGAAGGTCACATTCTACCTTTGGGCATTTTTTCCAAATTTAAGGTACAATTCAAGGTACATAGAGATCTATGTGGTTAAAAGGAAATGACTTAGTGAACCTGCCCATGAGTCCATCCTTCCAGCCAGCTCTGAGGTATGTGTTGGTCAAATGCTTGTCTTAATTATTGCCCTTGGTACTAGAATTAAAACTGGGTCATTGTTGAGAGAAGACCAAATTGAGTTGTTAGTGTGGACACTGCTGAGTGGCTAGATGGACTACTTGCAACCTCAGGCTCTGTGGAGGCGGGGACAGTGGGACATCTGTCAACAGGTGATCTCATGGAGGTTTGAATGGAGTCCAGTAGACACACAGCCTGGAGTGTGAGTTCTAGGTACAGATTCAGGCATTGGGTGGGGACCTGATCACCATGTACAATATGAATCTTGATTATTGAATGTCACCTGCAAATCCAAGCGACCCGGGACCTGTTAGCCATTGGATGGGACTGGAGCAAGCCTGGAATAGGATGAAATGTCAGTAGCTATGAAGCCTGGGAGATTACTAGGGCAAGTAGCCAGATTAATCATTGTGGGTTTTTTTTTTGTTTGTTTGTTTGTTTTGTAAGATTGTATCGCAAATGTTTCCTGCTTTGGGTATGATTGTTGATAATAATGAAAGCTTACCTTTGCAGAATGTGTTAACTTTTATTAAAAGCACTTTTATAGACATGTAATAAACCAGGGAGGAATGAACTGGGTGCAATTACCCCACTTGGCAGATGAGAAAATGAGGCTCACAGATACTAAGTAACGAACTGTAAGGAAACTTGTTATTAGGTCTTGCTTTTTTCACTGTATCAGTGGTTGGCAAACCCCGGCTCACGAGCCACATGCCCACATGCGGCTCTTTGGCCCCTTTAGTGTTCTAATGCCACTTCTTCAAAATGGACTCATACAGGCTGAAAACCGACTTCTGTGCATGGGCCATGAAGTTTTGGTGTTTGGTTTTTTTTAAATATATTTTAAATGAAGTTTCAATTGCACTGTACGTGTGCGCCCACAAGTGGTGAAGAGCCCCCTGTGGCCCATGAGCTGCGGTTTGCTGACCACTTCACTATACCATGTTGCCAGTGCTCAACTCCATATTTATTTTCAAATTTAAAAAACATGCAGCATTTTCCAGTAGCTGCTGCTATGTTTAGGGACTGCCAACATTTTGTCACTTATCTTTTTACCTATCATATCACATGCATAACTTTCCTGCAGTGTTAAAGCACAAAAAAAGTAAAAAACAAAACATTATTCCATCATGACTTAATCAGGTTATATTTATCTCCTCTGTTATGTTCTATTAATAATTTGTGGAGTGATAACTTTATTTCTTCAGTCCACACTACCTTGTTTAAACCTCAGTTAACCTCACTGCCATAGCTGCGGAGGTGTCTTGTAGTAAACCAAATACAAGTCCAGACAAAGAGTCCAGACTTAGAACAGGTTGAACAAGAGCGGCCAGCATTGTCAACGTAGGATTTGTTGGTGTTAACTGGGAATAGCTGGTTTTCAAACTTTCATTTTACACGGAGCTCCTCCTCTGTTTCGAGAAGCTTGCTCATGGTCTAGGGCTTTTATGCTCCTTCTTGTTGAACTTGCTCTCCATTTCTTTCCAGAAAGTATCTCTTCAGCCTTGTTCCTACAGTGTGCCTCCTGTAGGGTGTTATATGTTCATGACTTTCATGTCTGTAAATTTTGCACATATATTTTTATTTTAAAGAAGAATAGAAATATGAAGATAAAGCATTATGTAAAGATGTAGGGTAATTATTATGGGTGAACATTAGAATGAGTGGAACAGACAAAATTGGGCAGGCAGTCAGGAAATCTGCATTCTAGTCTTGACATGGTCCCACTACTTAACTGTGGACTTTTCACAAATCTCTTACTCTGTGGACATCGGGATTCAGATTATTTGTGGGGCAGGCTTGCATGAAATGATTTCTGTAGTCCCTTTTACTAGTTCCAAGCCTCACTCAAGTCCACGAACTGAACATACCAGATTCTACTAAATAAAGGTAGGATGTTGGGCAAACCTCCCAGTGATGAAGATGATGATTTAATGATCTTAAATTGATAATTTTGTTATTATTGGGAATTGACTAAAAAGAGATAAAGGTAATTAAACTCTGGCAATTATAAAAATCATCTGAAACACCATTATTAGCTAATAACCTTTTAAGCTTAGTTCCTAATTTGCTCACCATTGTGTACCTAACACTTAATATACTGCATGATGTGCATGTTGTATTTTGAAAATACTCTCATAAAAGATTGATGGGCTTCTTGACCTATTTACTTCATTAGAGCAGATTAATGATGGCTCTCTTGTACAGTCTTGAAATTTAGGAGGTGTAGGAATAAGTGGTACAATGTTAGTTGGAAATAAGTTTTAGAGGTAAGATTTGGCAATAGATAATAGGGCTGGTATCTTTTATTACCCTTCAATCCAATGTGTGGTATTTCTGGGTTACAAATTTAATAAATGGGGCTTTAACTATTTATATTTAAGAAGTCATAGTTTGTGTTTAGTGAGATAAACTATAGAAATTAAAACAGAGAATAAAGGGACATGAATATTTTGTATATTAAAATCAATTTTAGATGTTTTCATAAAAAATTTGTGTGTATTCTGGGTCATGGATTACTCTGAAAAACAGATGAGAGCTATGGCTCCCCCCCCCCAAAAAAAAAAGCAACACTCCCAATTTGCATGCAACCTGAGGGGTTTCATGGGCTCCATGAAGTTGATGAAGCCTTGCCTTATTCTTCACCTGATTGCCCCTCGTCCAAATTCTTCATAGAAAAAGACCCTGGGATGTTAAACCATAAAAAGCTTTAGAAATAATCTGGACTATTGTTACTTAGACTCTGCTATGCTCATGAAGCCAATGGAATGAGCAGAGACCAACATTCAAAGGAAAAGAAAAAAGAATACAACAAAATTTTAGAGTATGTCATAACAGGTTAAGAGTTAATTTTGTGAACTGCTTTTCCTATTGTGTGTGTGTATATACCTAAGTCTGAATATAAAATGCATGCCTTGCTGTGGATTGAGTGTAAAGTTTGAGAAGTATTTATCTATTCTTGAAGAACTTCATTGTTTTGTAGCGAGGAAACTGAGGCTCTTAAAGGCTAAATGATTTGTTCAGGACTCCCCGGTCCCCAGCACATACTTAGTGGCTGAGCTAGAGCTGAACCATATTAGTTACTAATTTTGCTGTGCCACGACATTAATTTTTTAAAATAAAATTGTGAAGTAGGTTATTTAAAAATACCAAGTAGCATCTGTTTCACAATTGGTATTTTTTAACCCTTTTATTTCCCACTAAAATCATGTCTGTTTTTGTTCTTGAAGATAATCTGGGCTTGAGTTTCTTTTCAGAGAATTGAAAAATGTGTGTGGGGGGGGATCTCAGTTGTTTCATTACACCCCTGAATGTTTACACTTAAGCTTAATCAGAAGAATTTCAGAATAAGATATGAAGGTTATTAAGTTTCATGTCCAAACCAAATTAAATTTTTTTGAATTATTTCTTCATTCACTTGATAATTGAAGGCAAAATGCAATGCCAAAGGTTGATACTGGATAATTAGGTAGACCCGGCAACATTCCTTAGTGTTCTAGAATAGGTTTTCTCAAACTTCAGTGTCATACAGCTCACCTGAAGGGTCTTATAAATGCAGGTTCTGCTGTAGAATCTGGCTGAGATCTGGGTTCCAGCAGGCCTGCAGACAGTGCTCCTGCTGTTGCTCATTGTGCCTAATTTCAGGAGCAAGGACCTTGGTAAGGAAAGATAGCTCTCCATAAGTGTTCCATTGTCTTGATTTTATTAACATTTCCATACTTTTCAAAGTGGCTGCAAGAATTTAAATGCCATTCTTATTTTTTAATTGGATTACTTTTATATCCAGGACCATATCTTTATAAACAAGGGTGCTCATCAGTCCCCACATCTATAATAAGGCCCCTCTTCACAGCACTGTTCTAGGTACTTCAGAATTAGCACTACTTCATCTAACTCGCAGATTTGGGGTTTTCCACAAAACTTGATTTTCCAATTTTCAGAAGGAAAATTTTCTAAGATACATAATTTTCTTTCCTAACTGGCCTGTTAGGAAAGAGTGTTGAACTATATGCAAAATGAATAACAGCCATAGAGTCTTCTAAGTTCTCGTGTTGGCTTTTTATGCTTTTTCTATTTTGACTGGTTAGCTGCCAGTTAATACTATGTCAGTCTCACAGCAGCTTGTTTCCCTTTCCATTCTAATGATTACCGGTACTGTCTGACCTGTCAGAGGACCAGTTCCCTGTTGTGGCTTCCTAGGAGAGCGGTGTCAAAAAGTTAGTAGCAGTTAAGCAAGAGAGAAATCCTTTGATTTTCAAAAATCATATCCTGAACACTTAGCTCAAAAAGGAACTCATTTGCGGAAACCGGTTTGGTTCAGTGGATAGAGCTTCAGCCTGTGGTCTGAAGGGTCCTAGGTTCGATTCCGGTCAAGGGCATGTACCTTGGTTGCGGGCACATTCCCAGTAGGGGGCGTGCAAGAGGCAGCTGGTCGATGATCCTCTCTCATCAATGTTTCTAACTCTATCCCTCTCTCTTCCTCTCTGTAAAAAATCAATAAAATATATATATTTTTAAAAGAAACTCATTTGTTTCTTTTTCATGCTTTGAAAAGCTAGTTTCATGATTTCAAAGTCTCTCTCTCTCTCTTGCTCTCTCTCTCTCACACACACACACATACACATTGTGTGTTAAAATGTGTTTGAAGGTGACTTGAAATTGTGTATGTGAGTGTAGGTGGCCCTGTAGTTGGAAACATGACAATCACAGTGAATAAGCAGCTTTTTAGTGTCGGTGTAAAATGGGGATGAATAACCTACTGAAGAAAGACTGTGGTTCGCTTCCGTAGCAGCGGCTTTGCTAACAGTTTTAAGAATAACAATGATAGTAAAGAGGATATTCCTTGGATCCACTAATGACTTAGGGGTCCTAAGGATCTGAAGTCGGATTTCTGGTATGTTATCGTTGATAGATTATCAGTCAGAGTAACAGTCGAGGCCCCCGTTTGTTGAACCATCACTCTGTCCTGAACTCCATATTCAGATTTGTGCAGCCAGCAGGGATGTGGCCGTAAAGGGTGCATTCACTTGGGGGGTAGAAATGGCTGCTGCTTTAGGGACTAGTAGATAGGAGGGAGATTAAATTCCTCATTAGCCCCCCCTTTGGGAAATAATAAGCATGTGTGGAACCTACAGCAGGTGTTTTTGTTTTTCCTTAACCCACTAAAGCTATTCATTGTTGGAGGATTGGCTATAAAAAACAGATAACAGTTTACTGTCTTCTGATTCAAAGTAGAGAGAACCTGTTTACATTTTAACCAGGTGGCATCAGAACATTTATCATGTTTAATAGCCATATTACTTGTTTTGTGTTAGAAGTTGTGGTTTATATTCTTAAAAATTATGACAAGACTAAATGTAACCATAGTATTTCAGTTGCATTTTGAAATCCTGAACAGGGCCCCATCTGACATATTTTTAGTGAATTATAACCCTTTTCCTCCCTTTATTTTCATTTTATTTTTTCTTTATTTTTTCCCATCACCATCTATCCCCCCTCTATTCTCTTCCACCTCCACTACCTCCCTCCCCCTGCAATCACCACACTGTAGTGAATTATAACCTTGAAACACTGATTACCAGATTTAGATTTGTCTCACTTGAATCTTATTTTTGCATCTAGAATTTGTCTGTGCTTCAGTGCTGTTAAGCTTACTGGTATAATCTTAGTCTAATTAACAGTATGTTATGATCTGGGACTCCTGTCAAAAATCATTATAGGAGCTAGAAAACACTGGGAGGTAAGATGAATACATGACCTCATCTCTCTCTCTCTCTCTCTCTCTCTCTCTCTCTCTCTCTCTCTCTCTCTCTCAACTTACATTCAGAGACGGGGAAAAAGAAAAATAACATTTTTTCCACTAAGCTCCGATAAGTATGCTTAGTATGGTTTTGCTGTTAATAATTCTTTGTAGCTGGCAGGATAGAGAATTTTGTTTGAAGTATTTGAAACTAAATGCTGCCAGATAAAGATTTTATGAGTAATGTAGAGAAGACATGAGTCCCTACCCTTTGTTAATAGATCCTGTTTGTTTAACTGGGGAAATAAAAATCTACAGCTACTAAAGAGAAATCTGTGAGCACAAATTCTTCCTGTTTTCAACTGTATTTCATGCGTTGCTTATCTTATTTAAATATGCAGTAATACAGTAGACAGGAGAATGCAACTGCTGCTGTTCCTTTAATACCAGAACTGTGCACGTTACAATAGGTGTCACTGTTTTGCTTGGTCCAATCATGATTGGTGACTTCAGCTATTGGCTCGGAGCACTGGCTGTCTGACTCCATCTGCAGGGCTGTAATACCTACTCTCCTCAGATCCATTCACCACACAACTTCAGCCGCCGAGCAGACTCGCACGGCTCCCGCACGTCTTGCTAACCTAATTCAGAAAACAAGTGCAGGGGCTCTCTGCCTGTCATCGTCGCTCACTGTAGCAGTTTCAGGTGATCCGGGAAACTAGGTTATTTTTATGAGCAAGTAAGAGAAACAGGAATCATGACGGGCATGTATTTAACAGACCCAGTACTGGATAAAACTTAAAGCCAGTTACTATTGAACATAGTGAAAAGGTCACCTTGCCTGGCTAAGAAAAGAAGCAAAATACCAGCTTGTTGGTTTCTGTGAACGTCTTAGCTCATGCCAGCCTCTTTTCCTGATGTTCGTACCGTCTTGGGATATCTAACTCTAAAGAGTCATCCTGTCCTCATGGTAGATGACAAGGAAAAGAACATGAAATGTCTCACCTTCTTCTTGATGCTTCCAGAGACGGTAAAAAACAGGTCCAAGAAGAGCTCGAAGAAAACAAATACCAGCAGTAGCAGCGGCGGCGGCAGCAGCAGCGGCAGCAGTAGCAGCAGCAGCATCAGCAAGTTGTCTCCAGTTTGTTATGAAATAATTACCTTGAAGACTAAAAAGAAGAAGATGGCTGCTGATATATTTCCCCGCAAAAAGCCAGCCAACTCCAGTAGCACCACTGTCCAGCAGTACCACCAGCAGAACCTCAGTAACAACAACCTTATCCCGGCCCCGAATTGGCAGGGTCTTTATCCTACCATCAGGGAAAGGTAAGTGCCGGGCCAGCACATTTACTTTAAAAGTTTTCCTGTGTTGAAGTTTCTGCTTTTGCACAACCCATACTGTTTTTTAACATAAATCTGTGTTTCCTCTTTTCCCAGCAGCTTTATTGGTAATGGAAAACTGCCCTGTGCCTTTTCCAAAACAGTACAGCTGTTTTCCTCTTAGATAAAAATGTTTTTGCAAGCTGTAACATTTAAGTGACGGGGTATGTCTGTGGGCCACAGAAAACAGAAACCTTTTATTTAGCCTTAGTCTGATGAAAAGTTTGGATAACTTTTTTTTTTTTTTTTTTAACTTCGGTTACTTCCCATGCGCTTGCAATGATTACAAACAGTTGTTTGTTTGGAACCTTTTATTTGTAGTTTTACCCTGAACTTTTTAAATTGTTGCTTAGCTTGCGAACCTTCTGTGTGTGTTTTGTATATTGGGGAGGGGGTTTTAAAAATGCTGGCTGTGTGAATTAATGAATTGCTTCTGTTTTTAGAAATGCGGTGATGTTCAATAATGATTTGATGGCAGATGTACATTTTGTGGTTGGGCCACCAGGTGGGACTCAGCGGTTGCCAGGACACAAAGTAAGCAACAGCTGCATTGCCAGTTTAGTCCTGAGATTCACAAAGAGGGACCCTGTCTGCCAGCCTGGAATTTGGGGTGGGCAGCTTGCTGATGGCAGGCAGTGCATGTTTCACCCCATCTCTGTGAAAGCCCAGCCTCTCCAAAGGGCTTTGGCCACGCTTAATATTTTTTCTTTGTTCCCTTTACCCTGCTTTACAGCGCGCACAAAAACATGCCCTTTTAACTCTCCAGTCAGGGAGACTTGTTGTGACAGGTTAGGAAAGTCATATGTTTGCTCTTCCCCTAGAAGTCAGTCAGATAAGCTTTTCTTGCATTTATTTTGTAATGAGGGAACTTGTGCATTAATCTGTTAAAGCCTTGAGATAATTAGCAGCATCGAGACTGATTTGCATGAACATCTATCTTATCCTGTCACAGCAAGATACACTGTACCTCAGCTTTGACAAAAGAGCAGGTAGGGGTGCTCCGTGTCCACCAAGCCCGATTGCTTAGAGTTGTTTTTCTGGGCTGATTTGCTGAAAATGTTTCAATTTAGAGCATGAAATAAGATTTCCCTTTCTCCACAGTATGTTTTAGCTGTTGGGAGCTCTGTGTTCCATGCAATGTTTTACGGAGAACTTGCTGAGGACAAAGATGAAATCCGTATACCAGATGTCGAACCTGCTGCTTTTCTCGCTATGCTGAAGTAAGCACCATTCGTATGTTTGGAAAGAGTTTGTTTATGCTGCATTTGTACTCTGCTGGTTTCACAGTTAAATTTAAGTTCTGTGTAAGAGGAAAGGGAGACTGATGAAGAAAGAGGGTGCTGCTTACCTTCTAAATGTTTTGGGGAGAAAACTGTATCTTTCATTGGAAAACGAGGAATGATGCAGTCATTTATAATCACACCATAGCACGGGATTTGGGGGCAAGTGGCTTGTGATTGGATTTTTAACAACTTAGAATTAAGGAAAAATAACTTTGTGGCATAAGCATTATCTAATAGAGGATGTCCTTTCTAAAAGCATTGTGTGTGAAGAACTCTTTAGAAGCAAATTACATTTTTGCTTCACAATTCTGGAAATATGTACCTTGTTTAACTCCACCAGTTAAGAGATTCCTCCGTTTTTCAGGATTTATTGTTACCTACCAGCAAATGTAAAACTTATTATCTGATATTTGCACATACACATACGTATACTCTTACATAAAATCAGATACCCTTTCTCAAGGATAAGAAGCGCTTGCATGTGATAGTAGAGGAGAAATCTTTAAGAGATATGAACAGTTTTCTATAGTTCTCTTTATATATACAGAATAAATTTAATTGATAATATAGCAATATAAAGCTATAAGGTATATATTAATTAAAAATAGTTTTATATCTCATGGGTGGGTCTTTGAGAATCCAGTACATGTTAATGAGATAAATAGAATACACGTCTTTATGTGTACTGGTGCTAGGCAGTTATAACCTACCATGTTACTAAAAAGCAACATGATTTTTATGATTCTAAATAATAATATTCTAAATCATATTTATATAATTTTTTGTTAAATACTTAGTTTAGCACACCAGGTATGTTGGAGTTCAAAGTTATCAGCGGCTGTAGGAATTTCAGCTCACTAGAATAAATACAATGTTTGCTGAAAAAATTTATTCAAATGGGTCAACAAGTTGGACAGTAATCCCACAAATGATTAAAATTTTGCTATTTATCATGTGCTGACGTAACAAAAAATAAGTAGTATAGTTAATTTTGTAACCCAGTCCCAGCTCAGTGCATGACAGCCAGTGAATTAAGTGACAGGGAGTTGGGGCAAAGACAGCGACTTCATTCAGAAAGCCAAGAAGATGTCAGGCAAACGTCCTAAAGAACCATTTTAAAGAAGTACAGAATTTGGGCTTCTTTTATTTCTAGGGAAGAGGTGATTGATGACTTAGTCATCTGGGCACCAGCAGGGGTTCAAGAAAGATTGGGAAACTTCTTAGTTCTTAGTCTGTTGACTCTAGTTAATGTGAGTCTGGTCATAAGGTTAGGTTCCTGAAAATCTGTGGTAAACATTGTTTTTGTACACCCTTCATCTCTTCGGGAGAAGCAGTCTTTGGTAAGGGGCTTATTTTGCACAACTAAAGTCATAAGCAGAATTGCTCTAATGAATAGCATGTTTGTATGCAAGACTAAGCCGAAGCGGTTAACCTAAAGGCCACGAGAACAAAGTAGGCTTGAACATGATAGTCAGAGAGGCCAAGCAGTTTACTCTTACAATTCTAGAACTTAAAGAATAATTTAATTATTTGCATTATAGTTTTGAAATCTAATTGCTACTGGCTTAAACTTTCACAGTGGAAGGTAGGGAAGTTAAAGGCAAGTGAACATGTGAAGTACCAAAATATAAATTAATCTACCACTTTTTTAGCTAACTGCTTTGTAATCTTTTAGAGATATAAGTATAGGAACCAATTTTACATGCAAGATTCTCTTTATTTTCACAAGTCAAGACAGCTTTGTATATTATCTGTTGCAGAGGGCAATGCTGCTGGTTCAGCATTTTGACTTCACTACAGTGGAGTAGAATAGTGTTGTGTCCTTCCAGATATGTACACAATTAGGAAGCATGAGTGAGCATCACAGAGTTACATTTCACCTACATAATTTGATTGGTCAAATGACAAGCATCTTTTCTCATAAATGGATTGCCTAGAATATATCTCAGTGTAGCTTTTTAAAATTAGACAGGCTGTCCACGTAAAGTGGTAAAAGTCAGAGACCTAGTAAGATGCCATTTGCTGTCATGCTGTAGTTATCAGTGCCACGTTGTCCAGGGACAGAGGCGGCCAGGTTTTCCTCACGCCTGCATGTTGGGTGAGTAGCTAGTATTCCTGCAATGGGTTGCCAAGGGAAAGGGAAGACTTCTCAGGGTAAGAGCCAGAGTGCTGACTCTGCTTCAGAAGCCTCCCCAGGTCCTGGTGTTCTGGCCACAGCATCTGTAAGCTGCAGGAGTTTTGTCAGGAGGTCTTGCCAGTGGTTGATGGATTTAGCCTATCAGAGAAGAGAAGCAGCATTCCGGAATCAAAAATGCCTGTTTCATTTGTGATTGTGGACATTTTTCTTATTGCCATTGCCATCGTTGTATGTGTAACTTAGCTAGAAAGATTTAAAAATGAAGTATTATCAGCATGTGTTTTTCAGCCATATATAGTTCTCTCTGACTCATTTGGTGAACCATAGCAGTGTAAAAGAAGTATGATTTCCGCCTTTACATATCATTGTGGGAGACTGCAGTGTCCCCCAAAGCATTACAGCATCACAGGAGTAGTGCAGATTTAGGCTTTCTTACTTTGTCTTTTAATTAAATATATTACTTAATTCTGAAGGTGAAAAGAATGTGTGGGAGAAAACAAAAAGTTTAGAGTTTTTTTTTAAAAAGAAGCCAATCGCCGAAACCGGTTTGGCTCAGTGGTAGAGCCTCAGTCTGTGGACTGAAAGGTCCCGGGTTCGATTACGGTCAAGGGAGTGTATATTGGTTGCGGGCACATCCCCGGTAGAGGGTGTGCAAGAGGCAGCTGGTCGATGTTTTTCTCTCATCGATGTTTCTAGCTCTCTATCTCTCTCCCTTCCTCTCTGTAAAATATCAATAAAATATATATTTTAAAAAAAGAAGCCAATTACAAAGCCTGCATTATATTCTATGGAAAGGTAACTAGAAAAGAACATTGAAGTCCATATTTTATAACCCATTGAAGTTGGAACTACTTGAGAAATATCTTATTTTTTAAAATATATTTTATTGACTCTTTACAGAGAGGAAAGGAGAGAGAGTTAGAAACATCAATCAGCTGCCTTCTGCACACCCCCTCCTGAGTATGTGCCCGAAACCAAGGTACATGCCCTTCACCGGAATTGAACCCGGGACCCTTGAGTCTGCAGTCCGATGCTCTACCCACTGAGCCAACCAATTAGGACAAAAAATATCTTATTTAATCTCAGGTTTATTTTGTGTTTAGGAGAAATCCAATAATATCTGAATTAAAAGTATCAAGATGGAAACATTGCTAACGTTATAGTATTAAAGGCATTTGTTTCTATCTGTATGTTCAGAAAAAAATTAAAGTAAAACATGTAATGCTTCTAAATCAGAGGGGAATTGTTTTTTCATTTCATATAAAAAAGTACATGTAACTGAATTTTGCTGTGTTTTTTCCCCCAATATTAACTATCTCTGATAGACCATTCTAGTATCTTTTATTTTTTTTATTAAATGCATAGAGGTTAGAATGATAACACAGAGTTAATATCTTCAATTATGTAAACGAAGTTAATATTAAATTAAGAATATATTTCAAATGTTATTTTAATCCCTAATTATTTTTTGTCATCTAAGATGACTTTTCTTGAACTAGCTTAAAAGTAGTTAGTTCTTTTCTTTTCTTTTTTTTTAAAAAATATATATTTTATTGATATTTTACAGAGAGGAAGGGCGAGAGATAGAGAGCTAGAAACGTCGATGAGAGAGAAACATCGACCAGCTGCCTCTTGCACACCCCCCAACGGGGATGTGCCGGCAACCAAGGTACATGCCCTTGACCGGAATCGAACCCAGGACCTTTCAGTCTGCAGACCGACGCTCTACCACTGAGCCAAACCGGTTTCAGCGTAAAAGTAGTTAGTTCTTTTCTTGCTGGACACACTCATTTTGTGAAATTCCATTTACGTGTTTGTACTTTTTTCTTTCAGATATATCTATTGTGATGAAATTGACTTGGCTGCTGACACGGTGCTGGCTACTCTCTATGCTGCCAAAAAGTACATTGTCCCTCACCTTGCCAGGGCCTGTGTTAATTTCCTGGAGACCAGCCTGAGTGCCAAGAACGCCTGTGTGCTCCTCTCCCAGAGCTGCTTGTTCGAGGAGCCAGACCTGACCCAGCGCTGCTGGGAGGTGATCGACGCCCAGGCTGAGCTAGCTCTTAAGTCTGAGGGATTCTGCGACATCGACTTCCAGACACTGGAAAGTATCCTCCGCAGGGAAACTCTGAATGCCAAAGAAATCGTCGTTTTTGAGGCAGCTCTCAACTGGGCTGAAGTAGAATGCCAGAGGCAAGATCTAGCTCTGAGCATTGAAAATAAACGCAAGGTCCTCGGAAAGGCACTTTATTTGATCCGAATACCCACAATGGCTCTGGATGATTTTGCAAACGGTGCTGCACAGTCCGGAGTCCTGACCCTCAATGAGACCAATGATATCTTCCTCTGGTACACTGCGGCCAAAAAGCCCGAGCTGCAGTTTGTGAGCAAAGCCCGCAAGGGCCTCGTCCCCCAGCGCTGTCACCGTTTCCAGTCCTGTGCTTATCGGAGCAACCAGTGGCGCTACCGGGGCCGCTGTGACAGCATTCAGTTCGCAGTGGATAAGAGAGTGTTCATCGCGGGCTTTGGGCTGTACGGCTCCAGCTGTGGCTCTGCCGAGTACAGTGCCAAAATCGAACTCAAACGGCAGGGCGTTGTCCTGGGGCAGAACTTGAGCAAGTACTTCTCCGACGGCTCCAGCAACACCTTCCCTGTGTGGTTTGAGTATCCGGTGCAGATCGAGCCAGACACCTTCTACACAGCCAGCGTGATACTGGACGGCAATGAACTCAGCTACTTCGGCCAGGAAGGCATGACCGAGGTTCAGTGTGGCAAAGTGACTGTCCAGTTTCAGTGCTCCTCAGATAGCACCAATGGCACTGGGGTACAGGGAGGGCAGATTCCTGAACTTATATTCTATGCTTGAAAACACTTCCTGAAGCAGAGTGGGCACATCTGGTTCCTACTTGCTTGATGCTTAGCTCATCTGCAGATATATGATCTGCGCAGGTAATTTGTAATGAATGAAGCTGTAGGCAGTTTCTAATTTCTTTCAACCTTTTAATTATGTACAGGCAAAAAATGCAGCATTCGGCTTTTAACTCTATGCTTCAAAGAGCCAAGTTCTTACTAGGGCTTTGTGGTTTTTAGAATTGCGTTTGTCTGTGCAGCTGGGGAGAACGTGTGCTCTTTTCCAACTGCCCCATTGACCTCCCAGTGCTGTCCCTATTAAGAAAATTTTTTAATCACCTCAAATTTCCTTCAGGGCTTTATTTTGACAAATAGAAGTAAATAGTCTAAAATAATAATGACAAGAGTTATTTTTAAAGAGAACAACCCCCCCCCAAAAAAAAAGAAACAGATTAACCTCAGTGTACAATTTTGAAAGAATTTTTGTTTCATAATAAGTAATAATTTAGAAAGTAGACAGTAATCATGTTTAGCTCTTATTTTCCTTTTAAATGTTTTGCTTCTGGGAATGGCTTTTTCCTAAATCCTACATTCATAAGATTGTTACATATTAAACACTGCAAAGTGTCAGTGTAGGGCGTGAAAATAAGGATTTGGATGATTGTTTAGACCATGACTTCTGCTACAAGCAGATTTGCTCTATAGATTAGAAAGCAAAGTGTTGCAGTACACTTTTTTAGAAGTAACTAAATTATAAAGTTTTGTCATTAGCAAAAAGTTGCAGGTCTATTATTTTAAACTAGAACATTTTAGAAACGAAACCTAAAAAAGTCCCATACTACAAATGGATTAATTGATGGCACAATAAAATGCACAGTTTGAAAAAGTCAAACACTTTTCTCCCCACTTAGCTTCTGATCCCTACCATCTGCTTGTTTTCCAACTCGTACTGTATATATTCCTATTCCCTTTTTTTATGAAAAGAGGACCAAACAATTCTTCAGATGAATGAAAAACAATTAGTTTTGTAGCACTACATGTTCCTACAATGATACCTTTATTCATTGATTTTTTTTTAAAATCTGAAATATACTTTCCCTGTTTTTCTTTGATCACTGCTACCTTCTTAGTTAAATATAATTCTGTCTTGTTCCTGGAATGCTAGAATCTGGCCTCTGGCCATCTTAAAGTGCCAATATATTCCTGCAGGGTTTTAAAAAAAATGGTCTGGAGCGATGCACCTGATCAGGCCTAATAGTCACTGCATCATCATCATCACATCCAGCTCTCTTATTTGTCCCTGGGTAATGTAAACAAAGGAGGGAAAAGCTTATCAAAAAATTCTCCTTCAGTGATGGCTTGTAATGGTTGAGTGCCCGTGACGCTGGTAGTGTCCAGTGTGTTCACTTCCAGTTGAAGTATCTATGTGTTTCTGGGCAGCTTTTCTGCTCAGTGTGACCCTGAGATGGCTTCCCTTGCCACCCAGAGTGTGGTCCCTGGCCACCTCCTTCTCCTGCTCTGCAAGCCTGAAGCTGGCTTGCCTGGAGCCAGGGGTTAGTCCTGGGGTGGGTGTGTGTGCGTGGGCGCCCATGTGCATGCAGGTTGTAGCCGACTCAGGAATTGTCTCCTCCCTGCCTGGCCAGTGAGAGGCGGGACAGAAATGTTCCCCCTGCTGGCCCCAGCAAGGCCTCAGTCAGTGACTGCCCTCGGCATATTCACTGTGTTTCTGGGCCACTTCTTCCCCTGAAGACAAGGGCTTGCTGCTTTTGGCCGGCTTTTCTGGTGGAGGAAAACACTGGATTATGGGAAGTGTTTTAATTGTCTTTGCCATTACCTATGTCTGTTAGCATAGATGATCAAAAGCTGTTACTGGTGATTATAAATGAGTATTCCCAAGACAGCTTTCCAAAATGATCTAAAAGTTGTTTCTTACTAGAGAAATAACAGTAGTGTTGGCAAAGTATCTATGAAATAACATACATTTTCAATTTAAAAAATACTTGTACAAATGATTTTTAAAATAATTATTATTAAACATTTCAGGACTTCATAGCTACTGTGCAAATTGGTAGACTATATTCCTGATTATAGGCACTCATTTTTAAGCCAGAGGAGAAGAAACTTTGTTTATTACTAAGCTCATCCTATCAGATTGTGAGGTGGGTGTGACAACCTTAGAGTGAAGATTGTTCATTCCATAACACTCACTGTCCATGCTCCTGTTAGCTAGCTGCCCTCCATGTGAACTCCCCGTGAGATCCTGTACACTGAGTGCAGAGGAACCTAATCGTCTGATCGTTACTGTTACCTAAAGAAAAGACACACTTACCATCCGATTGGCTGGTGATGAGAGCTGTGGGTTAAATTTGAAAATTGTATTTAGAATAAATTTTAAATCCTAGTCTCCCTTCTGCATTTTGAGCTACATGGAATGAAGGCTAATGTGCTTGCTTTATTTTCTTTGGTAATCTTAAATTCTGTAGCTTTTAAAAGTAGAAACTATTGTTCTGACAAGGCAGGCAACTCTAGTGTATAAACACAATTTTATTAAAATATTCTGTAAATGCTTTTTCCAATGTATCTGGCAGTCTTTGCTATTATTCATACTGGGGATAATGGGGAACTAGGCTAGCAGCTCTAATGTAACATTCTTTAAGCATATCTTAATATAGTATTTAAGTAAATGGTCTCATTTCTATATAATTATTGCACTGAACTGTCTTTTTTGTTTTTTAAGTGTTGAAATAAGCTCGACTAATTCAAGTCACTAGCCATTTGTGCATCAGAGTGCTTGAATTTAGTAGCTTACAGCATTATTTATGAAGGAAAATATATAAATATGAAGTACCTCATGTTGAATGTTATTGTACTGTATTTTTAATGTAACAGTGCAGATCTTGTTAGACACATGAATGTGTATAATCATGTTAAATGCAAATAAAAATAAAATTGATTCATAAATTTGTTTTCCTTAGCATTTTTGCAGCTTCCTTGAAATAGTAAAAAAAAAAAAAAAAATTCATTCTGGCACTCTTGGTACCACACTGCATTGTACAGAGATGGTTTGTCAGTAGCATTTGTTTGCTAAGATATTACTGATCCCTAAAGAAGTAAAAATTTGAAGCTAAAGCATAAGAGAGCAATTCATATGTTAATCAGTTGCATTGTTCAAAGCCTGATTCTTCAGTTAATGAGAGGAAGTCAATGGATACATTTCTATTTCCCTGATGGAATTTGCGATTGGCTGGCATTCTGATACTATAATTGCTCAAATGTCTGTGGATCTAACTGTACTAACGGGGTAATACTGCATTACAGCTTTGGATGTGACCAGTGCTGTTTGTTGCTGCCGGGTTATAATAGTTTAAGTTTAGGAATTTCTTTTTAAAAGTCATATGAGAATTTTGAATATAATTTTATGTGCTCAATTAGTTTTGTTTCCCCTTCCCAAGTACATTAGTATGCACACAATTATTTATACATAATTATATACACATGTACATATATTATTTCTGTGTTGTTTTTCATACTAAAATGTATTGTGAAGCCTTGTATATTTGCTAACCACTTCAGTTGCTATGGCATACCTGCTCAAAGGACTTTTGGGATCTTTTCCAAGAGTAAGGGAACTAGAGGTATACATTCTCATCAGCTTAACTACAGATACAGCCTGAATTGGAAAGATCTTTAATCCAGGAAAATCTTAGCCATTCTCTCTTCTCTATTGCTATTTAAACTTAACCCACAGATGTTTGTTTTCCAAATCCCAAAACAGTTGGAAATTATCTTCCTCCATTGTTGGCACTAAGGATCAGCATGTCAATTAACTCCATGGCAAACCTACAAAAGTCATAGACTTAAATGGGAGGGGGAAAGGTAGAAAGGAGGAAAACATCCCTGGTAAACTAAATAGTATGAAACTTAGAGGCCAAAATAAGATCAAGTGGCCCTGAAAACCTGCGGTTATCATGAGTGGTAGAATAGGGCTTTGCCTGACTTTGAGATGCTTCAGTAGAAGGTGACTACACTTGATTTCTAATTGTTATGTTTCATCCTTTTTTTTTTCTGAGCCATTTATATTTATTGATCAGCTATTCCCTATGCTCAACACTTCCTGTTATCTTCCACTTTTTAGAATATATCATCTCATAAAATTAAAACTAGGGCACATTTTCAAAAATAGAATTTTCCAACTTATTAAACTATAAGGAACATAAGCACTAGTGAAATGAGCATCTCAACCAAGGCATTGCAGGTAATTGAGGTGGAAATATCTGTGAGGAAGAGATGATGATAATGAATGGTTGACTTGCGCACACACACACCAAGCAGTGAAAGACACCAGCAGCTGTGTCCACCTCTGAAGGATCTTTGGATGCATTTCCCCAGCTTAGCATCTCACCTCTTCAGCCTCTTCTGAACCTTGTTTGAGGGAAGGTGCTGGGGAGAGCTGTAATTCTTATTTATGCAGACACTAGCTATCTTTATAATTGTTTTCTATTTGCCTATTTACTTAAGTGTCCATTGGACAGCAGTTTCATAGCAGATGCTGCCGTTTTATGTTCTACCATCTAAAAAATCACCAATCTCAAGATACATAGTTTAACACAACACCTACTCTTTACTTTGTCAAATCTGTGCTTTAAGTCTTTGTACAGGATAAGTTTCCTATTAAACTACTAGTACTTAAACATTAGTTTATTCCTACTGACTTCTCTTTAAGCTGCTCTTGGTAGTAACCAGTCTAAGTGTATGGAGGAGGGGCTGTGTTAGACTTCAAGGATGATGTCTTTTTTTACTTCATGTAACAAGACTACATAAAAATATTTCAAAGTTAAAGCATACTTTTTGTTTTTATGACTTTGGTGAATAGTTTATACTTGATAGACTGTCTCTTTTACATCAATTTCTTTTAGAGGAGTGAAATTATACCTGAATATTTGTAAAATAAGTCATGCTAATGGTCTTGTTAATTCTAACTCGAAGTGCTGTAGAAAATACTTATGAGCAGCATATAACATAAAGGCTTTTGTGAGAAACCAGAGAAGTCTATGAGATAATAGTTTGATATGTATCAGTCTTTACTGTGGCTTTGCAATTTGCATTTTCCTCCCTAAACTACTATACTCAAGATATAGTTGAAAGAAAATGGCTATTTAAAGAAACTACAAATAATCTTTGAAAGCCTGAAGCAGAGGCCATCACTCTCTGCTCTCCAGTAGAATACATAAAAATGTACTTTTGAGAGACATTCTGTGCATCTTACGGAATTTTCATTTTTTGTGCTTGTCTTAACCACCTCTAAACTTTAAATTATTGCAGTACTTCTTATAACAGTGCTGAAACAAAGAGTATACTTGAGTCTCAACCAATTTAAAATTCAAGAAAAAAAATCCAGTTCTGAGAATATTTGGAGGTATTAATGGATTAAAGAATATTAAATGTTTACTGGATAATTTAGCCTCCCCAGGAAGAAAAATGAAAAACAAACAAACAAAAAATATGATCTATTGAATCACTCAAAGGATTTACCCAACATTTATTCATTGATCCCATGCTTTAACCCAGATAATCAGAGAAGTGCTAGGGAGCCGGAAACCAGTCAGAAAGACATGCTGTGTGCTTTTAGAAGCATATGGTCCAGTGCAGTGCTGCTCTGCTCTTAGCACTCAGGATTGTGGGTTGCTGGCCTCCACCTCCAGACATTCTCATCTGGGTGAGGCCTGAGAAGTTGCATATCCTATGAGCTTCCACTTGATGCTGATGCTGCCATTTGCAGATCACACTTTGCATAACCCTGGGGTCTGAGTGGTGTTGGGGGGCAAGGGGGAGGAGCCTGTGCAGAAATCTGTATCGCTAAAGGGCAGTACAGAAATGCCTTTTGCTCTTACATGTACACAGAAAAGGGTCAACTAGATCAGTTCTAGGGTAGAAGAAAAATGGCTGTGTTTTGAAGGATGCATTAGAATTATCTACTGAAGACTGGCTATGTCAGTTGGAGGGAGGGAGTCAGTCGGGATGAAGGGAATTGCAGAAGGGAAGCAGCTGGACGGATAGAATGACAAACAGCTAGGCTCAATATGGCTCAAGTCAAGGGTTCATGAGGAAGAACAAGCCTGCCTACTGTGTGCCAGGTATGGAGTAAGATAATGACCTGGGCAGGAACATGAAGCACTTCATCTACTAAGCTAAGTTAATCTGGCTTTTATCCACAGGATAAAACAGTGACATTGAAGAGATTTGAGATAGACCAGACAACAGTTTCCTGTTTTATAAACATTTTTCTGGAACTCAGAAGAATAAACTGGATCAGTCTTGAGACAGGAAGAAAGGTTAGGGCAGGGAATAACACAGACGAAGACCAAAGGGGCCAGGGGAATGGAGGGAAGAGAGAAGAATGAAGATTCTAGAAATGAGGGGAAATACCCAGGCTGCATGGCTGTCACATCCAGTTAAAAAGGGGCTTCCTCAAGTTGGAGTGAAACCTCTTGCCTTACATTTATGAGGGAGAAAGAAAACATTTTTACTCTACCTACCATCTTCTATAGGTAATTGGTTTCTAGGTACCCAGCCTTGGTTTTAAGATTATTTTAGGAAGAAGGGAAAACAAGAGTGTTGATATAGCAGACTGGTTAGTAACAGACTGGAGTGAGAAGCATGGACTTGAAGGTCAGCTCTAGCTGTGCGTGATGTTGGACAAGTTACTTAATCTCTCTGAGCCCATTCTCTCAAGAGAAACAATAATAGTAGTTGTGCCTTGCTCACCGGCTTATTCTGACAATTCAATAAATCAGCATTTCTAAAGCACTTACAACAGTACCAGGCAAACAGAAAGTGCCAGTAAGTGTTCAGTGAAACGCCACCAAGCACTTTTCCTCATATATGCCCTTATGAAAACCAGTTTACTCTTAGCTCACACACACTTTTAACAAATTGTCAATGCACACAGTTAAAAAGAGTAGCGTTGTTGCTGTCCCTTTAAATCGCTATGGTCAATAGCTAGGGAGTATATAAAACTACAAAGAGCTGTGTTGCTGGGGAATTCCCATATTTTAAACGAATGCCTAAGAAGTATTGCAGTGCTGCCATGTTAATAAGAGGCATGATGTAGATGGATTCTAGATATCAGATGCCTTCTGTGTTAGGATATTACCTAGATTTTTTCTCAGAAAATTGCTCTGTAAAAGCTGACTCGGAGAGCACATAACGGGTTTTTGAGAGACCTTTTGAAGACATTTCCAAGAGTCTATTTTGCAGGTAAAAGAATGACCCCTTTATGAGCTCTAGTTCTGCTACAGTTGAATAGGCTCTTTTTTCTTGGCCTGAATCTTAGACAATTTTGTATATAACCCCTTCTTAAAATAGTTTGGGATTAAAAAATCACTCTGTGGCTGAAAAGCAGGTTTGAACCTTGTTATGAGTGATGTGAATATTAAATGGACAGTTGTGTCCATCTAAGCAGACGGGTGTCAGAGGTACTGGTGACTCTGAGTCCATGTGCCCCCACTCTTGGTGGCACTTCACCTCCCTTCTGCTGCCCTCCCCGCAAATGCCCTTCATCTGCAGGCTCACCTTGTCCTGAGCCAGCGCTGGGGCCTCATTTGACAAAGGCCCTGGTTTCCTGGAGGTTCATTTCTGGTCCCTTGTTCTGGATGCTCTGTTTTGCAAACTAAGCTTTCAGGAGCCTCCCCCCCCCCCCCCCCCCCCAGAGATCCTCACTCAGGGGCAATCACTTTTATTTGAAGCCCAGAGTGGGTACCTGGGGATTCTGATGCACATGAAAGGTTGAGAACTGCTGGTGTAGGCAAACCTCCCGGAACCTTTACTCACACCCAGGGAACACCTAGCTTCCGCACCTGCTGGTGGTCCAGACATCAGTCTGGGGCTTGTGCCCTGAACCCATGAGCCCTGGACAAGATCACAGTCTGCATTAGTGGATGAAATAAACCAGGGGTATCTGAAGAACCAGCCTTGACTCCCTAACTTATTGATGTGACCTCTGCTTGTGGATTTCGCCCTTGTCAGACTCCCTGCACCCCAGTTCTCTATCTGCACCTCAAAAGCCCATATATGCAGTCCTTACGGCAGTGTCATCTTCCCAACTCAACTCTGCTTGACCATGTTTAAGTAAGTCCCAATCACTATTGGCTGGTCTCAGTGCCTGCCATGTTTGGGACTGATTCTGTGCCCTGTCTCTAACCCTTCTACTTCCTTCAGACATGCGCTGACCCTGTCCAATAGACCTTCAGGGGCTCCTCTTATAGCCTCCACACACTGGCTGAAATTTCTGCCCACTGGTCTTGATGGAGCCTCCTGTCCAGCCTATTCATAGCCCCCACTCCCTGTTCTTTTCTTCTTACCTGGAACCTGACCCCCAGAATAAAATACATTTGTGACAGCCCTCGGTTGCCCAAATACCTTGTAACAAACACATGAAACCCCAGTAGCACCCAGCAGTACCTTTAAGCTCCCACATCTAGGAACATCTGGAGCTTGTCTTGGGAGCCCCGCGGACCTGACCGGGCTCACTCAACGTGGTGAGGGTTGGCAGCCTTTGGTTGGGTGATTTTGCTCTGATTGTCTCTCATCCTAGATGAGGCGTAGTTTCATGGTGATGGCCAAGGCACAAGAAAATCACTTGCAACAGGAGGAAATGTGAAAGATCTCTTGGGGTTTTGGTTCAGAACCTGCACACCCTCATTTATGCTGTAGTCTATTGGCTAAAACAAATCATAAGCCACCCAAATGCAAAGGGTTAGGATGAGACTGTTCCCATTTACTGAGTAGCAATGCAAAGTCACATGGCAAAAGGGGTGTGTGGTATTGGAGTCATTTTTGGCACCAGGGAGCCACAGCATTTCACTTGAGTGTTGGAGATGCCTCCAGTAGACACTGCGTTCCTTCTGAACCTGCACCCTGCATTCAGTGCCACTTAAAGTTACCCACAGAGGATCTACCTGCTCCCAAAGGCATCAGTGAACATGAAGATTTCACTGAAGATTCTTATAGGGAGGAGGAATCGCTCTCATGCAGGATAAACTGCCCAAATATCCATCTAGCAGGTCCCCTTTCCCATGTAACTAGTCTGTTCTGCTAACAAGTGTTTCTTCTTGGTTCCAGACCCCCAGGCACAGCTGTATCTTCTGATTAGGACCACATCTCACTCCCCAGCTCCAGCTCCTCAACCTGGAGCCTTCACTTCTATTACGTTTGTCCTTTACATGACTCCCACTCTCATAGAGCATGCTCGTACAGTGTCCCTCCAAAAAGCAGGCCCTAGTGCAGCAGGGAAATATGGTGGAAGTGGGTAGGAAGCAACCTCCCCTTTCTGTGATTCTTCATCATCATTAAGGCAACACCCTTAGGAAGCCTTAGATGGTCCGTGAGCTTCTTCTAGGTACAGGAAGGTAGGGAGAGACTAAGTGTTGGCTCTTAGGAAGAGAAGAGGGAGATGGACTTTGATATAACAGCTCAGCCACCCCCTTGGGCCAGGGGAAAGTGGAAAAAAAAAGGGGGGGTTGGCCAAAGAAGGGAGAAATGATGGGGTGTCAGGTAAGCCAAAACCCTCACGCAGCTTGTCTAATGGAAGCTTCTCTCCCACTTCCTCATCTCTTCAGGAATCCCTGACCTGGGACCAACCCCCCCTGTCTGACCTGAGGAAGTTCAGTAGGTGGAAAAGTTTAGGGCAAGTCCACTAGCCAGTGATCTGACCACATCAGCTGTTCTAAGGTCTGTTTGACAGGGACTGGATTTTGTGACTGTACCATTGAGGCCTCATCAGAAACAGGAGGTTTCTTATGTGACCTTTCCAACACAGCTCTATGACCTCACACATGCCTTGGTGTGGCAGGTCTGAACTCCTGGTCTTTGGGGAAATATGGCCATGCTCTTGATCCTGCTTTTTGCCCACAGTACAGAAAGTTTTAACTGCTGGAATGTCTTGGATCTTGCATTCCTTACTGAGGAATCTATCTTGTTTACTGTTTCAGAATCCTGACTGCTGAAAGAGAAGCTTAATCACTCTGCTCCTTCCCCAAATTTCACACTTACTTGCTAGGAGGTTTATCAAGAATAAAAAAAAAAAAAAATTAAAAAAAAAAGGCAGCCCAAGCCACTTCATTTGCTCACACTTTTAACATTTATTTTCCTTAAATACCCAAAATAGAACAGTTGTGATACACTGTAAATATGTCCTTGTTTACCAATTAGTGTTTTTACTTCTTTAAAAATAAATTCCAGAGTAATGGGAAAGATGAACCAAAGGACATATGCATATATGCATAGCCCATGGACACAGAAATGACAGTGCGGTGAAGGCCTGGGGAGGGGCTGCTTGGAGGGGGTGCTGTAATACTGTCAACAATAAAATAACATTCCATCATTGTAGGTGTAGTTTGGTTGGAGGTAATATTCAGTGTGAATGAGACATGGTGGCATCCCGGGTATTGGCTCTGCCATCCACCCCAACCAGAAAACAGGGCTGAATGAGAGCATCTCCCAGGCCAGACCTCCTCCCAAGAACAGAATGTGAAAATTCCTCACTCCTTTCTTCTCACCTCCCTGTACAGACAGCTCCCCAGGAGAGCATAGCCCAGCATGGTGACAGCATCCATCTCTAACAAGACTCCAGGGTGCATTCTGACTACATGTGTAAGAAAACGTTATTCGGGGTTTAGATGTTTTTGGTGGGTTTCATTGCCATTCTTTAATATTACACTTACTTAGACAGGGTTCAGAAGTCAGAAAGGAAATGAACTGAGTTCTTCCCTGTATTCGCAAAGAAACACCCATGTTTTCATGCTCAGTTGTTAGATTGATAAAACCCGATTTCCAAATATGCAACTCACCTTGGCCTCCAACTCCGACTCAAGAAAGCTTCAGAACTGAGCATGAAGGTGACTAGAAATAGCATAGCTCAAAGTAAACCAGGGAAGGGAAGAAAAGGGGAGAGATCGAGCCTGCTCACCATTTCCTCTGAGATGCAAAGTCTTTGGAATGAGGAAGAAGGACCTTTGAGTAAGGAACTAATGTTCGATAGTGACATGCCACTGTGGTAGGGGAAGTGGCTCTTAGAACTTCCTGATCTGCCATCTGTACTCTGTAAGAGCCTTTGTAGGTTTGCTAAGCCTTTTACTGGAGCCCAGGTCTGGAGCTTTTCAGGTTCTGGGCCTCCAAATAGAGCTCTGAGTACATTCAGCCATTCGGGTTTGAGGAGTGAGCACTAGTCATTCAGGTTTGAGGAGTGAGGTAGGAAACCAGGATATCCTAGACTCTTCTCCAGGAAGTATTGCCCTTAGGCCTTGTTGCAGCTGAAAAGATGGACAGGCTCTGCCTTTTGCCAGGAAAGAAACGAGTCTTGCTCATGGTGGCCTCAGAACTCTCTGGAGTCCAGAGGATGTTGTCAACATCTTCTTACTATTCTGCTATGCTCAGACCTCAGGCTAGGTGAAGTCAACCTCACATGGAGAGCCAGAGGTCTTCTTGGCTTGCATGCATGACTTACTCCTTTCCTACACTTCCTGCCTCAGTGGAGTCATCCTACTGCTGCCCACTGGCCTCTAATGATAGCCCTTGGACTTGGGCAATCCATTTATTTCTTTTACCACTCCTTCTCCATACTCATCAGCAAAGATGTCAAAAGTGAGGAAGCTTTTCTCTTGCAGAACTGCCTTCACCTCACAACTAAAAGACCAATTCACAACAGGTGGGAGAATAGGGAGGGACAAAGCAGGTAGACCATATTGTCACAGTGTTGAAGATGGGTGGGAACAAATTGATGAATGTGAACAGATTCCTGATCCCTGACCCATAGACAAGAAAAGACAAGGCAAGTGGTGTCTTAAGCCTAAATAAAATAACCCCTTTGTCAGGATTTGCCATGTGACTGCCATTTACACAGGGGCATTGCAGTCTTCCCAAACTCCCACTAAGACTTCCTAGTTAGAAAAACAAATTGTGGTGTGTGGCCAGAATGCAATCTTTCCCAGGTCATTATCAGAGCATGTCTCTTGTCAATACCATGCCTGGCTGGGAGCAGCTCTCAGAATCACTTAGTTTCTCTTGTCAGAGGAAGCTTTTTAACTGCTTCCCGCTGTCCTGTCATTTAGTGCTAACCCCAAAAGGCAGTGTTAAATTGATGTCATCTTTCCAATTTCATCCCAGAAGTATTTCCCTTTCTGGGTAACAATGGAAACATTTGCACAATAATCGGGGAGAAGAGTGGCCAAACATGAATGCTGTGTGAAAACTCCTGGCTGGGATGAAGGCATTCGTTTATCAGCAGGCCCCCATCCTTCCGGATGACACAAAGAAGAAGAATGACTTTTCATTCAGGTAGCAGGATCAATAAAGAAAATAAAAGCAAGCCCAAACCAAGAAGAAACCCATTGCCTTTAGTCAAGAAGCGGTTTTGATTTGAGACTATTGTAGAAATACCCCCAAACACACAACTGAAGGGAATGTTGATAATTGTTGAACTGGATGATGGATACATGAGTCTCTTTGTACAACATATGTTTGTGTATGTTTGAAAATTTCCATAATAATAATTATTTTAAATTGTGGTAGGAATTGGATCAAAGAGTTTATACATGTCATATAGTTCCTAGGCAAAGACCAATTTTCCCCTAAATTAATTTGCAATGCAAGCAGGACTCATTCCAATAATTCACAGCTGGAAACATGTTTGAAAATAAAAATGGTCTATTTTAGATACACATGTGAACAAAGGGTTCTCTGGGATCAGCCCACCTCTGGCATCATGTAATAGAAACTAACGTTTTCACAAATGCTAGACTTTAAAGCTTAAATTATGCATCCTCCTAAATGCAGGGATTGCTATTTTTTTTAGCTGCTTAAATGAAAACTCCTACTTCATAAAATTCCTAATTAAATGGGGAAAGCATTCTAAATTCTTGATCTTTGTTCATTATATCTGGGAGAAGCCTGGATGTTCAGATCATGATTTCATTAGGGCATTCTTACAGTTCCCCTGGTGGCCACATAATCTAATTTTAGCAAATTTTAATTGCAAGTGCAATGAGGGCTTATGCGACCTGGAGTGGAATCAGATCTTCTGGCTTCTGGAAGCAGTACCACTGTCCACTCCACACCAGACATTTAGTCATGCCTGTCTCTAATATTTGCAGAACCAAGAGCAATTATACTAATCGCTACTTATGTACTATATGGGTAAATAGTAAACATTATAAGTCAAGCTAACATTGACTTATATGTATATATATATATAGAACATAAATAAAATATGTTCTAACATTCTACTTTTATAAACATGACTTCATAGCAACTTGGAGGACCAGGTTCAAATATCAAATTCTTAGCCCCTCTCAGTTCTTCACTAGGGAATGGTGGCTGAGGAGAGAGTGCCTGGCAAGTGGGACCCTGCCCATAGCTCATACCCTTTCTCTTATAACCCATGATTTTATGTCTCTTCAGCCCATACATTCGATTCTGTCCATCCCAATGCAACACCAAAGAGTTACCTTTTGGCTTGGCCACCCTTGGTAGGTCGGCCTTTCCTCATGAGTAAGTGGGCTTTAGGATACGAAGACAGAGAATTCCAGGATCCCAAGAACCACATACAGAGATTGAAGCATGTTTTCTAGGTGGGCATGTCTCCTTAACTAATATACAAGGGTTTAAGAGCATCCATGGGAAAGAACTTTGTCACCTTCTCTTCTATTAGGCCCCAAATGCTGGGAGTGTTTCCCAGGGATCAGTATTGAGCCCTGTTATCTTTCCTTTAGTGCATTTGACCTGAGTGATCTAATTTGATTCCATAGTTTTATATGCCTCATTCATTCATTCATTCAACAAATATCCGCATTTTTAGGTACTAGGGATACAGGAGTGGACCAATCAGGAGAAAAAAATTCCTATGTCACAAAGCTTATTTTCAAGAGGGGAGACTGATGATGAGAAAGATGTGGCAGTTTTAAGTATATTTCCAAATTCTTTGGCACTCCATCTAAACCAAGGTAAGATCAATGTCCACTCCTTTGAACTTGGGTGGTGCATGGAGCCCAGTGGAAGTGATGCTGTGTGACTTCCTTAGGCTAGGTCATCAAAGGTCAGGAATTTGGTTACTGGAAATGCTCACTCCTGAAGCTCTACATGGTCATGTAAGAAAGAGACTACCCTAAGGCCATAAGTTGGTGTTCTTGTCAACATTCCCAGCTGAGTCAGTACTTTAGCCCAGGCATGAGGCATGGGATTGGAAATGGTTACTTCAGGCCCAGCTGTTCCAGGCCCCATTGTTTAAATCACCTCCAACTGAGGCCCCAGGCATCAGGAACCATCAAGAATGTGCTCACTGGGCATTTTCTAATAGTGATCTTCCAAATCTATGAATAGGATAAAATGAATATTGTTCACTATATTTGGACAAGGTGTATATTGACTTCTACATTTATGTCTCCCATTCACACCTGACTTTCAAAATAAAAGTTTTCATTACCACTACCCCTCCCAATAAAAAACAAAACAAACAAACAAAAAAAACTTGCTCATCTTCTCAAACTTAGTAAAAGTCACAGCTTCCAATGTAAATGCTAAAGGCAGAGTCATCCTGGCTTTTCTTCCCATTGCTTCCCATATTAATCCATTAGCAAATCCTGCTGTTTTGACATTGAAAATATTCTCTCATCTGTCCCTTTCTCCTCAACTCCATTACCCGAATGCTAATCCTAAACATCATTGTCTCTTGCCTGAGATATCCTCTAACACATTTCTTTGCATTCAAACCTAGTCCATTTTTTGTTCAGACGCAGGCAGTAAGATACTGCAAAAACATAAATAAGAATTTTGGGTCAGGATGGTGCTGTGAGTGAACACTTTGAGGTTTCAATCTCCTCCTCTAATTCTATAAACAAAGAGCAATGAAGGTTATATATTAGAAGTGAAAAATTGAAAAGGCAAACCTAAGATTAAATACAGAATAATCATGTCCAGGAAAAGGAAATGGAGCAAAACATATCACACACACACACACACACACACACACACACACACACACACGGTGGTTGAATGTGACAGCAGTTCAACAGTTCCAACATTGCTGTTTTAGGGTCTCAAAACAAGCAGTAGGTCATGGAAAGATATAATTGCTCCATGAGAGAGTTGTTCTGCAGAGCTCCCTGACTAAAGTCATAGACTGGGAGTGGTTTCCCAAACTCATAAAGGAGGTGGAAAAGACCCACCCTATTACTGTCTCTCATTATAGCTCCTGGAATGTTTAGGCCCTGTGAAGTGGATGGAACAGACATAGCTTGAGACCAAGAGCTGAGCCAACTCCCACTCAGTCTGTACCACCATATGAGATCTATTTCTGAATTGTGGGAGCGGAGGTCCAGGTGAAGGCAACTATAAAAATATTAAATAGGGAGGAAGACCGAAACAAGATGGTGGCCTAGGCAGCCTTCTAGGCTGCCACCTCATCAACAATTTGGAAAAAAAACAACAGCTAAAATCGAAAGGTATTGCACCAGACCCATAGGAAAGCTGGCGAAATGGGAAGGCTCCAACTAGACACCAAGCAGGGCACCGCTGCTGCTATGTGGAGTTTAAAAATACGGCAAAACTGGACCTGCCGGAGCTGCTGTCGCTGGGAATGAGGGAAGCCAGACCTCGCTCCACCCCGGGGCCCAGGGACCAGGCCAGCCCACCAGCCACCTTGGGAACCAGGGAGCTTACATGAGACCTCCACCACGCCTTCAGCTCCTGCCCTGACGAGAAGCCTCCCTGCCCGCAACCATCCCTGCACACAGCTGTCCCAGCCCACCCCACCGTGTTGGTGAGGAGTTGGCGTGGCGTCTCCAGGCCCGCAGCCAGCTCGGCTTGGTCTCCGCACATGCCCTGCTGGTGGGGAACTGGCACGGCGCCTTCCATTTGCGACCCCGGCTAGTCCTTCCTCTGGCCGCTGCATGGCCAGGCCGAAGCTTCCACCACTACCGCCATGTGGATTTTAAAACTACATTGGAAATTGAGCCACAGGAGCTACTGTCGCTGTTGTACCCGCAGCCGCCCCCGAGAATGGGAATCCACCGAAAACAGAGCTCACTACACCCCGGGCTCAGAGAGAGTGTGGCTTCAGAACTTAGCCTCTGCGTCCACAGCAGCTCCGCTCCCGCACCAAAGGAGACACCATTGAGGGCAGTCTCTTTGCCCACAGCCATCTCAGCCCACCCACAACCTTCCCAGCACACCTGCCGTGCTGGTGAGGAGATGGCGCAGCGCCTTCCGTTAGCGGCCCAGGCGAGTCCTTCCTCTGTCGCCACATGGCCAGGCCAAAGCTCCCACCACTGCCGCCATGTGAACTTTAAAACTACAGTGGAAATTGAACCACAGGAGCGACTGTTGCTGCCGCCACCGCCACCTGACACCACCGCCGCGAATAAAGGAAATCCACCAAGAACAGAGTTCACTACGCCCCGGGCTCAGGGAGTAGGCGGCCTCAGAACTTAGCCTCCTCGTCCGCAGCTGCTCCGCTTCCACACCAAACGAGACACCTTTGGAGGCGGTCTCCCCGCCTGCAGCCATCTCAGCCTGCCTGCAGCCGTCCCAGCCTGCCCGCCATGCTAGCGAGGAGCTAGCGCGGCGCCTCCAATACATGACCCCAGTGCCCCAGAGGGGCCATGTGCCCCAGGTGAGCCGTGTATCCCAGGGGGCTGTGTGCCCCGGGTGAGCCGTGTGTTCCAAGGGGGCCAGGTGTCCCGGGTGAGCTGTGTGTCCCAGGGGAAGCAGTGGGACCCGGGGGGAGGGGCGGTGAGAACCAGAGGAGGAGCAGACTCTATTCGAGTAGTCCTGAGATAGTCACCATAAAACAAGCAGACTGCCAAATGAGGAGCGGATTCTATTCATGTGATCCTGAGATAGTCACCATAAAACAAGCAGATTGTCAAATGACAGCGGGGAGGGGAAGGAAACCTGGGGGGAGATAAGAGAACAACTGAAGGACTGGTATGCATGAATATAAGTACAACCAATGAACACAGAACTCTGGGGAGGGAGGGCATGAATGGGAGGTGGGGGGGGGGACAATGGTAAGCTATGTACACATATAATACCTTAATTAAAAAAAAAAAGAAAGAAAAAAAAAAGAAAGATAACAAACCAATATATATATTAAATAGGGTTACGCACAAAATAAAGTTGGTATGCTTTGGGAGAGAGTCTCCCATTTAAAATAAGCCCATAAAGTTACAAATCCCATATACATGAAATAATTTAATGCTAAAAAGATAATGAAACAAAAAATCAGAATGTAAATTCACTCTTAGAAGATTTATGTATCAGTTAGGTATTGTTATGTAACAAATCACCCCAATGCAATTGCTTTAAGTCATTAGGTTTATAAAATACTAGAGGCCCGATGCACTAATTTGTGCATGGGAGGCTCTCTTGGTCTGGCTGGCGATTGGGGAAATTGGGGTCATCAGGGCCATCTAGCCCAGTCCAGGGGAGGGACCGCAGGCAGTTGGTGGGCTATAAGGTTGACAGGCCACAGGAGGTTGGCTGTAGGAGTGCATTGACCACCAGGGGACAGCTCCTGAATTGAATGGTCATTGCACATCATAGCAACCAGTTGACAGGTCATTTGGTCTACCTGTTGTAACAGTCGCTTAGGCATATATATATATATATATATATATATATATATATATATATATTCCAACAAATATTTTTAGTATCATTAAGACCTAACTGTAAAATAGATCTATCTTATTCTTGCTAGAAAGGGAGTAAGAATTTATGAATCAAAATCAAGTTTCAGATGTATGGGGATACCACAGACAGATTTGAAGGGTGGGGCATTTGAAGCCATATTACAAAAATGTCACTGTGGGGCAAGAAAGGAAAACAAAGTTGCCATAAGTAAAAACAAATTACTGGTCATTCTCTGCAACTGGGCTGCATGAGGGGAGCAGAAGTGTTAGGTTTAGTGTAAAAGCCCCAACCAGTGTAGGTTCCTTTGCACTATGCTTATGAGGGAGATGTAGGCTAAAAGTGAAAATATATTTCACTAAGGGGCCTCACAGTTTCTTCTACACACAGCACTCAAGCATGCATACATGTGAAGAGAAAGAGAATTCCTTTCATTCAGCCAGAGAGGTGGGCACCAGAGTTCAAGGAGTGGCTGGTGCCTCTGAGAACGTGACCCACTGAAGCCTGTTCAGCACCAGGGCATTTGGAAGCATCTGGAGGTGGAGGAGCAGGTGGCAGTGGCAGCAACAGCAACAGCAACAACAGGTGCCCAGGACAGGTCTGAGCATAAAAGGCTGAATGGACCAATAAGGTGAGAGGGACAACTGCAAGTGACAGAAGCGGAGATTATAAAAAATTAAACATGAGACAAGATTAGCCTCTGCCTACTCTGGTAAAGCTAGAGAGAGATAAATAAAGAAATAAGGAAGGGATAGGCTGAGATCTTACCAGTTGGCTGGCTGTGGTAGCCAAAGATAGCCAATGAATTTGTGGACTTTAGGGCAAACATTTTTTTTTAATTGGAAAGGGAGAGAGAGAGAGAGAGAGAGAGAGAGATTTGTTGTTCTACTTATTTATGCATTCACTGGTTGCTTCTTGCATGTGCCCTGATCAGGGGTCAAACCCACAGCCTTAGTGTATTAGGATAGCGCTCTAACCAACTGAGCTTCCCAACCAGGGCAGACTTTTGAAGTAGTATTCCCTTGGACTTCAAGCTGTTGAAGCCAAGAAGACCTTCAGATAATACAGGAGACTGATCTGGATAAAACATACAGTCCTTTGAGCAGTCACTTGGAGATCTAAATCTGTAAAATCATTTGTGGTAGTCAGCCTCCAAAATGGCCTACAATGATTCCCATGTCTGTGGGATTCTATGCACATTGAATGAGCTCATCTGTGAAACCAATAGGGTATCACACAAATAAAGGTGTGATTTTTAGTGCCTAGTCATAGGAGACATCACAGCTTCTGAGCTACCTTTCCGGATCCCCGACTCTAGGGGAAGCCGGTGGCCATGTGGTGAGGGCACTCCAGTCTTCTTACGGAGAGGCCCACGTGATGAGCAATTGTGTCCTGATACCAGCCTTGTGAGTGAGCCCTATTGGAAGCCAATCCTCCAATCAAACTTTCAGGTGACGGCAGCCTCAGTCCACATCTTAACTTCAACCTCATAGAGATCCCAAACCAGAACCACCCTGTTAAGTGGCACCCAGATTTCTGACCCACAAAAACTGCATGTATTAATAAATATAATAATAATTGTTTTTAAACGGTTACATTTTAGGGTAATTTTTATGTACCAAGTGATAACTAATACAGATTTTGTCACTAGAAATGAGGTCAGACAAAAGATCCTTTAGAGATTTTTAAAATGTGCCTTCTCACAGATCCTATAGATTCAGAATTCTCATGGGTTCCAACTCCACTAGAATGAGGACTCACTCTGCTTTAAGTGATGCCAGCAGGCTAGCCAGGGCTTGTAAACATGAGGGTGACAGGAATCCAAGAGAGATAGAGAAAACTTACACAAGCACTTTCAAGCCTCGACTAGTGTAAATTTCCTGCTTCCCAATTGGTGAAAGAGAATCACATGTCAAGGCACAGAGTCTCCTGGGAGGTGAATACTCAGGGGCATGGATATGGGCAGTTATGACAAATTGGGGTTATTAATACAGTTAATGTACCTCAACAATCTACTGAGGTTGCTTTAAATATGTCAAGCTACAGAAAAATGTTCAGGATAAGAAACCTCATATTCACATGCCTCTATTTTCCACCAGTTTAATCTAATCCAATTTCCCTTAAATTTTAATGAGGGATTCCTTAAATGTACACAAATTTTTTCGTGTTAAATCCTCTGAAATCTTTTTGGCCAGTTCTCACACCCTTAGAGTTACCCTCTTTCATCAGTTGCCAGAGGTTTCCCCTAAGCTTTGATATACTGTCTAGTAATGAAAGCTTGACTGCTTACAAATACTATTTTGAAAATGCCATTAAATTATTTTCTTAGGACTTCAGATCACTTCTCCAAACACACATTCCTTAGCTCTTTTTCTTCCAAAAGCAGAAGATAAATTCAAAACTAAAAATGTAGAGTGTCTGTAGGCAGTAAATCCCAAGATTATCTTTTCTCCAATTGGAAAAAAACACACAAAAAAACCCTCTACGCCCCTTCCCTTAATGGTAATCCTTTACCCTTTGAAGTCCAAAGGCCACTACTGATTTTGTGCAGGATGATTCCTTTGCAGCATTAACACTTGTTGGGTTAGCATGCTTACATTACATGTGATTTCATTTTTAAAAGTTTAATTTATGGATGCTTTTAATCCCTTTCCAGTTGCATTTCAAAAAACTTAGAACAAAAAAGTTAAAAAGCATATTTAATCAAAATGTGATGTTGTTATAACTTAACTGCAACCACCACTACAACATGGTTTCATCACACTGATAAGTATTTCAGAGGAATGCCTTGTTACGAGGCACCTGGATTAAACACTGTGTGAGTTACAGGCCTTGCAAGTAGGAAAATACGCCCTACTTAGTGCGGTCAGCTCTCTCCTTGGAAGGCTTCTGAGCTTCAAAGGCTTCGGATTTGATCTCGTAACATTTTTTATGTGGAGTCTGAAAAACCATTAGTACTTAAAAATTGACATTGGTGGATTTGATGCTGTGGTTTTCAGATGCTGCGGTTAGTGACTTGCAATTTTGTTGAGACAGGACATTTAATCTGAATATGCTGTGGTGCTGATTTCTGGGTAAGAGTCACTCCACCCAGTGGGGCTACCTCATCATCTCATTACATCATCACCCACCTGGGGCCTCTTTTGCAGTCATGGTAGTAGATAGGTTGTTTGCCCCATACAGTTGCCTCTATTTCCACTCTCTACCTTTCTCCTATCTCCTTCCTAATAATCCTTGATGCTCTTTTAGATTTCCACTTTTAATTCGCCATTACAGTTCAAAGAGAATTGGATTAGATCCAACCTTAGTGATTGGCTTAGGGGTGATCAGGACCTTTGAACAATACAATCAAGACAACCTTAGAAGATCATTTAGCTATTGCTATGTAATGAACCACCCCAAAACTTAGTTGCTTTAAACAATAAGTATTTGTTATAATGCTACAAGTCAGCTATGTGTGGTTTTTATGATCTCAGATGGGCTTACCTGTGTGTCCATTGTCAGCTGCAGGTCAGGAAGTGATTCTATTACAGAAGCTAGACTCTGTCATGTGTATGAAAATTGGTTGGCTGCAGTTGGTCTAGGTTGGGTTCAACTGACATTGCTTGTCCCTGCTCCCTGTGGTCTCTCATTGCCTATGAAGGGAGCCAAGGCTTGTTCTTACTTTACCGTGGTGATAGGATTTCAAGTGGGCATTAAAATGTATGATTTTCTTGCGGCCTTGGCTCAGAACTAGCACCTTGTCTCTTGTACCATATTCTGTTGGCAAATATAAGTCATTAGCCCTGCCAAACTCCAAGGGGCGAGGACATAGACTCCACTGCATAATGAGAGGGACTACAAGCACACATTGCAAATGGCATGGTTTTGGGGACAGGTGGAGAATCAGGGCCATTTTTATAATTAGTCTACTACAGCCAGAGTGAAATGCCAAGCTCAAGATGGACTCTCTCTCTATGTCTGTCTTACTTTTGGATATGAACAAGGGAGTAGATGGAAATCTTCAGAGAAGCTGGCAGCCTTCATGAGGGAAGCCAGTCTGAGGACAAGGACAACCTACAGGGGAAAACAGGATCACAAGAATCACAGAAGCAAAATGCCACAGCTATGATGCTCATGTGGCCATCCTAATCATGCCAGGACTTACCCTGGACTTATAGATACTTATGCCAGTATATTTTAATATCATCTCAGCCTATGTGATTGTAATTTTCTCTTTGAAATGAAAGACACCTAAGTTATATTGCTCCCTCTTCCCCCCAAGAAATTCTCTGGAAGTGAAGATAATGCAAAAATTGGTAAAATACTGTCTTAGCAGAAAGTCCAAGTTTCGTATGAATTAAAGAGTGAAATATCTTCTTCAACAAAAATTCACATCTGTGACTCTAATCCTATATTTATGGAATATTCAAGAGTCTGAAAGGGTAACTTAAATTTTTTAGTTATAATTTCAATCTCTTATGGAAAAAATTACATGTTTCAGTAGACAGTTACTTAAGCTGTTTTTTTTTTAATTATGTATTTCTTTTGAAATTTTCTCTCAGTTTACTTTCTCTTTATTCCCACCAGTGAAGATTTGTTGCCTTTGTGTTCTATGGCTTATATTAAAACAACTACTGGCATGTTGAATATGCTTTTCTTAAACTATACCCAATCCTTCATGATTCCAACAAAAATTTCTAGGGGGCATTGAACTCATATCCCTTTCATCCAGTTTGTAAATTATAGCTTTAATAGTATTTGAAAATTTGTAGACTCACAAAGGACCTTGGAAGATAACTTTTCAAAATATGGAGTCTCTACTCTATTTGCATTCAAACAATGAATGGATATATAAAGCTTAGTGTAGTCACCCTTGGCCAAGTAATATATTAATAGTTTCAAGTTCCAGTGGAAAGAACCTTGGGAAGAAGCCCAGATATATAGCTTCTAAACCTAGGTGTGCTGCTGAATGGCTGTGAAGCATGAAGCAAGTCACATAAGGACTTCCTAGGACAGTTTTCTTGTTAATTAACTCACAATCACTCATCACCTTCATTTATTTACTGACCTCAGCAAGTTTAAGTAAAAAGTCAGAAGAATTACTTTTGACTAAGTTGAACTCAAGATACAAGACATTTATAATACAGTATTACCATCAACAGTAGCAGTAAAGTTGTGTGATACAACTCTGAAGACACAGGGTGCCATCTTCACTCTGCTGTGATGGGAAATCAAACATGGATGCAAACACTCCAGAAAACAGTGGGAAATCATATCAATCTCAGAACTACCTTAATTTTCAGGAAGAAAGATTACTTTGATAGAAAAGCCACCCCAAATTTTGAATCAAATGTGTTAGGCCTACTCTAGATAAAGTTGTCAATGTTTCAAAGACAAAGAACTAATATCAAGGGATGTCAGAGAATTTTCACATTAGCTTAATAATTTAGAAGTTTCCACCTAAGCAGGGAAGCCATGTACAGCTATACAGTTTGTGTTTTGCATAATATCATGGAATGCTATTTACATAGTCTATGATGTGAATGGCTCCCTCATGCTGATATGCACAACATATACCTCTATATGTAGCATCCTTGCTCTGCTTTGTATCATTCATTAATTGGGTTGACATAGGTCATCTCCAACTTCAAAAGCTGTGCATCCATTTGTCCTGGCTATTCATTTTTCCAGCATAAGTTTTTCCACATAAAGAAAAGGGGAAAAGTAGGGCTGGGACATAATTTTCTTTAGTTGCCCCAAACCTAAGAGCTCAATACCTAAGGTCTTTTTTCATCAAGCCTTTCCCATTAGGCATGACAATAGAAAACTGGAAAAGGGGAGGGGCAGCCTCTATCTGAAATCAACCAATCAGCAATTCCTATCTTGGGCTGTCAGCAGCCAAATGCATGCAATTGTTCTTCCTAAGAACCCAGCAAAGATTATGTTTAAATGTTCATCAAGCCTTTCCCACTATGAATTAATTAGTTCCACTAATACCTGTCATTGCTTATGTAGTTTCTTTGCCCCATTCTTTTTATTTCACCCACTCTTATAGAATGTTGTCCTTCCAGATAATAATAATAATAATGATAATGATGATGGAAAATGTTATCACTTACTGAACACTTACCCAGTGCTCCCATGGTAAGGGAATTGACACTAAATTGGTTAGATCAGAATTGACATAGGAGCCAGGAATTGTTGTCTCCAGAGCCTTTGTTCCAATTTCTCTCACTGGGGATTTCATAAGTCTACCTTGGCTTCAGGAGAGAAGAGAACGAGCTCTGAGCACATGGGCAGTGGGACAATCTATTAATGTCTTTCCTTCAATATGGTATTCCTTACGTATTAGGTCAACAATGAAGTAAAAGAGAAAAAGAGTAGAGTGAGTGGCCAGTGAAAGTTCTCAGTCTCTCCTTGTTTGTGTCAAGTTACTCACTCTGAGTCCCAACTTGCCTCTCACAAGTCCTCCTGCCATAGAGAGCAGGTCAGTGACAGGGCTGGATTTTATTCCATTTAGTACTCACACTGCCTTTGCACTTGGCCATACACTCTGCTTCAGCCAATGAGATGGTAGCAGAAGGGACATGAACATGTTATGCCCAGATTTCAAGATCCCCAAAGACCACCAGGGAGCCAAGTCCCATGCAAAAGCAAAGAGCCTTTATTAGCTGGTGGGGTGAGCGACTAGCCAGGCAACTGCTCTGCCATTGTCTATGCAGGGAGACCAGAGAGCAGAAACGACCTTTTGTGTAGGACCACTTTTAAGCCCATTAACCACATCCTATTTTTGCAGAACAAGTAACCAAGACAAAACAGTTTTTCCCAAGCAATGTCAGAGTCATGCCATTGATGACCATGTTGTTCACAGGGTCATCTTGTTCTTTAGAAAGCTGAGAGTGATCTATGAAAGAAGGCCTACATGATGGGAAGGGGCCACGAGACCGTATCTCAAGGCCTGGCCTGGTTTCAGCACTGACAACTCCATCTGGGACATAGTCCATGGTCTCTCTGGAAGCATGTTAAAAAATTCCCACTCTCCAACAAAGAGAGACTTGAAAAGCATGTATTTCTAGTCATCTCTTTAATCCCTACTACTGCTCAGAGAACAAAACCTGCTGGAGACAACTGGGAAATGCATGGGATACAAGCAAGCCATCTTAGCTGAGGCCTTCCTGGAGCCCCCAGATCCCAGAGGGCCAGTTAGCAGACTAGGACATGAGGAATCCATGCTGAGATTAGCTGAGCCCAGATTGACAGAACCACCCATCAACCTATGAAAAATAATAAATATCGACTTAAATTTAGAAGTTTCTTGGGTTGGTTATATAGCAATGGATAACTGATACAGTTATCATGGGTTGAAATGAACTTTAGTCATCTAAGTATCTTCCCCAAGTGGCCATTGGATGCACAGATGTTTTATGGGAACAAGCTGCATAGTATTTTCAATATTCACCTAAGGTCACCCATACAGCCCATGCCTTTACTGAGGCTGCTCTTTGCTTATGTCAGCATAGTGTTTGCTTCCCCGGACCCTGACCATTGGCTGATATTCACTGTCCACCCAGCCTGCATTAAGGTTTTGCCTCAGAGTTAAGATCAGCATATTTGCTGAGGCACTCACTTCTGCTCACAGCCTTGACTCCATGAATACATCTATTCACCTGTGGATAAAGCCTTCTTGTGAGCCCAGCACCTTAGCCTTAAAGCCACCTACCTGGATTATAACGCTGAAGAAAAAACAAGCCCCATGGCCAACTTAGATATCTGTAACTTGCTGTGTTCACAAGCCCATGTTTATGCCACAGACCCATCCCAAGCTTCTCCATTTGTTACTGTGCCCCACCAATTACACTTCCTTGATGTTCCCCCAGGTTCCTGGACTAGTTGCTATGTTTTTTTTTTTCGTGGATGGAGGGTGGGGGAACAAAGAGTATCCCTCCTTTTCACCCAAGTTTTGAATCAACTGAGAAATAGGATTTTAAAAATTACAGATGAAGGTGTTTTTTGTTTGTTTTTTGTGTGTGGGGGTTGTTTGTTTGTTTGCTTTTTAGGAAAGGTGGAAATTTATTGAAGAACAAATATAGACTCCCACATGGAGAGAGGAAAAGAGTCCCACAGAATGGACTCCCACGTAGGGAGGGGGAAAGGGTCCCCCAGATGAAGGTGTTTTTAAAATAGACCTGATATGGGAGAATGTGGTAGGTATCTGTGAGAAAGTGGGTTCCTGAATACCAAGCCTCAGACATAGGCAAACTTAACCAACCAGCCTTGGTGGGATATACTGGGTAGGCTATCTACTCAAAGGATTGAACAAAGTACTTGCTCCTTTAAACCAGCATTTCCTGTTTCTGGAGAGCATTTCCCTCACATTGTAGTGTGATGGCTTTTTTGTCACGTACATCTTAGCTCATAATTGACCTTGTGAGAATGGCATTTTTAAAGCATGTCTACAGATTCTTTGGCACTCCTCTCCTGAGATAGGGCCCAGTTCCCACTCTTTGAATCCGGGCCAAACTTGAAGACTGTCAAAACCAACAAAACAGCAGAAATGACTACACCACTCACATGACCTCTTGAGGTCAAGTTACTAAAGGTGATAGCATCACTCACATAACCTCTGAGGTCACGTTACTAAAGGTGATAGTTTCCAAATTGCATGCTGGGAACTTGCTTTTGGAGCCCAGAGCCAGTGAGCACAAAAGCTGGCCACCCTGAGGCTACCAAGCTGGGAGGAAGCCCCATAGAAAAGCCCCAGGCAGGTGTTCCAGGAAGCACTCACAGCTCATGCCCCAGGTGTATCCTGCATCAGTCACCTGACCTGCACATGAGACACTTTCAGATGATTTTAGCCTCTAGCCCTGGAGCACCCAGTCCTGTAATCCTCCCAGATGAGGCCTAGATATCAGGACATTGACAATCTAGCTCCACTGTGCCCTGTCCAATTCCCAGACTACTGAGTCCATGGGCATACTTAAAGGTTTGTTTAATTCTATTAGCTTTTGGGGTAGTTTGTTAAGATGCATTAGTAATTGGAACGCCCCTTTTATAATGTTTTTCATAGTGCTACTTACACTGTCACAAACTACATTGTTGATTGATTGATAGCCTATCATCCGTACTCAAATGTAGGTTAGCACTGCTGGTGCAGGCACTTGTCTGTCTCAGACATGTAACGGTGCTGGCTTACAGCAGGCAGTCGATAAATATTTGTTGGATGAAGGAATGAACAAATGTCTTTTCCCTTGTAGAACAGAAATAAGAGTTTCCGAGAGAGGATTTCTATTTTTTTTATTCTTCATCTCCAGGCCCTAGGCAATAAAACGGAGGCTGTTTGTGTGAAATATAAAGTAGACTGTGCCTTTTATAACATCCAGGCGAACTATCCAGTCAAACATTCAATTATTCATTCAATGATATGGGCTGAGTTCACCCCACAAGCCGGGCACTGTAACTCTCAGTTGGGACACTGAGGCAGAGAAGACTTGGGCAGTCCTCTGGGAGTCACTGTCCAGGAGGGGCGTGGGTGGGGAAGCGTCTTTAGCAGAACAGGGCTTGGAGGCTGGACCCTTCCGGGGCAGGGCAGTGACTGCTGTCGTCACATCTCCAGGTCTCCAGAGTTCCTCTCGGAGTCTGGCATAAAGCAGGTGCTCAGGAAATCTTTGTTGACGTGTGCAAGGAGGAAACAGAGATTGTTCTGAACTGGGCAAAAAGCAAAGACGTGCGTCAGAGAGAAGGGTAACTATGCAGAAGGGAAGTCTTGTTAAATGTCTAAGTAACATTTGGTTCTCACTCAGAGTATTCTGCCCTCATAAAGAGTCATTACAGAAACCAATTTAAAATACCAAGGAGCCCAGCACAAACATGCTGCTGTTTTTTTGTTTTGTTTTGTTTTATTTTGTTCCTTTTTTTTTAAAGGAAGCCCATTAAAATGACATGAAAAAATAATGGCATCTGCCTCAGGTTTCTGCTTGGAGATAGATTCGTGCAATCTCAGCATTTTATCCAGGCTGCTCCCCTGAGAAAATGCACTGGGGAAGCAATTTGTATGTATCTCTTTTAACGAAGGCAAGAAGCCTTGAAGTCTATGGTTTGTCCACTTCTGCAGATCCCAGTCCGATCGCAGGGAAGGTGTCAGATCTGAAGACTTTGTGGGCTGTTAACTGCATGCAGTTTCCCCCCTGGGATTTACATCTGAGGCGGTGCAAAGCTTCTGATTTCACAGCCAAGTTGGGATGCTGAGACTATTCCTGAGCAGAATGTGCCTCCAATTAATTGTGGTAGAAAATTGGTGCCTGTCACCAGGAACGGAGGAGGTATTGCATTATTGTTTGTTGAAGGAATGAATGAGAATAACTCATAAGGTTGCTTTATGCTTTCAGTGGTTTTATATATTTCAGTCTCATCCAGCCAGATTTTACCAAGATGATTCCATAGAGAAAGAAATGGGGTTTAAAAACACAGCACAGAGAGCAGTCACCCAGCACAACCCACACAGCAGTAACTGATTACTGAGTCCTTACTCTTGGTGCTTTTTTTTTTTTTTTTTTTTTTTTTGCCATATTGCACTTTGGTGACTACTTTTCTGAACCTTTCTGGTTCCCAAAGTATCACCTTCAGAGAAGTCAAGGATGGTGCCCAGCCAGAACACAGACAGAAAAAGAGGAGTCAGTGGGTAGCATCTCCTGGGGAAAGTGTGAATATCAAAATAGTGATCTCTGAATCACACCAGCATTCCAACATTGCTCTCTTGTGCCACTTAATCCTCAGTAACATGCCTGACAGTTCTCGTGTGTGCCTCTTATCTCCCTTCTATGAAGCAGTGTAATGTTTTGGGAAAAGCACAGATGTTTAAGTTTGAAAATTCTGTTTCCCCTACTTTGTAAGCCAGGGTTCCTTATTTATAAGGTAGTGGCAATCTACTTATTGTAGAAAAAGTGTGAAGATCATATGTTACTATGTCTATAAAGGAATGTATACATGGTCTGCCACAGAGTAAGGCAAACAAATATTAGTAGCCTTTCCTTATGGGTAACCAGCGTATAAGATCCTTGAAGATAGAACTCTGGCACAGTGCCTTGCATATGAGATTTTATGAATATTTATTGAATGACTGAATGCATGAATAACCATGGGATGAAATAGTGTATTAATCAGGGTAACTTGAACAACAGAAACAAATATATTTCAGTGGGTGTTGAGAATAGAATGCTATTGCCTACTCAACTAAGAGTCCTATTTGGGTGTTCCAATCAGCAGAGGGCTTTACAACACATACTGATTTATGCACTCAAGCTCTATCTAGATGATTTAACTTGGGCCTTGGTGTCTTTGTAGATCAGGCCCAATTGCTTCTTAACCTCAGGCCTGAAATAGAATGGACACTCACCACTTCCACTCCCATTCCACTGGTCATATGGCCACACGGGGATGTAAAGGAGGATGGGAGATAAGATCCTTCATTAGCCGAAGCCAGTTTGGCTCAGTAGATGGAGCGTTGGTCTGCAGACTCAGGGGTCCCAGGTTCAATACCGGTCAAAGGCATGTATATTGGTTGCAGGCACATCCCGGGGGGGGGGGGGGAGGGGAGGTTGTGTGTGTGCAGGAGGCAACTGGTCGATGTATCTCTCTCATGGATGTTTCTAGCTCTCTATCCCTCTCCCTTCATCTCTGTTAAAAATCAATAAAATATATATATTTTTAAAAAGATCCTTCTAATGAATCCTGCCTTTCAGCTGGACACTAGGAAAGAGGGAAATAATTGTTGCTACCATAATATTTGTTAAAAAGAAGATGCCAGAAAGTTAGAGATCAGTGAACAGATGGTCATTTTAGTAGCAGCTACTTCTATAACTTGCTTTAGCAGGAGACCTCATTTAATATTAGCAAACTCAGATGCCTATAGAAAACAGGCAGCTAATATAAGGAGTCAAGTGTAGGTTAGTGGGGGATAAAGAGAGAACTGTGACTAATTGGTGAGTGCCTACCTCTCCATGTCAGGCTTTGGAGAAGAGAGTTAGTTAAATTCATCAAACTCATGTCATAGGTCCAGACTGAACAAGAGCCCTATTTTAACTTGTTTCATTTTATTTGGACTCTTAATTAGAGAGTAACATATCTATGCAACAGGGTAAAATTGTAAGTGCACAGTTTGATGAATTTCTGCAAACTAAGCACAACTACTGCAACTAGCACCCAGATCAAGTTAGAGACTGTCCTCAGTAACCTCGAGGCCTCCAACTGCTCCCTTCCAGTCAGACCTTCTCTTACTTCAAAATAAGTGGAAGTCTGACATTTCAAGTAGTTGTTTGTTTGTTTTTCTGATTTTGAAGATACTGTGTGGTAGCCATATAAGAGGCATGTGTAGGCTAAACCTGTGGAAGACAACCAACCTGCCTGCAAGTCCCTCCACTCAGGGAGGATATCTGTTATCGCTTGTACCTCAAAAGCCACCACACAATGTAGTGGCTTAATACAATAGGTGTTTGTGATTTCCCATAACTCTGGCGAGGCTTACACAAATCTTTATAAACATCTAGAAGGTCATCTGGAGCCATATGATCTAGGGTGACTTCAGCTGGATGGCTCATCTCTGCTCCATGTGATATCTCATCCTCCAGCAGGCTAGCCTGACCTTGTTTACATGGTTGCTACACAAAGTTAGAAGCTAGATACTGCCAAAACAATAGATTAAATGCAAAATCCAGTCTTCACTTACCTCCTCTAGCTCCTTCCTGCACAACCAGGAACTGCTGTGCAATGATAAACACACATCAGTCCATATAATTAATCTTTTTTTTTTCGTTGTTAGTCTCCCCATTTTATTTATTGATTGATTAATTAAAGTATCACATATTTGTTCTCAGCCTCCCATTTCAATCACCCCCCCTCTTGTCCCCAACCCCCTATTGTCCTTGACCACTGGTTAGGCTCATATGTGTGCACATAAGTCATTTGGTTGATCTCTCCCTTTTATCCCCACCCTCCCTTTGAGGTCCATGGCTAATCTTGATCCTCTCCTACCCTTGGCCAAGCAGCTGTCTCCCAGGACCCAGGCTGAATGTAGTCCACCCTTAGCAAGAGAAACCCTAGTAGAGGTAGGAAGGTCAGAGTCAGAGAAGGAGATGTGATGGTGAAAGCAAAAGGTCGGCGATGTGCCCAGAAACCAAGGAGTGTGGGCAGCCTCTAGAATCTTGAAAAGACAAGGAGTAGATTCTCCACCAGAGCCTCCAAAGGAGCACAACTGTTGACTTTAACACCATAAGACCCATTTCAGACGTGGGACCTTCAGGACTGTAATATAAATGTGTGCTGCTTTAAACTGCCAAGTTTGTGGTCATTTGTAACAGCAGCAATAGTAAACTGATATACCGTGTTCTTGCCTCATTGCAGACACTACTTTTCATAGGTCCCTGTGGGTGTTCTTGCATGGCTGAGACCATTACCACCCAAGAGCTAGGCAAACAGGCCCTGGGTTGGATCCTGCATCTCAGACACTGTACCTCTCTGGCCCCCCTCCAGCTCTGCTCCTCCCCAGGAGATGCCAGGCCCATGCTGCTCTGACCGGGTCTGCACAGCACAATGGTTAGTGCCACCTAGGTGTTTGTTGCAAGTCATGAGTTCCACCCTATGCCTATTGAACCAGAACCCCTGGGAATGAGGCCCAGGGATGTTTTAACAAGCCCTCCAAGGATTCTGAAATAGGCTTATGATTGAGAACCATTACTTCAAGGTTCTATAAGCTCTTTTTTTCAAGAGTTTCTCTTGCTTAGGGTGGAACTGTATTCAGCCTGGGGCTGGGAGATAGCTGCTTGGACAAGGGTCAGGAAGGATCAAGATTAGTTATATGGACTGATGTGTGTTTATCATTTCACAGCAGTTCCTGGTTGTTTCTGAAAGGAGCCAGAGGAGTCAAGAGAAGACTGGATTTTGCATGTAAAATCTATTGTTTCCAGCAGTATCTAGTCATTACAATGAGCTGATAAAGGGAAGATGCTTTGAAAAGTGGTGAATTCTATAAACTTGAAAATCATGACCATCACCTCATTAAGGAATCAAAATCATTTTTTATGGCCTGACTGCAACAATCTAGATAGTGATAATAATAGTAATTTTTGTCATTATAATAGTTACTATCCTGGGTCTGGTTCTATAGAAGCAGAGCCTGAGATAAGGATTCTCCTGTGAGCGGTTTATTGAGGATGTGCTCTCAGGAGGAACCTGGGGGAAGAGGAGGCAGGAAAGAAGAGAGGAAGCCAAGCCAGGCTGCAGTTCCAGGCCCAAGCCAGCCTCAGCTTGATCCTGAGGCAGCGCTCGAATGTGTTACATGCAACGTGTGTCTGCCCAAAGGCAAGAGAGCCAGGCTCCTTGACTGCTGGCCTCAAACTGTCTACCCGGGATTACACCCAGCAGGTGGGCTCCCCACCTGTGCAGGTACAGTGGCTCCAGGAGCTAGGGGAAGAAGGTTTCAGGTACAAGGTGTTAGCAGCAAAACACCCAGGACCTGGTGGGTGGGGGACCAGAACCAGTACCCTGGGTCTCAGAGGGCCTGGACAGGTTACTGAAAAATCCCTTTGGCCACTGTGAGCTCTCATTCCCTGCCAGGCACGGGCACAGGCATGGGCACAGGCACGGGCACGGGCACAGGCACGGGCAGGCACAGGCACGGGCATGGGCACAGGCACAGACAGGCACAGGCACAGACACAGGCACAGACAGGCACAGGCACAGGCACAGGCAGACAGAGGCACAGGCACAGGCACGGGCACGGGCACGGACACAGGCACGGGCACGGGCACAGGCACAGACAGGCACAGGCACGGGCACAGGCACAGGCACTATCCTCAGAGCTTCCCTTGTATTTGCATCACTTTGTGACTGTGATACTTGAGGCACAAGAAGATTAAGTAATTAGACCAAGGAGCTGCAGGAGATAGGAGGTGGCTGAACTGGGATTGAAGCGCAGGCAGTGCAGTTCTCACCCATCACTGTAAATAGTCCCCTCATGCCTCAGCTGTCCCCCGGGGTCCACCTGCTGCCCCTGCCCTGGGTTCTTTGCAGGGACAATACTTCTTCCAGGGGCAGGAGGAGGGCGGTTCTCCAAGTCTCCTTCACCTAGGAAATCAGAGGGAGGCTTGTAAAGAAAAAGGAATATTTTATCAACCAAGAGGAAAAGTCTCCATCTATATGCTTAATTAGGTTAGATACCCATTTTCCTCTGAGTCTTTTCTAGTTCTTTGAAGTCAGTAAAAGCCCTGGGCATTGGAGAGGGGAAAAGAGTAGAAAGAGAATAGGGAGGAAACCTCCTACGTACATAATAGAGGGGGAAAAAAATCAATCGTCAATCCTCTTTAAGAGTTGAATGCAGATAAAGTCAGCTATCAACCTTATCAACATGGAAAGGAGATGCGTAAAATAAAAACTAGGGCAGATCCCGGAAGGAGGGAAAGCCTCCATCCATCCGAAGACTTTCCTACCTTGTTAAGAGCCTCCATGCCCGCTCTCCTACTAAAAGACTGAACTGGTTTGCAGCCAATTCAGACTGCTTGATGATTTAGATATTTTAGGGAAAGGAGAAGACTTGAAATATAGATTTGAAAATGTCAAGGAGGGATGAGGGCAGTCTCGGTGGAACAGAGAATGCTGAGAGGTGAGGGCAGCCGTGGTGGGTCAGGAGGTGTGGCTTTCCTAGTCGTTTCAGCCCTGATGTGTGTTTCACCCCGACTCCAGGCTAGCACCATCCCAGGGGCCTTTCTGTGACTACAGGAATGTTCTGTACTCTGTACAGTGGCCATTAGCCGCATGTGACTAAGGAGCCCTTGAAATGTGGCTAGTGGGACTAAGGAACTGAATTTTTTACTTTTACTTAATTTCAATTCATTATGTTGAAATTGTGGCTAGTGGGTACCCTATCAGACAGCTCAGCTTTTGTGGACTTGGTATTTCACAAAGCGCCTTAAAAATGCAGTCTTTATGTTCCAACCATTTGAAGAAACCAAGTGAGTCAGTGAAATTTGGTGATATAACAAACCACCCTCGGATAGTGGCTCAAAATAACAATCACTTATTTAGTTCATGATACCAGGCCTCATGCACTTGGCATGGGCATAGTTGGACAGTTGTGTTGTGTCCTAGGCTAAATTTGTGCACTTGTGGGCAGCTCCCGCTCAGCTGGGAACTGGCTGGTATAGGATGGTGTCAGCCTGGAGGGCTCCTCTCAGCTCCATGTGGTCCTTTATTCTCTCACAGGCTCGTCTGAAGTTTTTGTTTTGTTTTGTTTTGTTGCACATAATGGTTGGGCAGAGTTTCAAGAAAGTGAGCCATAATGTGCAAGCTCCTGAGGCTTAATAGCAGAACTGGCTCATGCCACTCTGCCTGCATTCTATTGGCCAAAGCAAATCCTGAGGCCAGCCCAGAGTAAGGGGCCTGGAAATAGACTGTTTCTCTTGGTGGGAGACCCAGCAGAATCACATGCAAAGGGCGTGGATGTGGGGAAGCAAGAGTAATTGCTGCCACTTTTATAATCAACCACGCTGAGGCCCGAAGGTTACACTGACACCTGAGGTCTGTACAAAAGAAAGTTATAGTAAATTTGACCCTGAGATCAGAGCTGGCCCTTAGTTTATTTCTTGGATTCTCTCTATAGCCCTTGCCTCTCAGTTTTATCTACAGAAAGCTGGAGACATAGTGATTTCTCTGACTTTCTTCAGCCCTCACTTAGTGTAAGTGTTGAACTTGGCAGCTGCCCTTACGTGGGGTCTCAGCGAGGGGCAGAAACGTGGGTATGGGCAGATCTGGAGGAGCCCATGTGGAATGTCCAAAAGCTGCCTCTTTGACACAGGGCTCTTTGGCAGCCAGAAATGAAAGCATCCTTGACAAACAAAGGTATTTATAGTTGAGTCCAACCTTTTTGGAAAGAAGTTTATAAAAGATTGAGCTTGGGAAGGATGGAGTTTTTTCTTCCAGGTTTTTCAAATTTATAACCCACCTACTTCCTTTTTCTTTCATAACTATGATGTACGTGAGTGGAGTGATCTAAATATCTTCCTAGTTCCAGAGGCTTGACAGTATTTTCACGCCCATCTCCCGCTCGATAAATCAAGCCTTGCAGATCTGTGAACTGCAACATTAATAACATTCCTCTGGTGGAGCAAGGCCAGTGCTTCTGTGCATCCAGTTCCTGTGAATCTTCACAATGGCGTTTCTGCTGGAGGTAATGGCTTGCAGCAGCTAATGCTGGGGATCAACACCCCACAACTGTCAGTTCAGGTTTATGTGTTGCACCAAAGCACTGATTCACAAGTCTTTATTTGTGAAATTAAACTGGAAATTAGTAGAAGGGAAATTCTTCAGAGGAAAGGGAGCTTGGAGAAGATGGTAGTGATGATGAAGATGATGAGCTAGAGAGAGGGAGAAGGAAGAGGAGGGGGAGGAGGGGAGTGAAATAGAAGAATACAGAAGAAAGAGAAGGAACATGGAGGGGGGGAGAGAAGGAGAGAGAGAGAGAGAGAGAGAGAGAGAGAGAGAGAGAGAGAGAGAGAGAGAGAGAAAGAAAGAAGAAGGAGAAGAAGAAGAAGAAGAAGAAGAAGAAGAAGAAGAAGAAGAAGAAGAAGAAGAAGAAGAAAGGATAAGGTAGGAGGGGCCAGAATGAATGAAGGAGAAAGAGAAGGAAGGGCCAGAAGGGCAGGGTAGTGCACTCTCTCAGGGCTGTGCATTCCCAGGGGGAATCCAGAGGGAATCCCCAATTTAGTGACAGAATTGAATGTGACCCAGATGGAAGGAGCCCTGAATTTGTTCTGTCCCCTGAGATTGTGTGACTTCCAATGAGTCGCTTCACTTCTTTGTGGATTTGTCTTTTCATCTGTAGAAAAAGGCTAGGCAATAAGAGGTATGTTTTGTTTGTTTGTTTGTGTGTGTGTGTTTTGTTTGTTTTGTTTTTTTGTTTTTTGCTCTTTTTAGCTAAAAAATTCTATTTTCATGTGAAGGAACCTATCTACAGATCCACAGATAAACAAAACTGCTGTGTTCAGCTTGAAGACAGTTGGGTTAGACCATCTTTCTTAGTTGGAATCTCTGGCAACAGACCTTGGGAGGATGTTCATGAGCCAATGATCTCTTTAGGAGGTGCTCCCAGGAAGGCAATAGGAAAGCAGGCCTGGGTTGGGGAGAGGCCAAGTAAAGGTGCAGTGTCAGGCAAATTCCCAGCTTCAGCCTGATCCTGTGGATGTTCTGAACTTTTAATTATGTCCCAGAGTTCATCTCTATTGAAGTAAAGGAGCTGGGATTTTATATTCTTGGCTAGAGGCCAGCCAGGGGGACATAATGCTCATCACCTTCCAGCTCTCCTTGCTGGTGAGGAAGCTTCAGGTCCCCAAGGGCAATGCCCTGGAAAAGATCACAGGGACCATTCCTTATTAGTCAAGTGCTGCTAATGTTGGGGATTGGCACTAGAACTCAGCAGAAGGGATCCTTGGGAATTTGGTCAGTACATCAGTAAGATCTCTTACACCACCTCAATGAGTCTCCCCCAAAGCTAGGGTCTATGTAGTCAGAGATGGTCCTCAGAAAGTGAGGCCATCCTAGACCCGTGAGTTCCTAGGCAACCCACCAGCTAACCACATGATGGAGCTCAGCCCAAATCAGCAGAAGTGGAATGGGCTAACAGAACTGTGGGATGGTTGTTATTTAAAAGTGTTGGTATGCTTTGTATACAACAAAAGCTTCCAAATACAGGGGAAAGAGATTATCTAAATACTCAGTCTAATTACTATCTTAACCAACATATGTAGGTAGAATCTGAAAGTGGCACTGAACTTCATGATATCCCAGAGAGTTTTGCCTTCCAGGCAGAACTAATGTCTCTCTAGTTATTACTGAAATGATACTAGACAATGACTCTTTCTTTCAAATCATTCTCATCATTTTGTGCTGCTACTACTGGGTTTTAACCTGCTGCTTTATCAACTTCTAGGTTACTGCTACAGTGGAATTTATTCTTGAGAGATAACCCAGTTTCTTTAAAAAGAGGGCATAAAATTATGTAAAAAGAAAGGAATAAAATAAAATTACATGACTAAGCCAAAAATGAAGGGGAATAAAAGAAGAATGTAGGATAAATTAATTGAACTGTGCTTTGAATGACTGGCTTGGTGACCAGCTTCTTATATAGTGAATATCCCAGTATAAGAAGGTGAAGTCAATAGCTTGTACATATCTTGGACATCTCTGATGACTTTAATTAAAATTATTTTTGAAGTGTCAGAAGAGTCCAAATACAAAAGTTTAGTTTAGCATAACTTTGCTGGAGATTTTGCGGAATGTATGTGTATTAAGGATGTATCCTAATTTGGCTGAAGTGAGGTACCTAACACTCTGCTTGACTTCATTGCTCCCCTGAACCACCACATTTACATAAAAAATTAACATGAAAAGTGTGGTGAGCCTCTAGGCAGATGGAGGCCTTTGACTAATTAGTTGAGAACAGTGACAACTTTGGATACATGCTTCAGAACAGATTTAGTGCTGACAATGCTCTGTGAATATGGGAACACAGTGTCACTTTCCTGTGAGTTGGAGGAGAGGAGCTTCCAGGCTCAGATGTCTGGTATCTTGGCTTTAGAGGAGAAGCAATTGAGAGTCTGGTCAAAGCCTTTTGGGCTCCACATGTGACAGTCCTATTTGTAGAGCTTCCAGCTGCCTTCTCAGGTCTCCTCAGCACCCTTCTTTTCCTTTTTACCAGACCCCAAGGACTGGAGAGTTTCTGTCCCCTCGGCCACACACCCTGTCCTTGACTCCTTGCACACACCAGATGCATATCTGGTTCTTCTTGCATCTGGACTACTCATATCTTGGTGTGTAAAAGAGTCATCTGAAGGGCTTTTTAAACCCAGAAACTGGGGTCATACTCCCATATGTTTGAGTTCAGAACATCTGGGGTGGGGCCCAAGGTTTTGCATTTCTAACCAGCTGCCAGGTGATGTTGATGTCGCTGGTGCAGAGACCTCACTTGGAAGTAGCTCTGCTTTAGGGAAGCCATACACTGATCTAAGCACAGTGTTTCAAGCTAGCTACCTACGCATCAATTCTAATCCACAGACCAGTTTTATTTTTCTTGGTAATGCTGTACAGGGAAAATTACCTTCAAATACCTAGTTGTGTTGTCTTTTTTTCTTTCTTGACAGAAACACAAACTGGTTTAATATCTAGACAGCTGATATTAAATATAATGGAATTCTTAGGCCAAAGTGTAATTTATCAGTTTGATCCATCAACTTTTGATGCTTAAAAAACTCACTGGAATAATAATCAACAACTAAATGTTAGTTCATGTCTTTTATTAACCCAAATATAATTACTTGTATTATGGTTTGTTCAAGCAATAGGTCAGACAACATTGCCATGATAATGTCTGTCCAAGTGGCTGGTCATAAAAACTCCAGCACCGCATTCGTCTGAAGGGCACTCCCAACAAAGGCGACTGATTTTGACATTCTCATCCACATTGTGGTATTTCAGGACAGCCAACTTCACCTTCTTTCTTTTATGCTTGTTCTTCTTGGGAGTGGAGTAAGACTTCTCTCTTGGATGTGGAATAAGACTTCTCCCTTTTCTTAGCCATGAAGTCTCAACACAAGATGAAGAGAAGACTCCTTTTGAATGTTGTAGTCAGACTAAGTATGCCCATTTTCCAGTTGCTTGCCAGCAAAGATCAGTTTTTGCTGATCAGAAGAAATTCCTTTCTTGTCTGGATCTCTCGGCCTTCATGTTTTCTAACATATCCGGGGGGTCCAACCTCAGAGTGATAGTCTTCCCTGTGAAGGTTTTCACAAAAATCCGCATCTTAGTGGCAACTCCACTGCAGATGGCAGATCAGAAAGGAAGAGTCCTGTTGTCTTCTTTTATAAGTAGAAAATCTGTCATTGTCAATGATGCCAATTGCCTTGACATTAATACCAGAATCTCCATTTAGAGGGGAAATGTATTCTTGGATTTGCCACAGTCCCCACCAACCCCTCTCATACTGCACCAGGCTCACTTCCATTGTTTTCTTTATATATTGTTTCTGTTTGTCCCTAAGTCTGTGTACCCTAATTTAAGTTTGCATAATATTAACCTTCACTGGCAACTCCTTTGCATTTTTACAAGGGCTTGCAGGGAATGATGCCTTAATTCAGAGATGTGATGACAATAGTGGAAATCTCAGGCTGCAGTGGTCAACTGCTGTAGAGAATGTGGGGTTTCTCCAGGGACCTTACAGAGTGGTCACTTGCCATGTCTCCATATGGAGGTTAACTGGTTTCCCAAAAGCTGACATGTAATAGTGTGGAGAGAGATGCCCTTTTTGGAAGGAAGATCCTTTATAAAACCAGGGTGTGTTCTTTTTACACAATGAATCTGGGTTAATAGAGACCCTTAGAGATACAAAATATTTACTAGGATTCTGTATATGGAAACTTCATTCTCTCCTTCCATTTCTCTTTCCTCAATTCTTTGAAAGGTGCCATGTATAGTTGACTATGGTTTCTGGACTATTGCCTGGGTTCAAATTCCGATCTGGAAATTTACTTTCTACGTTTTTTTTTTTTTTTTTTTTTTTTTTTTTTTTTTTGTTAAATTACTGAGCATTTGAGTTCTTTGGCTTTCCCATGCATAAATCACACCAACTTCATTGGGTTATATGCGATGATTAAATGAGATAAGGCATGTAAATATAATGCCTAGTGAATACTTGATAAATGTCATTACTGTCTGCTTCCCATTGTAGAAAGTACAGTGGCAGGGGGATCAAGCCAATGTAAGCTCAAATTCCTATCCTACCACATATTAGTCATATGACTTTGAGAAATGTTTTCCTTCCTTTTATTCATTCCTTCTATGGACATATATATATTTAAATCTGTATTTCCTCATTGGTAAAAAGAAGATGACAGTGTCTATTTTATAGAGTACTTGTAAAGATTAAATAAGATAATCCATATAAAATAGTGCCTGAGGTGAAAAGTACTTAATAATGTTAGGTTGGTTGACATGAAATTGCTGGTTTTGTAAGTAAAAAAATAGCTGAATGAATAGTTTTTTTCAGTTTGAACTATACAAGTAGTATTATTGATTTCAATATGGTTATTTCTGTTTTATCCCTATTATCTCATCAAAGGATGAATCAGTTAGCTATTGCTGTGGAAAAAAAATCTCAAATCTCAGAGGGGAAAAACAATGAACCCTATTATTTATTATGAGTCTATGGATCAGCTAGGTGGTTCTGCTGTTCAGGCTAATCTTGGCTCGGCTTGCTCATGAGTCTTTAATCATGTTATAGAACAGATGGGGGCTGGCTGGTCTTGCATGGCCTCACTCATTTATGTGGGGAAATGGAGTGACTGGGCCATGTGTGTCACCTTCTAGCCAGCTAGTGTGGGCTTACTCATAAGGTGTTGGCCAAGTTCCAGTAGGAATGCAAGACCTCTTCGGCTCAGGCTTGGTACTAGCAAGGTAACACGTCTGCAGAAGTCTGAGCCAAAACAAGTCACATGGCCAAACCCAGATTCAAGAGTTGAGGAACTACTAGACTCTACTCTTTGATGGGAGGGGCTGAAAAGTCACATTCCCAAGGACAGACAGGAAGGGAGGTGAATTCAGGCTGTGTGTGTGTTTGTTGTTGTTTTCTTTTTTTATCAGTCTAAGACAGGAGGTGTAAATAATATGTGTGTTCCTTTGCCTCATCATTTTCTATTACTTCTTTAATTTAAAGAATTATTTCTGAGAAGCACTAAAAATCTCCAGCCTTGGATTGTTAGGTATTTTTATCTTCCTATCCTTTGGCTCTTTTGCAATTTTAGGAGCTCTGGCTGGGACATGCGTGGGCAGTCGTCTTTAGCACCTTGAAGGCTTCATCTCTGTCCAGTGAAATACAAGAAGCAGAATCACTTCTATAAAAAAAATAGAGTAACTATGTAACAACTTGGTTGGTTTAACTCAGGGGCCAGTTGCTGACGAAAAACACAGTTGCTCTTGATATTCTTTGTATCCTGCACCTCTAATCACCAGCAAGCACTGTAAAGAAGACACTGCTAAATATAGTCATATCGTAAGGAGGAGAAAAAAAAAAAAAACTAATCTGGTTTCTCCAACTTTTAATACCTCTGGCAGAATGGATTTATGAAGACTTTACAGAGATTTTAGGGACTGAAATCATGAAAGCTAAAGCATTAAACCGTTTTCTCTCTCAACATGGTGATGAAGGTACTAATACTAAGAAAATTAAGATTTAAAAAATGGAGGCACAGAGAAGTTAAAAACTTGCCCAAAGTAACATAGCTAGGAAGTATGAGAGTCAGGATTTGAACTAAGGATCCCAAGTTTGAGAGCAATACACTTAACCATTACTAAATTTGCAACAACGTAAATGATTGTCTTCTTTCTACCCAAATAATATTAAATTCTCTTCAATTCTACTGAAGATTCAGAAACCATGACTGAAACCAGTGACTCCATGGAGGCAGATTAAAGCTCAGTATAAAAACAAAAACATAGCCGAAACTGGTTTGGCTTAGTAGATAGAGCATTGGACTGCGGACTGAAGGGTTCCAGGTTCGATTCTGGTCAAGGGTATGTACCTTAGTTGCGGGCACATCCCCAGTAGGAGGTGTGCAAAAGGCAGCTGATCTATGATTCTCTCTCATCGATGTTTCTAACTCTCTATCCCTCTCTTCCTCTCTGTAAAAAAATCAATAAAAAATATTAAAAAAAAATAAAAACAAAAACATTCCAACTTTTAAGAGTTGCCCAACAATTAAATGTGTTGTGAGATAGGGGCTCCAGATACAAAGTGAACATCACTGACACAAGAACTCAGGTCTCAGAGACTGGGTTCAAATCCTGGCTCTTCAGCTTCTTACTGTGTGCAAGTGTCTAGGCACCTAAGTTACCTTTAGCCTCACTTCATCATTTTAGAAAGAAAAAAGAAAAAAGAAACAACTGTAAGTAACTCCATAACTTGTTGTGAGGATAAAGTAATACATTTAAAGTTCATGATTCATTATCTAGCATCATCATGGATTCATTTCCTTTCAGCCACCATCATAGGAGTTGCCTAACAGAGCTTACAAAACATTGTATATGAATAGGAATGGTGGGCCTAGGGATACTGTGTCAGAAACAGGTTAGTTTAGCTACTTAGTACTAAAAACATCATCTGAGAGCTTGTTACATATGCAAATTAATGGGCTCTAACCTTGACCTACTGAATTCTGTCATCTTGGGTGGAGCCCTGCACTCTGTGCTCAGGTGATCCTCATACCTGATAAACTTTGCAATACACTGGCCTAGGTGACCTCCGGGGATGCTTCCAGCTTTAATTGTATGGTTTCTGCTAATTGTCCCTCAGCAGCACCCATCTAGTAATTGCTACCATTTGTGGAATACTTCTGCTCAAAGATGTGAGTAAATACTTTGTATGCATTCATTTAATCTTGCACCGATGGAGCTGATACTATCATCATCCACACACTCTACAGATCAGGAAATAGCAGTTAAGGAAGGTAGACTAGGATTTTGACCTGAGTTAGTTTGGAGCTCTAGCTACTAAGCAATCTGCTAAATTAATCATAATTCTTCTAACTTGAAGAAGGACCTAGAGGGAAGCTATTTGTCTTCAAATCTATTCATCTGATAATGGAATGAGATAAAGAAATTAAGCTAATGATCCCAGACAAGTCATAGAGAAGGTCTGTGTGGAAGGTCACTGGCTGATAACCTGAGTCCTCCCAAGACTTGATGATGCTAGGAGGTTACAGGGCTGCAGAGAAGGGGACCTGGCGGCTCCTCCCAGGAGAATGCTCAGGGAGGAGTGACCTGGTGGGTGGAAATGCTGCCTTAAGTGCCCTGCAATTGGGAAACACAGCTGTGGGTAATTATTTTTTTTCCCTAGCTATAAATAAAAATCCTAAGAAGAACAAAGGAGAAAAATATAGTTGGGGGAGCTTCACTCCTGTTCTTTCCCAACCCCCATCAGCTACTCCTGATGACAAAGCAAGGAGTTGGTTTAAACCACCCTCCACCTGCTGCCTTTTCTTCTAATTATGTCTCTATAAGGAACAGATCTTCCAGCAGAATGTATGGTCAGCTGAGCCCGCAGAAGAGGTGACAATGCCCATCTCCCTGCCCTGTGGTCCTGATGTAGAAGAAACCAGCAGCATAGATGCAGATAGTTGGTTGTGTGGAGGGAGAGAGACCTTGTGTCCCATCACGTTGGGGTCCTTACTTCCCCTTTGTGTTTGCTGTAGCCACACAGATGTACGTGCCTGGCACTGGCTTCATGCCTAGGCTTTGCTCTATGCAAGTGGGGCCTCACATTACAGACATAGCTCATTTATTGCACTTTGTTTTATTGCACTTATTAGATGTGATGTTGTTTAAAAACTGAAGGCAAGACCCTCCACCAGCAAAAACAATTACCACTTGCTTTACTGCGATACTTCTTTATTGCAGTGCTCTGGAACTGAACCTGCAGTATGTCTGAGGTCTGCCTGAATAGACAATAGTCAGGATTTTAGACAATCTGAGAAGGATGTTCATTGGGCCCAACTCAAACCATCTTCAGCACCAGAATTCCACAAGAACACCTTTAATCATTTGGCAAAGAATTTTTGGTAATGTAAAATGGCAATACTCCTAAAGAGGGAAACACACCTAGACAACACTCTTAGCTGAACCTTCATGGTCACAAGTCACTTTCAACAAAAGTGATTTTGATGGCTTTGGGGAGGGAACATACAAAAATTGTAGATTTTTGCTATTCAATGTGTGGTTGTAGGTCAGCAGTAGTGAGTCTCCTGGACGTCTGTTAGAAATGCAGAGTCTCAGGCATGTCTGAGACCTACTAAATCAGAATGTACATTTTGAAACATCCCCAGGTGATTTGTATGCGTATTAAATTTTTGGAAGCATTGATCTAAATGTCCAAGATTGAAATGTATAGCAGCAATGGGGGAAGGGAAAAGGGCCAAAGGGAGAGATAGCTCAGTGGTAAACACACATAATCTGGAAATGTAGGCAAAGTCTTTAAAATTTTCACAGAGCAGAAAACAGCTGAAAGATCAAAGCCTAATCTCTAACCATGGCTCAACTTTTAGATCAATAGCAACATCTCTTGGTGGCCTTATGGGACAGAACCCCATACCTCCAGTGGACAATAATGAAGGAAAGGATGATATTGCCTAGCCAATCATCTATAGCAAAATATTGGTTAATATAAAACTTTGAAGTTTTGATGGCATCCACCCAGAAAACATTTTGGTTTGTAGCTATCAGTGAATTTTATTCATGAGGAGCTTGACTTAGAACCAAACTGTGAACTTCCTGGAGCCTTGCTTTGATAGCTGAGGTCCAGGAGTCTCTGGGTTCTTGAATATGAAGGTGGAGGGATCATTGTTCTGGGCACTGTAGGTGGAGGAGGTATGGAAGGGCAAGGCTGGAAAAGCATGTACTGAGACCTGTGGACCCTCTGTGGAGTTTCTTCTGATTAATTCAGTCAAGCCTATCACAAATCCTCAAGAAAGAACCAGCCTATGTGAACTATGTTGCCTCTCATTGTGAAGAATTTGAGATAAAAGTCCAAATTAAGTTATATTCTTGTTCCTAAAACATGACCATAAATCGATATTTTGGTAATTTCGGTGAAATCTCATAGACTGCCCTTCCCTGCATGCCTGGTCGCCTCCAACTTCTCTCCTCTGCCCCCCTGTTCATCCCTAACTGCCCACCCCTGCAGGCTTAATTGCTCCCAACTGCCCACCCTTGCAGGCCTGGTCCCTTCCAACTGCACTCCACTGCTGGCCTGATCACCCACAACTACCCTCCCTTGCAGGCCTGGACCCTCCCAACAGCCTCTCCCTGCTGGCCATCTTGTGGCAGCCATCTTATGTCCACATTGGTGCAGCTATCTTGGTGTGTTGGAGTGATGGTCAATTTGCATATTACTCTTTTATTAAATAGGATATCCACGCTATCTCTAGAAGTTAACAATAATCTCTTCCTCACCTTTGTTTAGGACCTCCTGTATTTCATATGGTTTTAAACTCGTGAAAATTAGTCTCTCATACCCATATAGTGAGTGATAACTGGAGACTCTGGAGGGTATAGCAATTTATAAAACTGAAAATGGTTAAGCTTTATATGAAATAAAGTAGGTATGAACCATTTACTGAAATGAAATGAGAAAATTCAAATGAGGTAATTATCTGGCACACAATCTTATCAGGTCTAGATTTTCAGGGAGAGGCCATGTCTCTTGTTTACAGGCGAGGTTCTTATTGCACAAGGCTTACCATGTGTACCTCTTCCCATCCATGATGACCCGCCCACAGTAACCCCAAAGGTTGTATCTGAATCATGAATATTTGGGACCTGTAGAAGGGTCTCTGTCCAAAAGCCTGGATGTCTTTCCTTTAATAGCTGCCCTTCACATTACCAAGGAATGAGATCACCCCATGTTCCCATTTCTTCACTCACTTATTTACTCAAGCTCTACTCTAGATATAAGGCAGGTCCTGCTCTTGCTGGGTTTACATCCTAGGATGAGACAACCAAAATACATTCCATATGAGGATAAAAGAGCCTACTAAGATGAAGTATAACTAAGGTAGGTGGGCTACCTATGGCCATTGCAATCAAAGAGGATGAGGTCCAGACAGAGATAATAGCAAGAGCACAGGCCCTGAGGCAAGAATGAGTTTGGCATGTGTATTCCTCTTCTTAAAAAACTTTTATAGCTCTCAGTATAATTCTAGGAACAGATCTAAGCACTTTGCAAATAATACATCATTTAATTATCATAGAAACTCTGTGAGATACAGTACCAGTGTTATTTGTAAGATACTACTACATTTTATAAATGAGAATGTTGAAGCCCAGACATAGCTTGCCCAAAGTAACATAGCTGGTGAATCGTGGAGTCAAGATTCAAACCCAGGTCCAATCCCAGGGGTCTATGTTAATAACCCCTTTGTTGGCTGTTCCCAAACTGCTACACATTGGAATATTTATAGGATATTTATTTATTTAAATTTTTAATTTTTTAAGTTGACATACAAAAATATATTAGTTTCAGGTGTACAACATGGTGATTAGACATTTATATGACTTATGAAGTGATCACCCTGACAAGTCTTGTGTCCATTTGACATCCTACATAGTTATTACAATATTATTGACTATATTCCCTTGCTGTACTTTACATCGCTATGACTGTGTTTATAGCTGGCTATTTTGTTTTACTTACCCCATTTGCCTTTTTTTTTTTAATATATTTTATTGATATTTTACAGAGAGGAAGGGAGAGAGATAGAGAGCTAGAAACATCGATGAGAGAGAAACATCGACCAGCCTCTTCTTGCACATCTCCTACCGGGGATGTGCCCGCAACCAAGGTACATGCCCTTGACCGGAATCGAACATGGGACCTTTCAGTCCGCAGATCGACGCTCTACCACTGAGCCAAACCGGTTTCGGCCCCATTTGCCTTTTTTACCCATTTTCCCAACCTCCCTCCCATCTAAGAAACCATCAATTTGTTCTCAATGAACTTGATTCTGTTTTGTTTGTTCACTTCGGTTTTTGTTTTATTTTGTTTTGTTTTAAATTCCACATGTAAATAAAATCATGATATTTGTTGTCCTCCTTTTGACTTATTTCACTTGGAATAATATACTCTAGGTTCATCCGTGTGTGGATCTTTATAAAACTACTGATAACTTGCCCCCTCCGGTCAACCATTTGGCTGTATTTGGGGTGGGCTGAGAGTTGGGGATTGGGATATTTGAAAGTTCACAGATGATTAGAATGTATAGCAGATTTGGAGACTATGGACAATGGCCGTGTTATTTAGCATTTGAGTGTTTGACAGCCTGGAAGAATAACAGTGTGCCCTACCCCTGTTCATTGACTTCTGACTTTTTATGCATCTGCCAATATCAAAAGCATCCACATAAAGAATCCATGGTCTATTTTGAATTAAGCCTGGTTACATCATTAATATTATTTACATCAGTAGTGCATGCTTGGCTCTTCATGCCAGCTGTATAGCCACCTTGCTGCCTGACATTGTGAGGGCACCCCAAAAAGGCCATCAAATGCCTCTGGCAGGAAAAGGAACAGACAGACAGAGAGAAGCTGAATCCAGTGACATTAGGCCTTTGAGTTAGCCCATTTACTATTTTCTGCAGAAATTGGTCCTCAAAGTTTACCCTGGTTCTTCCTCACTCCACCAATGGGCTATTTTGTGCTTATGCTACACATCCCTGTTCCCTTCACCAGAATGTTGGGTGAAACTAGGTAGTAGTTGGTTTCTGACAGTGGGGGACAGTCTACACTGCGTCTGCATTGGCATCAGAGTCAGCATGGAAACTATGAGGTGCTCCAGGGACTCTATTTTGTCTATAGGCACTAAGGAACCAGGAAGGGACAAGAATTACATCATTGACTCTGATATTTGGGCCAGACACATCCATAATATCTCTCCAGGGTGGGAACTAGGCTGAGGTCAAAGTTCTGCTTGGTGGAACTGAGAGCATGACAAATGGCCTCTGCATGCCTTCCGGAGTGTCCCACACCTGAAAGAGGGAAGTGACTGCTCTGGCGGCTGAAGAAATGCTGATTATATAAGAGTACAGGAAAGTTGAGGGAACTTCTCGACACCACCTTTGCTGAGTTGTTGAACTGGAATTGGAACTAGAATTGGAAATGAGGGTGTCTTTGCCAGGCGTGCCGGATTTAACTCCACACCCCTATTCATGTGAAGGAAGCTTCCAAGGACTCTTAAGTGGGCAGTGAAGCGATGAAACGACGTGATTAAGGCACAGATGCCAAGAGCAGACTCTGTATTACTTACAATCCTACAGTGTGTCATTTTATGTGATTATAATGTTTCACGAGGGTAGCAAAGGCTGTACCGTAAAATGCCCCATCAAAGTCCCAGCTGGCAAACCAGGGATTATGCAACAAAGCTGCAGGTTGGGAAGCCAATATCATCCACACTCTCCATGCACGTTGTGTACAATTAGCTTTCACAAGTCATGGCGCAAAGCTGACTCCCAGGGTAAGGATTCATGGGGCTTTCCACAGAGCAAAAAGTCAGATACATGTCAAAGACACATGATTAGACTCTGTCCAAGAGTCCTCAAGTTGTGAGGTATTTAGGACCAAGGTGAGCTTTATTTGCTCCTAACTTCAAACACTTTGGAGATTTCATGAAAAATAATATGTTGAAAATGTTGGTGGTAACTAAGTTAATTAAATGACAGACATTTATGGTTTCCAGCCAGTGGGGTGTGGAAAAGGGATTGTGGTGGAGGGGGCATGGGAGGACTCATACTCTTGCCAGGATTTGAGGAGCCAGGCATCTGTTACAGGGAGTCCAAATCTGTGTGTGTGTGTGTGTGTGTGTGTGTGTGTGTGTACACTCAAGTACTGCCTAATGACAGAGATACCTTCTGAGAAATACATTGTAAGGCAGTTTCATCCTGCACAAACATCGGAGAGTACATCTAACATAAACCAAGATGGTATAGCCTATTACACACCATGGCTATATGTTACGTCATTCTTGTATATAAGGCTCATCATTGACTGAAATATTGTTGTGTGGCATATGACTGTATATAAGATGTCTGAAAAATGTATACACACTTTAACAGCTGATAGCTCAATTTTGAAAATGAAATGTATTTTGAATAAACATTACCTTTATAATTATTCAAATTGTGCATATACATTTTTTTGGAAAACCCTATATGTGTTTTAGGGTATATATGGAGAGATATGTACATACACACATGTTTTTAATTGAATATATTTGCTAGTCAGTTGAATAAAAATTTTACTGATTTTGCATTAGCTTTTTGCCATTTTTCTATCTTTTTAACCAACAAACACTAGAATGTTAATAATACCTGCCCTGGTTCTTCTCTTTGAAAAAAAAATTTCCTGGTTAATGATGTAGCAGTAATGAAACCAAGAACAGACAATGTGGGAGAATGAACACCTACCCTCTCTTTCTCCTGAATCAAGCCGTTGGCCAGAGTGACAGGACTCAGAGGGCAAGTTCCTACTGGGCTGGTCCAAACTGGAGAGAGAGGAAAGCTCTTACCTCAGGACTTTGGAAGAAAAAATGCAGGGAGGGAAAAGGTTGGTGATGAAGCTTTGAAATAAAATGGGTCTGATTGGTGGAGAATTAGGAAAGTTAAGAGAAGGAGGAGAAAGAAGGCATTAGGGAAGCACTATTGATGTGAAATATTGAAAAGGTCAAAAAAAGTAGAAAAGGACAAATATTAGTGAACAGGAATTAAGTTATCTTAAAAGTTAAATGGACTGATAGAATCCCCTTTCAATAGATTTCTGGAAAAATTTAACTTGCCAATGTTAAATTTTGGCCAATAGATGATGATGATGATGATGATGATGATGATGATGATGATGATTTCTTTGAATATAACACCAAACTGGACTGAACTTGGAGCAGAAGCCATGGTAGACCTTATCTTTTATAGGTTACAATGGTTCTGCAATCTCTATGTCCTTTCTCTTTTTTCTTTCATGAGATTGGAAAGAACAACTCTTGCAACAGGAGAAGTTTTATGAACCTAAGGAGGCCCAAATCTCTAATATGGCAATAAGATTTGGACCTTATAATTCTTAATCAATGAATATTAAAGAATTTGGTTTTAATTGGTGTAATTTTATGGCAATAGCCAGTGTAGTTCTAGGTAATAGATCAGCAAAAGTGGTCATGAAAGAGAAGAAATTAGGATATTATATTTGCTGTCATTTTTGAGGGAAGGGAAAGTGTTGACCAGACTTTAGGAGGGAACAGCTTGCTTTTGCAGATGGCCAGATCCATTACCAAGGGGAGCCAAGGGTCAATCATGACATGAGGCAATCCAATACTAATTTGGAATTATGGAAGCTCAGATATGCCTGCCAACCATAAGCTCTGTGCCATGCTCATCTTCCTGCCAAAGGTGAGTGTGTCCATGAAACACCAAATGCACATTGGTACCCATGGTCGAGAGAAGGTAAAAGGCATGAGGGAAACTTCTTATACTCTGCCTCACCATAGAAAAGGCTGATTTTATACAAAAGCAAAGAACTCAAGGGAAGTGGATATCCCAAGGACTCAGGAACCTTGGTTAGTTTTTTCTTTATTATTTGTTCTTAGAATATCCTTTAATTTTCATTCCTAGCACTCCTTACAATTACAATTCAAAAAAAAATTTTTTTTACTGATTTCAGAGAAGAAGGAAGAGGGAGAAAAATAGAAACATCAACAATGAAAGAGAATCATTGATCAGTTCTCCCCTGCACACCCCACACTGGGGATCAAGCCTGCAACTCAGGCATGTGCCCTGACCAGGAATCAAACTGTGACCCCCTGGTGCACAGGTTGACGCTCAATCAATGAACCATGTCAGTTGGGCTACAAATGATTTTTTAATAATTATTTGTTAAATATTTTCTCTTTATGTGTTTTGCAAATTAACCCCTTATCTTTGAGAAATATGTTCTCCCATATAGTGGGTTCTCTTTTCATTTTGATAATAGTTTCTTTTGCTGTGTAGGGCTTTTTAGTTTGATGTAATCTCATTTGTTTACTTTTCCCTTTGTTTCTCTTGCCCTAGGAGATGTATTGGTGAAAATTCTGTTATGTAAGATGAGTGAGATTTTATTGCCTATGGTTTCTTCTAGGATTTTTTATGGTTTCATGACTTATATTGAAGTCTTTTTTTAAATTATATTTTATTGATTTTTTTACAGAGAGAAAGGGAGAGGGATAGAGAGCTAGAAACATAGATGAGAGAGAAACATCGACCAGCTGCCTCCTGCACCCACCCTACTGGGGATGTGCCCACAGCCAAGGTACATGCCCTTGACCGGAATCGAACCCGGGAACCTTCCAGTCCACAGGCCAATGCTCTATTCACTGAGCCAAACCGGTTCCGGCTACATTGAAATCTTTTATCGTTTTGAGTTTATTCTTATATATGGTATAAGTTGGTGATCTAGTTTCATCTTTTTGCATGTATCTGTCCAATTTTCCCAACACCATTTGTTGATGAGACTGTCTTTACTCCATTGTATGTTCTTGCCTCCTTTGTCAAATATTAATTGACCTTAATGGTGTGGGTCTATTCCTGGGGTTTCTGTTCTATTTCATGTGTCTATATGCCTGTTCTTGTGCCAGTAGCAGGCTGTTTTGATTATAATGGCTTTGTAGTAGGTTGATAACCAATATTGTGATCCCTCCAACTTTGTTCTTTTTTTCTCAAAATTGCTGTATTTATTCAGGATTCTTTTTCATTCTATATAAATTTTTGGAGTATTTTTTCTGGACTAGTGAAGTATGCCATTGGTATTTTAATAAGAATTGGGTCAAATCTATAGGTTTCTTTGGGTAGTATGGACATTTTAATTATGTTAATTCTTCCAATCCATAAACAGGTTATATGCTTTGTTTGTACCTTACTCCATTTTGTTTTTCAATGTCCTTTAGTTTTCTGAGTACAGATCTTTTACCTCTTCGGTTAAGTTTATTCCTAGGTATCTTGTTTGTTTTTTATTGTTGTTGTTGTCGTGTTGCGATGGTAAATGGGATGTTTTGTAAAATTTATTTTTCTGAGAGTTAATTATTGGTGTATAAATATTGACTTCTGGATGTTGATTTTGTATCCTGCTGCCTTGCCAAATTCATTTATTATGTCTAATAATTTCCTTGTAGAGTCTTTAGGGTTTTCTATGTACAATATCATGACATCTGCAAATTGTGATAATTTTACAACCTCCTTCCCAATTTGAATGCCTTTTATCTTTTCTTCTTGTATGATCACTGTGTCTAGGTCTTCCATGCTACAGTGATCATGCAGAGAAAAAAAATCAACAAGGAAACAGTGGCCTTAAATGACACACTAGATCAAATGTATCAAATTGATATTCATAAAACACTTAATCCCTACTAGGCAGAATATACATTCTTCTCAAATACAAAAACATTTTCAAAGGTAGACCATATGTTAGAACACAAATAATTCTATACAAGTTAAAGAAAATTGATATCATCTTTGTGGATGACAATGGCATAAAATTAGAAATCAACTATAATTAAAAAACTCAAAAACATTCAAATACATGGAGAATAAATAACATGTTATTAAACAATAAATGGGTTACCAATGAGATCAAAGAAGAAATAAAAAACTTTATGGAAACAAATAAAATTGAACATAGAACAACCCAAAATCTATGGGACACAGTGAAAGCATCCCTGAGAGGGAAGTTCATAGCATTTACAGCCTACCTGAAGAAAAAACAAACAAACAAACAAACAAACAAACAAAACTCTAATAAACTATGTAATACTACAATTAAAGAATTAGAAAAAGAATAGCAAGAAAAACCCAGAGTAAGTAGAAAGAAGGAAATAATAAAGATCAGAGTGGACATAAATGATATAGAGACAAAAAAAATCAATGGAAATAAGAGCTAGTTCTTTGAAAAGATAAACAACATAGATGAACTCTTAGCCAGATTCATCAAGAAACAAAGAGAGCCAAAACTGGTTTAGCTCAGTGATAGAGCATTGGCCTGCAGACTGAAAGGTCCCAGGTTCAACTCTGGTCAAGGGCATGTGCCTTGGTTGTGGGCATATCCCCGGTAGGGGGTGAATAGGAGGCAGCTGATCGATGTTTCTCTCTCATTGATGTTTCTAACTTTCTATCCCTTCCCCTTCCTCTCTGTAAAAAATCAATAAAATATATATTTTTAAAAAAAGAAACAAAGAGAGAGGACCCAAATAAATAAAATTAGAAATGAAAGAGGCAATATAACAACTGACATCACAGAAATACAAAGAATTGTAAGAAAATACTATGAACAACTATATGCCAACGAACTGGACAACCTGGGAAAAATGGACAAATTTCTAGAAACTAATATTCTTTCAAAACTGAATCAGAAAGAATCAGAAAACCTAAGTAGGCTAATAACAATTAAAGAAATTGAAGCACAAAATAAAAAATAATAATAATTTAAAAAATCCACCAAATAAAACTCCAAGACTGGATGGATTTACAGGATAATTTTACTAAACGTTCAAAATAGAACACTCATCCTCCTAAATCTATACTAAAATTCAAGAGGAAGGTACACTTCCAAGCTCTTTTTATGAAACCAGCATTATCCTAGTTCTAAAACAGATAAAGGCAATACAAAGAAAGAAAATTATAGGCAATATCTCTAATGAACATAAATGCTAAAATCTCCAACAAAATATTAGCAAATCTGATCCAGCAGTACATTGAAAAGAGCATATACCAATAATCCACTAAGTTGGATTTATTCAGGGGATGCAAGGCTGGTACAATATTTGCAAAAACAATAAGTGTCATACATCACATAAACAAAATGAAAGATAAAAATCACATGATTATATCAATAAATTCAGGAAATACATTCAACAAAGTCCACCACCATTTATGGTAAAAACTATCAGGAAAGTGGGAATAGAGTGATTATATCTCAACATAATAAAGGCCATATTTAACAAAGCCACTGACATCATCATACAAAAATGGGCAAAAACTAAAAGTGTTTCTCTTAAGAACAGGCATAAGACTGGATGTCTGCTTTCACCACTCTTATTCAACACTAGAGGTCCAGTGCACGCCTGTCCTCTGGTGAAGTCCCTCAGTTTAGCCTGCAGGGATCAGATCAAAACTAGCTCTCTCTCTTTCTTGCTGAAACTGGTTTGGCTCCTCGTTGGATAGAGCATTGGCCTGAGGACTGAAAGGTCCCAGGTTCAATTTCGGTCAAGGCAGATTGTGAGAGGGTGGTTCTCAGGTGACATACTCTGGAATGGGGCTCCCTCCTCTCTGGTTCTAGATGTGTCACCTGAGAATTCCAGCTGCAAAGTCACCAAGCTTGGCAGCTCCTGTGTTGAGCATCTGCCCCCTGGTGGTCATTGCATGTCATAGCTACCAGTCAGATGGTTGAACAGTCAGATGGTTGCTTAGGCTTTTACATATATAGACTAGAGACCCAGTGCACAAAATTTGTGCATGGGGGGGTGTCCTTCAGCCCAGCCTGCACCCTCTCCAATCTGGGACCCCTCGAAGAATGTCTGACTGCCTGTTTAGGCCAGATTCCACCAGGATTGGGCCTAAACGGGCAGTCAGGCATCCATCTCACAATCCAGAACTGCTGGCTCCCAACTACTCGTCTGCCTGATTGCCCCTAACAACTTCTGCCTGACAGCCTGATCACCTCCTACCTACTCTCCTGCCAGTCTGATTGATGCCTAACTGCTCCCTTGCTAACCTGATTGCCCCTAACTGACCTCCCCTGCAGGCCTGGTCACCCCTAACTGCCCTCCCCTGCAGGCTTCATTGTCCCCAACTGCCCTCCCTTGCATGCCTGGTCCCTCCCAAATGCCCTCCTCTGGTGGCCTGATCTCCCACAACTACCTTCCCCTGCTGGCCATCTTCTGCTGCCATCTTGTGTTCACATGGGGGTGGCCATCTTTGATCACATGGGGGCAGCCATCTTGTGTGTTGGAGTGGTGGTCAATTTGCATATTACCTCTTTATTATATAAGATAGCATTGGAAGTCCTAGCCACAGTGATCAGACAAGAAGAAACTAATTTTCCTTTTTATACTATAGGTTCCATGTGAACATTGATAATCTTGTTCCTGGATGTAACCCTAGCACTCAGCATGGTGTCTAGCTCATAGTTGGTGCTCAATGACGATTGGCTCATTGAATGATCACAAGTATAGAAAGAATGAATACTCTTGTCTAGGGTATGGATAGTGAAGGAATATGATCCAAAGGATAGAAGTAAGAAGAAATTGTGGATAATTAAAGTTCTAGGAAAAGTGGTAAATACCTCCATTGTAGGAAAGACTGGGTCTTCTAGAATTTTTCTAGGTAAATAATGGTCCCTAGACCAGAAGCATCAGCATCACTTGAGAGATTGATTGGAGTGGAAGATCTTACAGAATCTGCATTTAAACAGATGTCCAGGTGGTTTGTAAGCATGTAAAGTCTTAAAAGCACTGCTCTGTGGTGTGTGCAAATATCCTGTTTCCTAATGTAATTGTGAGACTGTTGCAGACATACAGAGCAACAGTGGCTAAGGATAATTGAGAAAAGGTGAGGAGACTGTACCACTGAAACCATTACACAACAGGTGTGATATTCCATTTTCAGATAGGGAAGTCTCGTTATTGGCACAAGGAAGAAGATGAAGCAACTTAATGTAGATTTATCTATCATAGCCCATCCTGAAGTTGGTCTGTGTCCCTCATGTGACTGAAAGACAACAAATCATGCCAAGTTCTAGGGCTGCAAACATTACTGAATCACATGGGAGAAATTATACCATCCAAACAGGGAAATTTGTGCCCAATTTATTCCTACTGATAGACTGACTTGGGAAAAGCAAAGAGGAAATGAGCAGAAACAAAAGAGCAATGGGAGGGAAGCTGGAGGATATGCCAATGGCATTGGTCCATGATATTCAAACTATGTATTGTGGAATTTGAGGGTTATTTAAGGGGTCCCTCAGGGGATGACATGAGGGTGAGTGAGGTGAGGAGGAGACAGAACAGGAAGCCATATTCAGCCAGAGAATTGTTTTATATATCTGGGTTCTACCAAGTACTGGAGTGGCACATCAGGGACATGGATTGGCTTGTGTGCCATTTCAGATAGATGACTAAAAGAGGTCAGTGGTAACAGTTTTAACCTAAACAATTATAAAAGGTCATGGGGGTAGTTTCATACCTGTCTTGTAGGAAAAGAGAGAAAACACAAAGATTGAGGACACTTATTTTTGTATGAACCTATTATTTAGCCCAGATATGCAGCACACATATCATCATTGCAACTTGATCCCAGATCTTTTTCCAATTGAGCCTAGAGTCCACTGTAGCAAATAAATCAGGCAGTCATTAGCAATTGATTAGAAGTGATATTAGAGATTAAATTAATTTACTAATTTGAGTTCCAAGTAATAAGAAGACATCAATTTCTCTAATTACCTGTATTTTAGTAATGTAACACTGATTTTATATTGGAAGAAGTGAGTATTTCTCAATTTTTCTAGCTCCTCACACCATTTGAACACCTTTCCAATTACTAGAATATTATCTATCTAATGAATAATACTTTCCCAGATATGCAACCCATATTTCATTTTCCCCATCTTCCCTTGCAGATAGATTCTGCCAATCATCTACACCTGTGCAAAACTTCAGATTAGAAGAGAGCAGCCAGATGAAGCTGGCACTTCACAGATTCCAGGGAGTGATGAACACATCCAACTTTCTAGGATATTAATGGTGGATATTCAGGCATCTGGTTACCAACTTCAATGGTGCAAGCTGAGGTATCTTAATCCAGCTTTAGCAGGAATTGGGATCTGGCTGGAGCAGAATTGCCTTGTCCTTTGGACATTGCTATTGCCTTTGTAGCCTCTAGCTCTGATGTTCTGGCTCTCTTAGAGATTCTTCAATCTCTTTAATAGGTTTCTTTTCTGCTTACACTAGCTAGAGTGGGTCCTATTGTGTGCATCTAAGGATCGCGACTATATCATCTATATATATAAAAGCTTAAGTGCCTGAACAACCAAACCACTAGTCTACTGGTTTCTATGATGTGCACTCACCACCAGGGGGCAGATGCTCAATGCAGGATCTGCCCCCTGGTGGTCAGTGCAGTCCCACAGTGGGTGTGCTGCTCAGAGGATGCCCGGGCCCACAGGTGGTGAGCACTTCTTCAGTGGTGCATGCCTCTTCTGCCTCCATGGCAGTACTACCAAGCAGAGTAGTGGCAGGTGTAGCAGGGCTGGGAGGAGCAGGAGTGGCGTGGCACCCAGCTCAGGCTCCTCTCCTGCAGCCTGCAGCTTCGCACACTACTATTTTCCTCAGGGGATGTTGGATTCCCAGTTTAGACCCGATCCCCATCAACAGTCCAACATTCCCCAAGGGGTCCTGGATTGTGAGAGGGTACAGGCCAGGCTGAGGGACCCCACCTGTACACGAATCCATGCACTGGGCCTCTAGTATATCATAATTTAGTGGCTTACAACAACAATAATACTTCAGTAGCTCACAGTTTCTGTGGGTCAGGAATATTCAGGAGTAGCTTAGCTTAGAGTCCCAGTTGTCCTTGAGATCTGGAATGGGGTGTCAGTCATCTTAAGGCTTGACTGAGGCTGGAGAATCCACCTCCAACATGGTGATAAAGTTGGTACTGGTTGTTGGTAATTGTCTGGTTCTTTATCCTATAGATTTCCCTACATGCCTGCTGGACTGTCCTCATAATTGGGTGGCTTTCTCCACAGCCATAAATCAGTGAGAGAGAGAATCGGGAGAGAGAGAGAGAGAGAGAGAGAGAGAGAGAGAGAGAGAGAGAGAGAGAGGAGATATTCTTGTTATGACAGCCCAAGCAGTCACATATCATCACTTCTATCAAGTTCTATTCATTAGGAGTGAGTTACTAAGTCCAGCCCACATTCAGACATTCAGAGGAGGGGAAATAGGTCCCACTTTTTAAGTGAGATAGTGTCAAATAATTTATGGACACATTTTAAAACCATAAGCTGTGTTCTTTACCATATAAATGTACAGTGTCATCTCACAGTAGGTGAGCTAACCTGCCCTGCTCTACCTGTCTGAGCTGAGAAATTTGACTGAATTTGGCCAAAGGGATCTGAGGAGACATGATACAAGGTAGAGATTTGAACAGTGCTTGCATGCCTTCACTTGCTCTCCTGTGTCTCTGCTATCACCATGATGAGAGCCACATGGTACAGAGCCAAGTATATTAGTTATCTATCACTGCATAACAATTTATCCCAAAACTTAGCAGCATAATACAATAAGCTTTTCTGTATCTGTGATTTAGAAGTTCAAGAGTGGTTTAGCTAGTTGGTTCTGGCTCAGGATTCTGGCTCAGAGGTCTGGTCATCTTGGCTGGGGCTAGAGAGCCTACTTCCAGGATGGCTCCTGTGTGTGTCTAGAAAATTGGTGCTAGATGTTGAGACTCTATGCGAGTCTCTCCACAGAGCTGATTATGTGTCTTCACTATGGGATGTCTGGCTTCCACTTAGCAGGGTGGTCCAAATGGAGCAAGGCAGAAAAGCTCCAATGTCTTTTGTGACCAAGCCTTGGAATGACTGTGTTGTCTTTGGAATAGCCTCTTAGTTACACAGGACAGCTCTATTTTACATAGAAGGAACTGTACAAGGGCATAGATACCAGGAGGCTGTTATCATTGGGGACCATCTTGTAGGATAACAAGCAGAGTTAACCTAGTCATTCCAGTTAAGACCAACTTACATCACCCAGTAGCTAGCGTAACCTCAGGCATGGTAGCAAGCCATGGAAGATCAGCAAAGATACCCAGTCACCCCACCTCCACCCCCACAGCTGACTCCAGATGTGTGAGCAATATGTGAGTTTTTGTGGTTTCTTGTTTGGCAGCATTACTGTGCACAGCCACCATAATGTGCTGATACAGGCATGTTAGTGACACTAAAATTTAGAGGATTGTAAATTAGAATTGCAACGAGAATCCCTAGCATCAGTTTTCTAATTAGCAAGTACTAAGATTCATCTATAAAAAGAATATCTGCCTTTGAGGATTTAAAGTCTAATAATTTATACATATTTAAACATTTAAGCCATTGATTTATTTGTTTCTTCTGCACAATAAAGCTCAGAAATAAATACATACAGTTGTTTTCTGTTCTGAATTAGTCTCACTGTTTTGTTGTTGTGTAAAGAGAATGATTTTTTTCTAAACTCTTTAAACTTATTTAAAAATTGGTTTTATTAGGTATAGCTTGCACATAATAAAACTCACCAACTTTAAGTTTACATTTTTAATGAATACAGTCATGTAATGACTGTCACAGTTGGAATATAGCAAATTTCTATTACCCCCCTCCAAAGTTTGCTCATATCATATGCATTTTTAATTACAACATACAGGCAGTAAAAGCACAAGCCATACTTGAATTTTCACAAAGTGTTTCCATAATTCAAACCAAGAAATAGAATGCTAGGGGTTCCCGCAGGTCCCTTCTCCCCAGTGATAAACACTAATCTGGCTTTCATCACCATCAATTAGTTGTCTGTTTTTGAATGTCAATATAAATGGAACCACATAACAAGTATCCCATCACATCTGGTTAAACATCATGCTTGTGAAATTTTTTCATATTGTTGCATCTAGTTGTAGTTTGTTTATTCTCATTTTCAATACTCCTATTGTCTGAATATGCCACTTAATATTTATTTAAATATTCTATGTCTGGTGAACATTTGGATTTTTTCTAGTTTGGAGCTTTCATGAATAGACCTGCTATGAACATTCCAGTCCACATTTGCTTGCATTTGCTTTTTTATAGGGAACAGTAGAAATACAATAGAATAACAAACAAACAAACTGGCCATTAATTTTTATTCAATTAACTATTTGGGGTAGAACAACAAGAGTTTTCAGAGGAGATTTTACCTGATAGAATATTAGGTTTCAGTTTTGTATTTGCTCCATTTTATGGGGGGAAAAATAAAAGAGTGTAGTTTAAAATTTACGAGGGTGGTTACTGAGATAGTAAAATTGTTCTTTACATCTGAGCTCTGTGTATCAACCTTCCCTTCTTCCCTCTCTCTCCCCCTCCCTTTCTCTTTCCTTTTATTGTCTTCTGCCCTTTTCTCCCTTTCTCCTTTCCAATTATTTAAAAATGAATATGAATTTCAAAGACTGAGTTAAGTTATTCTCAGATGGGAATTTTTTTTTTGATAGCGACGATAAAGTCAAGTGATTTTTTTTCTTCCAAATTTTGCTCTAAATGGCTACTTTTTCTGAGAAATAGTTTGGGCATTCATAAACATTGAGACATTTGCTGTCTCAAACTTTGTTCTGCTTATTACATCCTTCTTGACAGGTATCAATAAGCAGTGGTGAAGGCCACGACAGCAATCATCACCCATATGCTCTCCATCACTAAGACACTGGTAGCCCAGCCATTAGAGACAGCCTAACATTCTATCTGCCATTGTTCATGGGCAAATTTCAATTTGGACTGGCCAGGCTGTGAAATGATCTACAGATGGCAGGTTGCAAGCTGTCATTTTATAGGCCATAGGCTGGTTTTAAAGTCATATTCCTTCTAAGGAAGGTTATTTGTCTAAAATTGAAATTCATTTTATACAAGGAGACTAGAGGACAGTCTTCCTATGTTCCACAAGACACGTATTTTAAGGGATAAATTTTTGCAAATTGAAGTTGCTTCTAGTTCTTTTCTTGGGCAACCTATCAGTTAACCTACTTTTTAAAGGTACTTTCCACCCATGTAGTACACATGTGGGGTCAGCTCCCCAGTGTCCAGTCCCCATTTACCCTTTGGTGTTGTTGTTTTTGTTGTTGTTGTTAATCATCACCTGAGGCTACTTTCCCATTGATTTCTAGGGAGAGTGGAGGGAGGGAAGGAGAAAGAGAGAGAGAGAGAGAGAGAGAGAGAGAGAGAGAGAGAGAGAGAGAGAATGTAAGAGAGACACATTGATTGGTTGCCTCCTGCATGGGGACCTGACTGAGGGGCAGGGGCTGAAACCTGCAACCCAGATATATGCCCTTGACCAAGAATTGAACCCATGGTCCTTCAGTGTACCAATGCTCTAACTACTGAGTGCACCGGCCAGGGCCCCATTTATTCTTTCTCAAGAACTTAGTGACCCAGTCAGACTGATCCACACCCACCACTTCACAGTGGCCCCTGGTGGGGAAAGTCAGTTGTGCTTTAGCTTCAGACCTGATCACCATTGGCCACGCGATCTAAGTCAGGCCAAAGAGTCCATCCAGCACAGCTCATTTCTGGACTTTGGGTTTGAGCTATTGGAACAGCACACTGCCTGTATTTTGTAGGTTTTGGAACTGGATGTTGGAGCCCAGGAGTGGCTGGCAGCTTTCTTCTTTGCAAGGCCATGGCCTGCTGTGACTAGATGCGACACCAATGCAACTGTGTCCACATCTAGGCTCTGTCATTTCGCCACTCTTTGGGGGGGAAGCTGGAAAAAAAGTTTCTTCTTTCAGTTGTGTGCACTTCAGTAAACACAAGCCCATTTTCAACAACTGCACCAAGACTTCTGAGCACCCGTGGAAGCTGACTATGCCCTCATCTAGGACAGCTTCAAATCCAGTTTGCAAAAGAAGCCTCCAAATGGAGTCATGAGTTGGGGTTTGTGTTTATTGCCCTTAGTGCAGAGTGGAGTCTGAACTACACAGGGCTCGGTGTTAGGATCTCATTCGCTTTGAGGCAGAAAACTCACTCAATAGAAGTTGTTTGCATTTCTATTTGTGCAGCCTGGAGACAAATCTAGTGAAATGAATAGCCTTTTAATTTAATTGGCTTCCCAGTGTGAATCCAAAAATAGTAGGCACAATGCATCTTGGAGTAACTGTAGAAATCACTGAGATCCAAAGCCCAGCACAGACTCCCCGCCCTCCTCACAGAAAGCGAGCATTTTAACACTGACGCCAGACCTCCCACAAAAACTCCGACAGGGAGGGCAATGTCTGGTCCCACACTGACACTTGTGTCTATTTATCATTGATTAGTTGCAATTGTCTTCTATTCTTCAAATATAAACTCTGCATGAAAGGAATAAGAAAAAAAAGTGCTATTAAATATTTGTGTACTTTAACAAATAAAAATAGAGCCCATGCCGAGAAAGAAATCTAATACATTTTGACTTTTAAATGAAGGTGGACGTGAAAGCCTGGTTCCATGCTACCTGGAATTTCTTCCGACATCTCAACATTCTGCCTCTGAGAGCTAGATCCTGTTGGAAAGTCCTGGGGTTAATCTTGCCTTTGGGCTGGAAGTGAAGGAAAGGGGAGTGGCAAACAAATCCTGTCTGGGTTACAGACCAACTTCTAAATTCTTTATACAGTTGGAACACATCTAAGCAGAATACCAGCATCTCCCAGTCACCCCCGCAGCAGGAGACATACGAGGCGGTGAGGAGGTATCTGATGTTGCTGGCGAGGGAAGGAGAAGCTGATGGGGAAGAACATTAGCCTCTGAGGCAAACAGATATTTTCTCCAAAAGATCTTTCCCTGCCCTCTGACGAAAAGGGCCGCTTGTGTCTAACTTCTCTGAAATGTCTGCCTTAAGCTGAATAACATGTTCTTCTCCAGAATGATGGTGTACACCAAATGCTGAAAGGGAAAATAATAGAAACACCATTCAAATAAGTCCTTTTGTTTAAAATGAGAGGATTAATTGCACAATTTGGCTGAACTGAGGATTCCAGTGAAGAAACAAATTGATGTCTCCTATGTAGTTTAGAGCTTCCTACATGAGCCAACCTTCCCCTCCAGTAGGCAATGTGAGCTCAGCTCCACCTCACAGCCTTCCCTTCGCCCATTTACATGAGGAAGGATCATCTACTTAACCCAGGTTTTATTCTCTGCCCCAAGACCACAGTCCCAGGCAACATTGCATAGGAGGCTGTAGTGGATTGTGGTTCAGTCACAGATCTCACCAAGCTGTTAGGGCGTCTGTCTTTCCTCTCAGCCTCTCATCTAGTGCCCTGCCACCCTCAGCTAACCCTCTGCGTGTGTTCAGCTCTTTAGTGCATCATCGAATTTAATTCCCAGAACAACCTGATGAGGCAGATAATATCATCTGCCCCATTTTACAGATAAAGAAAGAGCCTTAGAGAAGTCACTGTCCAAGTTCCCACATGCTCAGATATAGTTGGAATTTTCTGAATATGGAGCCCCTCTATAACCTCCAGGAATGTACCTCTTATTAGAGAAGTTCCTGGTGTGGGGCGGGACTGAGGACCCTAAACTTCTGTGGGTAAATCACTGCTCCATGGGCCCCTCCCGCATGGGCTCCTCCTAGTGGAGCAGGGAGTGAGCCCATTTGCCCCCGGAGAAGTGGTGCTGAGCTTAGGAATAGCAAACGTGGGGACGGATTCTTAGGCTCTGCAAATAACCACTCCCTTTATTTTCATCTCCCTTGATGCCAAGCGTCATATTGAGAGAGGCACAGTGAGAGAGCAGGGCTGGCAGGAGAAAGAAGCAGGTTTCCGTGCTCTATCATCGCTCTCCTGTAACAAAGGCAGGCCCTGCTTTGGGCTTCAGGATTTTTCCCTCTGTGGCATGAGGGCCTTTCATTCACTGCTTTCCAAGGCCCCTATTTTAGCTAGACTTCTGCTTGCTCTCTGAGAAAAGGAATGAAATCCCATTTAGTATGCGTGGTACAAATTGGAAACCTCGGGCCCAAAGGTTTCCAATCACCCCCTCCCTCCTCGCCACCACTATTGCCTTTATCTCTCTCACCTTTGGGATCATGCCTGACTTCCCTCTTGGTCTGTTAATAATTAATAGCACTGGCGTTTATAAGCCAGTGGTAATCTGTTTTGATTTTATTGTTTCCTTTCATGAATTATGGATATCATTAAAAAGTGATTTTTTAAAAGTGCAAGAAGGAACAGAAGTTGATGGGAGGTCAGAGGCGACAAGAGGGCATGCGATCTTGCTCTGCCTTCATCTGTCAGGTTTAATAAATAGCTTTTGGCTTGAAGGAGTTTGAAACTGCTGGTAGCTCCTGCTCTTTCGCCACGTGTCCCTTCATGGGTGGAGGACACAGCCACAGCTGGAATACAAATTTAAACTAAAGCCTTGAAATACTGCATCTGCCAGGGGAGCAGCTCTCCACATAGAACAGGTCTCTCTCAGATGTTGTTCAAGAGGGTGAACCCCTGAATTGCTCCTAAGCCAACACACTGCAATCCTGTACAGCTCTAGAATCATGAAACTGAAGGTCTGCTATTGATGTCATCTCAGCTATGGGACTTTGAGCAAGGCAATGAACTCATAAGGTTTCTTATCTCTAAAGTGTTCAGACATACCAGGCTCATTTAGGTAACTGTTTTGAGAGTGAAATAAAATTGTAAACCTCAAAGCAAAACAAAATATCTGTAATTTGCAAGATACCAGTAAGAAAATGAAAAGGCAAGTTACAAATGAAAAGAAACTATTTGTTAAGTGCCCCTAACAAAGGACTTGTATCTAGGATATATATATATATATATATATATATATATATATATATATATATATATATATCAATTCTCCCAGCTCAATAAGAAGAAAAAATGTAAATTATAGATGAGTAAAATATTTGAATAGATACTTTTCAAATATATATGATTAGCCAGTAAGCATACAAAAGTGCTCAACATCATTAATCATCACGAAAATGCAAATTGAATCCATGAGATATTATTACATAACTATCAGAATGTCTAAATTAAAAAAAAATAGAGATAAAAACTGACAATGCCAAGTGCCGGTAATGATGTGGAACCATTGGGACTCTCATATGGTAGGATGTAAAATGAGACAGCCACTCTGAAAACAACTAGACAATTTCTCAATGTCAAATATGCACTTACCAGATGACTCAACCATTTCATTCCTAGGTATCTACACAACAAAAGTGAAACTTGGTTGAGATTAAAGACTGTATGTGAATGTTCAGAGCAACTCTATATTTACTCAAAACTTGGAACAACCTGGATGTTTATCAACTGGTGATGGATAAACTAATAATAGCACAGCCATACAACTGAATACTACTCAGCAATAAAGTGGGATGCAGTTAAACAAAAGGAGTTCTTAGTGCATGGTTTCATTTATGTGAAACATAAGGAAAGACAAGTCTAATATATACTGGCAGGACACAGATCAAGAAATGGCTAGAACCAGAGGTTTAGGGGAGATGATTGCTAAGGGATGCAAGGGAAATATTTAGATTGAGAACTCAGCACTCACCTATATGTATATTGTGAGGTGTCTCCATTTTGCTGTTGGAAATAGTAATTATTTTCAATTCTGAATAAGCTTTGAGTAATATTCCACCTGCTCCTTTGCAGGGGTTCTTTCTCTGGCTTTGGATGGTTTCTTCACAGGAGTAGGCTGATCAGTATTTACTAAAGACTCAGTGAGAGCTCTGTGGAGAACTCTGAAGCTCTCTTCCCCCCCCCCTCCTTCCTTCCCTTCCCCTTCTCTGGAATTCTGCCCTGCAAATTCTAGCTTCCGTGGCTTCCCCTCCCCCACTGACTCTGCAGGTCCCCCTCCCTGTGCTGAAGCCTGGAAATTCTCTTCAATTAGTAAGCTGGAGAAATCATAGGTTCAATTAGTCTGTTTTCCTTTTATTAGGGATCACTGTTCTGCTCTTTTTGTTGTCCAATCTTTGAAAACCATTGCTTCACATATTCGGTCCAGTTTTTTAGTTATGGTTGGGAGTGTGTGCATAGCTGGTCCTTGTAACTCTATCACAGCTAAAAGAGGAAATTCTAAATTTGTGCATTTTACTTCATGCATATTATACTCCAATAGATGGCACGATGGCTTCTCATCCATGACATTGCACTGTAGTAGGGACACTAATGATAGCTTTCTAAAACAGCTTTGCCATGTTGTGTAGGGGTTAAAAGTGACAGGGAGACAAGCAGTATATCATTGCCCCACTTGGCCCTCCCATGCATGCATCTCCCATAATGTACTGCAGCCCTGATGGCTCTTACCATTTCAGAGTTAGCTGGCTCTACACCCCATTGCCTGGTTATGCTCACAGCAGGCTGGAGGAGGTTGAGGGCCCAAGCAGACTTCAACCAATGACTGGTGAGAGCTGCACCAGCTCTCTCATCCTTTAAGAAGCTAACTGAAGAGGGTCTCCTACACTGTTTCCAGATTAACCCAGTAAAATCAACCTCCAGCTGCTCACAGAGGTAATTTGCTCCTTAGCATTCCCTTAATTTACTCCCTTCCATACCCTGTCTTACATATTCTCTTCTTACCTCTTAGTTGCCAACCTGCAATTAGTATTTTCTGGGACCACTTCTCAAATGAGCCACTTATAAATAAATCCTTGTCTCAAGGTCCACTTCTCCAGGAACTCTGAGACAGTAAGCAAGTCTACCTAAAACAGAAGCAGGCTGTCCAGTGGTCAGCTATTCCCCACTGGAGCACAACCAGAAGCTTAGTGAGTCCTCAACTCTGCTTATCCTTGCCTGTGATCTTACACATGAAAGATGTAGCACATGCCTTTTGTTGTGGAAGTATCGAATAGTAATCTGTTTCTAGAGGACAATTTTGGCAGTGTACATATAGTTTTGAAGATGCCTATAATTTTTGGTTTAGTGCTTGCATTTCACAAAGTGCACCAAAAGAAAACAAATGTTGTCTACAAGTCTTCTCCGCATACCTTTTGTGTGCTTTGTATAACTCTGAGTTACTGACCCATGTGGACAGAGGACCCAGAGGAAATCATTGGTATCAGAAGTTACCATTTTTCTGCCTCCTACCTGCTCTCCTCTCTTCCCTCTTTTACCTTTTTGGTGCCTGCTTAGGTACTAGGTGAGCTATAGGGATGAGAGTCAAAGAAATAGCTCATCCATCTTTAAAGGAATATTTTAAAGATTAGGGTAAGAGCTGAGAGAACAATGAAAAATAAATAGTTCAGTTTTACTGTGGATGAGTGTATGAGAATATATATATATATATATATATATATATATATATATCACAATTTTTGAACCACTTGAACTAAACTTGCCAATTAACCGCTGAGGGATAAAGCCCAGAGAGATTTAATGTTTTCTAAAGTCTAACAGCTAACAAGTAATGGATAAGGATCATTTAGTATTGCATTAGATAGGATCTCAAAAGTTTTCTATTTATTAATTCAAGGGAGAACCACACTCTCATTGCATGCCCCCCTTTATTTCTTAATTTAAAGTAGGCAAAGTAGGTGGTTTTGCATTAACATCATTTGTGAGCTTGGGGAATCATTTTTAGAGTGATTATAAAAGCTGGCTATGGACTAAGATTACCTGAAGGATGTTTGCAAACTTCCAAGTGTCACATTTCACCCCTTTGCAAGTTCTGAGTCAGCAACTTTGGGTGGGGCATACATAGGGAACAGTCATTTTAAATTGCTACCTAGGTAATTCTCAAGGCGGCCAAATGTTGGCTCTGGGTTTGACAAACCCTCGGGCAATCTGGGACTTGGAGGGAATACAAGGTGGAAGGAAAAAAAAATAGGAAATTTACATAAGGATTCAGATTACTTCTTCCTTGCAGATGAAATTCATTTCTGTCCTGGTTGGAAGATGCTCGCAAATGAACTAATGGAATCCACACCTTCACAGGAGATTGCCAGTTTGGGTGGAGAAGGATGTGGGGCCTGGTAAGAAGTCCTCCAGCTCCCCTAATATAATAAGGAAAACAGAACAATAGGCCGGAACAAGTTTCCATCAGGAATGAACAGTACTGTGACTTTGCTTGTTGTCTTACTGTAGATAGAATATGGCTTTCACATGTCACCATCTTACTTAAAAGCCTCTTCCCTCTCCTCTAATACACACTCACATCACAATATTTTGTCTCCTTTTCTAATAAAAACTGGGGCTTCACTGTTCAGTAAGACTGACAGGTTTCCTCATCCTTTGTTTGATTAAAGACTCAGGAAACTTGTAGGATTCCTGCTGATGGATTCTGCCCACATTTGAATGAGATGCAAAACAAAGGCTCCAAGTGCCAAGGAGTAGGCAGGTGTGTTTACATTGATGCTATCTATAGCTGCTGTTTATTTTGCTGTTAGAGAATGGGTTTCTTCATGCTGCAGACTTTATGATTGCGAATCTTTAGGATCTTCTACTGTGTTGTCATCTTTGCCCACTTTGGACCTTGAGCCAGTCATGTGGCTAGAGCTATTGCGAGCCTGCATTAGAGGTCACATCCATGGAGACCATGTCTATCTTGAAGGCCTTGTGATTAGTAATAGCAGGAGGGAGCCTCCAGGCCAGGGGATGGCAAGCTTTTTTCCATAAAGGGCAGAGCTAGTAAATATCTTTAGCTTTGTTGTTTGTCTGTGTCACAATTTCTCAGCTCTGCAGACTGTAGTGTGAAAGCAGCCATAGGCACTATGAGTATGTGTTTCACTAAAACTTTATTTTCCAGAGCAGATGGCCAGGTTGGATTTGGCCTGAGGGCCATAGTTTACTGGTCTGAGACATTTGGAATGTACCTGGTTAATCTACAGAGGGGCAGCGTAGTAAGTGTGATCAACAGACAGGTCTGAGTGTGAATCCCACATTGTCTACTAACTAACTTTGCTACCTTGGTGTAGTTACTGAAACTCTGTGGGCCTTAATGATTATAGCAGTAAAATGGTAATAAAATCACCACCTTGTAGGTGTGCCAGGAAGAGATCTGATTCAAGTCCTGGAATGATCTTTAACTACTTGTGGGAACCTGACCAAGAATTTACATCACTAATCTACGGACTAGACTAGAAATCAGACTTTAAATGCTGGGGCCCCTGGGCCACATTCAGGTAACTGATGGATGGTATGTTTGTTTGGTTGGTTGTTGTGTGTTTTTGTTTGGTGGTGTTTTTTTTTTTCTTCTCACACAGTGTTTGAAAGGCTTTTATAACCCTGAGTAGGAAATGCTTTTGGAGATATTGTATGCTTTTTATTTTAATTTATTAAGGTATTATATGTGTACATAGCTTACCATTGCTCCCCCCCACCTCCCATACATGCCCTCCCTCCCCAGAGTTTTGTGTCCATTGGTTGTACTTATATATTGTATGCTTTTGATTCACCTGTCACTACTACTCTGTTACCTTATGGCCAGATAGCTTCACTTTGTAAAATGTCTTGCCTAGTATCTACAGGCATTTATGTTTGTGACTCCTTGATCAGAAGGATTCTGAAGACTCTTCCAACTCAGACAGAACATAACTGCCACTCTCAGAGGATGATGCCAAACGTGGTTTCAGTCTATATTTCTGAGAAACAAACCACCCAACACATAGTGGTTTAAAACACACACACACACACACACACACACACACACACACACACACACACACACACCTTACTTCTCTTGAGTTCAGGAGTTGCCAGGCTATTCGACTTATGCAGACTGGTTCCAGTTGATCTCATTGGGCTCTTCAATGCATTTGTTATATAACAATCAATATAGGAGACTTTAACCAAGACTGGAGTAGAGAGGGACTGTAGAAGAGTTCTCATGTCCTAATGGTTGTCCCAAACAGCAACAAATGTGCCTTGCATATCCATCAGGAAGATGTTTTCTATTCTATTACTCCAGCAGGAGGAAGGAAGATTTTCTGAACCCCAGCAACAGCCCAGCCAATGAGAGATTGTTACAACCCAGCCAATGAAAAGCCATTGCATATCAATATGCCTGTTTCCTCCCATGGACTCTTTGTTTATGATAGCTCCTCTCAACTTCCACTTTCCTCTGTAAAAGAACATTTCCTTCCTTTGTCCTCCAGACTTGCCTATGGTTTTGCAGAGCCTGCATGTCCTAAATTGCAATTCTCTGCTATTCCTTGGAATTCTCTGCTCTTCCAAATGAACCAATATTTGCTGGTAAAATAACTTTTGTTTTTTAATGTCAACATTTATCAGCTGGGAATGGTGGTGTAAGTCAGCATCACCTGAGATGACTCTAATGTCCTCCATGTGTTTCTCTTAAACCTCTAGCAGGACAATTAACACGTGCACTCAGAGAAGCAAGCTAGAAAGCAGATACCATGCTTTTACAAGCTTTTGCTTGTATCAAGTCTGCTATTCTTCTGACCCAAATAAGTCACATGGCCTAGTCTAGAATCTGTGTGGGAGATCACGTGTAAAGGCACAGAGTGGAGTGGAAAATTGGGGGTTTTAATGCAATAAATCTAGCACAAATATTAAAGTGGTGGTTTGTATGAGGATAATGGAGGCACCATTATTCTCTTTGTCATTGCTGAAAAATAGGATAACTTTCAAAGAGCAAAGAATGGCAACCTGCTCAGATAGCAGTGCATGCAAATATGATTGAGTGTATGAGTGTGTGTAAGGATGATGTTTCTTATTATTTTATTTTTCCTTAAACCAATAGCAAAGAGACATTTGGAGACCTTTGAAATTTTCTGTCATTCCTCTTGGGAACTAAACTATAAGAGGATGATATTAAGATACCTATCAACTAGCCAATCTTTTTCCAAGCATCTCAATTTTGATGTTAAGAGCTATCTGCATCCTTAGATTGGAATTAATCTTTGGATAATTGGTCATACTTTCTAGATACAAACAAATAAAAAAGTGTTTATTTTAAAGGTAAGAATGAATAACAACAACAGAAAATTTGAAAAAGAACAAAACACACCACCACCACCACCAAAACATGGATTGGCTATTTTTGCAAAGTAAAAACTGTGAGTTTTCCACAGACTAGTGTTCAAATAAACATAGTAATAGACATGAACCAATACTGATTTGGTAAATCTTTTCCTTTGCATGCAACTGTTGCCACCTAAGTAAGCCCTATGGGTAAGTATCTGAGAGGAAACAGAAGGCTGAAATATGGAGACTCTATATCACTTGTATCTATTTATTTAGAAGAGAATTTAGAGTGCCTGGCCAGTGTTGCACAGTGGTTGAGCACTGACCTATGAACCAGGAGGTTACCATTGATTCCAAGTCAGGGCACATGCCTGTGTTGCATACTTCATCCCCAGTCGGGGGGGGGGGGGTATGCAGGAGGCAGCCAACCAACAAATTTCTCTTATCATTGATGTTTCTATCTCCCTCTCCCTTCCTCTCTGAAATAAATTTAAAAATATATTTATAAAAAAAGAATAGAACTTAGAGTACAATGAGGGGGGAAAAAAACAACCACCTCATATTTTCCTGAAGCATTGTTGCCAATTTTTTAATGAACATAAACAATGCCAAAGCACAGTACTTTCAGTCTGTTCTTACTACATTTTGCTCAGTGCTTAGTAACACATAAAAATAATGAGAAGAATTCTACAGCTAAGAAAGCCGACTCCACTAAATGTCAGAGCTGAGTCCACTGAGAAGAGGTGGAATCCCTTGGTGCCCAAAGTGTGGTCCCTGAAGAGGCAGCACCCAGGAGCTGGTCTCTACCCAACCTTCATTCCACCTGGACCTGTTGAATCAAACTGCATTTTATCAAGACCCCAGAGATTTGTATGCACATTAACATTTGAGAAGCACTGGTTTATAATTAATTATGTTATAAATTAGAGGCCACATCTGGATTTTTATTTTTTTTATAAAGAACACATCTATCACCTCACATAGTTAACACTCTCTCTCTCTCTCTCTCTCTCTCTCTCTCTCTCTCTCTCTCTCTTTGTGTGTGTGTGTGTGTGTGTGTGTGTGTGTGTGTGTGTGTATGTGTGTGTGTGTAGAATGCTTAAGCTCTGCTCTCAGGAACTTTCAAATATATAATACCATATTAGACCTACTCAATTTAGCAGAAACATTGATATTACAAATTATTCGTAGACCACTGTAATAACCACCCTGGATCTATTATCATCTTTAAGCCTCAGTTTGCATCTGTTGACTAGGACTCATAACTTGTAGGTTTTTCAAAGGAATTGAGGCAATCAAGCTGTAGGTATAAAGAAGTGCTCTGAATCAAATGAAGATGTGTGTGTGTGTGTGTGTGTGTGTGTGTGTGTTGGGTCTGGTTTTTTATTAAGGAAGGGCTTGGCCGAAACAGGTTTGGCTCAGCGGTAGAGCGTTGGTCTGCGGACTGAAAGGTCCCGGGTTCGATTCCGGTCAAGGGCATGTACATTGGTTGCGGGCACATCACCGGTAGGGGGTGTGCAAGAGGCAGCTGGTCGATGTTTCTCTCTCATCGATATTTCTAGCTCTCTATCTCTCTCTCTTCCTCTCTGTAAAATATCAATAAAATATATATTTAAAAAAAAAAAGGAAGGGCTTGGATCTAAACATCTGGCCTAAGTAAAAGCCCTAACCAACAAGGAAGCTAATGAGGTTAAGAAATGCTGTCCTATCTTCATGCTGTTACACATGTCTAATCGCTCACCCCGGGGTAGCTGGCATTCTAGCAAATTGTGACATCTGTAAGTCTGCTCCATTTGTCAATGATGACCCCTCACTTCAAAAGAGACTCTTAACACCTGACACTTGATTCCCTAAGATTTTGTTGCTAGAAATGTCCTCTGACCAGCAGTCTCAGCATCTCCCTGGGGCTTGTTGGCAAAGCAAGTCCTCCAGCCTGAGCTCCAATCTTCTGAACCAGACCCGCATTTTGATAACATTTTCTCCATTCTTGTGCAAATAATGTTTGAGGAGCACTGACCTAAGTGAGTATTTTTCAATCTCGTTGCTCATTAGAATTCCTTGGAGGACTTTAAGAATACCAAAGCCTAGGTCCCACCCTAAGCCATTAAGTTAGAATCTTTGGGAGTGACTGCAGGCCTCTGTATACTGTTGGCCTGTGAACAACATGGTTTGAACTGCACAGCTCAATTTATATATGTATTGTATTAATAAATGTGTTGTACTGTTAATATATTTTCTCTTTCTATGACTTTATTTTTTAAAAATTTTTATTAAGATATTACAAATGTGTCTTTATCCCCCCATTGTCCCTTCACCTCCCTAGTCCTGCGTTAACCCTCACCTCCTGTTGTCTGTGTCCATCGCTTATACTTATATGCATGCATACAAGACCTTTGGTTGACCTTTCTTAATAACATTTTCTTTTCTTTACCTTACTTTATTGCAAGAAATTTTATATATATATATATATATATATATATATATATATATATATATGTCAAAATGTGTGTTAATCAGCTACTTATGTTATCAGTAAGGCTTCCAGGCAACAGTAGACTATTAGTTGTTCTGGGGGAGTCAAAGTTATATGTGGATTTTCAAATGCATGGGAGGGGGTCGGTGTCTTTCACTCCCATGTTATTCAAGGGTCAACTGTATTTTTAAAGCTCCTAGATGATACTTTGATATATTATTTGAGGGTACAAAGTGAGACCCAGAGAAAGGCCAGGAAGAAACAAATTTCCAGTCTTAGAAATACTTAGCATTTGAAGTGAATTGGAGTTTGCGTGTGAGAGGAGTAGAAACAAAGAATGATGGCAGAGAAAGAAAGTTGGGTCCAGTGAAATCTCAATTGTGGAAATGGCTAAGGAGCATTTGGGGGAAAGCAAGGCTGCATGTTGAATGTGAAGTTGCATGGGCTTCTGTGATATAAAAGTTTCTATCTTCCCAGAACTCTAGTAAAGATGACAGGTGGTTGGCTTATTACATGGAAAATAATGATAAGGGCAGAACCCAAAGCCTGAGTTTAAATAGAAAATGTACATTAAAAGTGGGTGTTGCTATAGATTGCCAAATAAAATACAGGTGTTTGATTAAATTTTAATTTCTAGAAACAATGAAAACATTTTTGGTGTAAGTATGTATTCTATGATATTTGAATACTCTGAAATTTAAAATTAACTGGTACCCTGTATTTTTATTTACTTAAGCCAGCAGCTTTATGATGAGCCTTTAAAGTGGTTCATGAGAAGCAGAAGCTGAGGTTTGATGCCATCATAAAAGAATAGTAGTGTTGAGCTGGCAAAAAATCATGTCAAAGATACCCTATATAATAAAAGCCTAATATGCTAATTGCCTGGTCATCCAGTCAGCCATTCAACCAATCAAAATGTAATATGCTAATGATATGCTAAGGCCACTCAACCACTCCCTAGGACATGCATTGACCATCAGGGGGCAGACATTAGACCGGTTGACCAGTTGCTTTGAGGTGCACTGACCACCAGGGAGCAGATGCTCAGACCAGTATGTTAGCTTGCTACTGGGGTCTGGACGATTGGGACTGAGCAAGATGAGCCAGACACACACTGGAGCACCCCCACGGCCCCTCCCAGGCTTGCCAACCTCCTGCATCCCTCCCTGGCCCCAATCATGCACCAGTGTGGTCCCTCAGCCTGGCCTACACTCTCTCAAAATTTAGGATAGGACCTCTCAGGGGATGTTAGAGAGCTGGTTTCAGCCCTGCGGCAGAACAACTGGTTGCTATGACATGCACTGACCACAGGGGGTGGGGAAAGATGCTCAATGCAGGAATTGCCCCTTGGTGGGCAGTGTGCTCCCACAGGGGGAGCACTGTTCGGCCAGAAGCCAGGCTCATGGCTGGCAAGTGGTGAGTCCCTCTCCTGCCTCTGGGGCAGTCAGACATCCCCGAGGGTTCCTGGACTGTGAGAGGGTGGGCCAGGCTGAGAGACCCTCCACCCTAAATACATGAATTTTATGCACCAGGCCTCTAGTTGTATATAAAATAAACTGAGGTGCCTTGCTGGTGTGGCTCAATGGTTGAGCAGAGACCCATGAACCAGAAGGTTATAGTTCACTTCTGATCTGGGCACATTCCTGGGTTGAAGGCTCAATCCCCTGTAAGGGGTGTGCAGGATGCAGCATATCAGTGATTCTCTCTCATCATTGATGTTTCTATCTCTATCTCCCTTTCCCTTCCTCTCTCTGAAATTAAAAAAAAAAATTAATGGAGGCTTCTTACCTACATTTGGTTTGAATCAGAACTACTTTTTCTTCATTCTTCATTTTCTAATTAACTTAGAATTTCCAATTCTCTTCATTTTCCAATTTCCCCTCCCTCATTGGCCTTTGCCTTCCCTTTGTTTATTTTTTGAAGTGAACTTTTCCTTGACTTGGTGTTTGTTGTTTTCTCAGGGATATCCAGTTCTCACAAAAGACAAACTCTTAAAGTTAATTCAAATTTGTTGGTATTTTTGGAATGACTCTTATTTATTTACTATCTTCTAGTGCACCACAGAATTGGAAATACGTCCATAAATTTACATTTTTAAAGTGCTCCTATTCTTCTCTGTTTTGTGATACACACAATTTCTTGGGGTCAATAAACAGAGTCGGCTCAGGGTGTGGTGAGAAACATGTGGGGGTGGAGATGAAAACCAACAGCAAAATGAAAACAACAGCTTTTCTGAAACCAGCTTCCCCCCCCCCCCCCAGCAGCCCTCTCTCACTGTACTGACTACAAAGAGCCTTTTCAGAGGGGGTGGCACACAGGCAGAGGACTGCTCTCCAAACCACTGAGTCTATTTATGTAGACACTAAAAGTCTAGTGCACGAATTCATGCATAGGTGGGGTCCTGCCTGCCCACCCCAATCCGGGTGGGGGGGTTAGGTTATTGGGGGCAGGGCCAGCCAGGGGAGGGATTGAACTCCCATTTGAACTCCCAGTCGAGGGGACAATTTGCATATTAGCCTTTTATTATATTGGAATGTTATTTTCTTTTCAAAGCTGCCTGAAGTGGAGCCCCATGAAGTGCTTCTCAAGAGCACTGAGTATATTCTTTTATTGTTTGCATGACAGAGAGAGGAATGGGATAAATTAGTGGTCCTCAAAGTGGGATCTGTAGACCAGCAATATCAGCACCACCTGAAAATGTACTCATGTAGATGAAAAAAGGGGCCACAGACTGAACCAGAAAAGCTCGGGGAAGGCCCGCATGGTGGGCCTTACACACCCAGAGACCCAGAGCAATAACATCAGATGGTCTGAACCTAAACATTCTTTAACTGAAAGCGGGTTATGTCGTAGGCCTGTAGCTTCCAGACAAAGGTCAGTTTTTATCTTAAGCAAACCTGCCTATTGTCTCTTAGCATCTAGGATAACATACTTTTGAAATTTAAGAATTATCTTCTTTTTTCAGACCCCCTCACAACACAAGCACAGACACTAGAGCATGAGACCACAGACCTCCTCATTATCTTGTTCCCTGCAGACCATCTCTTTGTGCTGTAAATGTTAACTACTAACCCTCCTGTACCTGCCAAGTCAAAGAAGTTTGTATCTGTCCATTTTACATTTTATCCAATCCAAGAGATTTTTCCACTTTGTTTTCTCCCACCCCCTCTATCTACCATGAATGAATTTTATGTAACCCTCCTATACCTCTTGCTTTGATTCTGATATAAAAATAAGCAACAAAATTGCCCATCTCTGGAGCATTTATTCAATTCAATCTGTTGAGATTTTGCTTCTTGGCCATTGTTGCCAGTTTAAATAAACTCATAAAAATTCTCTATAGGTTTGGATGTTTTATATGTTGACATTAAAATTCAAAATCTCAGGTCACATTCCAGTCCTTCTAATTCAGACAATCAAAGTGGGTCCACCAAATCTTTGTTTTCACGAGTGTGTCAGGCGATTCAGTATGTGCTAAAGGATGGGATACTTTCACCCTCACTAAAAAAGCCTGATCTCTGGGCCCAAACACCACAGTCTTGGGGGCATGGATGTCCAGATGTGGGAGGAGGGGACCTTTTCACCCAGAATATAATTTTCTTTAGTTGGATGACAAAAAGGGACCAAAATAGGGAAGGACAGAAGGAGAACATGGAAATAAAACATACAAAGCCCAGAGGCACACAGAAAGGAAAGTTCTAGCTAGATGTAAAGTTTCTATTCAGAGCAAAAATTAATTAAAATAAAGTTTACATATTTTATTCAAATGTTACATGGACCTGTAATAATAATGACTACTATTAATTATTATTATTATTAAATATATTTTATTGATTTTTCACAGAGAGGAAGGGAGAAGGATAGTTAGAAACATTGATGAGATAGAAACATAGAACAGCTGCTTCCTGCACAGCTCCCACTGGAAATGTGCCCACAACCAACATATGTGCCCTTGACTGAAATGGAACCTGGGACCTTTCAGTCTGCAGGCCGATGCTCTATCCACTGAGCCAAACTGGTTTTAGCTACTATTTATTATGAACAAATGACTTGCTCTGCACTAAACATGATTCAAACTTATGTCATTGGTTAAGTGCAACACTAACCACAGTCAGTAGGTACTGTGGAGATCCCCATGTAAGAGATGGGGTGAGGCTTGCCCATAGCCCTGGAACCATCCATAGCCCTGGAACATCCATAGCCCTGGAACCAGGCTCTGAACAGGCAAACTCATATCTCAGTTATTTTCTGACCTTGGCTACATTCTGGACTCACCCAGGAAACTTTAAGAAGTATGGTTACTTGATTCCCAGCCCCAGACACCTGATATGTTAGGTGTGGGGAGAAAGCCTAAGGATTTTATAAGCTCTCTGGAGATCCTATTGTGAAACCAAGACTGAGGGCCACCTTCTGATCAAGTCTGTAGCTAAGTGGTTCTGAACCCTGGATGCAAATTAGAGTCACCTGTTTCCTGTTTAAACCATACTATGGGTCAGGGGCCATTTCCTGATCCGGGGTGGGGCCTAAGCAGCACATTGTTCCAGTGCATAGCCAGTGTGAGAATCACTGCTCCAGTCCTTAACGGGTGCTGGGAGCAGAGCTGGTATACAAGCAGGGTTTATAACCGGGCCCTGACCCTGACCTTATGGCTGCCTATAAAAGTCCTCCCTGGGAATGAGTCTGGGTTGTCTCAGAACAGCAGGAGTCAGGCAGTTCAGTTCAGGGTTATTGACGATTTAAATAAGTGCTGTGTGTGTGAGTGTGGGCATGTGGGTTATAGGGACAGATAGGAATTAAAAATAGGATTTATTCTCCTTTAGAAAATAAGGGAAGACATTTCCCTTCTCTCTGTTTTTGTCAGAACATTTACTTTAGAAAATGTCAGGACATTTACCTTTAGAAACTAAATAAGCCTTTTGTCAGTTTTATGATGCAGAATGTCTTTCTTAAAGATCTGGAAACCATCTCTTTGGAATGCAGGCTCTTTGGTAGGGGAGGAGTCTGACTTCTGAGGGCACCAGCTTTGGGCTTCTGCCCTGAAGATAGGAGCTACTATTTTCCCTCTGGGTAAAGTCAACCAGCTGACACAGAGGGTCACCCAACTTCCCAGGGACTAAAGATGTGTGACCAGCGGTGCTGTCAAGTCCTCTTACCTGAGAACTGGTTATTGTTTAGCTTGAGTAAGTGCTTGTACTAGGTTGTCTGGTTGACTATTGAAAAGGGCGAGTGTGATTTCTGTCTTTACAGTCTTAGAAGGTGCCTGGGATGAAACTGCCTGCTCTCTCTACTTTTTCTACTGACTTTGTGGAGAGTATTTCTAGGTTTGGGGAAGATTTTTATTATTATTATTACATTTTCCCTTGTCTGGTGTGTGTGTGTGTGTGTGTGTGTGTGTGTGTGTGTGTACATGCTTGTTTAAATGTGCCTGTTGAGGGTGAGGGACTTAGAAGGTTAAGATTCCCATACTCCTCCCCACTGCCTTTTCACCTCTATGTCTCATTTCCACAGCTTTTATCACTTCTTTATTTTGTTGTTCCATGTCATATTTACTTGAGAAGAGATTTCATTCTATTTTAAAAACAGATTTGAACACCAGTGCGCTGAGTTTCTCTGAAGTCCCCTCTAGCCCTTACATTCCAGGACTTCGTGGCTCATGCTAGGACCTTAGCCTCCACCCTCCCAGAAATCTGTTGACACAGGAGAGTAGCATGTGCCTCAGGAAGTGGGAAGAAAGAGGTCCTGTCCCCACCACGCCCCCTCCTCCACTCCCTGCGGAGGAGAGGGTGGTGCTCCAGGAATTGCTCCTGGTGCTGGTGTATCTGTAGGGCAGGGGACAGACACAGAGCAGAGGAATGGAATGGGCAGCAGAGAGGCAGTGGAGAAATAGTTGGAGAATGATCTCCCCTTTGGGAACAGCTCTGTATCTTCTGGAGCCTGAGACACATGATTCTAGTCTCATGTATAGCAGTGTTTCTGAAGTCCACTGGTAAACAGACTAGAACAAAATTTGAGCTGATGAGAATGGATGTGGCTGAGTTTGACTTTTAATAAAGAGAGAATTTTGCCAGGTATCTCCAGAATTGCTTCTGATGGCCTCAGTAGAGGTACAAGAAAATTATTAGTTGATAGGTGCTCTAGTATTTCTTTTCACTCTCACCATTGCTACCATAATTTTAGTGACTCATTGGGGATCTGTGGTGGGGAGAGTGAATACCAGACCTCCCAGATTCTCTGCCCTTCCACCCACCACCCCAACAAAAAGCCTCATTGTGCTCGCTGAACCCTGGTACCCTGAATGGAGCCTTTATCCCAGCCACATTTCTGAGTGTGCTGCAAGTTTCCCTAAGTGCAATGGTTTTGACGTCAACTTATAAAATCATAAAATAAAAGAGCCAGAAGGAATTCCTCAAATGGTCTGATCCAACTTCATTCTGTTCCTTTTTTCTTTTTTTCCTTTTAATAGACAAGGCGATAGGACCAGAAAAGTCAGGAGATTTGTTTAAGATAAAGTAGTTGGTTGGCTACAAAACTGATCTGCTGCTCCCAAATCTAGAAGCACTTGGCCAAAACTCGGTAGTAGTGTTTTTTTTGTTTTGTTTTGTTTTGTTTTTCAAATTCATCATCTTATTATTCCCACGGGAAAGCTAATGGACATAGAATCCCTTTTAATGATAAATAATTTTCTCCCGTTTATATATTAGGGAAGCTTTTAGAGCTGGAGCTCAGAACTCTTCTCTAGTCCCTTCTCTCAGTCCCCAAATCCTCAACCCACAGCGAAGTTTGCTATAGAATTTGTTTGTTCAACTGATGGGTTTCCAACTTGAAAGATTTCTGCCTCTTTATCACTGTTGAATCAAATCGGGGGATGTGGGATGAAGTTAGAACAGGGGTGGGCAAACTTTTTGACTCGAGGGCCACAATGGGTTCTTAAACTGGACTGGAGGGCCGGAACAAAAGCAACCTGACCATGCTGGCACTCTCATCATGGGCTGCTGGTGAAGGAGTGGAGAGGAGAGCAAGAGAACCCTCCGCTCTTTTGGCTCCGTGGGCCTGATAGAACAGCTGAACGGGCTGGATCCGGCCCTCGGGCCATAGTTTGCCCACGGCTGAGTTAGAAGCTTAGTTAGTTAGAAGCATTATTTTCACTTGTGGCCAGAGTTGCCAGGTTTTAGATGCATGCATTCTTGTTTACTTGAGTCTTAGAGTTGCAAGGTTAGGTTTGCTTTGGTCTCTAAAGTATAGGAACCTTTGCTGTTTTGTAGCTTCTGCTTCCAGATAAGAAGCTCTTTTGCTTGTTTCAATGTTTCCTCATCTTTGGGCATTGACTTCTCTACCTGTAAGGTTCTCTCTTTGCATTGACAGTGGGTGTTTGACATCTTTTTGACCTGAGTCAAATTTTTCTTCCTCTTCACAGGGACCCAACCATAGCTATGTTTGCTTTGGTTTAACCTGTGGTTAATGGTATTCTGCTTCCTCTGAGGAGACTTTGCTGACCTGTTCCCAATATTGGTGGAGGTCTTTATTGTTCTCTGGACTACCCTAGTATAACACTTGTCACAGTTGCTAGTCCAGAGAACAATAAAGCAACTAATATAGCAACTGTCAGCTTGACTGTGAAAAAGCAAAGTTGAAAATTTTACTCTTAAATGTATTATTCTAAGTGAAAGGCATCAGATTAAAATCTGAATACTGTATGCTTCCATTTGTATGATACCAGAGGCCCAGTGCATGAAATTCATGCATGGGTAGGGTCCCTAGGCCTGGCCAACAATCAGGGCCATTGGGGCCTTCCAGCTGCTGGCCAGGGCCTTCTGGCTGCTGGCCAAGGCCTTCCTTTCTTTCTCGCTTCCTCCTGGTAGGTCAGCGCATGTTATAGCAAGTGATTAAACTCCTGGTCTCCCAGTTGAAGTCCCAAGGGACACTTTGCATATTAGCCTTATATATATATAGAGATTCTGGAAAAGACAGGACTACCTGAACAGAAAGAAAGTCTATGGTTGCTGGGGGTAGGGGGAGGGATTGACTACAAAGGGAGTATTTTGTTGTGATGGAACTGTTTTATATCTTGATTGTAGTGGTAGTTACAGGATTGTACGTGTTTATCAATACTCATAGAACTATATGCCAAACAAGGTGAATTTTATCATTTGTAATTTATGCCTCAATAAATATGACTACAAAGAAATAAACAAGGATACGAAGATACCAGGTCTAAAAAAGAGGAAGTTACAAAATTGCAAACACTCATTTAATAACAAAAGTAAGACAAATATAGCATTCTTTATCCTGCAAACTCAGTTATTATGCATTGTTAGAAATAAAACTTTACTTAGTCTCAAAAATTATCTGAGTTTTCTTTTTAAGTTAACATGGAAGTCTCCCCAAGATAAGCATGATAAAGAGCTTCACAGATAAGAAAAAGCTAAATGAGTTCATCACCACCAAACCAGTATTATATGAAATGCTGAAAGGTATTCTTTAAGAAGAGGAAGAAGAAAAAAGATAAAAATTATGAACAACAAATACATATATATCAACAAATGATTCTAAAAATCAATGAATTAAAAATCTGAGGAACAGAATAAACTGGTGAATATAATAGAATCAGGGGCAAAGAAAGAGAGTTGGATTTATAATTATCAGGGGGAAAGGAGTGTAGGGGGTGCAGGAAGAGACCGGATTAAAATCGTATACCTATGGATGAGGATAATGGCGGGGAGGGGATGGTAAGGGCAGAGGGTGGGGCAGGAACCAGATGGAAGGGAGCTATGGGGGGAAAAAGGAGAAACAATTGTAATAATCTGAGCAATAAAGATTTATTTTTTAAAAAAAAGAAAACATGAGGATTCTCTCCCTGGAGGCAACTCTATCACACTGGCCAGGAAGGGCACCACATGGACCCCCCTCTTTGCTTCCAGAGGGGCAGCCCAAGTCCAGTTTCACTTTGCATAAATGGGCAGACCAGACACAAGTTGGGTGGCCTGAGTACTTTAGAGTTTAGGTCTGGTAAGTGGGCCATGCTGCTGCGATTCTCCAGATGTTGTGTTGATGGAGGACCCGATCAGAAGCTGAGTGTGAGGCCTCACCCTGGGCATAAAATACAGGTGGCTGCTTAAAGCTCCACACCCAGCAGAGAAAAGACAGGGGAACCCAGGGAGTTAGGTAGCACTTAGCCCTGCACTTAGTGTAAGCACAGCAGGAATCAGATGGAGGCCAGAATTCAGTAAGTACCTGTTGGATCCTGTGATTTGACAAGTTGGAAAATGTAATTTTCTGCCTGTCTTGGTCAAGATGGACTCAGGAATGGGACGAGATTGCATCCAAAGGGACAGGAGCTAGGAGAGACAAGCCTACCAGGGGGCTGACCTATCTCAGGAGGATCATTTCCTGGGGTGTTGATTGAGGTGACATGGTTAAGTGACAAGACTGGATTTTTCAGAAATCTAACAAGAATTTAGTATTGAAGGTGGACCCTTCTGGAATTCTTAGTCATAGATGTATAGCCAAGTGAGCTAAATATAACTTTTATGAACCCAGCCTCACCAAGAAACTATACTGTGCTCTATTAACTAGCATCCAAACTCCATGATTTATATTCACCATGACTAAATGCTGGCTGTTTCCAAGCTTGAAATTTACTAGAGCTGCATTGTCCAATGTGAGAGCCACTAGCTGCACATGGTCATGTAAAGTTAAATCTATAGTAATTGAAGGTAAGCCCCATTTAGAATTCAGTACCTCAATTTGATTCATCGCCTTTCAAGTACTCCTTCTCCCGATAAATGGATGCTGTTGAAGGCAATGGGCCAATTCCATCTTTGCAGAAGGGCCTATTGGACAACGCTGTGCTGGAGGTTATTCCCTCAAGCACTGAAAACCTAATTGTCTACTGAGAAAAGACACATGATCCTAAAAAGGTAAAGTTGACCTCAGGCCCACCTTTCTCATCTCCCAGGTGATTCTGATGACAGAAGTCTTGCACTTACTGAGTTTGTGTCTGATTATTTCTGCTCGGGAACAGTCTAGTTTATTTCTGTCCTAAAGATCATCTGGATTTCATTGGTGGCAAATGTTGAAAGACTGTCACCAGCCATTCTGGGTTGTGTGTCTTTGTCGATCTGGGAAAGGTCAGAGAACCTAGCTGCTTCTCCTTCACAGGGACCCAACCACAGAGCCTGCAGGCCATTCTGGGCAGTCTGGTTGAGAAGGTTACCCTGACTTATATCCCACACCACAGGCATTCTCAAGGTGCCTGTGTGCATTGGCCTTCCCCGCAGGCTTTTCACAGCTGTGTGTGTGCCTGTGTTTGCTTTGGTTTAACCTGGGGTTAAAGGTGTACTGCTTACAATTCCCTGGGAGGAAAACCTCTTCTCCAGTCCTGTGCTGGTAAATGTTTAGCATCTAGCTCTCTGGGTTAAAAAAATGACCTGGTTTGTATTTTTTTCTGAATATCATGGTGTCAATACTCTCACTGTGGCCAATTTCAAGTCATCAGCCTGATGTTAAGGCACACAGAGCTGGGAAGTTTCCCACTAGCCAGATACAATTGCTGCAAGTAACTTCAGGTGCATGATAGTGAAAGGTGATAAGCTAATTAGAGAGGGATGAGCTTTAAGTCTTTGTTATTATTATTTATTTAACTTCAAGTTTATATAATTAAATTTTTAATGTGGCTGTGTTTAACTACTGACTCACAGAATTCCTGAAAATTGAACAATTGGCTCTCACGAGCTTGTAGAAGCTGACTCCAACACACTACTGACCTCCCTTTTAACTGAGAATATACACTGAGTAGCCAGATTATTATAATCTCTGAATGCACCATAATATATACAGAGGCCCGGTACATGAGTTTGTGCATGGGTGGGGTCCGGCCAGCCTGGCCAGGGGCACAAAACATGGGCAATTGGCCGGCCAGCCTATTGGTTGAACTCCTGGTCAAAAGGACAATTTAAATATTAGCCTTTTTTTAAATAGGATATACACTGAGTGGCCAGATTATTATGCATTCAGAGATCATAATAATCTGGCCACTCAGTGTATAGGTACCTTGGAGGATGAGTGGTCTTTTTTTAATGGTTACCCCTTTGTATGTCTGGCCTACATGGGAGGAGTTGTGAGCACTCAAAGATTCAGATTAAAACAATCTGTCTACTGTGAGCAATACCAGGCTGCTTAAGTCAGTCGGAATGGTCACCAAAAGGAGTAAATGTGTACAAGGATTTAGAGAATTAAAAACCACCAAGAGCAGAAATCTCTGCCTTGTCAGAGAGCTTTGCCTGTATGTATGGCCATTGTATGAATGAGCCAAGATATGTGCAAGCTGGAGATGCAGGGGGAGGGGCAATGGCTCCTTCAGAGCTCATTGGCATCCTATGAATATAATTTGAGAAATCTGAAGATTTTGGAACATATGCCATTTTCTGTGTTTATTTGCAAAGCTTAGTTGCTCTAAAACCTGGACTCTTTCACTCTACTGCACTTAGAAACATCATCCAGGCTTATAAATCACCCATGTGTTTTTTCTTTGATAACTGGGAGCTCCTGAAAGGTGGGCCAAAGTGTCTGCTTGATGTAGGGGTTTCTCCAGTTTCTGGTACAATGTACTGAGAAGGTATTTGCTAAATGAGGGTTGCATAAAGGCTGAGCTGCTAGGATAAACTGGTTCAGCTTAGGGAGGGGGCAACTTGCCCCATGCTGTTGGCTTATGTTGCTGTTAATTACAGGCATAATGTTAAAACTGTTGAGTACCTGATAATATCCCTTTAGTGCTTTTCTGCTATTTTTTTTCATCATCATGGACCAAGAAGGGGAGGTTTGTAGAGTGAACAACCCAAAAGCAGAAAGCTCTCTTGACAAACTATAATGCCCCCATTTTCTAACTGTGTGACTCTGGACAAGTCAGGTCTGAAGCCTCAGTTTCTGTATCGGTAACGTGGCAGTAACATTTCTGCTTCACAGACTTGTCAAAATGGAATGAGATGATGCGTGCAGAGTACTGGCCCATGGCAGGCACTCTAAAGATAAGGGTTGTTAATATAATGCATTTCTATTTTCTCATTCCTGGGTAAAATGGAAGTACGTTCCTTCTCAGTTGCATTTGTCAGAAATAACTTAATATGTGGATACTATTTAGACTCAAGGAAGCACAAGAAGTGTAAATTCATCTGAGGTTCTAGGGGCTATATGCTAGAGACTGGGGTGAAAGACATTAGTCAGCCATACCCACCACCTTCAAGGAGTCCAGAGATCAGTGGGTGAGTGAAATCTACAGCCAAATCATTATGAGATGCTATAAACTAGGAATTTTGCTACTAACAACAGAATTTGACAAAGATAAATATTTTTAAAATAATTCTTTATTGCTGAAAGTATTACATTTGTCCATGTCCCCTTTTTCACCCCATTGACCCCCCTAGGACCCCACCTCCACTCCCCAGGCCCTCACCACTCCATTATCTGTGGTCATGGGCCATGCATATATGCTTATAAGGTTCTTGGTTGACTACTTTCCACCCACCCACCCCCTGCCTTCCCTCTGAGATCCCCCTCTCTGTTCAATGCTTCCATGTCTCTGGATCCACTCCATGCATCAGTTTATTTTGTTACTTAGATTCCATGTATGAGCGAGATCATGTGATATTTGTCACTTAGCATGATACTCTCAGAGAAATATATTTGACTATTGGCTTTGAGTAAATGAGGTAAATCAACTCCCAGAACTCTGTCCCATGATGCTTTTTGAGAGCTCTCGGCTTTCAAAATCAAATCCAGGTGTACTTCCAAGGTAAGTGGGTGGTCTCCTGGCTTTTCTCTGAGTACGTTGAAAGTAAATGATGCGGCTACTTATTACAGAACTTTTAACCTTAAGGTTTGATATCTCTGCCAGCCAATGAATTAAAGGCAAGGTCTAACTTCTCACAGTTGTTAAAATTGTGATTATTTTCAGATGGAGGTAGCCCTATCATTACCCAGTTCTCTCAATTATGCCATGTTATTAAACTGTTCCAGAACCTTCCCACTACAGAACAAAAGACCCCCTGCTGAGGTTTGCATAAGTCTTTGTGGCATCTCTTTGGGTTTGGGCATTTTGAAGGCAATGTATTTAGTATTTCACACATTCGTAATTTCTTCTTTCCTCCCCAACCCTTATTCCCATCTCTAACCTAAGATAATCTCTTTTCTACTTTTATGAAATATGCATTATTAATGCTACAATGGAGAGCACACATCCTGGAAGATACAACTATAAATAAAATAATTAAGGTCACCCTTTCTTGCCTGTCTCCTAATACAAATGACTCAGCTTGGATTGCACACGAGGTATACAGGTACCTTCATAGAACAGTTTAGAAGGTGCAAAGCAGGTAGACTCTTCATTTATGCAAAAGTTTCTCCAGGATATTTTATTTTAGTTTTTGAGGCTTTTGGCATTCAAGTGTATCCTTTAAAAAAATGAAAGCATTCTGGAAACTGGTGCAACCATCAGCAATTCTCACTTCAGCCAGGAATTGTTAAGGCAGAGTACAAATTAGAAAGATTTCAGGGCTTGGAGGTGGGAAAGGACTAGAAAAGAATAAAAAGGACCTTGGCCAACAAACCTCAGCTATCCATTCCACTCCAGGCTGGTCAGCTGCATTTTCTTAGAGCTAGCGGTCCTTCAGGTATGGTCAGTCTAGCAGCAGCCTCAGTGGACACCACCTGGGAATTTCATAGAAATCTCATGCTGCCCCAGAACTGCTGAATCAGAAGCTGGGGGCAGGCTCCGGAAATCTGTTTTATCACCCCCCTATTTGAAAAGCACTTGTCTAATCACTGATTCAGACCCATTTCCTCAAAATTTCTGCAGAATAAGCAACAGTATCTGTACATATAAAAGGCTAATATGCTAAGTGTCTGACCATCTGACTGGTCACTATGACATGCACTGGCCACCACGGGGCAGATACTCAAGCTGGAGCTGCTGAGCTGCAGTGATTTGGCAGTGGTGGTTCTCAGGTGACATACCCCAAAACCAGAGAGTAGGGAGCTCGATTCCACCTTTGGCTGAGTTATGTTGTTGCTGGGGCACTGTTGGCTCCAAATCTGGTTTACTGCACACTTGCATTTGTGTTCCACACCCTGCATGACAGCAACTTTGCAGAGTGCCCTCTCTCATACTCCGGGATGCCTCAGGGGATGTCAGAGAGCTGGTTTTGACCTGATCCCTACAGCCAGGCCAAGGGATCCCACCTGCCAGAGGGATCCCACTCACTCCATAGATGCCAGGGAAGGACCACAAATGGTTGGTTCTTGGGCATGTCCAGCCCATCTCATCCAGTCTTGCCCTGTTGTCTACCTTCTAATTAATTTTCTTTCAATGTGCATGAATCCATGCACTGGGTCACTGGTGGTTTTATAAAATACTAGGGAACCAGTGCATGAATTTGTGCACCCTGAAAGGAACTGTGGGCCATGAGGCTGTGGTAGGCACAGGGGTGGGTCTCCGCCCATCTTCTGTGCCCCTGTCCAGTACTCCTGCTGTGGCCCTAGTCCTCTGTCTGCCAGCAGCCCCACTCCCACTGCTGCCACTCCCACAAACTGACAGTGCCAGTCCTGCTTGCACCTACTCACAGCATGGAGTAATTGGAGCTGAAGTATGCTGTGGGTAAGAGTGATGGCTGCTGCCCTGATTGCCCCTCAAGAGAGGGAGGAGGTGGAGAAGTCCTCAGGGGTGATCAAGGCTGGCAGCCAGACAATGGCAGCAGGTACAAGTAGCAGCTCTAGTGCCAGCTGTGGGTGTGAGCAGGGCTGGCGCTAGCAGTGGTTGTGAGCACTGGGCAGCACCGTGGTACATGGGAGCAAAGAGTTTTCAGTAGCCACCAGAGGCTTGCCCCTATAACAGTGACTGGCTCCTGCCTTGGTCTGGTGCCCCCTCTAACCTGCTCCATCCTCCCACAGTGGCCAATGCCCGCCATGTTCCCCACACACCTCCTGGTGGCCAGTGCATGTCATAGCTACCAGTTGTTTGGTTGTATGGTTGTTCTGCCACTTGGTCTATTTGCATATTAGCCTTTTATTATATAGAATTACACATAAGGAGATTTTAGTGAGTATGTACCACGTTACTCAATGCATTTACAATGCTTGTGCTGAAAACTTACATTGGGAAATGATGCTAGTTTTTCCTCCCTGTGCCCCAGTGTTCCCAAAGAGCAACTTTTGAGACAAACATTAACAACTAGAGAACTGATGCAATAAATTTGTGCATGGGTGGGGTCCCTTGAGTTCACCTGCAGAGATCGGGCCCTAGCTTAGGCCCCCACCCTCACATCCCTGTAGCCCCCCTGGCACCCCACCTTAGCCTGGCACCACCTGCTCACCAGCCCCCACCCCCCACCACTGCTGCTGGTCACCATCACCATCCTGCTGTGGTCCTGCTCTCATTGGGGCCCATAGGGGCTAATAGCACCTCCGCTACCACCTGCTGCCAGTGCTACTTCCACCCACCATATTCTGCACCACCCCCTGGTGGTCAGCACACATCATAGTGAGCAGTCAAACTCCTGGTGGGTTGAACTCCTGTCCAAGAGGACACTGCATATTAGGCTTTTATTATATGGGATAATAATTATGAAAGACTCAGGAGATAATTTTCCTCAGCTCTCTTTGATCCAGAAGAAGTCAGCCATGATTCAAGTGAATCATGCAGGGTTTTAAACTCCTCACAGGTTTGCATATAGAATGGAATATCTGTCTGATAGAATATGGAATATAGAATATAGAATATAGAATATAGAATATAGAATATAGAATATAGAATATAGAATACAGAATACAGAATACAGAATACAGAATACAGAATACAGAATATAGAATAAGAACATAGAACATAGAATATAGAATATAGAATACAGAATACAGAATATAGAATACAGAATACAGAATACAGAATACAGAATATAGAATAAGAACATAGAACATTTAAAATGAGGAACAGCTATTGAATATCTGAGAATTCCATTTACTATTTTTGCTGCTAAGAGAAGAGATTTACACACACACACACACACACACACACACACACACACACACACATCATCCTTCTCTTACTGATGGTATATTCCATTTGATGTGTTTTGGAATTGAATAAAGCAAACTGCACTTTTGAAAAATGCTTTTGGTAATGAAATTATTGGAGTGCATATCAGAGCACTTGAACCCTTCTTCTCTTCTGTCCTGGTGACTTACTAGTGATGTTGTTATTGGTGGGTTCCCCTTTGTGTCTCCACTTGTTACTGCTGGGAGTGGAGCTCTTGGGGTGCCACAGGAATAGTAATTTCCTGAGGCCCCCATGGGAGGATGAGGTATCATGGAAAGCTTTAGTGAAGAGGTAACATTAAGGGAGTTTCCTTCCAATGTTGCCTCTCCCTCCCCGGCTTGCCATGAAAAAAGTTCCATTTTGTCTTCAGCAGAACTAAGATCAAATCTACTGACCAGAGTCTTTGCTATATGTTATAGTCTAGTCCAATCTAGCATCTGGCTGGGTTAACTTGTGTTCCCAGCTGCAGTCCATTGTGTGTGGACTGCTTAAGGTCACATGCTATGAGGGTGCATGATGTGTGCGAGACATGTAGCAAATGAGAAACAGGAGCACAAGAGAAAAGAGAAAAAAGGAGAGAGAGAGAGAGAGAGAGAGAGAGAGAGAGAGAGAGAGAGAGAGAGAGAGAGAATTTTTGTCTCTGGGGATTATAACTGGGAGAGTTCTTCAGTGTTTCATGCGCTTTCAGTGGCTCTACCTTTGCTAGCCAATTATATTTTTCCCCAGGTTAGATAGACAGGTAAGCACCTCCCTAAGACACCTGGACTTCACTGGGTATGTGTCAATTTCTCCCCTTGTTGGATCCCTTCCCCTAGTGATTTGCAGGAATGGGCCTATTGTCCCCTATGGGGAGTGTGATAGTATAGTTTCCTGGTGAAGATGCCCAGGTGACCATGCTTATAATACCTGACCTCCCCTTTGCTTTCCTCCTATTATTAATAGTAACAGCTAGATAATTTGGTAACAATGTGACCCTGGATAAGTCAATCTCTTTCTGTTCCTTTATACCCTCCTGTGAAAAATGGGGTTGAACTCCTAACTCTTTACTTAATAGGTTGTTGTGAGGACAAAATGAGAAAATGTATACAAAAGTCATGAATATGAATATGCTGAAAAAATAGTAACCCGGGATAAATATTAGAATTCCTATTTGTACTCATGGCCACCCCTTCTGCTTCCTCTCTGTAGAAACAAAATAGGCTGAGAGCCAGAAGGAATCATCTGAGGCCACACATGCTCCTGAGCTTTCCAGGGAAACCAGGGGAAAGAAGAGCTTAGAAACTAAGGCAAAGGTGGTTGGCTTCTTGTGGAGGTCCAGATTGAAGTCTGTATGTTTTATTGCTATCTGAAGAGGTCCATCCAGCAGAGGTGTTGGGAGAGTGCACTTACTTGGAACCTGTGAGCTCTGAAGAAACTCTGACCTGTGACCCTGTAAACCTAGAATAGATGCATCAGTGATCTAGGCTATTACTGGACCTTGTGTGGGGAAAAGATTAGCACATGCACCTGGAGAGGTCAGTACTGGACTGCTCATTAATAACCAATTTAGATGAAAGAACTAAGGCTCTGTAATCCTATACCCAGCTAAGATGTCATATGCCAGGGACAGCAACAGTCATCTATTTGTGGAGTTGTCAGGTTCCAGAGAGTAGTGTAGAGATAATGTATCTAGAAAATAAAACTTTATGAATCTTGAGGAAAATATACAAGAATACAGTCTAATAAATAGTAATTGATTCACAACATGGGTCTCAAGATAGGTGAATGTACAAGGTGCAGAAAGTTGAGACCATCAATGGCCACTGCTTTTATATATTTGCTAGAGGCTTAGTGCATGAAATTCATGCACAAGTAGGGTCCTTAGGCCTTTTGGCTGCCAGCCGGTGCCTTCCTTTGTTCCGTGCCACCCCCTGGTGGTAAGCACATGTCATAACGCATGATAGAACTGGTCTCCGGCGAACTCCCATGGGGACACTTTCATATTAGCCTTTTATATATATAGATAACTACAAGGAAAAGGAGAAAAAGTATAATACAAAAGGCCAAAAATAATTTGGATAAATAAACTGGGTCTTAGTTATTCATATAAATCAGATGAATTCTCCTTTCAGAGTAAATAAGTTATCAAATTGTACAAATTGAAAGTAATACAACTACTTCTGTTTAGAATTATCATACATAAAACCAAGTCACCATAAAATATGGGTAATAAAGGATTTATAAAAAATATATCAGAAAATTAAATCATAATGAAGCAAAGGTGAGAATATTAAGGTGAGACAAAATAAACTACAAGGACAAAACATTAAATAGGGAAAAGAATAATAATAACAGCAAACATTTTATTCAACTAAAAGAATACCATATTTTCTAAAATTGTGCATCTAACATCCAAACTGCCAAGTATAAAACAAAAACAAAAAACACTCTAAAAATATAAGGAAAATGTGACAAAGTATAATTATAATATAGCTGCTGATAAGTACCTTTCTGAAATCCAAATATCATATAAACAAGAAATAAAATCAATATATTAAAGAATATAATCATTAAACTTAATTTAGTAGAAACATGTTAGAATATGGACACAACAAACAATGAATACAGACCCTTCTCTTTGTAAACAAAAAACATTCTTTCCTATTTGATAGAGCAACGACTAGTATTGATCATGAATTTAGCCACACACACAAAAAATCTTAATAAAACATCCTAAATAGAGATTTCATAAATAATAGTCACTGATTAGATGCAATTAAGATAGAAATTAATAATAAAAAGGCCAAGAAGAGCATTAACTACATGGGAGTTAAAAGTATTCTTCTAAGTAATTACTGGATCAATAAGGGAATTAAACTGAAATTACACACTGTTCTAAGTATTTAAAAAATACTGAAAAAATAAAGACTGTACAAAAACTATGGGATGTAGTTAAAGGTATATTGTGCATAAATATGTTTTCATTGCTTTTATTATTTATAAAGAATGAGAAATAAGTACACTTCATTTTCAAATAAGCTAGAAAGACAAAGAGAACAAAGAAAATGAAGAAGAAAGATGCAATTCTAAATGCTAAAAGAAAATAGGATTAGAAAAAAATAATAGCAAGGAAACATCTAACTAAAGCAATCTCACTGAAGAGATGAATAAGATAAATTGATAAACAGGATTGGTGACAAAGAGAAGGGTCTATATTCATTGTTTGTTGTGTTCATATCCTAACATGTTACTACTAAATTACGTTTAATAATTATATTCTTCAATATGTTGATTCTTATTTTTTAATGTGATATTTGGATTTTAGAAAGGTACTTATCAGCAGCTGTATTATAATTGCACATTGTAAATTTGGTGAAAAAAGGCAAAAGTGTATAATATGTGGCATAAGGAAGAAAAGAAACCACAGATCCATGAGAGATTTCAAAATTTATTGGAGAATCTATACTAATAAAATGGTAATATGGTAATTAAAGCAGACATCTTCTGGATGTCCTTTCGGACAAAGCTGTAGCAGCTGATTGAGAATCAGAGAAGCCATGGATGGCGCTACCACTGCCAGGGCTAGACTGAGGCTCAGGCAGCTGCCATGGCTGGCAGTGACTGCAGCAGAGGTGTGATGGGGCATCACCTTCCCCTGATCAGCCTGGTTGCCTCCAGCAGAGGGAGACCAGACAGCAGCTTTGGCCTACTCCCCAGAAGCCTAAGCCCTCAACAGGATATCCCCTGTCTGTGAGATGGGGAAGGCTGGGCTGAGGGAACCCCCCCAGTGTATGAATTTTTATGCACCGGGCATATATATATATATATATATATATATATATATATATATATATATATATTGTAACAAAATTTATTACCTGGAAAAGTATTGGTTAGGCCAATAACCTATAGATTTATGGTAAAACAATTAAATATGCACTATTTTAAAAATTATCAGTCCAGATAGTTTTATAGTCAAATTTGATATAACTTTTAAAGAGATGAAAATTTCTCTGTAATTTAAATTATTAGGGACTACAGGAAAATGATGACAAGTTATATAATTCATTCTATTAAATTGATATAATCTTAATATTAATATCTGGTAAGGTTCATATAAAAACTAAAGCTCTGAATCAATTTACTCATGGAGATAGTGTTACCAGATAGAGGGGTTCATTCACCTGTGTGCATCAAAGCCAAATCAAACAGAAATAAAGAATGTAGAGGTTTATTAATTGAAAAAAAATGGTGCCAAGCCTAGAGTCACAGGTAAGCTAGTGCTGAAAGACATGGCTCTTTGATGGCATCCAGGGGATGGGTTATATAGGGGGAAATCACTCATCACTGTGGTTAAAGGAGTTGTAGTTGTCTGCACTACTGATTGGTTGGGGCCAGGTTAGGGAGTAGTTGATCATTGCATGGGGGCCTGAGATCAGCCATTGCACTGTTTTGCCTGCTTTTGGGAGGGTGTTATCTTTGGTAGGGTCCCTCAGCTTTCACAGGACTGGGGCTAAAACACAGCTGAAGTAAGGGTGTTATCTGTAGACTGACTGAAACTCTGTTTCTGTGATCAAGGACTTGAGGCTTTGTTCTTAAGACAGTTTGATACTGACCAGAATCCTTAGGGCTTAATGATTAGGGAAGATGGTGGATGGATAGAAAGGAGAAAGGGTGATGTCAAAGAAATGGAGACTTTGAACGGTTACAATAGATTCAGGTTTTCTGAAGTAAAGTGTTACAAAGGTATTTCAGTTAAATAGAAGAGTAAGAAGGCTGCATCCAAATGGCATGAATTCAGAGAATTCCAAGAGATTTCAAATTTTGAAATTTATCAACCAGCTCTTTACTTCATTAAATTAAAGAGGGGGAAAGCCATATAATGACACCATTAGATAATGAAGGAATACTTTATAAAATTCAGCACCTCTTCCTCTTAAAAATTCTAAATAAAATTTGAATAGAAAGAAATAAGTAATCTTGATAAAGACTATTTATTTAATGGAAAACATGAAAATAAATGGTAAAAACCTGAAGTTAAATACATTAAAATATGGAAAATTAGGGATAGCTTTTATTTCTATTAAAATTGAATGATATTTCACAAGTGCTAATTTATGCAATAAAACTAGTAAAGGGACTAATCCACATAAATACAAGAGAGCAAAAGACTAAATTATTCTATTCTTATAAAATTTAAGAAACCACACTAAAACTACTATTAATATCTCTAAGAGAACATGGAATTTGGAGGTTATAGGGACTTGATAAATATATAAAGTTAATAGCATTTCACTATAACTTAATAAATATCATTAAAAGTCAGAAGAAATTATTATGCATGGTGGTAACAAAAAAGAAACTATTTAGAAATAAGCAAAATGAGAAAAATATAGGTCTAAAATGAAGTAAACTATAAAATCTTTCTTAAGGATGTAAAACATGAGAAAATATGTATTCCTGGATGGAAGGATAAATATCATTAAAATGCCAATTTATCCCAGTTTAACACATAAATTTAATGCAGTTCCGATCTGAATTGGACTGGTTCAAAATAATTATATTCTATTAAAAGACTAAGTGTCTAAGAAAGCTGAAAATATATTGAAAAATAGTAATAACTAGGGACTTGATTTAGCATTTGTTAAAAATGTATCCTGGCCAGTTTTCTCAGTGGTTAGAGCACTGGCTAGTGAACTGAAGTCTCACAGGTTTGATTCCCATCAAGGGCACGTACCTCAGTTGTGGGTGTGATTCCTAGTCCCAGAAGGGATGCATTTGTAAGGTAACCAATCAATGTTTCTTTCTTCCCTCTTCCCTCCCTTCTACTATGACTAAAGAATAATGAAAAAAAATATCTTTATGTGAGGATTAAAAAAGAAAAAAATGCAAAAAGTTTCTGTGCTCATTTCCTATTAATTCTGTATGTAGAAAATCACTACAAACTTGTTGGCTTAAAACCACAGAAATTTCTCTCTCACAATTCTGAAAGACACTAGCAATTCAGATGACACTCTGAAATCAGTGTCATCAGGTGGCTGCCCCACCTTGGAGGCTCTAGGGAGAATCTGTGTCTTACCTCTTCCAGCTTCTAGAAGCTTCTTTGACTTGTGGCTGTGACAGTTGTCATTATCCTAGTTATTAATAACAGGAAAGGATCAAAAGGGAGACAAGCCATTGTAGCATGCCATTTGGGCAGCTTCACTAGGAAGAGAAAGCTTTACACTCCCCAGGGGGCCACTGGTGTATTAACTACAGATCACAGGGGAATGGACTGACTGGGAGAGAATACACACATTCCCAGTAAAGTTGGGGTGATGTTGGGAACTACTTGTTTGTCATTCACACCTGGGAACAGGTCATTGGCCAGAATGAGCATGGCCACTGCAAGGGCGTGAAATTTGCTGTATTTAATCCCCTAACCAAAGGAACTCACTCTCTTGGTGCTCTTGGATCTCTTGGGACTCTTGTTGTAGAGTTGTGTTCTCTTGGCTTTCCTGTATTAATTTTCCTGGGCCATGTACCCATACAATGGACTAATCGACTATAACTAGCCTAATGCTGACCAGACCCAGCTGCAACATGGAATGGAAGCTCTAGACACTGGCTTTGTTTTTAGCTTACTGAAGCACCCCCAGGTACACTTTTTCTATGACTGGAATGCAACTTTGGGAACCCAGGGATGTAATTCCACACAAATAGAAATCACTCATCCTCCTGTGCGAGTCTCAGAAAAGTCTGTTTTTCAGTAAATCATAAGGACCCATCCCTAGCAACCAGTGGGAAAAAGAGACATCCCAATTTCCCTGATCATAGCTGCACAACTCCTGTCTGTCCCCCTACTCACAGTGCCTCCTCTTCTTTAGTCTTTATAACTTCCTTCTCTGGCTTCTCTGTAAGTACACCTGTGGTGGCATATAGGGTCCACCCTGACAATCCAGGATAATCTCCTCTTTCCTAAGTTCTTAACTGACTCATATTTGCAAAGATCATTTTTCCAAAAAATGGTAAATGGTAACATTTGCAAGTTCCATTGTTAAGGTGTGTGGTTATTTTTTGGAAAGCCATTCTTCCATCTACCATTGCCACTATAATTGAAACCTATTGCTACTAGAACTGGCAAATAGATGAATAGAGAGAATAATCAAAAAGTAGAACCATGTACAAATGGGAACTATATATATAGCAAAGGTGTAATTTTACTAGGAAAATATGTTTTATATGATAATTGGTTATAGACAGAAGAAAAACAACTAGATTCATATTTATTACCATACAAAAATTAGCCATAAGTTTATCAAATATACAAATGTGAAGAAGAAAAATCAGTAGAAATTCTGGAGAAATATCTCTATAACTTTGGCCAGTAAGAGACAGACATATATCACTATAAAAATAAAAGACTTTAAATGTCTTTCAAAAGGTCAAGAGCCTAAAGTTAAACAATTATAGTTTATACATGTTTTTATTTTATGCTAAAATGTATATTATAATATATGTAATGAAAATAAAGTGAATAATAATAAAAGACATAAATATTAACAGTATTTTGGAGTCACTTTGACTGGATTAGAGTCTCAGCTACTACAGTTACTTAATATTTCTGAACCTTGCTTTCTTCATCTGTGAAAGGGTGTAACATCTACCTCTGTAGGTTGAGGTAATTATATGTTCAGAATTTTTATATTGAGGAGTTGTAGGTATGGCAAACTATGGAGAAACAAGGGGTGGGGAAAAGGGCTAGGCTGTGTATTTTGAGGTTGATTTGAAGAGCAATTTACATATAATTAAGAAACCTACTAGTGAGTATTCACACTGACAATGAGGAAGTCAGAGGTTAAGGATGGGCCCAAAGCCACACCTCCACCCCCAACATTTCTTATAGCTACTTAGAGTGATTGGGGCTTAAAATAATATTAGTTATTTCTATTTTCAGCTGACATGGTGATTAGAACATTTTTTTCAAAACGATAATTTCTACCTTTATCCTTTGTCCTTTGTAAAGTATTAAACATTTGTTCCTTTACATTTTGTGTTTCTAGGTTCTAAACTTACCTTGCTAAAATAAAGGTATTTTTAAAATTCCACCAGTAAGGATATATATAAATGTGAGTTCTTAAAGAATTTAGGGCCCTAACCGGTTTGACTCAGTGGATAGAGCATCAGCCTTCGGACTCAAGGGTCCTAAGTTTGATTTCGGTCAAGGGCATGCATGTATCTTGGTTGCGGGCACATCCACAGGAGGCAGCTGATCGATGTTTTTCTCTCATCGATGTTTTTAACTCTCTCTCCCTTCCTCTCTGTAATAAATCAATAAATCAATAAAATCTTAAAAATAATTTAGGTTAAGGTAACTTTGGATCACAAAAAACCACAATTTCCCAAACCAATAGTCGTAAGTGAGGACACATTCAATCTAGGAGATAATCACAGCCTTTTTTATTTTTTATTTTTTTTTACAATTACCATGACTTATTGATTTAGCATCATTGTTAGACAACAGAATTAAAGAATTGAAGAATTCTTTAGTTTACTGCCTCTTATTTTAGAAAAGATGGAACCAAAACAAGGAAATATCAAGTTGACTTAGCAATGTCATACACCTCACTGTTGCTGAGTGGGGACAACACCCACACCTCCTAACTCCCAGTCCAGTTTCCTTCCCACAAGCATGGCTCGGCCTGAAAACTGAGAATTGGGTTTCTTCTAGAATGTCTGAATGCCTATTGTTCCTTTCTCATGGGGCCTTTAATAGATAGTTTTCTTCATTGAAGACATAGAAAGTTCTAGAACCCCATTATCTACCTCCAACACTCTACTGTGATTCTTTCCAGTCTGAATTCCACGGGCATCACAAAAAGTTTTAAACACGTTTACCAGTACTGATGAAGGGTCTTAGAGAGGAAACCACTGACTACACTGATGGTTTAAATGGACACATGGAGCTCATAGGCTGGCTAATAGGGAGAGGAAGGGAAGAATATATCCTCATGGAGGTTTTGTATTTAAAGATTACTCTGAGACATGGGGCAAACAACTGACTTGTTTAAGTTGGATTAACACTATGGGGATTTATTTTTTCACACATACTGGTTGGTGAGGGAAAATAATTTCCCCGATCTTTATGAACTTAATATCAAACTACCAGAGAGTTCCTCGTGGTTTGTAATTAGAATGTCAACCCAGACTTCTTCTTTTTGGTCTATCACAGAAGCAACTTATACTTCTTAGAGTTCAGCGTGAAGTCTCTTTACTTCTATTGAATCTCAGAGAGCTTTCATAAAGATCTGGGCTGCTATCATGTTTATGACTAAGCTTGGATTCCTCTCGAAGCAGACCATGAGACTAGGATTGGGGTATATTTGTTGTGATTGCAGGCAGTACCTCCTGAGAGTGAAGAATTGAGGCAGGGAAAGGAAGCCCAGGTAGTATTTATTAATGACGGTTCACTATGCACAACCGTGAAGCAATACCACAGGGAATCTCTAGGGGACAGTGTTGAACATAGCTAAGTGGTGAGAAACTGGAGTAATGATCCACCAACTCTCACCCCTCATTGGCTGAGTGCAGTTTCTCCAGCCCTTTGTGGTAGGGCAGGGAGAAAGCCCTCAGACAGGAGCTGGCAGCTGCTTGCAGCAGGTCACCATTACTGGGGCACCAACACCATCTGCCAGAATGACCTTCTAGAAAGATACTTCACATCTTAATTTTCAACTACCTTATTTCATAAATAGGTTAGGTCTTCTTACTTGAACCCATAAAGATAATTTAGCCTATATTCTTAAGCAAGTTGTAAATAATAAGTTCATTCATTATTAGAATTCTGTTTTCAGTTCTAATGTGAAGGGAAATAATACTTTTAATTAAAATTCTAAATCTTTTTTGCTATTACCTGAAAATATGGAGAGTGGTTTGATCCTAACCAAGAAGTTAGACCCATGCAGTTCACACCAATTAGGACATTTTAAGCCTATATTATCTCATTGGCAGGAAATGAGGCTCCCATAAACATTTTCTTTCAAACTGAGGAGTGATTAGAGCGGACAAAGGCATACAAATTAAGATATTCAGTACATTTGCATAGAGATTAAAAATCACCATAGTTAGCCTGTTCACAAAATATGGCTGATGGGAACTTATATTCTCCCTAGGGTATGTGCTTCTCTAGGTTTTCTTGACTGCTTTCCTCTGTGCTTTTTAGCTTACCAAAAGCTAGACCTAAGAACCAAGAAATTAAAACTAATTCTGTTTTGCCTTGTGGGAGACTATTCTCTGCCAATGACAATACTCAAAAAATAGGTAGATAGATGATAGATATATAGATAGATAGATAGATAGATAGATAGATAGATAGATAGATATACACACACATGGGCTGGGGCAAAATTAGGTTAACAATTATGAGTGAAATACAGAGTTCATTATTTTATTATTTATTATTTATTGTATTATTTTCAATTAAACAACTATAAACCTACTTTTGTCTCACCCTGTATTTTGCCCAGTGCACAAAATTCACGCATGGGAGGGTGGAGTGCCCTCAGCCCAGCCTACACCCTCTCTAATCCGGGACACCACAGGGGATTTCTGACTGCTGGTTTAGGCCTGACCCCAGGGATTGGACCTATGCCAGCAGTCGGACATCCCTCTCACAATCCTGGACCACTAGCTCCTAACTGCTTACCTGCCTGCCTGCCTGGTCACCCCTGACCGCCTGACCACTGCTAGCCAGGTCACCCCCAACTGCCCCCTCCCTGTAGGCCTGGTCGCTTCTAATTGCCCCCTCATCCCCCGCCGGCCAAGTTGCCCCTCACTGCCACCCCTGCTAGCCTAATCACCCCTAACTGCCCCCTCCCCCGCTGGCCTGGTCACACCCAACTGCACCTCCTGCTGGCCTGGTCACCCCTAACTACCTCCCAACTGGCCTGGTCACCTCTTACTGACACCCTGCTGGCCTGGTTGCCCCCAACTACCTCCCTCTGCCAACCTGGTCAGGCCTAACTAACCAGCCCCCCCCCCTGCCAGCCTGGTCTCCCCCAACTGTCCCTCCCCTGCTGGAATGGTCACCCACACAGCCTGATTGTTCAGTCATTTGGTCGTCCCTCACTAACCCCCCTGCTGGCCGGGTTGTGGGCAGCCATTTTATGAAGGCATGAGGGTTAATTTGCATATTACCTCTTTATTATATAGGTTATATAAATATGTGTTAGATAAATATATATCTATACTAATAAAAGGATAATATGCTAATTAGACCAGGTCAACTGGCCATCTTCTGGACATCTTACTTTCTTCTGGACAAAGCCACGGTGGTGGGGGCTGAGGCAGAGATGCTGAGGGGCAATCTTAGGAGCCAATGGTCCCAGATTGTGAGAGGGCTGTCTGCTGCCAGTTTAGGCCTGACTCCCCGGGTCCCAGGTTAAAGAGGGTGCAGGCTGGGCTGAGGGACACCAACCCTTGTGCACAAATTTTGTGCACTAGGCCTCTAGTGTGTGTGCATGTGTGTCTCTGTGTGTGTGTGTGTGTGTGTGTGTGTGTGTGTGTATGTTGTGTGTGTGTATTTTAATTGAGATTTTCTTCAAATCTGAACTTTCTTTTACATAATAAAGGCTGGCACCATAACACGCTTGCTGAGTTGTCACCTGAGGCTTGTCTTATTTCCAGCAAGTCTCAACTTCTACTTTTCCATCTAAGATATAAGGGCGGAAATGTTATTTATGAGTAATTACAAAATCACCTTGCTCTATTTGATTTATTGGAGAAATTTCAATCATGGTTTAGTGCTCATCCCAAGCAGACAACTATGCTGATGGTGTTTAATGATTTATTGAATGCTGTCAACTCCAGCTCTTTCTCTCTTTCAGTTTTTAGCTGTGAATTAGGGGTGGGGGGGTGGGGGAGGAGTTGTTTCAGAAGCACTCAAGACTCTGGAGATATTTGGTAGGTCCTGGAATACAGCCCACACACAGAGATCCTCTCCTCCTCCTTGTGGTTGATTTTATTAGGTGGATTTTCTGCTAGTGTTCACAGATAGAAAGGCCTCAGGTACCACCCACGGTTCTCTCAGGTCCTGAATTTTAGAATCACTGCCAAGATGTTGAGATGTTAGCTTAACTGGAGGTGACAGGGACAGTCAGAGGGCCGGGTTAATGAGGAACTTATTTAACAACATAAAGTTGAGTTTACACTAAGTGTATAAAATGTCATTTGAGTCGTGGAATATATTTTTCAGATATTCCAACATTATATTTTAAGTAAATTTTTCTAATAATTGAGGTGTAATTTACAAGCAATGTAATGCATGGCTATTAAGTGAATGAATTAATAAGGGTAATATACATCCAAATCAAGCTATGGAACATTTCCATCACCCCAGAAAAGCCCTCCACTTCCTCCTGTTTCCAGTCAGTTCCTCCGGTCCTCAATCACTCTTGTTTTCTATCACTATAAAAGTTCGCTTGTTCTTGAGTTTTATATAAATAGAATCATTTAGTGTGTGCTTTTGGATTCTAGCTTCTTTCACCAGTATTGTTTGTTTTTTTAAGATTTATCTGTGTAGTTGCGTATATCAAATTTGTTTCTTTTTATTGCAGAACAGTATTCTATTGTATAAATATATAAAATTTTCTTTCTCAGATCTCCTGTTGATGGATATTTGGGTTGCTTCCAAGTTTGGCTAGTATGAAAAAAGCTTCTATAAATATTCATGTATAAGACTTTTGTGGGCATATTTTTATTTATTTTGAGGAAAACCTAAGAGTATCCCTGGCTGATGCGGTTCAGTTGGTTGAATGTAGTCCCGTGCACCAAAAGGCCGCTCTGGTTTGATTCCTAGTCAAGGCACAGGCCCAGGTTTCTGGTTTGACCCCTGGTTGGGTGTATGTGGGAGGCAACCCATCGATGTTTCTTTCTCATGTCAATTTTTTTTCTCTCTCCTCTTTCTCTTTCTCTCTCTCTCCCTGTCTCTCTAAATATCAATACAAACACATTTTAAACACAACAACAAAACCTAAGAGTAAAATTGCTGAATCACAGGAAAGGTTCATATGTAAATTCACTTTATTTTTATGGTTTAGAAATGTTTGTTTAAGGTTGCATGATAAAATGTAATAGGTTTCCATAGAGCACTCCTAAAATTCAGAGTGAAGTTTTACCTATATATAGTATTCCAACCACTTCTACCTATGTACAACAAAGGTGCACTTTACTTTATTGGCATATGAGGGTATGACCTGAATGCCATTTTGAGGAGTATATTCAATGTGGCTATCTCCCAAAATACCTTCTTGATCAAGAAAAGGGTCTCAAAACATCAATTAATACTTATTGTACTTAAAGAAATGATTACTGGGATCACCCACAAATCATGTGTATGAAGGGATGAAGGTTAGAGACCTAAATGAAAAAGGAAAATGCAAAGTCCTTTTGGAGGAGCAACTGAGAATGGAGTACATTAGAGAAGATGGTGGTAGGATTTGAAGGATTGTATAAATTGCTCATTTATGCAACTTGGTTTGTTGTACTCTATTTTCTCTGCGGTGATTTATGAGAAGTAGGTAAGCCTCCCAATGGAGTGGAGGTGGGTGTCTTCTGGAGAAACCATAGTCCATTCTGGGGACTGGAAAGATGCTCTGTGGGTCAAGTAGATTGCAACAAAAAGGGACCAGACATGGAAACCAGCCTAGGAATTCATGGCATACAGGCTGAGGGTGGGCTGCTCTCCTCACTGCCTGGAGGCTCTGACCAGAAACCATATTGTAAAACCTCCGTGTTACTGTGAATCAACCTGCTTCTTGCATTATGCTGGTCTAGTTAATCTGTACAGCCATATCTTTCACTATTATGCTATTTTGTGACCTTGTCAACATGATATTGGGTGTTTGCAGGTTCCGTTGGGCAGTTTTGCTTGGTGCATGCAATGCTAGAGTTTTCTGCTGTTGTCCAAGCAAAGATGATGTAACTCCTTAACTAAGTGATTAGCTTTCTTTCTGGGCTCCCTTTCAATCTATTAATTTCCTGCATAATGATTGCCTAAAGTGATGGTGTGGGAATTTTGTTGTTGGGCCTGAGCTCCTGTTGGCAATGCAATAGAATCGAGAAGCCTGAAGATCATCTCCAGTACAGCAACCTGTGTCCCATTGTTCAGCTGATCCTTTCACCTGGCTCTCCCATTCAAACTTTATAATCATTTAAGAATTCAGCCATTAAGGCTTTATTTATTTGGAAGCTTAAGGGCTATAATTCCCCACTCTTGGGATTGCCAGATTGCTGTTACCAATTGCAGTTTCCCCAAAGGATGTCCACATGTGCTGAAAAAGCATTAGACAACAATACTCCCTCCCCTCCAATTTTTAAAAGTTCCACATTAGATTTTAAGTCTTTTCAACATTAAAAACAAAAACAGGAACCAGACTGAATATATTTGCTCGATCTTTTGTCACCATATGTCCCCAGTCACCTGGTGAGAAAGGAAGCAGCAGGGATTTAATTCGTTCACAGTATAATCTTGGGTCTCTTTGAGTAAGAGCTTTTAGCTGCTCTGCCCCCTAATTGTGGAATTTACTACCAATATCTAGTCACAGTGCCCTGTCTATCTCTGCTTAGATAACTAAAGCTTTCTGAAGTTCCTGTGATGTTTGAAACCCTCGGGTGAGGGTGGGGGTGTCTGAGACAGTCAGGGGAACGTGTTTATTGTTCAGTGCACAGATTTTCCCTGGGAAAAAAAAAAGGCGCTCAAATTCTTTCTCTTGTTACTCTTATTTTCTGTTTCAGGAGTCTGTATAAGGAAAATAAGATCAACGAGGATCAAATCGAGGGAAACATTTAAGGAGAGGGAGGGAGAAGGACAAGAGGAAAACACTAGGGCTAAGCAAAGATCTTAGAAGTGCCAAGGAGGGAATGAATCAACCCATTTTCTCCTGCCCTTTCCCCCACTTCTTTGTAACTGCAGTGAATTTAGTGGCTTTCTTAATTCAATGACGCACACATATATCAAGGGCCGTTTCTTTTGCTGAAATATTTATTTGCTTTGAGTTGGACTGTGTGGAACATAAACCACAGACTTGGTAGCTGACACATGTTATATTCCCTTGCTTTGGTGGAAGGCTTTGCCCAGGGAATCAAGACCCCAGGGAGAAGTGGAGCCCATGTGAACCCTTCTCACCCCTGCAGCTGCAGCACCGTACCCCAGAGTCCAGCAGCAGCAAACCCAAGTGATGCCTGCAACCATCTCACCTTCAGTCTCTGCAATGTGTTCTGAGACACTTTCCCTTTGTTACTTAATCCTTTAATTTATTAACTGTAAATCAGAGAGAACATATTTACAAGAATTCTGGTAAAAGCAAAGTGGTGGAAAGAGTGAACAGATTTATGAATACGATTTCATTATCGCTTCCCAGGGGAGTTGGAGATCCTTTCCCATTGCTACACAGGAGTCTGTGTAAAGACCTGCTTGAAATAGATGTCACAAGCTAGGGTGCAATGAATTTCGTGAATCCCTAGGCTCCCAGTGACTTGTGTTAGGGACCTAAAATGATATGAAGAGAAAATATTTCAGCTTTTAAGGAAATGGAAAGAAATGAGCGATGTCACTTACACACACACACACACACACACACACACACACACACATACAATTTGACTTCAACAAGTTAATAGCTACTGTCTTTTTACAGTAAGAAGAGGTGTTATTCTGGAGGCCAAGCAGATACGCGGATTCTGAGGCTCTCTACCCAGCCTCTTGTGGAATCTGATTATTTTTTAAGCTTTGGGAATTAAGAGCAGCATCTCTTCTCATAGCTGAGCTTGGAGCCCTTATTACAATGTGTGAAGAAAATCTAACACTAGAGCTCTCCACTTTGCACACAGAACCACAACACATCTATAATGAAGGAGTTTCCTTGCTTATATTTAAATTCAGAAGTTGAATATTCTTTCTAACAGAAAGGAATGACCTTCATACTGAGAAAAATTAACCCTCCACCTCTATTAGCTATCAGTGTCTTTAGAAGGTGAGATGGCAAGATAAGGAAACATCTGAGAATCAGTCATAGTTGGAGGATGGAATGATTACAGAAGTAGGAAGTTGTTTGGGCTATTAAGGTTTACATCAGGGGAACTGAGTCAAAGTGAGTCAGGATCACAGAGAGTTAGAGCAGAGTTGAATCATAGGACTGTAGTCTAGACTGGAGGTAGAATTTGAGTTTCTTAACTACTCAGCAACTTCTAAGAGAATGGGTGATGTTATCATTTTGTTCTCTGTTACCTTTTAGCCAGAGTCCAGCATATAGTCAATGCTCAATACATCTTTATTAATTGAGTGAACAAATAAATGAATGGAGGAGAAGCTGGATGTTCTGGGGAGCCAGGGAATAAGACAGAGATACTATTGATAGCGCAGGGGCATTGTACCACTGCTAGCTTCAGGCAAGGCAAGACTGTCCTTTTGGAACAAAGCACGGGTTATAAGCTAATGTGCTGAGATTATGGGTTTATATCCAAAAGAGTTAAAATCAGGAACTTGAAGAAATATCTACATCCCCATGTTCAATGCAGTATTATTCACAAGAGCCAAGATGTGAAACCAGTGTAAGTATCCACTGATGGGTGAATGGACAAAGAAAATGTGGTATATACAAACAATGAAATATTATTCAGCCTTTAAAAAGAAGGAAATCCTGCAACATGCAATAATATGGATGAACCTGGAGGACATTATGCTAAGTGAAATAAGCCAGTCACAGAAGACAAATACTGCACAATTAAATCTATATGAGATACATAAAATATTCAAACTCATAGAAACATAGAATAGAATGGTAGTTTCCTGGAGCTGGGCCTGGGGGTTGGGTTGGGGAGAGTGTGTTTAAAGGGTATAAATTTCAGTTATATGAGATGAGAAAGTTCTAGGTATCTGCTGTGCAGCTTATTGAAAAGCAGAAGCCAAACTGAAGCACGGGATTTCTCTCCCAGGTTCTTGTTCAGGTGGATTTGAAGAATGAAGCCATGGACAAAAGGTGATATATGAAAGGGTGGAAATTTATTGTAAACTGGAGGCCCGGTGCATAAAAATTGTGCACTTGGGGAGGGGGGTGGTCACTCAGCACAGATTGCTGTCACTCAGCACAGATTGCAGGAGGGTGCAGGCCAAGCTGAGAGATCACATAGGTGCACAATGGAGAATGGGGAGGGACTCTGGAGTTTGGCTAGCCAGGGAGTGACTGCAGAAGGGCTCTAGGGCATGTCTGGCCTTTCTTGCTCAGTCCCAATTGGCTGGACTCCAGCAGCAAGCAAACCTACCAGTTGGAGTGTCTACCCCCTGGTGGTCAGTGCACATCATAGCAAGTGATTGAGCAGCTTTAGAGTATCATTAGCATATTATGCTTTGATGGGTTGAATGGCCAACCAGATGACTGGATACTTAGCATATTAGGCTTATATTATATAGGATAAGTACTCACTCCCATGTGGGTAGGGGGACCCAAAGAGGGCAGCTCACTAAGCTCCTTTTTCCTAAGTTTTATAAAGGCTGCAATTCTCTGTGTCCTGATATTCCCTTCTGATTGGTCACTATTGCAGCTTCAAAGCTCAAACCCATGTAGGATCCCTCTCTTTTTCTCCCCACTTCAGTGGTAGAATTCTCTATTCCCTGTGAAAATCTGTTTTCCCTTTTTCTCCTTTTATTTCTCTACTCCCTGTGGCTTTCCCCTTATCTTCTCTGAATGGTGTCTTCCTCTCCCCTTATCCTGTGGTGCCTTTTGTTCTTTGTGACTGTATGCCTTTTGCCAGCTCCAAGTCCCTAATCAACTGTGTCTCCCTCCCCCATGCACCCTCTAATTCCTAAAACTCCCTAACCCTACCTATTTGACCCTTAAAAGGTCCTTTCAATAGTGTCTATAATTAACAATACTGTATTGTGCACTTAAAATTTTTCTAAGAGCTCATGTTAAGTCTTACCACAAGGAAAAAAATATTAGCTTCAAAGATGGCTTCACATTGAATGGCCCATCTTTAGGCCTTTTTATTCCCGCTGATTAGACACACGGCTGTTTGGTAGGAATTTGTAGGCAGGTGCAAAAGGTTCAGCTAAACAAATCCAAAAGGTGTAGGAGCCAGTTTTCATTAATTTAACAGGCTCTGGGAAAATTCACATTTCAGGGCCTTGTTTAAGGGTATAGACAAGAAAGAGATCTTGTGTTGCTATTTGTGCCTCCTGATCTTAAATGGTGTGTGTTTGTGACAATATGTGTATGTGTGTTTGTATAGGTCTGTTAAGAGTGAATTGAGGTAGAGAGTACACAAAAGTAGGAGTTAGAGAAACACATAACACATGGAAATACACAGAAATATGGAAATCCAGTGAGATAAAGAGATACAAGATTACATAGACACAAAACAAAACAAGAGAAACGAAAATATAGAGTCAGAGATAAGCCTATTGAACCTTGCTCTCCCCAATTAATCATGATGGTTGGCATGAGTGAGGATAGAGTAGTTATTTTAATAACTGAAATTCCAGGGATTTACTTATGTCAGATTTTAGAAAGTTCAGAGAAGTTTATATTTTAAAAAGGAGAAAAAACTCACCCTCAAAAAATAGGGAAAAAAATCACACTTGCTCTCCTGATAAAAGAGTCTTATCCTTCCAAAACAACAAAGCTGCTATTCAGAAGCACAGAATGTACCTCAAGATGGATCCTAGGTCCCAAGATAGTGAGCTGGGTCCCGGTGACAGGCCTGACAGGCAAGCCACTGGCTGGATATCTTGGGTAGGAGCTCTTTGCTGAGATTCTATGTCTAACCCCATATATCTATAGTCATGTAGCTACCTGACACTGTGATGACTGCAAAAATATTTATGGATCCAAACACAAATAAGAAGATGTCCTTTTCATTGCTCTTACTCCCACTAGGTGAGTTCCAGGCCAGTTTTTTTCCTGGCACCTCTTCCCCACCTCTCACAAAAACAGAAATAATTATAAATTATACTGCAGGCTAGTCGATAGGAAGTGTTCCATGCTCAGGCTTTAATTCATCTTGGGTGATAGTTCATCTCACACAGCTCCACCACGGAATAACTTATTTTAATTGGTCATCATTCGTGAACTGGAGCATAGTCTCCTTTAGAAATGACACTGCCACTTTATTGTAACTGTATTTCTCTGGCTCACGGGTATCTAACTGAAGGAAGTAGATCAATTTTTCATAAATCATGAAAGTATGTGGAAAAAATAAAATGGATTTCTTTCCACAGCCTTTGCTAGCTCTCCACATAATGCCCCCCCCCCCAAAAAAAAAGAAAGGAAGGAAGGAAGAAAGAAAAGAAAAGAAAAGGAAAGAAAAAGAAAAGGAAAAGAAAAGAGAAGACTTTCACATTTAGTGACCATCCAGCTCTACCAGGAATTCCTCCAAAAGAAGATGGCATAAGGAGGCAAAAGCCAGAGAGATAATTGTCACAACCTGAGTATTGGATGGGAAATGAGATGATCCATTCTCCAACCTTCCTTGGCCTCTTGTTCACTTGGCCCTTTGCAATCAAGACTCCTGTAGCCATATGGTAGCAATTGTTTTCTCCCATAGAGTCTTTGGGCTTTGCTAGAGACAATTGTTCATGGGGACTGAGATTATCACATATGCAATGGCATTAGGACTCCTAAACTCTTCAAATGCCAGGGAGGTAGCAAAGGTATGCCTGAGTGTGGGTGGCTGTACAAAGAGGCACAGAAGTCCCCATGCTCCCTTGGAGGCCTCTGCAGCCACATTGCTATGTAGGCAGAAGAACCTGAAATGAACCAAGGTATCATTTTCTTTCTCTTCTTTTAACCAAATCCCCATTTTTAAAGGGATTGGGAGGGAATGGAAAGATGGTATACCCTTTCTGTTGTCAAGAATTGCCATCTTAGTAAGATCTCAGTGGGCAGGTTAAATAGGGACCATGGAGTGACATTAATTCCACTCACATTCACTGGGTGCCCCACAGTAGGTGAGGCCTGACTGTGGGTGGAACCTCTGATCCTCTTTTTTTCTGAGATGTCTATACAAATAGCTCTGCAGCACTGGTTTAGAACCCACATCTTATCTGTGTGGGAGGCAGCCACTTATAGTTCCATTAAAACATTTTAGTTACTATATGCTCCTAGATTTTAGAAGTCCCATGGGTAGTTAAGGAGGTTTTATTTTTCAACTAGAGAATATTGTTGGTTTTTAAAGGGGAGGAATGCAGGTATTATGTGGGTGTAGATATGTGTACAAATGGTTTCTGTCTTATCCAGAATCTAAACGATAAATATTTAAAAGATGACTTTAAACAATGCTCAAGAACTGTGAAGTACCTATTCACACATGTGGTTTGGCAGAGTGAGTGTTCATGCAATAAGTGTACATTGAAGTTTTGAATCACTTTTTAGAGGCACTCAGGCTCCTCTTTACTTTCCTACAATTTTTCTGAGTAATTGAATGTTCCCACTGTCTCCCTAGTAAATACCAGGTTCTCACTACATCAGCCATTCATACATTAGGAAATAAAAGGAAGCCCCCATGTAAGTCTAAGGTTGGTGTTGAAGCCTGTTGTGTACTGAGACATTTTTACATGTGTTTGTATGCATACAGCATGCTCATATGTATGTGTACTTACACATGCAGCATTACACATATATGTATTTTGGGGATTTTACATCAATAATAGTGTGGCTGTCATCTGTGAATGCTCAAGATTAACCATCCTTACATAAAACTGATATATTTTGCCGAAACCGGTTTGGCTCAGTGGCAGAGCGTCAGTCTGCGGACTGAAGGGTCCTGGGATCAATTCCGGTCAAGGGCATGTACATTGGTTGTGGGCACCCCCGGTAGGGGGTGTGCAAGAAGCAGCTGGTTGATGTATCTCTCTCATCGATGTTTCTAGCTCTCTATCTCTCTCCCTTTCTCTCTGTAAAATTATCAATAAAATATATATTTTTAAAAAACTGATATATTTGATTTAAAAACACTTTAGTAGGCAAAATTTCTTAAGAATTGTTGACTAGGAAATATTTTTACATGACCCATTTCATCAATATATTTCAAATATACTTTTCCCACTTTATTTATAATAAATGGTATAGTTTAGTGATAGATCATTGATTCACTGAAGCATATAAGGATGGGGGGGCGGGTTCTTAATTCTAGTTTTGTAAAGAGTTGTTTGTTTGTTTGCTAGGATCTCCCAGTTCTAGAACTGGTAGTTTAGTATTCTGGCATCATTTGTTTGGTGAGCTTCCCAGCGAGCATACCTCTGGCTACATCTGTAAGTAAAGTGAATTTGAGTCAATTTTAGTATTTGTTTATTTATTTCAGAGAGGAAGGAAGAGAGAGAAATAGAAACATCAATGCTGAGAAAGAATCATTGATCAGCTGCCTCCTACACGCCCCCTACTGGGAATTAGGCCTGCAACCCAGGCATGTGTCATTGACTGGAATTGAACTCAGGACCCTCCAGTCTGCCTGCTGACCCTCTATCCACTGAGCCAAAGCAGCTAGGGCGAATTGAGTCAATTTTGCTGTATCTGTATTCCAGTGTTTCAATTTAGTTTTCAAATGCTGCTCTATGAGCACACTGTTAAAAATCAGTGGCCAATAAACACACAATTACTCAGTTAAGAATACCAGGAGACGTTTTTGAGGAGTTATGGAGATGAGAAAGTCTGGAAAGTTTATTGCCTTTAATTTGCATAGCATTCTCCACCCTCACTCCCAACCTGCCTCAATTTGTAGGTGTTAGGAGATCTTTAAGGGAGCCTGACATTTAGCTTTGAAATTAATACACTTGTTTATCTTTCTTATTAATAACCAGGTTAAGTTTTCTAGGTAATTTAGCAAATGTCAAACTATTCTAATAAGGTAGACTTGATTTATACAGCTATGTTTGCTATTCTCATTACTGAGATGCCTCGGAATAGGGAGGGTTTCAAACCAAGGCATGCCCTCACTATATATATATATATATATATATATATATATATATATATATCCCTTATATACCCATATATATACCGATATATATATCTCCCTTATATACCCATAGCTTCCCAAGAAGACCTGAGCCTCTCTCATTATCCTTCTTATTAGTTTGGTTCCTGTCTCTTTTTCACCTATGATGAATTCTCTCTAGCTCCACCAATTAGGATAAAATTGGGTGCAAGTATTAGCTATTTCTTTTTTATCTGATTCCTCTTCATCACATAAACAAGTCAATTCCCTTGGTAATAACAAACTTTCTAGTCTTTTAATGAGAGCAAAATGGGTAACTGTGGCTTGTGACCAGGCAACCAAGATATATTTTTTGAATGCCCATTATATACACAGTCCTCCCTATGTACAAACTCTTATTTGCTTACGGAGTATCAATATCTATTTTTTCTAGTATTCCTTTTTTTATTTCTTTTTTGATGCATGCCATTTTGTTTATGTCAATGCCCCCCAAGACTCCTCCTTCCTTTCCTACAGGACTCTGCTTCCACTTCTTGGTCATATGATCAGGATTGGCCAATTGAAGCTTAGAACCTTCCTAATCTCAGTGATTGATTAAAGATATGCACACAAAAACTGATAACCAGAGCTGAGAATGACCATGACTGAGGACCTCTTTTTCCATTGGCGTTGCTGAAAAATAAACCAGATTTGAAATAGTGAGTTATCCTCTATGGAGATAGGCTGCTTGAGAATGAAGCTACCTCAGGGAAAATCCAAATCAAGAAATGGAGAAAGAGGCACACTTTGAATCCCTAGATCACCACACCAAATGGCATAATCTACCTTTGACCTTTCCCTCATTTTTCTTTAAGTAAATTTGAGTTTTCTGTCATTTGTAACGGAATGAGCTCCTCTAAGAGCTAGTAAGGAGAGACAATAATACTAGGTCATGCTTGATCTATGGGGCAATGAGACAAATGTGGGGTATGAGATATCCCTATGAGGGAGGGGCATTGGTGAAGAGTTCACATTATGAAGAACATGAATGAAGAGCTAGGGAAGATCCTCATTGAGTATTTGTTTCTCTTTCTATTCTATCCCCCTTACACATTTTGGTCTTTATTGTGTATCTTCATTCACCATGGATTTTTAAAAAATCTTCATTCTTGAGAGTATTACAGATAATCCCCCTTTTTTTTTTCTCTTTGCTCCTCACCACCCAATTCCTGCCCCACCTCAGGCTTTTACCACCCAATTGTCTGTGTTCATAGGCAATGCAGTATGCACATAAGTAATGCAGCCCACCTTCCCCATTCACTCTAACATTCCTCATTCTGTTCCATTGATTATTTTTTTAAATGCCTATTTATGTATTTATTTATTTATTTATTTATTTATTTATTTTTAAATTAAATTTTATTGAGGGTGACATTAGTCAACATGAACATATAGGTTTCATGTGTGGATTACTAAATTACAAAATCTGTAAATAGCAACATGTGCCATATAATATCCTGTTAAATATTCTCCTGTCACCAAAACCATTTGGTTCAGTGGATAGAGCATCTGTCTGCGGACTGAGGACTCCCAGGTTTGATTCCAGTCAAGGGCATGTACATTGGTTGTGGGCACATCCCCAGTAGGGGGTGTGCAAGAGGCAGCTGGTTGATGTTTCTCTCTCATTGACTTCTCTCTCATTGACGTTTCTAGCTCTCTATCCCTTTCCCTTCCTCTCTCTGTAAAAAAATCAATAAAATATATTTAAAAAATATAAAAAATCTCCTGTCAGCTCATATTAGAACAGCTGTTCCCCCAAACCCCTTTCTTCTGGCAATTACCACAATGCTGTTTGTATTCATAAGTTTCAGTTTATATTCCATATATAAATGAAATCATATAGTCCTTAGCTTTTTCTGTCTGACTATTTCACTTTGCATTTTCAAACAGTAGATCTGGCAAGGGTTTAATTTCCAAAATATATAAAGAACTCATAAAACTCAACACCAAACAAATAAACAATCCAGTCAAAAAGGGGTCAGAGGACCTGAAAATACACCTTTCCCAAGAAGACATACAAACAGCCAATGATTATGTGAAAAGATGTTGAACCTCATTGGCAATTAGGGAAATGCAAATTAAAACTACAATTGATATACCACCTTACACCAGTTAGAGTGGCCATTATCAACAAGACAAGCAATAAGAAGTGTTGGAGAGGTTGTAGAAAAAAAGGGAACCCTCATTCACTGCTTGTGGGAATGTAGTCTGGTACAGCCACTATGGAAAGCAGTCTGGTGATTCCTCAAAAAATTAAAAATAGAACTACCATATGACCTAATAACCCCCTCCTAGGTATATACCTAAAAAACTCAAAATCACTTATATGCAAAGATATATGCACCCCTATGTTCATTGCAGCACTATTAACACTGACCAAAACATAGAACTAGCCAAAGTGCCCAGCGATAGAGGGCTAAAGAAGTGGTACATTCTCAATGGAGAATTACATAGCCATTAGAAAGGATGGAATAGCACCATTTACAACATGGATGGATCTTGGTACCAGTGATTCTTGAATGCTCTTTTTGTTTTCAGGATTCATGGCTTGGATGACTTTCCATCATGCTCTTTAGCTTTTCAATCAGCAGCCAGTTTTTATTACCACATAGGTGTTTAAATGATTCCCAAATCCATTTCTCCTGCCAAGATATCAGTTTTGAATTCTAGATCACATTTCCAACTGACAACTCAGAGGACTATCAAATTTAATAGACTAAACTTAAACTCCATTTTCTCCACTTTTGTCTCCTTTCTCTTTTCCAGGTTTTTGTCATAATTGTGGCTAGTGACACGGTATTGTCCATGTCAAGGAATAAACTCTGTGGGTCATCCCAGATTCCTCCCTTTTTAAACCTAAACATTATTATATTTGGCTTATTCTACTCCTTCAGTATTTTGGAAATTTCTGCCCTCTTCTCTACTCCTCTGGTCTTAGGCAAATATCTCTGCAGATTTTCCAAGCATTTCCTATCTAGGTTACTTACATTTGCCTTTCTACTGTCAGAAGTATTTTTTTCCCCAATCTATTTTTATCACATCATATCTCAGGTTTTCATTTGCCTAAGATTACATCCACATTCCTTAACATCGTGTATAACACCTTTCATAACCTGGCCCATGCATTTCTTTTCTTGCATCATCACTTAAAAAGCACCAGTATGTTCCAAACCATATCAAGCTAACTGTAGTTTCCCAACACAACATGTTCTTTGCACAGCCACTGAATTGGCAAATAGTAGTTTTTGGCATAGATGGGCAGAGGTATTAGACACCAATGCAATTTGGGTAAATCTGGGATACAAAAAACGTCAAGCACAATCAGCACTCAAGAGAGACTAGCCACCTTCTCTAAGCTAGAGGTTACAATCTTTGGCTTATAAACGTCTCACCAAGAGGGTTCACAGTGAAGGATAACATGTGAATAAGAGAGCCTTATGGTAGACCTTCAGGAAGCCTAACTTCCCCTGCTAGGCCTACTCATACTTATAGAAGATTGGGGTAGGGTAGGGAGGGGGAGCAGGGAGGGTTGTTCCTCTAAGTTTAGATAAATATGCGTCAGGAATCACCTCACCTGGGCCAAGTAGACCATATAAATCTTGGGGTTAAACTGTAAATTTCAGAATATTCAGTCACATACAAAACTTCATCCCTGAACTTGCATTTAGTCACCTCTGGAGCTGTGCTATCCAAGTCCTTAGAACAGCTATAAGGACTATACTGTAAAGCACAATGGTTCCCACCTTTTGGTCTCTCTTTGTATGTCCCCTTATTTCATATCTATTCATTTCCTCTCACTTTACCTGGTGATGTACTACTCACCTCTCAAACTTCAGAATGGATATCACCACCTTAAATGTCTCTGCCTTTCACTGTCATTAGGAGAATTGTCTTTTGTACTCTCATTGCTTGTGTACACCCATTTTCTAGAGCTTACTATATTGCTTTCTCCTGATCATATTCCATTTATCTTGGCATCTCAAGGACATGGATAATGTCTGCATGTAGCAAATGCTCACAAATGGTTTTTGAAAAATACATGAATGAGAGATGGAATGAGCAAAAATAATATACCTTGTGAGTCAAATATGCAGAGCTTGCTTACAAATTCTTGTTGGGAATATGATGGAAAAATACAGTGATGTGATAGATGGATGAGATCAGCTTTGTTTTAGTACCAAAACAATGCCCTAAATATACAATATATGAATTTGATTGAATAAAATGTGAAATATCTAAACAAATAGGTTTCCATTAAAATGATATTATAGAAATATACTTATTGATAAAAATATTAAATTTAAATATCAATTTTACTATTGATGTTGAACCATGTCTCACAGGATTAACTCTTGGAATACACTAGATATATTAGTCAAAGTAGGTTAGCTGTTATAACAAACACTAAATTCCAATGTTCCAACCCCGTGGAAGTTCATTGCTCATGCAAAATGCAAAGATGATATTTTTGGTTGGATGGCTCTCCTTCAAGCACTGAATCCTAGATCAATTTATTTCTATCTTATAGTTTCAAGGTTGCCTTATAAGGTCACCTGTTACCATCCAGTTGAGAGCAGAGTTGGTGAGAGCATGGCAATTCACACGGGACCTTCACTCTCTGTCTTCCTTTGGTGGGGTGTGACTGACTAAGATTATGCATAAGAATTCAGTTTTGTGGTCCTACTTAGGTTCAGGAGGGTTAAGAAATGTAGCCTTCCTGTATGTCTAGGAGGAAATAGAATGTTTTCATGACCACATAATCCTGATCCCTCTGTACTGGATTAAAAAAAGGGAGGGTGTACACTTTAAACTGTAGCTCAATGGAAGTAATATTTACATTTTGTCTGCCATAAGAAGTCTATCTTAAAAAGTCATATGAAAACTACAAAAGGCATGCGGTATTATTTTCAACTTCATAAATGGTTATTTTTCACTTATCCAAGTAGACAGAAAAAATTAATGCAGTGATTGTATCATCATCATCATCATCATCATCATCATCATGATTATCATCACATCTTTGAGAGCTTAATATGATGTACAGGTCACTGCACCAGGAAATAAAGTTTCAAGAAGACATAAAGGTCTTGAGGATCTTATAATCAAGTTGGGAAGTCAGATAAACTATCTTGGAAAGGTAAATCTTAATGCAAGACTGCATGTACTTAGTGCTAAATGAGTGGCAGTGATATTATAGAGAAATGAGCCTCCAGGAGATGTAATGGACTCTAAGAAATATGACTGTTATCTGTAGCACAGAATAGTTTTAAAAAAACAATGAAGGTTTGCCCAAGCCTGTTTGGCTCAGTGGACAGAACGTCGATTTGTGGACTGAAGGTCCTGGGTTCATTCCAGTCAAGCACAAATGCCTGGGTTGCAGCTTGATCCCCAGTAGGAGGCATGCAGGAGGCAACCAATCAGTGATTCTCTCTCATCATTGATGTTTCTTTCTCTCCCTCTCCCTTCCTCTCTGAAATCAATAAGAATGTATTTTTAAAAACCCATAAAGGACAGACATTAGACCACCTTCTTCATTTTATCAGTGAAGAAACTTGTCTCTAAAATCGGGCAGTCCCACCCCCAATCTTTTGCAATCCCACTCTGTGTAAGACCCTCTGCTTGAATCTTGGTTGGTCCTGTGACTTGCTATTTACTCAAGAATGCGCCAGAAGTGATATTGTACTAGACACAGGCCTAAGCCTTAAAAGACCTGGCAGCTTCTGCCTCGGTCTCTCAGAATACCATCTGGAGAGGTACAGCTATTCTGTGGTGACCATGCTGGGAGGAAGCCTAAGCTATCCATGTGGACAGGCTACACAGAGATAACCAAGCCAGATGCTAGCCATTTCAGTTCAATGCCAGGCATGTGAGTGAAGCAAAAACCTTGGACTTCCAGTTGAGTCCATCATTCAGATGACTCACCCTAGCCACCACCTGACTTCAACCACATGAGAGTCCGCCCAGTGAAACCTTCCCAGCTGAGTTCAATCAACTCACAGGACCATTTTTACTCATTTGAACTGCTAGATTTTTGCAGTGGTGAGTCACACAGCAGTAACAACCAGAACAACAAGGAAACTGAGATCCAGGAGTCTAAGTCAGCTTCCCAAGGACTGAAAGAGAGACATGCTTCTGAACTGATATGTGATTTCAGTGTATTTGAGACCAGGCCCTCACAGACTTCAGTGGGCTTCAGAATCTTCTGGAGAGATTGCCCAGGTTTCTGGTCTCCATCCTCAAATATTATGATTCAGTAGGTGTGGTCTCAGGTGATGTTGATGTTGCCAATCTGTTGACTGAACATTGAGTAACCCCACCTTAGACAAGGCCAGAGCTGATTTCCCAGCATAGGTTAGGCAAATAACACTTGCTGGTTTACCATTGTGCTTTGTCACACTTGCCAGCTTGTTACATTCCCGGGAAAATAATTGAAAAATGCAAAGTGACAGGCCTTATTTGGGAAGTGCCCTGTTGCAGCTGAGCCCAAGTTTCCTTTTTCTAGCTGCTTGCTGAAGAAGCCCAATACGGTCTGAGAGTAGGCCCACTTAGCTGAGTTTTGCTTTCTCTAGAATGACAGCCCAGGTTTCGTAACCTTGTTACCAGAAGCAATTAGCGGCATCATCCAGCTTTTCAGATCCATTTTCCATGGAGACGCACGTTAGGAATCTCCCACAGTGAATTTAATTAGCAGAAAACGTGGCTCAGCCATGACCTGCCGTGCAGATAACAGTTATGGCTGCCCAGCAATAGCAGCTCCCTTTTCTTAAAAAATGACAAGTTTCCTAAAAGGTGGCGATGAGACCCAGCCAGACACAGGTGGGACACTGTGCAGCCTGATTTCATGTAACCAAGCAACTCGCACCTCTTGCTTCTATTCAATTTACAAGAACTCACCTAGGCAGAGATGCTGGTGAGAAAGGATAATGGCTTGCAAATGACAGCGTGAAACATTTCCTTAGTGTATCTGGGCCGGTATATCTCTGCAGATGTTTTGGATGTGATACAGTAATCATATTTACTTATGGGATTGCTATGGGAGGCAATCTAATGAGCATTTATATTCTACATCGGTGATGGGTGCGTTCTGAATTTGCTTTAGCTATCTCTGCATGAAAAGCCATAGGATTATAGTCTTTCGCTGTGTGCTGTAGTTTAAACGTGACTTTGTTAAGCATTAATGAAAGTCACAGGCAAACATTTGTCAAGCATCAGTGGGTGAATAGGCTCCTCCTATGCAGAATATTTATGCTATTACAATACCCGTTAGATATGATATGAGAAATTGATTGAATATGCTCCTTGTAATATAGTCCTATATGAGGATTAATGAATATAGTAAGTACCAGATGGTATAATTTGGCATTGACTAAAGTTGTTGGTAAACTGAGAATTTTTAATGTCCCTAGTGTTTCTAGTTTGAACTAATTGATTGATGATCAAAATTTAGTCCAGGCTTTTGCATTAATGGGGCCCTATGGCTTATGGTGGGTGGTCATGGCTGTGTGTAGCTGACTGGTAAGGGCAAAATTTAGTTATTGAAAGGGAGCTAATAGGTCATTTAGTGAATTTCCCTTGTTTTCAATTGCAATGCCAATTTATACTACCACAAGCAGTGATATTTTTATTCCTCAGGTTTAAAATGGAACAATATTAACATTACTGTCAAATTTCCATTATTTTCTACATGTAGAATTTTCTTAGAAATGTTCTGTTAATTTTTTAATATCAATAATAGTATGAGTTTTACAATATGAAGATAAAAATCTTACTCAAATAATCAAATACATTTTTTCAGTTTTTTAAAAAATCCTAATTTCACCCCTTTTAAAAATCACACCTACTTATTTTTATATAGATTTAGTTGATCACAACTGAAGTGCCATATTTTTGTCTTAGATTTATTGGGCATTTGTGTCTCTCTCTGTTCTTTCTGACCGGTTCATGAACATTAACTCTTTTTTCATTGGTAGTTTTGCTATTTTTTTCTAATTTATTAGAAATAGTTTATATACAAAAGGTATTGAGCCTTAGTCCTTGAATGATGTCAGCGGCATGCATATTGAGGACACATAGGGCCAGGTAAGTTGGTTATACGATGGGAATTGGGAGGCAAAAGTGGGTTTCTTCATTTGCATGAAGAGTAAATGCAGAATATTTGTAAAAGTGGGACTAGCAGACAGCTCTCTGAAGAAGTTAAAGTTTTGGGTAAAGTATTACTTTAATTTACATCCCCTTTACAGTCTGTGCACATGAGAATTATTTGGAAGAGGTTTAATTTAACTATCTGCTGAAAGCAGGAAGGTTGCTAGCTCCAGAGCAGAAAGAGCTAGGCTGTTTGTGCCTGGGCCATACTGGAACTATGCAAGGCAGGGCTGGAGTCAATAAACATGCAGTTCCCTGGTTTTGGGGGCTATTTGTTCTACTGAGCCAATGTGTTTTTTTCTAGTTAACATTTTCTGTAGTTTCTGTTTCTGCCTATGTCTGAAAGGCTTGTAAATACAGCTTGAAGGTGTTATAGAAGGGAGATGTATTGCCAATTTCATCTTGTTGGATTAAATTCACTGCATCCAATTCTTTTCCCATGAAACCCAAACATGCTGAGCTTGCTCTCTTTTGAAATATGGCAGGAACTGAACTAAAACCTGGACTTCTTCAAATGGGAGAGCCCTCATTTCCAGTAGCCCCCAAGGAACTCTTAAAATGGCCAGAAAATCTAATTTCATTTTAGCATGACCTTCCTCTGTTTTGTCACATTTGTGTTTGGAGCGACATTACTGTCCGGCCCCTTTAATCAGTGAAAAAGAACTATATTTGGTGAAAATGTAGTTTGTTAACACTGGGAAATTCAATTTATCTGTTTTAAGCAACCATCTGGAGTAAGTGTATCTGTATTACGTGTCATGCATATATTTATGCTGCAAGATCAAAATCCTTAAATTGCTTCCTTTTGAAATTTTATATATTATATGGTGACAATTGCTAGCACCAGAATGAAGTGATTACATGGCTTTCGAAAAAGGAAACATTGTGTAACAAAAAGATTGCAATGTATAATGAACAAGTTCATTTACTCAAATATAAATGTGTGGTGAATAATGAAATGCATCCACTGTGAGCCAAGTTGAATCTTCTGTCATTAGAAATACAATTACAGTGTATTGAAATTTCTAAGATCTAACAAAAGTAAATAGATATATTATTATCCAGCCCAAACTAGATCCAATTCACTTGTGAAAGTTTTTCTTAATTGTGCCATAATTATAGCAAATAACATATAAGAAATAAAAACTGCAAAATATTTATTGTGTGTGTGCGCGCGTGCATGTGTGTGCATATGCATATTTTACAGTGAAAGGGCAGTGTTTATCTGGTCTACTCTGAATAAAGTTTGAAGACTTCCTAGGCAGCTTTCAGTGTTCTACTATTGACCTTTTACCCCCACCCTCCCCGTCTTTCTGAGGACACCATTGCCTCCTCTTATGCCTTAAATTCTTCCTAGAAAAATTATTTTATAGGAAATATTTGAGGAGCACTGTCACACAACAAAAAGATGAGCAAATGGAAAACCAACTCTGCAGGCAGGTGGCATGGAAAATCCCTCCTGACTTTGGAGTCATACCAGCTTAAGTGGGAACACCAAAATTGCCACATCCTACTCAACTGTGGGTATGTTACTTAACTGCTCTTCCTGAGTTTTCTTTTATAAAAATTTTCCTAGGAATTCTCTGAGGATTAAGTGATATATTTTATATATTGCTCCTGATGGGTTGATAATGTTAGTTTCTTTCCTCTGCTATTATCTTAGTTCCTTTCTTTTGCTAATGGCAAGGTAGCTTCTTGGCCGAGGCTTCTCATGTTCACTTTCTCATGTCCACACAAACGTAGAATGTTTCAGCTGAAGGCAAACTTAATGCTGATCTAAAAGTAGCTTAAACAATGAGAATTTTTATTTTGTCACATAGCAACAAGTGTAGAGATAGGTAGTTCCAGGCTTGGGACAGTGGCACAATGGTATCATCAACGACTTTTTTCTGCTCCCCATCTTTACCATATGTGGGTTGGTGCTTTATCTCTTTCTCCTTGTGGTTGAAAGATTGCTCTACCATTCCAGGTAGCACCTGTAGCCATAACAACATCCAGCTGAAGAATAATGTTGTTTCTTCCTTGCATCTGTATGTATCAAGGAGAGAAAGTTCTCCCTTTCCCTTAATCCTCCCCTAGCAGACTTCCCTTCAGGTTCCATTGGCCAAAATTGTGGCATATCCTATGTCTCAGTTTCAAGAAAGGACGGAGAAAGTAACTAAGATTGTTTATGCTTATTTTTTGAGGACTAAGACAAGGAAATTTGGGAAGGCTTCTAGGAACATCTTCCCCATCCTAAAAGAGTATAAAATACTTATCTTAATGGAATAGTACAGAGATGAAATGACGTATGTGGCATATACATGGTTATCAAGAATAGATCATTTGAAGGAAACCTAAGGAATGTTTCTCAGAATGAAGTTGTGTGTATTCATAATATAATTTCTGGGAAGAAATTGATTTGAATAACAGAGAACACACTTCAAATATTCTTCCATTGTACCAAGTGGGTGGAAACTATCTTTCCAAAGGCCTTTGCAGGAGAGTTTTTGGGGGAGAGCTTTGAAACTTAGTCTTACCTTAGTTATGAGCAGAGAACAGCTATGTAGAGGTCCAGACTGGTGGCCCAGGGATAAATAGGGAGCTATTGAGAAGAGTATGAGTGATAATTCCTCAGTTATATCCTGGGACCGAAGAGGGAATTTTGTGAGGTTTGGGGAAGCACCAGCCATTTCCAGGAGGATCATCCCCAAATATTTACATTTTGTTTATTTATTCTACAGCTATTTATTGAGACCCTCTTGTGCACAAACAGGCACTGGGCTAAGGACTGGGAGTTTACTGGGAACAGTACAGCCTTTATCTTCAGGGAGCTCATGATCAAATGACAGAGACAGCTATGCATGGACACCTTTATTTAGTGAAGTTTATTAGGTTATTTTTGAATAACATAATTCAAAAATAGGTTATTTTTTGAATAACCTGGGGCATCTCACTCTGTGTAGAGGGGTTGTCAGGAAGTGTCCATGTTGATGGTATAGGGATTTCAATGTTAATGAAGGAAGAAGGGGGCAGGAGACTATTCTAAGTCATAAAACAATAATAATTTTCATCATTGACATTGTATTTCACGATATATATCATCACAATTTTAACAACAGCCAGGCAAGGAGGGTGATGTTGCAAGGTCCTTTCCTCCATTTTACAGATGAGTGATTTGAGGCGTGGCTAGGTTGAGTACCCTGTCCAAAGTTACATAGTAAGTGAAAGAGTTGGCATGAGGCTTCAAGAAGAATTGAGGGGAGTATGTGTTCTTTTTGCTAACCAGGCTCCCATTGCCCCCAGGGAGACACTGAACTCTGAGAATCAGGGTGCAAGAAGGTAGCATGGGAGACCCATCACTGGGCTGTATTGAAAAGTGCATTGTCCTACTGCTCAGAATTCCTTCCACTCCAAGTGTCCTACAGAGTGGTACTGTAAGTACATAGCCTATACATCTGTCACTGGTGAGGGCATCCCCTAAGCTATGCCTAAGAGTAGAGTTGGAGAGAGAACACACATCTTGAAAATTTTGTGTGAAGAACCCAAGGAAGCCCCCTTTAGTCTGACATTTTATGTTATTTGTAGAGTGAACTAGTTTGGAACCTTGTGTATGGGGAAGTCCCACATATTAGAACCTTGGTTTATGTCAGGATATTTTGTTTTGTGCTTCTATTTAGTTTTCTTTTTTCTTCTTCTTCTTTTTTTTTTACTTCATATCACTTAGTTTCTGTGTTTAGCAAAGAAGATGCTGGTTTTCAATTCAGACTTTTAAATCTTGGCTTCACAACTTGCTAATATGGGAGTCTTGTCTAAGTTAAACTTTTAAGCTAGTTTCCCTTATTGGTTAAAAGCACATTGTTGATGTTATTCACAGAATCAAATGGGCTAATATTTATAACATGTCTGGCAAGTCTGCCCACCTCTCCCCCTTCTTTGAGCCACATGCACATTTTCAATCAGGGAGATCTGACATTTCTGGGTCTGTTGGTTTTGTCAGTGCTTAAGTTCTCCACCCAAGATCACCTGGGAGAATTAAAAAAAAAAAAAAATACACCACCGATGACCAAGAATCACCCCAGACCAGTTAAATCAGTTAAATAAGAATTTCTTGAGCACGCTAGTACTTTTGTAACATATTCCCAGATGACTCCCATGTGAAGGGTGGACCTACAATTGCCAAGCTAGAATATTGCTCTCAAACTTTACAAATCCCTTGGGTTCCTGGCTAAAATTCAGATTTTGATTCTATAGGTCTGGGGTGAAATCTGATACTAACTTTCCCGGATGATACCGATGCTATTGTTCCTTGGACTACACTTTATGTAGCAAGAGGAGTTAGGCAGCTAGGAAATAAAGTTATCCATGGATAGGAACATTGTTTTCAATAAGGAAGAGGAAGCTGCTTAAGCTTCCCAAGCTCCGGTAGGCTACCCTTTTCCTGGAATAAAAGTTCAGGCAAGTAGACTGCATTGAATGTCCCAGATATTTTGCCTCTTCTATTTCTTCATATCAATAAGCCATAGCAATGAGGTTGGAAGAAAACTTAGAGTTGAAACATGGCAGATCCTCAATGACTGTTAGATGAACAGAGGTTCCTGCTAGAGGCCTGAAGTAGGTCTGCTGAGATGCTGCTGGATGTTAAGGCTCATGTCAGATGATACCTTCAACTTTCAGTGAAGCTCAATACGCAGGGCTTAGGTCTCTAAAGACAGTGCATCTCAGGCTGAACATGCATAGGTTGGTGATGAGAGTGGGATAGGTGTTCCAACATCTTTCTACCCTAGAGTTTTCTGATCAGTAGATTTGGGTGGGATCTCAAGAATTTGCATTCTAACCAGCATCTAACCAGGTGATGTTGCTGGGCTTGATGGCACCTTGAGAAGAACTCTTATAAGAGCCAGGAAAGGACCATCTGAGTGGGAGCTTCTCCATAGATTGCATAGATTGCTGCAAAGCTCTTTTGGGAAAAGGTGAAAGGGTGGGTGAACCATGTGGAGGGTGGGGTCATTTCTTTTCCATTCAGCCCCCAGGTGAAATGGAGAGAAGAACTGAGGAGGGCTCTGTACGTATTGTGGTGCAGGTGTGTGTAAACAAAACCCTGGGGATACCTTTTTAAAATAAATGTAAAGAGCACTTATTCAGATAATGATTTGCTAATCAGGAAATGTAGCCCTGGGTATGAACGGAGAATATGTTTCAAAATGAATAGGATAGGGCAGTGTTTATAAAGGCAAAAGTTTCAAGGAGCATTTGATCAAAGAGATGGGTTGCTAGAGGAAACATGACCATAAACTTTCTCATTAGTTTTGTGACTAATGGGGGCTACCGGACTTTGAATGGTTGGCTGACTCAGTGATCAACAAGCGCAGTTGTGAGGTGAGAACAATGGGTAACATATGATTAAGCGTTTATCAACATCCTGGTTTCAGCCCAGGCCTGTAAAACAAAAAGGTTGGCTTTGATCACACAATCTCAGTACAGGGAGTATTATTTAACAATGATGCAAGGAGTCAAATTTTTCAAACAGTACAATCAGCACAAGGGGCTGCTTGCTTTGCAGGCAGTTTCAAAGCCCAAAAGGACAAAGTTTTGCTCTGTAAGCTGCTTCAAAGCTCAAGCTGCAAACAAGTCCCAGTGTTGGCCCACAAGTTATAAAATTTAAGTTTGTATAAATCCTCAACTGAGTTGAGAGAGGGGCTTCCTGAACATCTTTAGCTGTTTGATCAAAGATGGTGGGTGACACATCAACTGGTTGCCAGTCTAAAGAGTGCTACTCTCCAGCTTCTATGGGGACTGGCCCCCTCCCCTGGCTGGAGGGCTGATTTATCATGACTGCTGAGTTACAACCACTGAGCCTTCTTGTCTCCTAGGGGTGCTTTTCCTAGGAAGGTGGGGATAAGAAGAGGCAGTTGCCATAAAGGCTCTTAAAGTTGCAGTGGTGTAGACATGTTAGGGTGCAGATATGCAGAAGCACAGTTTTTCATTTTATCAGTAACTAAACTCAGCTTGCTCATGAGGCCCCATTTAAGGTAATTCAGACCCTCTGGTTTAAAATGGAACGTCTAGGGGGTAAATACTCAGGTGATTCAGGCTTCTAAGCCTTCCTTTCCAAGCATGGCCATTCTCCCCACTCCAGGGCCTTCCTCCTCTTCTCTCCAAGGAGGACAACTGGGTTCAGGGGATGCACCTGGAATGAGAGGATGGGATCTAGTACATGCTTATCCTTTAGTCTCCTCTGCCTTCTATTTGGGGGTCCCTTCACCCCCATTCACATCTCCTCTGGCCATTAAATACGCTCTGGCATTTACTGCTCATTGCTTTGGTCCTGGGCCATGGCTTCCCATTGGAGGTTCTGCCTTTATTGCTTGGTTGAGGGTCAACTCTCAATCCATTCTTTCACGGCTTTCTGGGTCACCTTGTGCCATGGGTAGGGGAGAGTGAGGTATGTTGAGATGGGTGATCATGCCAAAACAGGGTCTGCCTGCCACCCTTGAGGCTGCCCTACAGTCAGGGGGATCTAGGAGATTCTCCTCTGACTTCCAGAGGGAAACCCAAATGCCTCTCCTCTGCTGAGAGATTCCCTGGGTCCTCCCATCAGCCCCAGCAGAGGAAGGCTCCTTTCAGTGAGGGTGGTTCAGGAAATGTCTCCAAGTCACACCCTGTTCTGAATCTTCCCTACTGTATGATTCTCAGTTAGCAAAACAAACAAAAATAAAAATACTCCTTTTCTTTGAGCCCTTCAAGCTTTTTTTTTTTTTTTAACTTTCTGGTTTTGCAAATGAAAGCTTTAGTTTGAACAACTAGTCTTTTCTCTCCCTAAAATGGACTTCCAGAGGCAGCTTTGGAAACAGGATCTGAGCCCTGAGTGTTTTTCTCTCCCTTGCGTTCAACTCCACCTCCAGCAATGGATTCCTCAATGTCAGTGGGAGGAAAGTTCATCAAGGGTGTGGTGAGAATCGCTAGGAATGAAAACATATTGGATGATGTTTCAATCTATCATGGCTGGTGCATGCTCAGGACCCATGAACGCATATAACTCTTAGACTAGCCCCTATACACATCCCTGTTTGCTCTTCCTCCTCCTCTCACTCTCCTTTCTCTTATTCTTCCATTTTTTCCTATATTCTGGGTTCCCTGCATTATTATATCTCTGGCAGTGGGTGCAATGGAATTAGGCAAGATAAATAAACTCAAACATTTCATCTTATCTCCCTCAAATTCAAATAGCCTTCTCAGAAAACCCATAGTCTTTTTTCCCCCCTCAATTGTCAACAGCATCTGAAAGTTTCTCTCTTTTTAAAAAACTTTTTAAGCTAAAACAAACATTTGCACTTTCTACCAAATGGGAGAATGTTATTGTGACTTTAATGGAGTCCATTTATGTTTAAAGCTAGTATATGATAGTGGGGAAAGTGAATATGTTGAAAACCATTATCTAGAACTCAGCATATGGGCATATTGAAGAGATAATGATGAGCCTGGGAGGAAGCTCTATTTCAGTGTGCTGACTGCCATTTCCAAGTACATGCAGGTCTGTCTGTATTGAAAGTTTTTCCACCATCAGCCAAGGGCGGGGGAGTGGGGGGGAGCTGAAAATCTGAGAAGCAAATTGTAAAATGCAAGCAGCTTAAGGTTTAAGGTTCAGGGAAGGGACCTCATGAAGCTAGCAATGATGGTCACTTAAAGAAATGGGACTTATTCTGAATGGTATGCTGCCTTTGGATTTTTTTTTTCCTAGATGGCCAGTTAGTAAGGGCATACTAGGATCCTAGAGGTTAGCTTTCTAGTAGGTTTCAATGTAAATATTATTTATTTTGATCCATCTTTTTATTTATTTCCCATCCAGAATGCTTTTTATCCAGCTGGCTCTTCTTTAAACTTAGTTTTTATTGTTGTTGTTTTAATTAGAAGCAAAACCTCTAGGTCAACAGTTTCTTGTATGTACTTACCAGATATTCTCTAGGTACATAAAAGAGATTATAATGGTCTGAGGCCCTAGGGTGCTGGGCCAGATCTATTGTTGATTTGGATAGTGATTACACAGGTTACCTTCCAAACTACTGAATTTTAATTTGTCATTTTTATGTTTGAAAGTCTCATTTCATTAAAATAGCTTACTTTAAAAACTCAGAAAAATGAAGATACATAACTTAAACAATAGCTTATTTATTATTAATTGTGAAGGCAGGAAAGTCTCAGAGCAATTAGTGAAAGTATATGGGTATGTTAAATATTTGATAAAAAGGGAATTTAAGAATATTGTAACCCATCCCCTTCATTTTGCTGGTGAAAAAGAGGAGGTCCTGAGAGTCAGGTGACTTAATCAAGAAATCCTGGCTAAAACGTTGTAGAAGCAGAATTTGAATCTAGGGCCATCTCTTCCACTCTGCCATCTGTGTGGTAACATATGGAACCTGTGCTGGACAATAACAGAAGTATATCATTTATTGAATTATATATATATATATATATATATATATATATATATATATATATATGTTATATCATTTAATCCATAAAATACTCTTGTTGAAGATAGGATTTAAAAAAATAATAAATCTTTATTGTTCAGATTATTACAGGAGTTCCTCTTTTCCCCCTCCTGCCCTATAGCTCCCTTCCACCTGATTCCCAACTCCACCCCGTGCTCTTACCCCTGCCCCTGTCTTCATCCATAGGTATAAGGTTTTTGTCCAATCTCTTCCCGCACCCCTCAGACCCCCTTCCCCCTGAGAATAATTAGTCCAATCCCTTTCTATGTCTCTGATTCTATTATATTCACCAGTCCATTTTGTTCTTCAGATTTTTTATTCACTTGATTTTTAGATTTACTTATTGGTAGGTATATATTTTATGTCTTTTTGTTGTTCATAATTGTTCCAACTCACCCTCAGGTGGGAACGCATGCACAGGTGACTGGGGTCCCTCAGCCAGAGAACTGGACTTATAGGGTTGCCCACAATACTTTAATTAAAATTCACTGAGCATAAACTAAACACAGAAACAAGAGTTAGAATGCATGAATCCCAAAGTTTATTTACCAAAGTCCTGGTGGTTTCCAGAAGCCTAGGCAGGTTACCTGGAGATCCGCGCCGGCAGACACACACACTGGACAGGAACACACGGCTGCAGCATCTTGGTCAGGAAGGAGGCCTCAGAAGTTTGGCTTACAGGAAGAGTGACAGCTTCACTCAGGCAGAGATTCATGCAGTATTTCAAACAGAAAGAAGGGAGTGGAGAGAACATGTCGGGTGGAGGGCCCTTTCGTGGTCTCTGACCAGTGCCTCTAGGTCCCTTCTTTTATGGCCAATTCTGGGCAGTCCCTCGTTCCTTTTGGGTGCAACCAATGGGTCTTCAGTGTGTCTTAATCGGGGTCTCCAGGTACTTTTTACCTCGCTTTCCAACTTTCCAAATAGATAAATACTTGTTAAGGCGTTCACACAGTTACAACTTTCCAGATAAGCACATCTCAGGGTGTTCACACAGTTAGGGGATCAAAGTCAGTCTTAAACTCAAGTTTTACAAAATGGATTCAAGTCACACTAAATGGAGATACTTATACTAAGTCTAAAACACATTTCAAATAATTTCTTTTACTTAAAATAAAATCAGAATAAGATCAGAAATACAATTCACGCTAAAACTATAAATCACTCATAAAAGTAAATGCTTTCACTCCTATTTTAAATCACACAAATAATTATTCTCACACTGTTTTAAATCCTTAAAATATAAATCAAACATCACACTAATATAACTATAACAATAATTTTTACCTTTACCTTTTTCTTCTTATTCCTCTTCTTAAAGAATACCCTTCAGCATTTCATGTAATCTTGATTTGGTATTGATGAACTCCTTCTCAAAGGTTTTTAGAAGATTCTTGAGTAATCTTTTAAATGTGATTCTGAACTCTGTGTCATCCAGTAGTTTACTTTCCTCCACCTCTCCCATTCGTGCCATGCTTTTGTGTTTCCTCATTTTGGCTGCCTTCCTGTGTTGATGGAGTGTCTTTGTGTGGTTGGTGACCTATAGGGGCCAGTAGCTCAGCTTCCCCAATCACCTGAGGTGGTTGCTTTTGGTATGTCCCTTTGTGGGCTGAGTGCAAAGTCTTGGTGTAATTAAGCCTTGATTGCTGTTGGTACACTGGGAGGAATTGATCTCCAGGCCAATTGTCTGTGATGACCCACTGTGTCTATAAAGGAAGAACTGCTGCACTGGAAACACGCTTTGTTTCAGAGGGGCTTTGGTGCTCACTGAGTCCATCTCCTGAATATGTCACTTATGGGTGTGAGTGGTTGAAATTGACCATTAGAAACACTGGCTTCTGGATCTCCAATGGGATTTAGCTACTGTCTGAGGTCACCCTGCAGGAGCTACCACAAGAACTACAGTTTTCTCCTGTTTGCTTGGGACTTAGCAATTTTGTTGCTGGAATTGCAGTTTATATCCTTAAGCTGCCACAATACAGGCCATTTATATGCAAAAGCAGCTGTGTGAGTGCCTGGGCAGATCTGTAGAATGTGTGGGTGGGGCCTCAGGACCAGACCTCAGGGCGGGGTGGGGCCTCAAGGTGGGGGTGGTCTAAGGATGTCACTAGGATGGGGCGTGGCTAACAGCAATGGCTGCCTCAGCCTTCCCTGCCCTTCAGCATTTCCAGGTCCCCTGGAGTAAACAATGATTGCTGCTCACACCTCTTCAAGAGAGTCACCCTCACTTTCAGACCTGATGGCCAACAGACCAGCTTCTGCTGGTAGGCTTCTGGGTCCCCCACGTGACCCCAGAAACTGGATTTCAAAGTGATAGGGAGTTTGTTTCCCTTCGGGTTGAAAAAAGCCTCGTGCCCAGTCACCAGCCACCAGCCCGATTCACATGCCCTTCACACCTAGGCTCCTAGGCTCCTCAGCTTTTCAGCGCTTGAGCTCCTTTCTCTTTCAGCCAGCCTTCCCGTGGTTTTGAGTAACAGATGTCCTTTATATTCATTTTAATTTTTAAATTGTTGTGCGAGGTGGCAAACCAGTTGTTTACCTAAGCCGCCATCTTGGTTTCTCCTGGAGATGGGATTTTTATTTCCTTTTTTCAGATCAAGACATGGAGGCTCCTCTAGATAAGTAACTCAGTCAAGGCCACACAGTGAGTGTCCGAGTTGGAGTTGGAAACCAGGTCTCTCTGACCCCTGACCTCACCTTCCTAACTTTCTGCTGTTGTCTTTTTATACGCCTAAAATTTTGTATTTTGATTATTTCTGGACTCCAATTTTATATGTTCTTTTTGTTGTGGAGTATTGAATGAGGTAGGAGAAAGGACAATGTTTTGTATGGAGGGAAAGTAAATACCCAGAGAGTTTATCAGTTTTAAATGTATTTATATATTTAAAACATGTATGGCCACTATTTCCTTAGGTATTAGTGCCAACAGTCCAGGTTCTTAAATGGGGATTTCACCAACCTTGGGTTTTTTTTTTTGTTGTTGTTGTTGTTGTTTTGTTTTTTAAATATATTTTATTGATTTTTCACAGAGAGGAAGAGAGAGGGATAGAGAGCCAGAAACATCAATAAGAGAGAAACACCAATTAGCTGCCTCCTGCACACCCCGTACTGGGGTCGCAACTGCAACCAAGGTACATGCCCTTGACCGGAATTGAACCCAGGACCTTTCAGTCTGCAGGCCTACGCTCTATCCACTGAGCCAAACGGGTCTCAGCCAACCTTGGTTTTTCTAACTGTGATATTGAGCCAGCGAGCACAGAGGCTGTTAGATAGAACATGCTCACTGAACAAAGACCTCTTTAGCCCTTGAAATGGAACTTACAAGTTTCTGTGGTAGAGTAAAAATACACTGGGAGTGTCCTCCCTCCCAAATGACAAGTCCTTTACCCACATCAGTTGAGAGAAGCAATTAGTCTGCCTTGAGGATGCAATCCTCTGCCTTGCATGAAAGCCAGACACCTTCACTCCGGAAGCATGAGCCTAGGTCAGTGCTTTGTGAAAATAAGTACTTTCTGGATGGTTTTGTGATTGCTCTGATGGTGGGGTATACACTAAATGCTGTCATTACTGAGCTATAATGGCTGGAAGCAATTTTCTCTCAGCATCAGGGACCACGGAAAACTTGTTCTGTGCCTGTTATTAGTCTACACAGGAGAGAATTCATTTTATGGAGGAAAGTTATTAAAACACTGTAATTTAATATTTGTGTGAGAAATAATAAAATTGATAAATTACAGGTGAGCAAAACCAGTGAGCTCTTTTGTTTATTCCTTCTGGAACTCACTGTGGTTTCTCGGTGTTTACCGTGTTGTGTCTTCTTACATTAATGATTTATCTGTTTGAGTGTGGGATTAAAGACACATGACATGTTCCTGGCATAGGAGCAAAAATACAACCAAAGGATTTGGCACTCTGCTAGAATATTGCAATATTAGTGTGTATATTTTATCCAAAGGTGAACAAAGCCCTATTTTGTATAGGACAGTTATAATTTGTTAATAATCAATAAGAGACTATTCTTAGAATCCATAACTAGTTCTACCACTTAAATAATTTAACAACTCATCAGGAAGCTTAAAACAAGTACACAACTATTATATTTTCCTTTGATATTTACATTGACTTACACCATAATTTTTCTCATTCTCCTTTGAGAGTTTTCCTATGGTGTTGCTTTCTTCTTTTGCTTATCAGCCCCTAAAATAAGTATCCAGTATGCAAACTTCTTTTTTGGAGGGGCACATACTTTCTTATTGCATGATATTATCTACTCTCTAGCCCAGTGCTTCTCAAATTTTAGTGCCCATAAAATCATCAGGAGAGTTTGTGAAAATGCAGCACATCTCACTTTAGAGACTTTAACTCAGAAGATCTGAGGTGAAGGTCATGAAAGTGCATTTCTAATATTCTTCCAGATGATGTGACTGTTTTGTGGGCCACACTGGGAGTTCTGGAACTCAGATGATGATATCTATATAGTAGATGCCACATCCTAGGTCTTTCTCAAAAGCTCAAAACTGACATTTCTAATACAACTCAAAACACAGCAGCCCTTCAAGCTGGTGGAAAAAGTTATTCCTATCAGAGTCTCAGGTGTAAGAGTGCCCTCACTACTACAACCCTTACCCTTACCTTCCTGTGTCTACTAACAGTGCCTTCTTTAAACCAGGTAGCCAAACTTGAGTTACCATAGTCCACTTGCTCAACATGCTCATTCTTTTCATTATTTTTTGTTCCATTGTCTTGTTCCACTCATAGTCATCTCATACCACAAATACTTCTATAGTTCTGGAAGTCTTGTCCCATACCCACCCACTCCTTGATTTGTCTACAACCATATAAAGCACTAAAATGCCTTTGTGTCTTTAAGGGTGCTGCATCCTCAGCCCGTTTCTTTCTTTGTCACTTACACCATGGCCACCACTCACGGGGCAGGGATGTCTGGAGAGCACAGTTGCATTATTTTAGAGATGATAACAAGGTAGATGTATAAGGGAGATATGAAATAATCTACTTCAATTTACTAGATTAAAAAATTCTGGGAGTAAGTTTGCTTAAGGGTATATTTCTTCCTTTATTTTCTTATCTGTACCCAACTGCTTCTGAGACCCATATGTCTTCCATGTGGACTGACTGGACATGTTGCCACATTGTACTTGGTAAACTTAGTCTTTCCTATATTGCACATCTTGCTGCCTTCCCGTCATGTTGAGTAATAAACTCTTTTTAATACTATGGTCATCCTACCTTATAAGTAAAACAGTTTTGGTCTAATGGGAAAGCTGGAACATCTGGGCAACATTTCTTTAGTTTATGAAGACCAAGATCAGAGCATCTGAAATGGAAACTGATTCATGGAATCAAGGTAACTATAAATATTCATGAAAAGGTAAGTTTCCAAAGTTTCTCTTTTGAAAGCATGACAGATTTTTGAAATGTTTGCTGAAACTTATTGGCCATTTCTGTTCCTTATTAAACAAAAATTCAGAACTAAATGTATTCTTTTTTTATGTCATGAGCATCATTGCAAATACACAAACAGCATATTTTATGCCATACAGCAATTATCTGTCTTTTTTAATGTTTCAGACTATGGCTTTATAGGTGCTAGCTAGTTTCCTGCAGCTCTCTTGCCTTAACAATATGTTGACTTGGATTGGCTGTGGATAGCAAGTTAGATAACCAAATATGTAATAACTATATGCAAAATATGTCAACAGGAAGCGGATGCTGAACTGAGGGTCCATCTGTTAAACCATGATCACAATTATTTCAATGACTCAGAGTGACTCCTTCCTTCATTTCTCCCTTCCTCCCTCATTCCTCTCTCCCTCCCTCCCTCCCTTCCTCCCTCCCTTCTTTTCTCCCTCCCTGCCTCCCTTCCTCTTCTCTCCCTTCCTCCTCCCTTTCTTTCTTTCTTTCTTTCTTTCTTTCTTTCTTTCTTTCTTTCTTTCTTTCTTTCTTTCTTTCTTTCTTTCCTCCCTTCCTCCCTTCCTCCCTCCCTCCCTCCCTCTGTCCTTCTCTCTCTCTCCCTTCTTTTTTTCCTTTCTTTTTTTTCTTTCTTTCTCTTTATAAACTGACTTTGGATTGCTCAGCTATGATTGCTGTCTTCTAGAATTGAGATTCTTGGTGGAAGACTAATCTTCAGTTATAGTTTTATTTTTTTATTACTGTAATGTATCTTCATTTCTGAGAAAAACATTTAAGGGCAAGGTAAGGATGTTCATTGGAATTTAATTGTCATCACTTAAAATACATAACATGAATATTTTGGGAGGGAGAAATTTAAAGCCCAAGATGAGAACATGGTTTATAAAAGGCTTTTATACCTTAGTATATGGTACATGGGTATAGGAAAGTTGTATATAACTTGTGGTAATTACAAAACATTTTGAATTTAACTGGGAAAAGAGAAACGAAGGGGGTTATTATATTGAAATAAAACTGTAGTATTAACTACCAATCTCTATTTATGTTCACATTCTATATTGACAAACTTAACTTGCTAAGGGCTGAAAGTTGATTTGTCCAGCCTCATTTGCATTACAGTTAAAATCATCATGTGAAATAACAGTAGCCTTTGCAAAGGGGGAAAATTATCTATCTTTACAATGAACTAGGAAACTGGCATTGATTATTGCAGTCTGTTGGGTCATTATTATACAGAATATAATTGGTAAAGATGTGATATTCTGACATAGCAAGTCTCAACACTTAATTAACCATTGTTGGGCACCCTTGGTATTGCAGATGACAGCAAGTTAGATTGTATATACCTTGCACTCTGAAGCATGTGTAACTGTTGACTTTTCTCTTTAGCTAATCAGTCATATATATGTAGAGAATAGGATTCTATGAAATACAAATTGTAATAAAGAGTCAGATATTATCCATAAAGATCTGCTATTTTGCTGGAGCCATGAGACAAATGAATAAAACACACAGAGAAGGGAAGTATTGACAGCACAAAGGGATTCTTCCCAGTGCTAAACTGCAAAAGTGAAAGAGATCTGTGTGGGCTAGAGTTGGAGAGTAGGTTTTCTGAAAGAATCGGGGCTCTCTTTTGACTTTTAGTACCTTCTAGATAGGAGTGGAGCATGGACAGATTACTAGGGTCCTCCCTGAGATGGGACTTACCGGAGATATATGAAGTCAGAGGAAAGCTTAGTAGAAAGAAAGACTTTAAAGATGCAGAGCAAAATGGTGGCCCAGCAACAATCCCTGGGGTTTGAGAATGTGCATTTAGAGTGAAGAAAAGTGATTAACATTACACTAGAAGAGGAGTGCCTCTTCCTCAGAGCCAGTGGGAGGAAAGAAGGGGTAGAGACATGTTGACAGGGCTTCTGATGGGTGGCTAGAGCCTTTTCCAGAGAGCAGATGTTCTTAGGTTGGGTTTCCTGGAAATGGATCCTGAGATTGGGGTACTGGAACAGGTGAGTCATTGAGGGAGAGCTCTGAGCTCTCAGGTGCAAAAGGAAGGAGAGAAGCAGGGTAGAGCCAGAGAAGAAGTCATTAACTACAGTTTTTGTGCTGAAGCTGAGCCTCACCCAGATCCCTTGGGGGAGTGTTGAATGTGAATGGCACCAAAGCACTGTTCTTTCTGAGGGAAAGAAGCCAGGCATTTGTATCCTGTGTCCATCAGTCATTAGCCACCTTCAGGGTGCCTTCAAGTAGGGTCGAGGAGGGCATAACCCCCAGATATGTATTTCCAGGCTGATGACTTGCATCTACTGAAAATAATTCTCTGGCGAAGCAGGCAGGTGTTAGCCATTGGCAGCCAACACTGACACAGATAGAGGAGGGGTATACTTGGCCAGGATAGGGGATTGGGACAGGTCACCATGCCACCTACCACACAGATCTTCTGATTCTCTAATAAAATGCTCATTTTTAAGTTCCCTTCTCAACCCTTCTTGGTCATTCACTCTCACAAATCAACTCTTTGACAGAGACTAATTAGAATATGAAAATAGTATAACCCCCTCAAATTCCCCCCCACACACACACCTCCAATAATCTATTGCTCTCATATCCCTTTTATGCCTTTTTTCCAGATTCATAGACAAAACTAGATATTAAATAGCAAAGGGGCTTCTATGTGTTACAGGCAACATCAAGAGGGGAAATAGAGGGGCCTCTGGGAAACAGGTTATCTCACTCATCCCATAAGTAATAGCTTTGCCTATTGGCTTTTGGGACAGAAATCATTGTCTTGTTGCCTGGACAAACAGATGAACATCTAGAGGATCGTTTTGTGTGTAAGAAAACAGATTCATCTTCTTCTCAGTGATGCATGTGCATAAGCAAACACACTTTAGCTTAAGACAAGGCATGCCCCACCTATTGAGAGTTTTAATATTTGAAGAAGTCAGGGTGAGGATTTTTCTAGCCAGAATGTTTTAACTCTAGCTGCACTAGAAACATAGGAAACTGAAAGAAAACAAAATAAAACAAAACAAAAATACTTAGGTGGGTTAAGCAGAATCTTAGCATAGTGAGAAAGGGGACAAGCATTGCTTTATTTTAAAACTCCCAGGAGACTATAATGTATAGCCAGGATCTACTCTCTATCAAATAGCTGACGTTATTCAGTAATCTACCCAAAGCTCAGTGGTTTAAAACAGCAAGCACTCATTATTACTCTGGAGTATGAGGGTCAGCTGGACAGATACTAATTAGTATTTTTGGTCTAGGCTGGGATTACTCAGACATTGGAGGCCAGCTGTAACTTGGATAGGTGGTTCTGCTAATCTTGGCTAGGTTCTCATATGGTTGGGGTTCAGCTGGGTATTGACTAACTGATCTAAGGTGGCTGGGGCTGCGACAGTTTGTTTCTGCTCCATGTGATCTCTCATCCTCCAGGCTAACCCAGAATTTTTAGATGATAGCTTGACAAGTTCTAAGAAACACAGTAGAAACACACAACATCTCTTGAGTTCTAGGCTCAGAACTGTTAGGGCTTCCTTCTACCACATTCTTTTGGCTAAAGCAAGTAACAGGTTGGCCAGAGTCAGTCCAGGAAGGGATTCAAAAGTAACAGGGCCATGTGGATTGATAGAAGGAAGTCAATGATTGAGGCCAAGAATGCATTCAATCTTTCACTTAGATCTAAATCCCTAACTTTATATTAGAATAATGGATTCATCAAGGTGATAATTTGAGACTTAGATATTTGATTCACAAATCTTTTCATTGTTCCTCCCCTCATTCACATCTCTTCATGATGGGCAATATTTTCCCTATTTTTAAAAAGTATTTTTATTGACTTTTAGAGAAAGAGAAAGGGAGAGGGAGCGAAAAAGAGAAACATCCATGTGAGAGCAGAACATCAATCAGATGCCTCCTGCACAGGATTGTGATTGCAACCCCAGGCACGTGCCCTGACCAGGAATTGAATCAGCAACATTTTGGTGCATGGGATGATGCCCAACCCACTGAGCCACTCCAGCCAGGGCCCTATCCCTATTTTTAAAAGCCTAATTCACTTCTATTATATTTGTACATGGACTCAATTTACATCATATAGGCCAACAGATAGATGGACAAGTGAAAACACATATTTGAAATTCATTTTCTAAAGGTTTCACTGTGGAGTATAAATTGTGAAGTGAGATCTGGAGAATAGGCTAAAGAAATGAGTAGGGATATTTAATCTCTCATATTTTGAAAATTCGTATCAAAATAGCCTTGCTATATTTCTGTGGATTTCCTTACCTGAAAAGTGTTGTTCTAAAGAGGATGGAAGGGCAATGAAGTAGTAATTCCTTCCGTATACCTTCAATCCAGGCAAAAACACATTGAAACAGATTATAGATCTTCATATGACCCATTAGTCACTTTTAAATCAATCCTCAAAGTGAATATTAAGATCTTGTTTTATCTTTGGCCTCTTCCTGATTGGTACCATCGCCACTTGGCCTTTCCTTTTCTACTTAACTTCACTTTCTCTTGCCTAAAATCTGGCTTGACTGGAGTAATTCCTGACCCTTATTCATTATCATGTAGTTCCTTCCTATTATTCCATCTCCCTCATATGCTCCTTTCCTTCTCTCCTCTCTGCTCTTTAAAATCCTACTATGCTCTCAAAAAACTGTTCAATACCATCTTTCATGTTTCTTGACTGTTTTGGCCACACCAATTCTTTTATCCACTGAATTTATTATCTGAACCTACTCATACCATTCTGTCTTAAATAGCTGACTGGCTCCATTACCTATGTCATCTTGTCTCTTCTCATTGGCCTGTGAGTCTGGGTCAAGCCAGGTGAACTGTTCTGTCTGCTCAGCTGTAGCCGGACAGTCACAGAAATGTCAGCTCCATGAGGCCAGGGAATCAATCTGCTTGGCTTATTCTGTAGCATTTAACACATAGAATATGCTCAATAACGTCTACAGAATGAATGAAAAGGAATAGGCAATCAATACTTAATAGATTGGTGTTTCAATATAAGAAACAACTAAAATGTTAACATTTGAATGGATGTGTGATGCAACATTTGTCTATTTATCTATATAAAATGAGCCCCTATTATATGGAAGGCAATGTTCCAGGCAGTGAGGAATTATGCATAAACAAGATCCAGCCCTACAATCAAAGGTCTTTCAGGCTTGTGTTGGGAGGCCATCATGACTGAGTAACTTTTGTATACCAGGTACTGAAGCTGGTAATGTCAGAGTAACTGCTTGTGTATGAACCACAACAATAAATAGTGTTAAAGATCCTAAACTCTAGGATATAAACTCTATGATTTTTGGACCCCAAAGCACACAGGGCCTTGCACAAGTATTTAACTATTTTGGGCCTCAGAGTTCTCATCTGTGAGATGAGAATAATATATTGAAAGAATATTCTTTCTTTTAAGAAACATCCCTCTGATGGAATGGTATGATTATAAATCTATGAGAACAAATCCAAACCCCAAAACTATGCCATTATTCTTCTATTGGTCTGGTGTCAGCACGGCTCACCTTCATTTCAACATGGCTGAGAATATTGAGGTTCTCAAGGCAACTCTGTAAGACCTTTAACCTCTTTAAGACATTACCTAGCCTATAGCCATCCTATCTATGATCCTGAGTTTTGTTAAAACATAACAAAACAATGGGAACAGAAGCTTAGTTCTTTTTGACTGGGCCTAATCTAAAGAGCATTTTGTTAAATCCTACTGCTCATCCACCTACCCAAATGTTCCCTTTGAATCTGCCCAGGAACATAATGTAACATTTGGAAATTTATCACTAGTTCCCTCAGACTGAACAAGTGAGTAATAGAATGCTTGTTCAGGCTAATCCTAGACCTCAATCCAGAGCCCTTGGCATTGGGCCCAGGAGCAGACAGGACCCTAATTCTTGTGACTCAGGAGTGGTGGCCCATTTCCTCCAGACTCACCTCACCGCCATCATCATGGGGCTTTGCCTTGCCCCATATTTTGGAGGCTATCCAGCTTTACAAACTTGCAAACTGAGCACTTAGATAAATTCGGCCCCAAAGCGGGGGCAGACACTGCCCCTCACAGTGGTGTGTTAACCTGGTTAAACCATCAGCAAGGACGGATTCTTGCAATGCTCATTTTTTGAGCTTCTGAGCCCTGAGAAACTCTTTGCTTCTGGGATAGCAAATGCTCTCCTCCCACACAATGAGGCAAACGTCTCCATGACAGATGGGCCAGGCTGCAGTCCCTCACAGTCAGCAAACTAAAGGCTTATTAATCTGAAGGGAAAACAAAGTCCAGGAGCACCCTTTCTCTTACCCGATCCTTTCTAGGTCTAAGTTGGCTGAAAGCTACCCATGCATGGAGATTGAAGTCTCCGAATGGGGTAGCAGCCAGTCAACCTTCTCTCAGCATCCCCAGGGCTAGGGCTCACCATAGAGGCACATGTTACAATTTTGTGACAGGAAATGGGCTTCTCAGATCAGTCTGTGAGTGAGTGTGTCACCATGAAAGCAAAATGTTACCTGTGGGAAGGAGAAGGAAGGAACACCTCTCTCTTAAAAAAAAAAAATCTGTTGGAATGTGTTCAGGGAGATATGTGCCCTCTGCAGGCTGTCTTCTTGATGATGCCTAGGACCCAATTACTTGTTGGTCCCGGGGCTTTCCCATCAGAGTGAAGGGTAAAGGATTTGCAATGGCCTATACAACTCTTGAAGATCTGTCCTCCCCCCTCTCACAGTCTTCTAAGCAAACTAGTTCTAACAATAATGCTTTTCTCCCTTGTTTTGGTTACTCAGCCCTATTTATGACTATTCCCAAATAGAATGGTTAAAAAAAAAAAAAAAGCACAAGCATTGATTTTGCTTACAGCCCCTCAGTTCGATCAGGGGGTCACTGGAGAAAGCTAATTGCTGCTGTACATGGTGTCTGTTGACAGGGTTCAATTGGGAACTGGAGAACCTGCTTCCAGGACCACTTCTTCACACAACTCTGGCTGTCACCTGGAGGCTCAGCCTCAAGCCACCTGGGCCTCAGCGGACCTGGCTTCCTCACAGCATGGTGTCTGGAGAGAGCTGAGCAGATGCTATACTGTCTTTTATGACTGAGCCTGCAAGTCACCTCGTGTTACTTCATTCATACTGGCCACACTATACACTCGGGGGGAGTCACAAAGGCCTATCCAGGTTCAAGAGCAGGGCACTTAGATCCCACTTCTTAATACAGGCCAGCGGATGGCAAGGCTCTGGAAGGTCACACTGGAGAGGAAATCTTGGGTGGAATATAAAGTCCATGACTATTCATATGTTACACCAGGCATGCTTCCTCCCAGGGCTTGGCCTCTGCTTTCTCTTTGTCTAGAATGCTCTTCCTTTAGATATGCTCTTGGCCCATATTCTCAATAGTTTTGGTTCTGTACCCAAATAGTTTCTTCTCAGCAAGGTCTTCCCTGGGTGTTCTGTGCAAAGTGAAAACTCACCCCACTTCCTTACCTCTTCCCTACTTTCTTTTTCGCCACATAATTAACACCATCAACATGCTGTTTGATTATTTATTCTTTTCTTTTCTTTTTTTTTTTTTTTTTACTGTTCCTTTCATTAAATTGTAAGTGCCCATTAAGGGAAGGCATTTGGTCTGTTTTATTCATTGCTGTTTTTCCAGAGCGAGAAGAGTACCTGGCATATAGTGTGGACTCAATAAATTTTTATTTGAATAAATTAATGACCATCTGCCCTCAGAAGATAGAAGTGACCATTTGTTCTAATTTCCTCGGGTCCTTGGGTCCCGAGTGCAGAGCCAGGTACGGACACTCTCTGTAAATAAAGTGGTTTTAAACTTTCTCAATTGAAAAAATCAGCAATAAACCAGCCCCATTCCACTTACAGTCACTTACTCACAATGACCTCCCTCTCCTCATCTACAAAGTAACAGAGCCAGCCAGTCTGGTTCTTAAATTCTGCTCCCACAATGCTGCTCCTGTCTCCAGTGAGATCCAGGAATTAAAAGAACAGAAGGATGAAAAATGCCAGGGGCTGCCCAGGAGATGAAGCACAGCTCTGAGAGTAAACCTATGTGTGTCTGCCTAATCTTTCCATGTCTTGTCATCTGAAGAGGTTGACCTGTAAATCATCTTCAATGTTCGCAATTAATCTGTCTTAGAAAATGGGAAGAAAGCAGGGAGACAGTTACTTTAAATTTTATTGGACAGTTGATTGGACAATTCTGGTCTTTCCTTAGGGAGTCCACCTTGAGCTTATTCATACATTCTCCTGAGGTATTCAGAATAAAGTAGTGACATTTCAAACGTAGATTAGTCAAGGATGCTCTAAATTGGATGTGTTCTTGAATTTCACTTAAATATTATTCACTAAATAATAGTAGTACAAGTTGTATCAGGTTGGAATGCCCATCAGATATATTATTCCAGAAGTTCAAATTGAGTTTGTTCTTAGATGAACTTAAAATGACAGTTCAATGTATGCAATTGGCAAATATTTTTATTCTGCCAAAATAAAGAGACACAAGAGCCATGGATCCAAATATCTTCAAGTTGGTGGACAGGATTGTGACAGCAACTGGGATGTGACACTGGAGTCAACTCAATAGCATACAGGGTCCATATGGCTCTCCCTTGCTTCAGGAATCTGAGAATGTCTACAGCAAAGGGTGGCAGTTCTCCATGTTGGCAGGGGCAAGGGTATGGGACAAACGGGATGACAGAGCCAGGGTTGCTTCCTTCTCAAGCAGGGGTAACAAGAAGGAAAGGGCGTGCTTTGAGCTTCTTCTCAGGCTAGGTATGGAGACTATAAACTCTTAATGTAATTTATAGGCAGAAGCATTTTGAATATAAATGAATTAGCCAATAACCCTTTTGATTGGTATTTATATCTCTTTTTATAGAGATCGCATAGAGTAGTGTTGTGTAATTCTTGACAGATTTGATTGTAAAATATATGGGACAGTAAGCTCTCTGGAAGAAAGAAAATATGATTAATATTAATAATGGACCTATAATTCACAAGATATCAGTAATATGTTTTGTATTTATATAGCTATTGTTTTAACTCATTGGAAAACACTAAGAAAATATGATTAATATTAATAATGGACCAATAATTCATAACAGATATCAGTAATATGTTTTGTATTTATTTAGCTATTGTTTTAACTCATTGGAAAAACACTATGCTTGTTAGAAATTCCTAACACTATTGTTAGGAATGCAGTATTAATAAGACACTACATTATCTAGGTTACAAAAAAGAAGACATTCAAGCTAATCTCTAAATCCAATTAATTTCTTTACTCACAAAACAGAAAGAAAAAAAACCAATACCCATTTGATTTTACTATTCACACTAATGTATTCAAAGAAATGTGCCTGATAAAGACATAGATCAAAATCAAATGACTTGGTTCAAATGCAGCTGGTCCCACAGTCCTTTGGTAGTGTCAAGGAAGACTGTGGCTCTCTAAAATTGAATGAGACCAGAGAAACAAAGTGTATTTATCTCACAGTGATGAGATCTTTTGTGTTTTTGTTTTTTCCCCTTCTTTACGCAGGGCACTGAGTGAAGCACTCTGAGCTCTGTCAACAAAAATACGGCTCTAATAAGAGTGTGTATTGTTGTGGGGGAAACTCATTAAAAAATGTTCATCTCTTAGATTATACCTAATACTTGGAAAATTGCAAAATGTTTTACCATCTCTATTTCCCACTTCCTCCTCTCTTCTCATGACTCTAACCGTGGCTTCATGGAGAAAAGTAGAAGCAGAAAACAAAAAAGAATGACTTTTGTGATTGGCTCAATTTATGGTTTACTTTTTAGTCAAAATAGAGCAAATCAGTAAGTAAATGTTATATATATATCAAGTCTTCATTTGAAAGGCATTTGGAATGCTTTAAAAACAAATATAATAGGCAGTGGAATAGGGGTAAAATATGTATAATATGTGGAAATTGTGACCCCTAAAATAAATAATTACCAGTACATTGAATCCTGCTAAGTCCTAGTCACTTGTTAGAATAAGACTTAAATTGGATTCAAATTATTTTTAATCAAAGAAGAAGAAACAAATGCTATATAGTTTACATAAGTATAACCACTCTTCTAAGAAAAAAACAACACAAAATACCTGTTTTATTTTCTAAGATTTGAAAGAAGGTTTTGTTCTCTCTCTCTCTCTCTATGGCTCGCTCGCTCGCTTTCTTTGTGTGTGTGTGTGTGTGTGTGTGTGTGTGTGTGTGTGTGTATGTGTCTTTCTTCCCTATGGGCTTTAAAAATCAGATTCTGATAATAAAGACAGAAATAAATTACCCAGCCTATCTCCTTTGCAAATTGCTGTGGTTTGGAAAGCCCATCTTACACGAAATGTTATGAGTCCCCATGCACCATTCACCTCTGATACTGTGCACCTTCTAGTTAGTGATGACCCCATTAGCCTTGGCTGCATACGCAAGCTATTCCAAAACTTTGTGGCCTAACCCAAATAATCATCTATTTGCTCACAAATTATGGGATTGGTAAATTGAACTAGACTAGACTGGGCCATTCTTCAGCTTGTTTTTATCTAAGTTCACCTTTGTAGCAGCTGCACCTAGCAGCTCAGCTGGAACTGGATGGGTGAGAATGACTTCACTCCTATGTCTGGTGGTAGGCAGCCTGAAGGCTAGCGAACTTCATCTTTCCTCTACCTGGTTTCTCCAGCAGTTAGCCTGTGCTCCTTCAAACTGCTATCTCCTACTTCCAAGTACAACACAAAAAAGCAAGTCTCAATGTGCAAACACTTTTCCAGCCACTCTTTGCATTACATTTGCTTATTGCCCCATTGGCCAAAGCAAGTCATACAGCCGAGCTCAAATTTGAAGGTTGGAAATTCAGAGTTTACTATGAAATGCAAGCACTGCAATGTATTTATGGACACTGTTTAGATTTTCTTTTCTTTCCTTTTTTTGCATTCTACTGCTAGTTCAATATTACTGCTGCTGCTGGAGAGAACACCTTTCCCCTGTTTACACTGTAGCTTGAAGAAAAGAACTATAGCTTCCATTTCTTGCATAAAATGTAGTGCTGCACAATGAGGTCAACTGTGGGGTCTATGAAACCCTCTTTCAGAAAGTGAGGATATACCTCTCCAGTTGATGTGGGAGGAAATGAGAAATCCATGATTTAAGAGGTGTGGGGAGAGTAGGTAGAAATGTGTAGAAATGATGCAGGTGAAAATTGTGTGTGTGAATGTGTGGGCATGCACACATATAAGGTGAGAGATGAATAAACTTGTATTTCAGTATTAACCAGTTATTTTATTTTATTTTTTTAGGGTAAATCAGAATTATGGAACATTATAAATTTTAGACATTTATAGATCTTTTTTTTTCCAATTCCACACCAGGACTTGTTGTGGAATAAGATAGAGCTAAAAACATTAGCACAACGCCTTCTTTCTCTGGCAGACCCTTCCAAGGTGCCTTCTTTTATTTCTGGTTGTCCCCTGAGGTGTCTCAAATATTCCCACAGTCACAATCTCAGCTACCATGTGGTGTCTACCATTTTCCCTGCTTCAGTTCCCTGCAGGGGTGTCAGCTGCCAAGGCTGCTGATGCTGGCAAATGCTTTTGAAGATTCTGGGGTCTCAGGTGCTGATGAAGGCTTTGTCTCCACTAGTGATGAAAGTGCTAGCACCAGCATTGTTGGGTCTGCAGGTGCCGCTTTGTGTTTTTATAGCTTGTAAAGGTTTTCCTACAATAGCAGCCTATAGATTTTGCTGGCTGCTATTTTAGATTCCTTGACTCAATTGAAACAGTTTTCCTGTGGTAAGTTTTTAGTTTATCATGCAAACAGACCTGCTTCTCAGCCTTTCCTAAAAAAACCTTATATTGACTAACTTTGGCCATTAAATGCTGTGTTTCAAGCAAACAAGAGTCTATGAGTCACCTGAGTGGCTATAGCTTGTGAATCTATCTGTGGTCAGTTGCGGGTAGTCAGTGGCTTTGTTGATCTCGGCTATGCCATCTGACATGTCTGATGGGCTTAGCTGGAGACCCGTGGCTCCACTCCACGTCGCCTCTCATCCTTCAACAGGCTAGCCTAGAATTGTTCTCAAGGCAGTGCCGGAGTTCCAAGAGAGAGAGCAAGTGCTCAAAGACTTTTGAGGCCCAAGATCAGAACCTTTACAATGTCATTTCTACTCTTCAGAGAAAGTCAGCAGGCCATCCAGATCTAGGAGGTGAAGAAGTAGATTTTCTCTCTTATTGGGAGGAGCTGAAAAATCATATCACAAAGGACATGGATATGGGAAAGGCAGAGAATTGGAGCCATCTGTGAAATCAATCTAACTGCCACATATCCAGCCACCTCTTTGTCCTGGGATGAGGATAGGTTGGCAACTCAGACAAGGTTAACTTCATTTTAGAAAGATTACTTTGGCAATCCTTCTTAAAAGGTGGAGGGTAGATTGATTTAGGTAATGGTCAGAGAGGGTGGTATAACCAACAAAATGACTTTTGTCTTAATAAGTGATGAATCAGAGGGATGGCAAAGAATTTACCCATGGTGTGACTGACTTGTAGTAAATGCCTGGAGGGGAGTGTTGAGGTGAATAATGGGGCCACTTTCCTGGCTGAGGTAAACACAGAGTCTTGTTGGGTTGGCCATGTTCACATGGTCATTGAAGGGAGGAGTGACAAACAGTATGGGGCTAGATATTTGCCATCTTTGTCCTGTCAAGGGCAGTAGCAGTGGAGTTAAAGAGTTTTTGAAATCAATAAGGAAGCAGAATTTAAAAAGTATTGGTGATGGAGTGCAGACAAAGGCAAACTATTATTCTAGAATAACCCTAGAATTTGGGTTCAGGTAACGGATAAATGACAATATTATTTCTTCATCATTCTATTCTTATTACATAAATATTAGATTTGAGTCTGTATTATATAGGTCAGTCCTTTATCATCTCTATAATAAAGAGCCAGGGTGTAAGGACCCATCATGACCAAAGGGTGACCATTGGGAAGTCAGTGCTAGGTTGCTATGATGACCCAGCACTGGCTACTGCAGCTGCAGGCCTGGTGACCCAGCAGTGACTGATGAGGGGGCTTTGAATTAGGCCTGGAAAGAGAACTAAAGAGAGAAGCAGGAGCTTATCTATAGCATCTGAGGCAGCTTTTGACCAACACTGGCCTTTCTCTTTCCCTCTGAGCCTGACCAATAGTCCCATGTCTATTTCTCTCCAGATCTCCATCAGGGCTGCAGATCAGCCTTGCCTTTCTGATCAGACCCTGTTAATAGGCCCAGAGACATAGACTGGCATAGAACCTGGCCAATCAGAAGCAAATCTGGGTCAACTGTGAGAAACCAATAGCTTTCTAGGAGGTGGAGATTTTGATGCTGACTGGCATAGAAACTGACCAATTAGAACCAAATCTGGGTCATCTGTGAGGAGCCAATAGCTGCCTAAGAGGTGGAGCTTTTGACACTGACTGCATAGAAACTGACCAATTTGAACCAAATTGGCCAGCAGAGAAGGGCAGTTGGGGGAGAGATCAGGCCGGCAAAGGGAGGGCAGTTAGGGATGAGATCAGGTCAACAAGAGAGAGCAGTTGGGGGCAATCAGGCCAGCAGGGGAGGGCAGTTGGGGGTGAGATCAGGCAGGCAGAGGCAATTAGGGGCAATCAGGCAGGCATGCAGGTGAGTGGTTAGGAGTCAGGGGTCCCAGATTGAGAGAGGGATGTCTGACTGACAGTTTAGGCTCATTGGGGACAGTCGAACCTCCCCCAAGGGGTACCCAATTGGAAAGGCTAGGATGAGGGAACTGCCCTCTCTGTGCATGAATTTCAAGCACCAGGCCACTAGTATTGTATAAAGAGCACATTGTTTTTCTTGTCCTCTGTTGGTGCATAACAAACCACCCAAAAGTTTAGAAGCTGCAATGGGGGCCATGGGCTGCCCAGATATTTGGTCAAGCATTATTCTGGTGTTTCTGTGAGATTAACATCTTTATTGGTAGAGTAAGTAATGCAAAGTGCCCTCTCTAATGTAGATGGGCCTCATCCAATCAGCTGAAAGCTTGAAAAAAACAAAAGGCTGACTGTCTCCCCCTTACCCCAATCAGCTCCATCCCCCCAACCCCCACCCTCGAGTCAGAGAGAATTCCTTCTATCCGACCACCTTGGAATTGGGACATTGATTTTTCTTGCCTTCTGAAACATCAGCTCTTTGTGGATCATAAACTTCCTGGCCTTTGGACTGGAAACACACCATTAGCTCATCATTGGTCCTCCTTGGTCTCCAAGGTACCAACTCACCTTTCAGATCTTGGAACTTGTCAGCCTCCATCATCATGTTCACCATTTGTTAAATAAATTAAAAATCCTAAATGTTTTTCTTACACATACACACAACCATTTTACTTCTCAGAATTCTGTATATCAGATATTTGAATAGGATGGAGTAGGGATGCTCTGTGACACCTATGGACCTCAATATGCCTCCTTCTGGCTTCTTTCTCTCAATGAGGTCTCATAATGCAGAAGATTAGTCTGAGCTTCTTAAGAGTTTGGCAGATGTCTCAAGAGTAAGTTTTCCTAGAGCAGTGGTCGGCAAACCACAGCTCTCGAGCCACATGAGGCTCTTTGGCCCCTTGAGTGTGGCTCTTGTACAAAATACCACGTGCAGGCGCACACGTACAGTGTGATTGAAACTTTGTGGACCATGCATAAAAGTCAGTTTTCGGCCTGGGTGAGTCTATTTTGAAGAAGTAGTGTTAGAACACTCAAGGGGCCAAAAAGCCACATGTGGCTCTCAAGCTGCAGTTTTCCGACCACTGTTCTAGAGGATACACATTGCTTAAGCCTCTGTTTCTATCATGTTTCATAATATTCCACTGACCAAAGCAAGTCTGGTTACCAAGCCCAGAGTCAGTGTGTGCTGCCACCAAAGTTAAAGCCTGTCACCTTTTGGGGGGTGGAGGGGGGTATCTTAGTATTCCATTTTGGGCATATTGACTCTGATGGATCTATGTGATATCAAAGTAGGAAGAGCCAGGTGACAATATGGGTCTGAAGCTAAGTAAAAGTAGCTGGACAGATACATTTGGAAATCATGAATATATGGGGGCAATATGAGAACATTTCACCATCAATACAGCAGCTAATTAGAACAGATACTGCTTGCAGCCTCAAAGCGGGTCTCAGGGGTCCCTTGTTATATGGCCTTTCCCCTTTATTTATTGGATTACTAGGAGGTGTCAGGAGTCCCAGGGAAAGAGGCAGGACAGTCAGAATAATGAGAGGATACTGATAGGGGGAGGTCAATGAGCACAAACTATTTATTAATTGGTAGAAAATATTACAATGTTTTATATATTACAATGTTTAATTGGTAGAAAATATTACAATGTTTTGTTCTGAGTATTAGCATTATACATAGGCAATAGCTGAAACCATGAGTAGTTTGGTTAATATTGTACTAGAACAGCTTTAGGTTAAACTTAGCCAATATTCAACTATTTTGGTCTACAAAAATCATAATTTTGTATACTGCAACCTAATCACCAATGAAACAAAAATAGGTCTAAAGTGGATATCACAATTTACTTCATTGGCAGGTGAATAAGAAGAGTTCCCAAAGGAAATGAAAAAGAATGGCCTATGGAAGGCAAAGGAAGAGTACAAGAGAGGAAGGGAACAGGCCACGATCTTGAATACCATACAGTAGTGTTTGAATAAGATAAGGACCAAATTGGCCTTTGTATTTAGCAACTAGGAACCTTTTCCAGTTCAGTTTTGGGAAAAACTCAAGTTGGAAATCATGTTACAGAGACTTATGAACCACTTGGAGGTGAGGATTGACAAAAATGAGTTTAGAATAATACTTCCTAAAGCTTTGCTGATAGTAAGGGGAGAAAGGGTAATTGATTGGGAGGTAGGGTTAGGGTAAATTATATTTTTAGATGAAAATTATTTTTGTTCACCATTAGATAAGGAATAGACAGGTACTTAAAGATCCTTCAGTTTATTGTTGTAAGATAATTGGTTAAAAAGGAAGAGTGGAAAGAGCAAAATCCTAGAGTTGAGAGCCTGTGTTCCTGATTCTAGTGTGTCCAGCTTTGAGGGTCAGTTTGGCCACTTCATACATGTCTTTTTTTGTAAAGAGTAGTCCTCATCTTTTTTTTTTAGAGGACTGCGATTTTATTTTATTTTATTATTTTTTAAAATATATTTTATTGATTTTTTTTTTTACAGAGAGGAAGGGAGAGAGATAGAGAGAAACATTGATGAGAGAAACATCTACCAGCTGCCTCCTGCACACCCCCTATCGGGATTGTGCCCACAACCAATGTACATGCCCTTGACCAGAATCGAACCTGGGACCCTTCAGTCCACAGACCGACACTCTATCCACTGAGCTAAACCGGTTTCAGCAGTCCTCATCTTGATTGCACAGCAGGATGGCCTGGGGGAGCTGTTCAAGTTCTCCATGCCCAAGTCTCATCTGAGACTGCTTACATCAGAATCTCTGGGGTGCACCCAGTATTCAGGATTCTTTTAAAGCTCCTAGATTATCTCAGGTGTGCTCAAGATTGAGAACTACTGCTTTAGACTGTTAGTTATTTGTTTCCTATCACCTCAGCTTTGGTGCTTTAGCCAAAATTTTGAGACAACAGATAACATCCCATTCATCAGTCATGACTACTGGTACAGGCCACTGCCTGACAAAGGTTGTTGTTGCAGACCTTCTCTCAGGACAGTGATTCTCAGCCCTAGCTGTGGATTAGAATCTTCTGGCACTCACAACATACTGATGTCTGGACTGCACCAAGAGACTTCTATGTAATTGGTCTGAGATGGTGTTATGGGATGGTGTCTCTCAAAAAAAAAGCTATGTTCAAGTTCTAACCCCAGGTACTTTAGAATATGACTTTATATGGACATAGTACCTTTAAAGAGGTAATCAAGTTAAACTAAAGTTGTTAAGGTGACCCTAATCTGACTACTGTCTTCATAAGAAGGAGTAATTGAATACAAGGCATGTACAAATAAAATATTATGTGAAGAGACATAAAGAGATGGCCATGTTAAGATTAGATTGGAGTTATGCTGGCACAAGGAACATCTAAATCTACCCAAAGCTGGGACACGTGGCTAGTGTGGCTCAGTGGTTGAGTGTCAATCTATGAACCAGGAGGTCACAGTTCAATTCCTGGTGAGGACACATGCCCCGGTTGTGGGCTCAATCTTTCATAGGGGGCCTGAAGGAGGCAGCCAATGAATGATTCTCTCTCACCACTGATGTTTCTATCTCTTTCTTCCTCTCCCTTTCTGAAAAAAACAAAAACAAAGAAAAACATTTAATTTAGTTGTCCTGAGGACTCTCCTTAACTAATAGGAATTATAATTTTGGATGGCAGGATCAGAATACAAAAGAAGCTGGGTCAGGTAGGAAGGGGTCCTTCCCCCATGGGTCTCAGAGGGAGTATGGCTGTCACCTAGACTTTGAAATTCTAGTCTCTGTAACAGTGAGACAACATATATTTTATGTTCTAAGCCATACAGTGTGTTGTACTTTGTCATAACAGCCCTAGTAAATTAATACAGATTGGTTTGGATATTGGTAGTTTAAAAAGTGGCCCAGGTGAGTCTAATGTGCCAGGATTGATTTTCACCACTATTAAAACTAAAAAGTATATGGCAGAAGTAACCTGGGTAGAAAATACTGTCAAAATCATGTTAGAAGCCATGCAAATATAATTATCACTGTATAACATTTAAAACTTAGGAACATGGGAGTAATTTTAATAACTACCGCAGTTATATATTTCTTCTTAACTCAGGCTTCACATTATAAAAGAGGCACTTTCTGTCTTGCTCCTCAGCAATTTCTTGCCTTGAGCTCATTTTTTATATAATTACTCACCTTGAGCTTCTGGATTTCCACTGTGTGCTTTACAGGTCTCCTCATGGTGTAGCCTTTAGTTGTCATGCCTCAGGGCACTGTCTTGCACCTAATCCTCTCGGACCTTATCCTGTTCATTTAGAATATAACATTTCTCCAATTTGTCAAAGTTTCTTAGAATTCTGATCCTGCAGTCCAAAATTCTAATTCCCATTAGTCAAGGAGAGTCCCCAGGACAATTAAATTAAGAATTATATGAACTCTGGGAGGAATCAATTTGGAGATCAGATAATGGAAGGTTTATTATATTATGCACTGCATTAAAGTGTAAAGATGTATGAAAGATAAATGGTCAATGTATGAATTATACAAAGAGTTCCTTAAACAAGACTGTGAGATCAATCCCTGCCCAGGCATAGTATGAGATGTGAAATCTTGTCACTGTCACTCAAAGTGTGGTCCACAGGCCAGCAGCATTGACAATGCCTGGGAGCTTTTTAGAACTGTAGCATCTCAAACTCCATCCCAGACCTACTGAATCTGAATCTGCATTTTTACAGCATTTCCAGGGAAGTGCATGCATATTACATTTTGGGAGACAGCAGTGTAGAAATGGTTCCTGCCTTGAAGAGTTCACCATGGTTGAGGAGGCAAGATACAAACTTGGTAGACCAGTGCTTGTATTTTAGTGACCTTCATTACTTGGTAAAATAAAAGATACATTTGGCCCCTTCATAGCCATAATTAGAATCTTTGGGGATGAGTCTCAGAAATGTACATTTTTGATAAGTTCTCCAGGTAACTTTGATACACATTAAAGGTGGAGAATAATTGCTCCCAAACAATGGCAATTTATTTCACTTCAACACACCTGAGGAATAGGACACCCTTCCATTAGTAAGAGTAGTTCATACTGGCAGTATTCTAGAAGGGCAGCTGCCCTCTCCTAGACCAGTTCATCCAAAGGATGGTCCACAGATCGATAGCATGGCAATCTCCTGGGAGCTCTGTAGAAATGCAGAATTTAAGACTTTACTCTGTATCTACTGCTATGAGCTGAATTCTGTCCCCCTCATATTTGTATATTGAAGTTGAATCTCCAGCAGCTCAGAAACTTTAAGTTTTTGGGTTAAAATGAGATCTTTAGGGTGGGCCTAATCCAGTATGACTGGTGTCCTTATAGGAAGAGGAAATGGGGACATGATGTATGTGTGCACAGAGTAAAGACTATGTGAAGCAGGAGAAGGTGCCATCAGTAAGCCAAGGAGAGGGGCCTCAGAAGAAAACAATCCTGCCCACACCTTAATTTTGGATTTTGAGTCTCTAGAATTGTAAACAAATAAATTTTTGTTGGCTAGGCCACCCAGTTTGTGGCACTTTGTGATGGCAGCACCCTGGTAGACTAATGTGCTTACTAAATTAGGATCCACATTTGTTTTTAATCCTCGCCCAAGGATATGTTTTTATTGATTTTTAAAGAGAGAGAGGGAGAGAAAGAGAAACATTGATTGGTTGCTTTTTGCATACTCCCCAGTTGGGTATTTGAACCTGCAACCTGGGTATGTGTCCTGATGTGGAATGGAACCGCAACCTTTTTGGTGTACAAGATGATGCTCCAACTAACTGAACCACCTTACCAGGGCAGAATCTGCATGTTCAAAAGATCTACAGGTAAGTCATATGTATAAGAAAATTTGAGATGATCTAGGACAGTAGTTGTCAAACTTTCAGTGAACTTGAGAGTTGGTTAAAATAAAGGTATCTGGATCCATCCCAGAGATCCTGCTTCAGTAGGCTGGGGGCGGGACCAGAAGAAAAACACACACACAAAAAAAACAGAACAGCTTTCTAGCAAGCCCTCAAGAGGATGCCACTGCCTTAATCTGCTGACCACACTTGCATCATCGACCTAATCTAGTAATTAATAGAAAACCAAATTTTGAGTCCCCAACCTGGAGTTACTTACTATATGACCATGTTCTCTAACCCTACAGATAGTCTGGGGCTGGGCCCAGAAAAGTGATTCTGAAGTTCAAGTTTGAAAGCTGGAGGTCAACAAAACCTGTGCCAAGGGTCCAGGAGTATGAAGGTTACCCCTGCAGCAGGGAACCTGTGAATGTGATGTGGAGGCTGACTTAAGATTACATATGTAATCTTAAAGTAAATTGTAACTTGAAATCCCCTTGCCTCCCAGGTGAATATTTTGACATTTTCCTGGAAGGCATGCTCTCACCCCTCCATTAACAATCTCTGCCAGGAGATGACTGTGGGCAGTAGCTAAGTCGGTAGTTTTCTGCATCAGAATCACCTGCCTATTGGGCACCACCCCAGCTTTTGATTCCCTTGGTTTAGGATAGTGTCCCAGAACTTATCTTTCTCAGCAAATTCCCAGGTGATGCTAATGCTGCCCGTGCAGGAATCAAGGCTTGTAAAATATTGGGATATGAGTCAAACCTTGATTTCATGGATCTGTGCTTTGCCTAATAGCACTTCAAGTACTGCATTTTCTCCTTCTCTGGCTTGGAGCACAGATATGATGCCTGGAACTAAAGCAGCCTTCATGGGACCACAAGCTTACATATCTAAAGGCAATGGGCCAACAAAATAAACATGGTAGAGTAGCCAGTTGGAAACACAGAGCCAATGACAATAGCCCTCTACCCCAGATGCTACATTATGTGAGATAGTTATATTTATTATTTGAGCCATAGTGAATTGAGTTGTCTGTTAATTATAGCCAATATCATTTCTAACTAATAACAAACTAATCTACATAATGATAATAATAATAATAGTGATAATAATAATAAAACTCACAGCAAGTAATCTAATGTAACCAGGTTTCTTTCTCTTAAGTTAGAACATAAAAGAAAACCACACACACAAAATAAACCCCAACAACATAAGAAAACCATAAAAGTACTACCTACCATCCTTATCATGGTATAAAATAAAGGGCATTTTAACCTACACAAAAAGGCAGAAAAATTTAATCGATTAAATGTAGCTTCCAAAACATCTGTCCTCCTCATTTTGATGAAGGTGAGTGACAACTTGTCAGAGATCTCCAGACATCTTCAGACAGACGTATAGTTCAGGCAATCTAAGGTATTTATTTACTGACATCACTAATTACTAATAGATAAAACTCATTTAACTTTTCACACATATGTTTGAATTTGACTGTATCTTCCTGGCTCACACTAGACCTCCTGGTTTAGTCAGCACCTTCCCATCAAAGTTCCTTTGACCAGTTCATAAATTGCTCTCACTTGCTGTGTCCTGATACATGTGTCTATATAAATACACATATGCTCACTTATTTATCAGCAAGGAAAGCATTAAACAGACAGTAGGGTGACAGAAAAACTAAAAAATGGCATGTGTATCTTAAAATATGCTTTACTGATGATGAGAAACTGCTTTGCTCAAACAGAAACCCAGCCTGATTTTTTTTTTTTTTTTTGGTTACAAAATAATTAGTCCCTAAGTCAGCTTTTCATCTTATGTTAATGAGACCCCCTACAGTCTTGGCTCATACCTTCAAATTAGAGATTGATCTATAATTAATAAGGCTTCTAATGACAGTACCTGAGACAAAGGAGATCATGGGGGCAGCTGGGAAGAGAGCTGAGAAACGGAGAAAGGGCAGTGACAGTTGCATTCTTACCACATACTAAGTTGGCTCCTGGTGACAGAAGCAGGTGTCTCAGGGCAGCAAGTCTGCTGGCTCAAGCTCCTCTAATAAGAAAAGCAGCTAAGCTGCCCCTCCGAGCTCTTAGGAGGGACTATGGGTGCCTGCTTGGCCCCTGCATGAAGTTTTCACCGTAGCTTGAAAAACTTGCTTTGAATTGCTTTTTTTTAAAAAAGCACCAGGTGAAGGATTAATTTCTCTCCAGTCATTTTTGGAGCTCTGTTACTTCTCTGTACTGTAGTTTTACAGACTCAAAATTCCCAGAGATTGAAAGAGAGAAGCACTTGCTGATTAATTAAAGTCTAATTTTCTATTTTATCATAATTGCAGCAGTAGAGGGGGGAAAAGTAAGACTTATTATTCCAAAAATGAAAATGATACCCTGATTGTTTTGGCTTATTATGAGCTCTGTGTTACAATTTGTTTTAAATTGAATCAATAGAACAAACATGGTAATGAGCTTTGTGAAATAATTTATTTTTAAAGGATCTTAATGAAAACCTGCATCATTTCATTTCAAAATTTTTAGGCTCTGCCTAGATAGACTTAATAAAGACAAAGGAAAGAGGAGTAGGTTTTGCGGTAGATCAGAGAGAAACCACAGTCAACCTGTGTGCGGTTTTATCACCTTGACTTCTAACCCTTTTAAGGACTCTAGAGTAGACCCCTGGTTAGCTCAATAAACAATTAATTTCAGTTCACTTCAAGTTTTTAGGCTGAGCATAATCCTGGAGAGTCGGGGTGGCTGAACTGAAACATACAGGGAGCATCAGAGAGGCTGGCTGCTTTGGCTCTGTCTCCTGCTTTGGTCCTGGGCATGTGGGCTGGAGTGTGAAGGTCGTCAATGTGACAGGTGGTGACCTGGCACCCTGTGACCAGAGCTGGCTCTCCCAATGCAATTACCTGCCTCACTGGTTCTAATGGGAAGGAAGGGTTAGTTTTATCTCTTCACTTTCTGCTGAATAATTTACAAATCATTATAACCACTAGTTCTGGGGGGAGAGGGGGAGGCGGGTAAGAGAGGAGTGGTCAGTGGGGAACACCTGGGGAATTATAAATTTGCACTTTGTAACTGTTCCAATTATGTTGGTTAAGGGCAATATAGTGCTAAGTGTAAAAGAAGTAGGTTACAAAGTTGTATATACTTTACACAACTATATATATTACAATGTTCTATATATTTTATATTTATAGTATATAAAGATATCTGCACATATATATGCATGCAAAATACATAATTTATATATAATATATGCATATATTTATATAAATGTTATATGTATAACATATACATATACAATTCATATTTTAAACATATTTTATATATGTACTAGTATCTATGACACATGCGTATCATATAGACATAGTGAATGTATAGATGCATGTGTACCATATATGATAAGTTTGTATACATATTTACATTTTTTATGTAACATATGTAAATATGTATATAAAGTGCATATTTATATTTACAAAGTATTTCTAATCTATATAGCAGGGTTTATGTGTGTATGTTTGCGTGTATGTTTAGATAGGATATTGAATATACACCAAAATATCAAATGGATAAAGTGGTCATATCTAGAAAGTAGAATTGTGGATAATTTTTATTCTCTTTGTGACTTTCTATAGTCTCTAAAAAAAATCTAGAAATACAAGTGTCACTTTTGCAGTCATAGAAAAGTCATTTAAAGGAAAGAGAGAGGAGCCTTGCATATCCTCAGGACAATTATTTTCCTGCCATGACAAGTGAGAGTTCCTGTTTTCCTGATCATGGTCCCTGTCTTCACCACAGATTGACATCTATGTCAACAGCAGATCTGTATCATCTGGGCCAACAGCAGGCTCTGTGAGCTACATGGGTTTGGGGGGGTTCTAGGATCGGTCCCTGTCCTCCTTCCCTTCTGTTGGCATGCATGAGCTCACTCATCTGTGATAGGATCACAGAGAATCATGAGGGTCCCTTAAGTGTTCTTGGTGTTCACTGATGCTAATACAATTTATGACATACATGTCTTCCTTCCCTCAGTCTCTCATGATAGACAGGGGGAAATGAAACTGAATCTGATAATACACATGTTATACAAGTGTCAGACCAGTATTTTCATGTGTACAATAACTAGGTCCCCGGGCATCCCCCTTCCACTGAGATTCTGATTCTGGAGGTCTGAAGGGGATCCAAGGAACTAAATTCCAACAAGTTCCCAAGGAATTCTCAGGTTGATGGCCTCTGGACTTCTGTTTGAGGGACCAGGTCAAATAATTATGAGTCTGGACCCACTTAAGCAGTGCCAACACCACAGATTATCAGAGGTGTTGAACCAGGATTTGTTAGAACCACAGATTATCAGAAGTGTTGAGCCAAGATTTTCTTTTGAATTAGGTTTCCAAAATATTCAAGTGCACATGGCAAAGGATGGTGAAGCACCTGGATGGACACTAATTGAGAAAGACACGTTACTCTATAGAGGGACAAAACCCAGGACATGATGGCAGCAACGCTGTCCCATGCCTACAGCCCCAGCTGTAGGACAGGTATAGGAACCACCAAGTGCATTCCTATATCTATTCTGAGCATGTCACTGAGACTGTCAGTTGCCAGGGTTGTAAAATGAAGTCACTGAAAGCCAACACAAATGTGTATATCAAGACACCTGTACACGGTGAAGAGCCCATTTTATTTTATTTTTTAAAATATATTTTATTGATATTTTACAGAGAGGAAGGGAGAGAGATAGAGAACCAGAAATGTCGATGAGAGAGAAACATCGACCAGCTGCCTCTTGCACACCCCCTACTGGGGATGCACCCGCAACCAATGTACATGCCCTTGGCCGGAATCGAACCCGGGACCTTTCAGTCCGCAGACCGACGCTCTACCACTGAGCCAAACTGACCTCGGCTGAAGAGCCCATTTTAGTTGTTACTAGATGAATAGCTGCTGTCCTGGCCAAGAGAAACCCTCTTAGCTGAAGAGCACTTCTCCATGATTCCTGCATCTGGAAACAAAACTGGCCCTTCCCTGAGAGGGTTATCAAGTCCTAATATGCCCACCAAACCACTGCTCAACTGAGGGTCCCACATGATGTGGTAGGATTAGTAGTTGGACCCAAAGGAGCAACTATCAAAGTGATTCAGCAGCAAAACCCACATAATAGTAACTGAGCAGTTTTCTGGGTGGTGGTTCCACAGATTCTACTAGAAACAACAGTCTGGCTGACTTTATCCAACAAGCCCCTTTACCACAGGAAACGTTTGTTTGGGAGATACCCTGCCATCTCTGTAGGCTCAAAATATCTTGCAGCTGATTCCCCTACCTTTAACTCTTTACCAACATCCATGCAAACTATGTGGACTCCATTTGAAGCAGTTAACCCACTCTCTGGCTTTGGGAGCCATCCTTCTGGTGACGTGAAGACTCAGAGTGGAGGAAGTTTGCCTCCTACACTTTCTGAGAGTATTGAAGACCCATTTGCTTGAAGGATTAGGAGCGACCCCCCTGGTACAAGCAACTATGCTGGCCAGGTTCCAATATATATCCCTGCTTTTTTAAAATGGTACCAATAGTTACTCCTTTTCCAATGGTGGAGGTTCCACCTGTAGCTCACCTCCAGAATCAAGACTAAAGCAAGACTGTGTGATTTGCTTTGAGAATGAAGTTATTGCTGCCCTAGAGCCATGTGGCCACAACCTTTTCTGCATGGAATTTGCCAATAAGATCTGAGAAAGAACATCATCATGTCCAATTTACCAGATGGAAGTTATTTGGGCAATCCAAACTCACTCTTAACACATACATATACTGTATATATAAAAGATAATATACTACACACACATCATATATCATAAAAGCTTTATATGCAGATAGACCAAAGAGTATAACGACTGGTCACCGTGATGTGCACTGGGGACATAAAGCAGAGGGCAGATGTTTAAAGCAGGAGCTGCCCTCTGGTGGTCAGTGCGCTCCCACAGCGGGAGAGCTGCTCAGCCAGAAGGTGGGCTCACAGCTGGTGAGCGCAGTGGCAGTGGTGGGAGCCTTTCCCAATTTGCTCAATAACTGGTTATAATTGGTCCAAAAACCTCTACATTGACCTTCATCTCACCACGCTGGTTTGAACAGTGGATCAGGACTACAGTTGCTTCTGTTGTGAACTTCTACCCATTGCCTCCCTCGGTGAATGAGGAAATGGTCATCTGGGTTTTCCCATTCCAGAAAGGGCTTTGGGCTTCACCTATATTGGCTAATAATGGAGAATGTGAACATTCCAATCATTAGTCCGATCAAGCTATTGATTAATTTTTAGATTCTAGATCAAAATGTGAAACATTTTATGTTTAATCCATATTTGCCTTGAATATTATAAATATATATATATATATATATATATATATATATATATATATATATTAATAATTTAGGGAAGAGGAAGAGAGAAGCATAATATTGTCCTCAGTATACTGCACAAAGCAGCTGTGATGATCTTGGATCAGTTTATTTCACTTCAAAAGTATTTCCATGCCCTAACCGCTTTGGCTCAGTGGATGGAGCGTCAGCTTGCAGACTGAAGGGTTCCAGGTTTGATTCTGGTCAAGAGCATGTACCGTGGTTGCCGGTACCTCCCCAGTGGGGGGCATGCAGGAGGCAGCTGATCAATGATTCTCTCTCATCAATGTTTCTAACTCTATCATTCTCCCTTCCTCTCTGTAAATAAAATCAATAAAATATATCAAAAAAAAATTTGTCCAATCACAAGGAAAGATTTCTTTAAGATGCATTTTTACATTTAACCTTGGATGTCTATGGCTTTATCCTCAGTATGTTCCCAACTCCATGCTGGCATTGAAAGACAAAACATTATACTGGTGGAGTTTCTACTAATTATTTCTGAAGTATTTTCCCAACACAAAAGAGCTTTTACTTTGCCCTGGCTAATGTGGTTCAGTTGGTTCAGAATCATTCCATGTGGTTGCTGGTTCAATTCCCAGTGAGGGCACATGCTGGGTTAGGATTTCGGGCTTGATCTCTAGTAGCGGCCATGCGGAGGCAGCCTATTGATGTTTCACTCTCACATTGATGTTTCTCTCTCCACGTCCTTCTTCTGTCTCTAAAAATCAATAAAAATCCTGTTTAAAAAATGAGTTTTCCCCCCCTCAGAATCACAATAATAAATATTTTGTGTATATTGAATGCTAAATAGACAACTTTTATTTTTTGTTTCCACTTGAGGAGTTACATTTCATATAAAAGTTGCAAACAATGGTTTTTATTTTGATTCTTTTGGTATAAAAATTGCCTTATGGTATATTTTGATGTAATGTTAATTGTTTATCAGTATTGAAACTACTCTTTAGCTGCCATTTTATAGACATGAACATATTTTCACCAAGTATGTATTTTGTTGCATTGTGCAGTGCAACTAATAAGTCAAGGAATCAACTTATACATTAAGTCATGTACTGTTTCTAAAACTACAAATTAAGAATTATAAATTATCAATATAGTTTAGTATTTGGTACTTGTACTACACTCTTTTGCTATGTACATGTAGGGAAGTCATAGGGATTATAAATTCAATTTGAGTAAAGTTTAAAACCATATATTTTACAATAAAGGGACTTTAACTTAAGATGGCCAAAGCACTAATATTATATATTTGCATAAAGATAATTATAAGAGTTATATTTTTTATGATATTAAATGTCACTTAATAAAGACTTGCTTCTGTTAAAGAAAAAAGAAAAGAAGAAGAAAGGCAGGTATATTTGAAGATAATTAAGAGGCATTGAGCTGAGAGAGCCTGGCTGCCTCCTACCGGGTACGTGGCCAAGGTCAGAGTCTCCTAAGGCTGAGACTCAGCACTGAAAAGAAGGGCAAACAGGGAAAAACTCTAATCTTGTGGGGGCTGAAGCTGATAAATCAATCTGGGGACCCTTTATTGTAATAAAATATATATAAGATAAATTTTACCATTTATTCATCTTTAAAAATATTTTTATCGATTTCAGAATGAGGAAGGGAGATGGAGAGATTGAAACATCAATGATGAGAGAGAATCATTGATTGGCTGCCTCCTGGGGATCGGACCTGCAACCCAGGCTTGTGCCTTTGACCAGATCGAACCCGGGACCTTTTGGTCCCCAGGCTGATGCTCTATCCATTGAGCCAAATTGAGAAGGCTATCCATTTTTTTTTTTTTTAATGTAGAACCATTGACATTGAAACATTAAAAATGCTGTGTAACCACAACTCTCTGCAATGGTTCATTGTATGTGTCAACTTGACTTGTTATGCCCAGGAAAAACCTTAATTCTGGGTGTGTCTGTGAGAGTGTTTCTAGAAGGGATTAGCATTTGATTCAGCAGACTGAGTGAAGAGATCCACCCTCACCAATGTGGGCATGCATTACCCAGCTTGCCGAATACAACCTTATTAGTCCAAATACCTGAATAAATATAGATTAAACCCGTGGAGAGTTACTGCTTCTGTGATAAGAATCCTGTTGTCGGGCAGTCTCAGGGTTGGTTGGGCAACTCAGTATAGTATCAAAGTCTCAGGCACTTTCCTTCCTTCTCATCTGTCATCTTCAGAGTGAGAGATGGCTCTCCCTGTGTTCACAAGATGCCTTAGCTCCAAACATTACATTACCCCATGAGAGTGCCCTGAGCAAGAGGCAAAAAGGTATCAAAAAGGTTATCTTGACCTAATATTATTTATTCAAGGTGGGAAGTCCTACCCAAATGCCCCAGCATAATTCTCCTTCCAGTTTATTGGCAAGCACTTGCTACATTACTTATGTCTAGTCAAAGCACAGGTGAAATAGAAAGGGTTTTTTGATTGGCTTAGACCAATTAGGATTTGTCCTTCAGGGGTTGGGCACCTTGCTGCCTGGGGAAAAAATAATCCTGTTATTCTCAGCATAAAGAGCTTGCTTTAGGCTGGGAAGCCATGGCAACAGAGAAAGCAGTTACTTTCCTTAGAATTGTAAAGGAGGATTAGTAATTAGGAATTAAAGAAGGAAAGGGGATTTGTCACAGGATAGAAAAGGCAGCTACAACGGAGCTTGTAATAAGCAGATTGTGAGAATGTTCAAATGAAGTTCTCTGGGCCTTCATTCTAAATGGTGAATGATTAATGACATTGCATTTCATTAAATTTATGACTTGTATTTGTTACATAACACATCACTAATAAACAATGTGTGATGGATTGATATTGCTGTTCTCTGTCAATATCTTCATGATGTTGTTTCACCAGAATAAACTATTGTCAGGGGGAAAATCAACCCTAAACCCTTCATTGCTCATGAAGCAAAATGACTTAATCAGCTCATCCTAGAATAGATGAAAAAGAGTCTGGAGTCACCATTAAAAATCCTGACAAAGCATTCAACTTATGACATTCTAAAAAGGAGAGGCAGCTGGGTTTGACTTCCCTTTGTCTTATCCCTGAGATGAGCATGGATGTACTGTAGGAACACACACATTTGCCGACAAGAGGCCATACCTCTGAAGGCCTCTCAAGTGCTTGTCTGACCTCAAGGTATTTCTTATGCTGACCTGTCACTTGCCTGCCACTCAAAGTTTATATCCCGGTGGTGGCAGGTTATAGTGTCCTTTTTCTATGTAAAGGATAACACCTTTTGATGGACCATAAATATTTGGTCAAAAATTTATTTTGACCAATAAATCAGTCAAATAGGTATCAAGTAGGCTGGACTGCAGAATTACATCTCAGTAACTACATTTCTACACCATCTTGATAAGTGGCATTTTTGGTTAGGAAAGGGCATATAAATCAATGACAGTCTATTTAAGTCAGTGAACTCCGCTTTTGGAAGTGACATGTGGCAGGGAACCACAATGCGGGGCTGATCTCTAGAAGGTAGAATGTGAGAATGGGCTTTCTCACAGCATGGTGATCAAGCCTAAGAGCAAGCACCTGCCCAGACACAGGAAGTGGAAGCTGCCAGTTTCTTAAGGCCCAGGCTTCGGAAATGACATGGTGTTCTTCTGCTTTATTCTGTTATCAAGCATGCTTTTGTCAAGCAGTTAGAGAGCCCAGATTCAAGGGACAAGGGCTCCATCTCTTTTTATTTTATTTTCTTAATCCTCACCCGAGGATATTTTTCCATTGATTTTTAGAGTCAGTGGAAGAGAGAGAGAAAGAAATACAGAGAGAAGTATTGATGTGAGAGAAACACTTTGGTTGGTTGCTTCCTGTACGAGCCCTGACCAGGGCCTGAGGCTGAGGAGGAGCCTGCAACCAAGGCATGTGCCCTTGACTGGAATAAAACCTGGGACCTTTCTGTCCACAGGCCAACACTCTATCCACTGAGCCAAACTTGGCGAGGGCTAGGCTCCATCTCTTGATGTAAAAAGTATAAAAGAATTTGGAGACCACATTTTAAACCTCCACATCATCTTGAATGTCAGCTCCTTAGAGAGGCTCTGCCTGGGCATCTCCTACGAAACAGCCCTGGCAACTTCCCAGAATCACTCTCTCCCGCAATACCTCTCTGATTTTCTTCGAAGCACCATGACCTGGACTCTCTGTGTTAATGCATTTATTTAACTGCCTAATTTTAATCTCACTCCCTGCCCAGTATGCAATTTCCAGGAGAGCAGGAATGCAAGGGTTTTGTTTACAGCTTTCTGCCCACGTGGCGTTATTGTAGGTGCTCAGTAAACGGAGCTGGTGCACAATACACATTTGTCGAATGGATGAAACTTTTATCACACAACTCCTCCCACAGCTCAAAATAGGACTGTATCTAATTCTCACCAGTAATAGCTGTCCCTCCGTTTTCTTTTATAGTCTGGGGCTCTCATTTATAGGACCACTCCCAGATCTGAGGATCCCGCTAATGATCGCAGGCTCACCCTGTGAAGCGATAGCGCCACGCTGCCTGGAGTCAGCGTGAGTGTGGCTGATCCTTGCTTTGTGGAAATGCACCAAATACCCTGTCACACAAATCCCTAACTCTGACATGAAAAAAAAAAAAAAAAAAGATTAGGAAATAGCTAACGAAGAGATATGCATGGAGGTGCAGCTTTCCGACGTGCAGAGAAGAAAATGTCTCTGCGCATTTGTTACCATCCTGGCTATGGAGTTGTTGGGAAGCAAACAGTAACAGTGCAGCAGCAATTCCAAGTAAATGGGCTGAGTGACATATTGCCTGTTGTTTCAGAGCTTGCAAATCTGTTCTCCAAAGTGCAGCCAGGATAAGGCTACAGAATAATGTGCAGCTTTTTACCTGCTCCCAAGTCCTTTATTTGGTCCCAGGAGGGGGTAAGCTGCGTGGGGAGAGGAACAAGAGAAGCTCACACACCAGATTCTGTGTATGTTATAGGCTGGGAAGCTGCAAGATAGATATTTACCGGACTTCAATTTTCATCTTAAAGCAATAATGCATCTCCGTTAATGGGGGCAGACCTCACCAGGATTGTGCCTCTCTGTTTCTTTTTGGAAAAAAATAAAATCAATTAGAGCCATTATATATATTTTGGAGGGGAAGCAATTCACACTGTTTTGTTAGTGGCACAATGATGTGTTTCCCTTTGTTACTGAGACAGCAATGACCAGGTTTCCAATGGCACAAAGGTGGATGACAAGTAAAACAGGCTGTTAGGAAGTGGCTGTTTTCAGACCTCCAAACAGAGTAAAAGGCAGGAAAGATTTAAAAAGAAAAGAAAATATAAGATTTCTCCATCTGAATTTGTAGACCTGCTTTCTGCCTCTGGGCTTACATTGTCTAGCTGAAATATTTAAAGTATTCCATTTTCCTGGTGCAGTTCACTATTAAAATAATAGAAAGCAAACATTTAAGTCATTTCTGGGAAGTAAGGGATGGTTTTAAAAGATTTGATTGCTATAAGATTCTAATTGGAAGTTTTTAGTTGTTCTTTTATATGTTGTATATTTTAATACTTATTATTTTTAATTTTGATTCTATTCTGATTCTAATATATTCTATAAATTACATACATATATATTTCTTCTGTTTGTTTACAAAAGTAACAAGTTTAACTCCAGGAGAGAACTAAAGGAAATATTGTTTTGTAAGTCGGTGACATTTATTTTCTTCTAGAAATCCCTGTGAGACTGAAGAATTGGGAAATCAAAGAGGTCATGTGTGACCAAGATCAATAAGAAAAATAGGGAAGGACCCAGGTCTTCTGATACATATAAAATTGAGCTGAAAAATTACACCGTACAGAAACCTAATGCAATTCAAGCAGAACACTTCATCTTTCCTTTCATCCTCACGTTATTTTTCTCAACTCCTCCAACCCTCTCCAGAAATGTCACCATCCTTTCAGTTTGCCAGCCTGCAACATTCTACCTCAGATTCTTTCCATTTCCTTGCCTCTTATCTTTTCCTAACCTTAGACCTTAGCATGTTTCATTTATTTCAGTCTTCTCCCCCTTAAATTCATCCTTGTGTTGTTGTTGTTTTAAATTTTTGCATTTCTAGTTAGAACATATTTTTGGTTTAGTTCAGGATACATTGAGTTTGTATATAATGTTCAGGATGAAGCTTTCACCAGGTGGGCATGCATATGGGTTTGGAGAGCAAGGAGAAATATCTGGGTTCCTGGAGAAATCCGCATTTGAAACCCACTCATAAAAAGAAAGTGATAGGTTTCAAGACACCAAACTGGATGAAAGTAGTCAAAGAGAGATTAGGTTCAAGAGCCCATTCTTGTGGATAATGGGAACAAGACAGAGAGTCAGAGGAGTCTAGTTACAATGTGGGGGAAGGGGGAAGAAGAGGGTAAGTGTAGTCTTACCCTGTGCTACAAAGCAAAGAAGACCACACTTTAAGGAGTTATCAAGTCATTACTATCTGTTACTGAAGAGGTTCAAGGAGAATGGAAATTGAGAGTATCTGGTTGAATTTGACATTCAGGAAGGGACTTTCCAAATTGACTAGAGTTTTGGGGAACCATATGGAACAGGAGCAAAGAGTGATTTGTGGTAAAGTCAGATATTTTCATAATGGGTCTGAAAGCTCCTCAACCACTGATGTTGTCCTGATTTGCGTTTCTCCCTGCCTCCCTCAAACCAGAGCCTAAGGAAAGAGCTAGAGTGCAGGGAGATTATTGTGGAAAGCATCCAAGGAGTGGGAGTGGGATCTGGGGACCAGTGAAACAAAGAAGACAAGAATGTAGGACGAGGCTCCATTACAGAGCCTATCAAACTGAAGCTATTTGCACCTCAGGGCCAGAAGGTGGAATAAATGTTAGGCTGGTTCCCCATTTCTTCTCACCATGGATTCAAAATCCCAATTTTTGAAGCTTTTGCTTCAATGTTGGTAGAGAAACATCTGGCTAGAATACCCCCTACTCTTCTCGATAACCTCATAGATCCATCCTACTCAAATCTAAAGACATCTCAGCTCATAAATATTTATACCCACCCAGCTCTATCTACCCTCCTTCAAAGCTTAGGGGGAACCTTTTATTTAGCTCATCTGGATAGGAAAGTTACCTGCTTCTTCAGATCACTCCATTTATTTATTCTAATCATATTTCCCCTCATTGGATTTAGGTCTTTGGAGACAAAAGGCAGAATTTCTTTCTAATAAAAAGAAATATTTCTAATCTAAGCCCACCCCAGACACACACACACACACACACACACACACACACACACACACATACATATACTTCTTAATACTTTAATACTTTCTCTTTATTTTTCCAAAGTTAAGTTCAATTGTTGAAATTATCAGAAAGCCTTTCTTACTTAATTTGGGTTGTTGTCCACCATTTCATAGGTTTGTGTGAGGTGAATAAATCTCTGTTCCATTGTAACTGGATTAGCCTAAACACCCTCAGTTGTTTTCACTTGGTCTTATTTTCACAAATTAATGTCACTGGAATGGACTTTGAGTGATGGTTTATTCCAACCCTCTGTTTCCATTTGGACAGCAAATAAACCATCCACAATTAACAGTAGGAAATGTAGCCTGGAGAGTGTTGTTCAGTGGTTAAGTGTAGACCTACAAACCAGGAGGTCATGGTTCAATTCCTGATCAGGGAACATGCACAGTTTGTGGGCTTGATCTCTCTCATCATTGATGTTTTTATTTCTCTCCCTCTCCCTTCCTCTCTAAAATCAATAAAATATATTTTAAAAGTTGTAGTACATTAAAAAAATGTTCCCAACTAACCTAAATTCTGGACAGACAAAAGAGGGTTCTATATGAAGGGGATCTTTCATTCTCAGCTGCCCTCCTTATACTCCCCAAGTGGCTATCAAACCCACAACCAAGTCATATGCCCTGACCAGAAATCAAACCAGCAACCCTTCGGTGCACAGGATGATGTTCGACCAACTGAGCCACTCTGGCCAGGCTTTCAGACTGCATTTTTTATAGGACCTACTAATAGCCTCAGATTAAAGTTCTATAGACTGTTCTTCTAAACAGAGGAAGGGGGAAGAGAAAAATATCTCATTTCTTTCTGTGTCTGTAAAGATGCAGGTAAGAATTAGGAGGAATTGCACATTTCACTTCCTGGGGAAGATCCCTAGTACCCAAGAACTTTGTATCAATTTGTGATATAAATGAAAAGTTGTGAAACAGTTGTTCTTTTGGTTTTGCTGTTAACAAATTTCCTAGCTTATGGTCTCAGAGAGACCTACCTTTGGTCCAATTTTTTTCCCCAAGGGAAAAGTAATCTTATTTCTGATATGACTTCTGAGTATATTACTGGAAAACCATTCTAATATGATGATACTGCACTCCATTGAAGTGCTAGGAAAAAATCTTGACAAAATACCTTTCCTTTGAAAATCTGTAATGTTCCCAAAGAGTATGCTCACATAATATATCTGATATAACATCTAATAAAACCATGGAAATGGTCCCCATAACCATAAGTAATCATGAATAATGTGTCATTGGGGTGTAGTTATGTATTTCCTTCTCAGACTCATAAGAGTGGTCTAATCAAATTGTGAAAGTTAGGTGAAAGGAGGTACAGAATTTCTGGGGTACACAATCTCAGTCACTGAGAGATGCTTTGTCCTGGCAAATATATCAACAGGTTCTAGAATCCCTTAGGAAAAAATAAAAATCTTTAAAATTGCATTCCTTTGTACTTCCTAGAAGGTATTTTTCTAATTAGGTGATTTACAACAAGTGTCCTTGGAATGACAGGGTGAATACCCAGAAAGAATAAATTATACAAGGGATGCTGACCATATTAATTAGGAACTTCTTATATTAATCAAGATTATATATATATATATATATATATATATATATATATATATATATGACAGAAACCAAGTTAGGTATTTATTCATTCACTCAATTGGGAAGTCAAGGAGGAAGCACTGGCCTTAAAAGTTCTGGCATGGCTTAGTGGTTGATTTTTGGCCTATGAACTAGGAGTTCTCACAGCATTAGGAACAGTCTATACCCCTTAATAGGAAAAAGGGGATGAATGATTAGTTAAAAGAAGGTTAATTGTCATTTCAATCCAAATCCTTTAAGTTCTTTGATATTTTTTGAGAAATGAAATAAATATTTTTATCTCTTGCTGCATTTTATATTTCTTTATAGGTTGGCTTTAATTATTTCTGGGACAAAATGAAGAATAAATAAATAACTTTATCAACTTTACTAGAAATGTTCTTCTTTATACACAAAAGCTCAGAAATATAGTATTACATTTTTATTTCAGTTAATCACATATAGGATGGCCTATGTTTTGGTACTACAGTTACCTAGTAATCCTGAAAATTTGAGTCCCTATGAGTAACAAAATCTCTTACACTAATTTTGACATTGTTAGAACATTTCCAGGGTAACAAGAACACAAGGATAGGAGGGCAGGCTGTTTGTTCTCCTGCTTGGTAACCAAACTCAGTGCTTCTCAGTCTTGTCTACCTGAAGAGGCATGAAGTGAATTTCTCTAAATTGACAAGTATCCAGGTAGCCAAAGCATGAAATGAACTGATTTTGGTGTTAAATGACAAGAAGACAGAACTCCAGGCAGGCTCTGAAGTTTAAGCATCTGCCTTTCAAGCCTTTAGAAACTCGGTTACTTTCTTATTTGAAAACTAGTGACCTAGTTCATGGATTTGTGCACATTGAAAGTAAATTAATTAGAATGTGGCCAACAGGGTGGGACTGGGCGAGATGGCCAGACACGCCCTGAAGCCAACCTGCAGTGGCACCATGGCTCAAAATGCATCTGCAGAGTGAGCGGGGTCCCTCTGGCAGGTGGGGGCCTTTGGCCTGGCCTGCGGGGATTGGGCCGAAACTGGCTTTCCAACATCACCCAAGGGGTCCCAGAGTGTGAGAGGGCACTGTGCAAAGTTGCTGTCATACAGGGTATGGAAGGCAAATAAATGTGTGCAATAAGCCATATTCGGGGCTAACAGTGCCCCAACAACAACATAATCCATGGCCAAAGGTGGAATCGCATGACCCATGAGGAATCTGGCTCCCTCCTCTCTGGTTTCAGAGTGTGTCATCCAAGAACCAACACTGCCAAATCACTGCAGCTCCGAAGCTCCTGCATTGAGCATCTGCCCCTTAGTGATCAGTGTGCATCATAGCGACCAGTAGAATGGAGGGAGGGCCATTTAGCTTATTAACCTTTATATATATATATGTGTGTGTGTGTGTGTGTGTGTGTGTGTGTGTGTGTGTGTATTAGTTAAAAGCTTGTTTGTTGGGCCTTCCCTTTTTCATTCTTGAAGCTACAGTGCTGGGTCCCTTGTAACTGCAACTCAAATATTCACCTTCCTAAGTCTTCATTTCATTAGCTGTTTGGGCCTATTATTCTTTGTAATTGAGCTAAATACTTCCCAGATTGAGCTAACCTTTTTGAACCTTATTTCCAGTTTCTGAGCTTCCTAGAAAGTGCTAGTTCTTTGTATTTCATTTTTCTGGGACATTTAAAAACTCCCAGCTGCTGACTTTGTATGAAGAATTGAGTTTTAATCTTAGAGTAGTTTCCTGGGAGTAGAGTTGAGGTGCTTCTTATGCAACACATGCAAGGCTAGCACTTGGCTTATTATTAAGAAGAAATCATTGAAAGCAAGGGGTCATAAAAAATGATTCATATATACCTTAAACATTTTTATTTTAACTTAAAACATATAAATTGACATTCATTTACCAGTCTTTTCTCCTAATTGGCCTTAGATGTTGTTTCTAGATAAATCACATTCATAATGCTTCCCCTAAGATTTTAAACTTCAGTTTCTTTACACGGGAGCAAGAATTAAAGTGACTTGCAAAGCAATCTGATTGAGTAATCTCCCTTGATTTTTAACACTTCTCCTTACCTAATTCAATGGTTTCTATAAATGTTTAATGACTTGCTTTCATTGAACCATTCTGAAGAATTCAACTGATTTTTCATTGACACATCTTCTTGTGCACTCATGATTCACTGATTACATACATTTAATTTATTGAAGATTAATTTGCTAACATAATATCAATGCCAATTATAGTTCTAACATGTTTGGCCATAAACCCAGCTGATTCTTGGTAATTTATCAATCAAGTCACAGAAGAAGTGCAATGGTTTACTAGAGAGAGGCCTTTGAATGAGGGGTGTGGATGTTTGGGGCTCTGTGGCAGATGCTGGCAGTGCCCACCTTGGTTTCTGGGGTCACTTTGGATGTCACCTGAAGCTTTGGTGTCTTCCTGCCTCTTATGCCATGCCTCCTTACCTAAGGAGAGTGGGGAAGTGCTAGAGGGCAAGTACCCCAGGAGCCACCCATAATGACTGAGACTCACAGGTAATGTGAGTTGATGGGTAAATACAGTACTGCATCTTTCTTGTGTTAGGCCTCTAAGCTTAGAGCACTAGTCAAGTATACAATTTTACCTATATGTTCCCAAAAATTCTAGTTTAGCACTTCTTAGTTGGGATTCAGGAATCTGTAGTTTAACAAGTCCACCAGGTGATTCTCATCATGAGAGAAGTTTGGGAAACACTGTGCTAGGGGGATGGTTCTGAGGCAGATTGCGCTCAGTTCCCAGGTAAGTTCCCATTAATTTATTGGCTCCTTCTTCTGGCTTTCCTTCCCTATTCCCTTGTGGCTCTTTCTAGTATGACCTACCAAATCACCAACTTGCCCCCAAATTTTCGACTCTAGGTTTTCTTTTGGGGAATCTGAACTGAAAAGCACCACTCAATATGCTGTGTAGAAAGAACTGAGAAAAATCAATCAGGCGAGTGGATTAAATGGAAGCTACATAAGAAACCTTCCACTGTTCCAGGAAATTAATTTAGTATCTCCCTCCTCAAATTGTCATATCATTTCCACCCATGTTTTCTACATAAATGGTGTTTCCTTGCAACCAACTTTTTGCCTTCTTTGTTGCAAGGAAGACACATCTTAGGGAACATATTACATGCTTCTGGCTGGGACAAGAGTGAATGGTGTCTTCTCAGTCCGTTTGCCCCTAGTTCATCTTTTTAACTCTCCATTTACCTTGAACTTTACAAACTGGTCATCCTGGCCCTTTGGCATCATCTGTGTTCCAATTTCTGTTTCCATCCTAGTTCATTGCTCTGCTTCACCCAGATCTTCGATTTACTTGTGGTTCTGGGCCCCTGGCTATAGGAATCACCACTTAGCTGAGACGCCTGTCCTGGATTTAGACCCTGAAACTTCCTTTCCCACTTCCAATGCTCTCTCTATTTCTCCCTACCCTTCCTCTTACTTATTCTATGGTCATGGCCTCAGGCTCTTCTGTCACATATAGACTCTAGGTGATATTTCTAATGCACGTCTTTATGAGTATTTTCCTGTGAAATTTACCTCCCTACCACTTAAAGCCATCTAAATGTTTTTCTTCAAAGGTACACATATTGAGTTAAAGCCCTTTCAGAAACAGAACAAAACTATTGTATTCTCTCTCCTCAATCTTAAGAACAAGTGTTTGGTTTGTAAAGTGATTGAACCATATTCCATTTTCTCTTATTAATAGAAAATTGGCCATAAATTGCTGAGGCGTGACTAGCTCATTTCCCAACACAGCTGCAAATGCTTTATGCTGGGATCACTTTTTATTTCACAGAATGAAAGGAGAAAACTGTATAGAACTGACACCTCTCTCTCTAAACAGTACCTGGTGTCACTCCCTTCAGAGAATTGTTCTGAGGAACAACTGATTGAGAGCAGTGCCACCTTCAGCCAAGGCTGTTTCCTTGGAGTGCTTGTCTTTGTTTTCTTACTGTGGCAGGCATTAAACATTTTCTTTTAGTTTTTATTTTTTTCTAAAAAAATAAAAACTAAAAGAAAATGTTTAATTTAAAAACATTTTTTTCCAGAAGGCAGGCATTAAACATTTTATTTTATTTTTTTATTTTATTTTATTTTTTTTCAAGTTTTGTTATGGGTTAAAATTAATTTATTAGGTTACAGAAAGTTAATAAAATTTTTTTAAATTTTATTTTATTAAGGTGTTTTCTGTGTACATAGTTTACCATTGCCCCCCCTCACCTCCCATTTATGCCCTCCCTCCCCAGAGTTCTGTGTTCATTGGTTGTACTTATGTTCATTCATACCAGTCCCTCGGTTGTTCTCCTATCTCCCCCCAGGTCTCCTTCCCCTCCCCCCTGTCATTTGACAATCTGCTTGTTTTATGGTGACTATCTCTGGACCCCATGAATAAAATCTGCTCCTCATTTGGCAGTCTGCTTGTTTTATGGTGACTATCTCAGGACCATATGAATAGAGTCCGCTCCTCCTCTGGTTTTCACCGCCCCTTCCCCTGGGTCCCACTGCTTCCCCTGGGACACACGGCTCACCCGGGGCACTCGGCCCCCTGGGACACTCGGCTCACCCGGGGCACTCGGCCCCCTGGGACACTCGGCTCACCCGGGGCACTCGACCCCCTGGGATACACGGCTCACCCGGGACACCCTTCCCCTTTGGGGGGTATGGCTTACCCGGGGCACATGGCCCCCTGGGACACTTGGCTCACCCGGGGCACTCGGCCCCCTGGGGCACTCGGCTCACCCGGGGCACTCGGCCCCCTGGGACTCTCGGCTCACCCGGGGCACTCGGCCCCCTGGGACACTCGGCTCACCCGGGGCACTCGGCCCCCTGGGACACTCGGCTCACCCGGGGCACTCGCCCCCTGGGACACACGGCTCACCCGGGACACCCTTCCCCTTTGGGGGGTATGGCTTACCCGGGGCACATGGCCCCCTGGGACACTTGGCTCACCCGGGGCACTCGGCCCCCTGGGACACTAGGCTCACCCGGGGCACTCGGCCCCCTGGGACACTCGGCTCACCCGGGGCACTCGGCCCCCTGGGACACTCGGCTCACCCGGGGCACTCGGCCCCCTGGGACACACGGCTCATCCGGGGCACACGGCCCCTCTAGGGTGTTGGGGTCGCATACTGGAGGCGCCGCGCCAGCTCCTTGCTAGCATGGGGGGCAGGCTGGGAGAGCTGCAGTTGGTCTGTGATGGTTTCAGGCGGGGGGACCACCCACAAAGGTGTCTCGTTCGGTGTGGGAGCGGAGCAGCTGCAGACATGGAGGCTAAGTTCTGAGGTCGCCCACTCCCTGAGCCCAAGGCGTGGTGAGCTCTGTTCTTGGTGGATTTCCTTTATTCTCGGCGGCAGTGGTGGGTGGCGGTGCCAGGTGCAATATTGACAGTCGCTCCTGTGGTTCAATTACCACTGTAGTTTTAAAGTTCATATGGCGGTGGTGGTGAGAGCTTCGGCTTGGCCATGTGGCAATGGAGGATAGGCTCGCCTGAGTGGGTAATGGAAGGCACCGTGCCATTTCCTCACCAGCGCGCTCCATTTCCCTCCCAGCATGGTGGATGTGCTGGGAAGATTGTGGGCGGGCTGTGATGGCTGCATGGGGAGAGTCCGCCCTCAATGGTGTCCTCTTTGTTGCAAATGTGGAGCTTCTGTGGATGCAGAGGCTAATTTCTGAAGCCACACTCTCTATGAGCCCGGTGTGTAGTGAGCTCTGATTTCGATGGATTCCCATTCTTGGGGGCAGCGGGTGCCACAGTGATGGCAGCGCCTGTGGCTCAATTTCCCCTGCAGTTTTAAAATCTGCGTGGTGGTAGTGTCTGATGCCCTGGCCTGGCCATGTGGCAGCGGAGAGAGGACTCTCCGGGTCTGCCAATGGAAGGCGCAGCGCCAGCACAACGCGTGCGAAGGCCTGGCAGAGCAGGCCGCGGGCGGTGGCGGAGAGTCCCCGTGATGTCCCAGTCTTTCAGACTTAGTGGAACGCTTCCCCTGAGCCAGGACAAGCAGCACCACCACCACAAATATTGGCCAGCTCAGCGCTGCCCCTCCACAGGTGTCAGTAGGGGCATCCTCACCTCGGTAGGCCCTCGCTCTCGGAGGTCTCAACCAGTGGAAGGCAGCACGGCACAGAACTGCCCCACCTTCTCAGTCCTCCACTCGCCGTAGTTTTAAACTCCACATGGCAGCTGCGGCGCCCTGCTTGGTGTCTAATTGTAGCCTTTCCATTTCTGGGCCGAGCTGGTTGTGCGGGAGGGGAGACGCTGTGCCCGCTCCTCTCTAGCACTGTGGGCGGGCTGGGAGGTTGCGCTCACGGGCTTCTAGTCCAGGCAGGAGCCAAAGGCGCTGCGGCGGCGTAGGTTCCCATCAGCTCCCCTATTTTTTTATTTTAAAAATTAATCTAAAATGCATATATGCTTGGGAAATGCTCTGTATTTAATGCACAATAATTTATAATAACACCCTATTATAATTTTCAAGAGCATATTACATTTTTTAAAATCCTTGTGCAAGGATATGTTTTTCATTGATTCTATAGATAGAAGAAGGGAGAGGGAAAGGGAGAGGGAGAGAGAGAAACATCAATGTGAGAAATATTGATCAATTGTTTTCCTTCTGTATATGCCCTGACCAGGGATTGAACCCCCAAACTGGGTATGTTGCCCTGACTGGGAATCAGAACCACAGCCCTTAAGTGCCTGAGACAATACTCTAACCAACTGAGCTACACCAGCCAGGGTAAAAGCATATTACATTTTACAAAGCATATTTACCTATAAATACTTATTTTAATCCTCAAACAGCCTATGAAATATAGATACAAATTCCCATTTTGTAGATAAAGATGTTAAGATAGATTTATTGATGTGCTCAAAGACACAATACATTAAAATAGGCACTTGAGCTTATATCTTCTGACATCGCATCTAGCACCCCAGTGGATATCTATTTTTTCTCTCCCCACGATCTTCTTTTCTCCTGGGACCAGCCCTGCCTTTGGGAAAGGTTTTCTTCCCCAATTACAAATAACCATCACAAAGTGGCTGACAGACACTCTGCCCTACTGACATCTCTTTCACAGGTTTTACAATCCATGCAATTAAAATAAAATAATTCTAGTGAACATTTTTTTTTTTTTTAGTAAGAACCAAGAGAAGAAGGTTCCCTTGACTGTCATGTTTCCAGTCTCATTAGAAAAGCAGTCCAGTCCATGAAAATGAAATTGACATTAGTGAGGGAATCCTCTTGGTTTTCAAGTGACTGGTTCCAGCACGTGTGGCCAGGTGGTACCATGCCCTATGCAACTATGTTATCAATACAGCCACTCTTTCCCCTGCACCTAGGGACTTAGGGTCTGTCTCTCACTTTCAAAAACAAGGTTTCCTTCCCAGTGTATTGACACATTTGAGCCTCACAAGAGCACCATAAGTCAGGCATCACAGTTTTTACGATTTCCATTTTGGAGTTGAAGTAACAGATTCTGTTTATTTTAGATTAAACTACAGAGATACAAATTAGTAGATGACTAACCTGAGATTAGAACTCTCTTTTTTTATACCAAGTCCAATACTTTTCTTCCTTACTACACAGTTTATCTACAGTTTAAGGAAGAAAAGGTAAATCAAGACAGACTCCTAACACTTGACTAGGTGTTAATTTTCCTTTCTTTTTGAAAACAAACAAACACACAAACACACAAACAAAAAACAACAACTCTATTAACTCTGATGTTCCTAGAGTTAATAACTCAGATTAATAACTATCTCTTCTTCCTGTTCACTCCATCTCAAATAAATTACTATTTGTGTAATCATTGATTAACTATCATTGATTTTCTATTTTACAGAAGTACCAATATTAGTGATGGAGATTTTAACACATGTTTAAGATATAATCCCTGAATTTAAGGATTCTATAACTTTTCAAAAAAAATGTCTCTGACATTTCCTTTATATTTTTTACTGCAAGTGTTGGTGTGTACACAAATCCCTTTCACCTGAAGGGCCCTTTCTCCCAGCTGCCTGAGTGTTGGCTGTTACTGGCTCACAGCTGCCCCCTTCTGCTGAGAGAATTGCCTGAGGCTCCCAGGAGCTGCATCATCTGGAAATGTCTACAGGTTGTTCCCTTCTCTTGAGGCAGCCTTCAGCCAACTGACAGACTGATTGACATCTTAGAACTCCCCAAGGGCTTGAGCTGAGACCAGACTTCACCTGAAACTACATGTTTGCTTTCCTTCTTTTCCTATTTTATCTTGCTTTTCTCACACTCCAGCAGGTTCCTCCTGAAAACATCCCATCATTTGCCAAGAATCCCCAGCTCATGTTCTGCTCCTAGGCACCACGGCCTAAGACATCATCTATCTGGGATTTTCACACTTTCATTTACATCTTTACCTCCATATCATGTTGTCCTTCCTACTGGCTCTTGCACCCTCCTAATCACACATTCTCTAACTATATAATCAGGAGTGGGAAGAGCAACCTTAGTAGCTCTAGAGTTTGGTGCTGAACCTACATACTCCATATTGCATAATGCTCCTCAACTGGCTAAGCTGGGAGGTCTGAAGAGTGAAGGATGTCCTGGATTTCCTAAAATAGCAGAGCAGCTACTATGCTAATTTTAGATAAGAACACAAAATGCCTGGGGATATAAAGATGTGATTTTATTCCCCCTTGCAAGATCAAATTATATTTTAAAAAATGCTTTCAGCAAACACAGGCTAAGTTAAAATTTTCACTTGGGTTGAATGGAAGTCAAGAGCTGGGCAATCAGTGTCAGGTACCCCTTTCTGATATTGACATGCCTGGCTAATAAAGTCCTGAGACCACACAGTGGCAGAATGCAGGGTCTCTCATATCCATGGCAACCATGTGTTAAGTGAGGTGCGATGTCAGGATCTATGCTCTGAAGAAAAGTATGAAAAGTAAACTGTAAAAGCATGTCAAACATTGGTAATTTATAAAAGACATAGGGGTCACCAGGTGAGTAGTGAGGACAGCTCCAGCCACCAGATAAGAAGAAATAAGGCATAGTAAAGGGGAAGGAGCTTAGTAAGCACTGGATGGGTTGCTTATTGACATAGGTTATGTATTCCAGAAAAAGTTTGATTGGCAAATGTGGCCAAAAGGAGCTGGTCTTTGAGTGCATATCTTATTTTTGAGGCGATATAACAATTCCACACAGTATATATAATTATTGTCTCATATTACAATTGAGGAAACCAGACTCAAAGTTAGGCAACTTGTCTGAGGTCACACAGAGAATGAGGAGTAAGGAGCCATTTATTTCCTGCTGTGATGCCTCCCATGCCAGCTCTTTCTCTGCTCTATACCCTTTCTAGATCCCTTTGAATTGCAGGTAATTTTTCAGAGTTGGAAATCTGAGACTCAGTATTGTGGCTGATATCACACAGCTAATTTTAGAATTATTTTTTTCTAACTGTAATGCTTTTTAAGGTCATGTTCAGTAATAAGTTTTGAATACCTGTTATATAAAGAGTTATTTCCTTTGATTGTGTAAAGTAGAGCTTCCTTTTGCTTGTTCTCAGTTTCTCTCTATTTTAAGCTTTGAAAGAGACTTTTCACCTTACATGTGTCAGGAATTCGTGATTGTGTCCGGGTTCAGTGGCTCAACAGCAATCATGATTGTCAGTTTTTGTCATAGTTCCTCTCAGCTTCCACTTTTCCCACCCAGAAAACAGACATTTCTCAAATGTGCTCTCATTTGGTTCCTCCTTCTATCCCTTTATTTGATTGTGTTGTCCACCTTTCAGTTTTACTCAGGTCTAAGCTAAAACCACCACTGATGCCCCACAACATCTGGCTCCCAGCAAAACTCCCTTGAACATTGCCCTTGGCCTTGGCCAGCTGCTCTTCACTACTCTTCAAGCAGTAAACCAAGTGAAGACCACTTACAGGGAGAAATCACTAACCCCTCCATATCCCATCGGGCATGAGATTATCTCTCTAGATGATGCAGCATATGCGATTGTCTATCAGTATATCATCTCTTCCCATGCATACATGTAGCATATTTTTTATTCTAGGAAATGTTCCCTGGAGGCCATCCTCGGCTCAATATCCCATTTCATGGATGAAGAACTGAAGTCCAGAGTTGAGACTTTGTCCAGGGAGATGCAATTACATGATGGAACCCACTGTCATCATCAATGTCTCTTTCCACAACTCCATTGCCACTAAAAACTACCAGGATAATTCACCATTTGCCATGACATGGTTCAGCTGTTCATATTGGAGTGCAGGAGGTATTAAGCTACTTCTTAACAATGAGAATTTGAGTGAAGTTGATTCATTTAAAATGTGTTCCTAGGGGAAAACAGTGAGGGTACAGAAGAAGCTGGTCAACGAAGAGAAGGGACCAGAGCAAGGATGTGATTTCAGGCAAAGTTTCAGCTTTAGCCTGATTCCATGGGGATCTCAGGAATGCAAATTACCCTGAGAGACTTCCCCCTTTAGGGACACAGGGCTGGGCTTTCAGGCCTCTGTATTAGTCAGCCACTATCTTCTGCGCCTTTCCGGAGATATAAACTTCTGATTTTGTGCCTCAAGACCTCTGAAGAAAACTGTAGGTACAAGGTGTTAGAGGTAAAGAATGCAGGAAGTTGCCTGGCCGGTGTGGCTCAGTGATTGAGCATGGACCCAGGAACCAAGAGGTCACTGGTTAGATTCCTGGTCAGGGCACATGCCCGGGGTTCTAGGCTCGATTCCCAGTAGGGGCCATAAAGGAGGCCATAAATCAATGATGTTTCTCTCTCATCGATGCTTCTCTCTCTCTCTCTCTATCCCTCTCCCTTCCCTTCTCTCTAAAAATGAATAAAAACATTTAAAAGAAGAAACTAATAGAAATCAATTCTTTTTTTTTTTTTTAAAGAAATGCAGGAAGTTGGTGTTGGCATCAGGGCAGGTCACCCACATCCCACTACAGTGAATAAGGTCTTGGAAGCAATACATTTTCTCAAACCTTTCACAGGCACCTGGGTATTCCAGGTCTGTGTGCCAGATACTCCTTCCTCACATGTCCAGATGGCTGGCTCTTTCATCCTTCATCTGACCCCTTCAAAGAGACCTTCTGTGGCTACCCTGTCCAATATAAGCTCATCTCCATCCCCCATTCTATCCCATTATTTTATTTCCTTGGAGCACTTCCTACTCCTTGAGTTTATTTCATTACAAGTTTAATACCTCTCTGGCCAATCAATTTAAGCTTCAAAAGGTCTGGAATTTAATCTTTCCTTTCACCATGTATCTTCAATTCTAGACAAATGCTTGGCACACAGTAGGTTTTTAATATATAGACGTTGACTAGTAGTGAAGGGATGGGTGGTAAAATAAGTGACCATAAAGCCTCTGTAGAAAAATGTGGAACTATTATGAATTTCTGGCAGTATGTATTATGGCACACACAATTTGTTGTCATTCTCTTCTTATCAGTATGCAAGGAAATATACATGAGGGATTGTATTAAAGTTCAATCTATAGTCTTCCAAATTATTGTGACAAATTAGTCTTAATGGGTATATTTTACAGTGGTGAAATGCTTCCAGAAATTTTTTGAAGAAAATTATGACAATGAAGGGAGCCTTTTAGTTCTTTGATACATTATGTCTCTCAACAGAATATAATAGCTTCTCTTTTTCCCCCAGAAGATGTGTGCATTTCATTATAAGTCATTATCTGATATATGTTGGGCATAAAAGGCACTTTCCCTTTTCTGCTATAGGGGACCCATATAATAGAAAATTTCCATGCCTTCGTGTCTACATTACATCTCATTTGGGATTTGTCCAAGCCCCCTTCCCTTTCTGCTCATTATATAATTTATATTCTATTCTTCAAATCAGAATTGGCCTAGGCATTTATACTGTACAAATATCTCCTTTTGCACCAATATTTTTCCCTTTAACTAAATATGATTTTCCTGAGCAGCTATTTAGTCATAACCCCATGATATAAAATAAATGTGAAATCTCTCACAAGGAAGATGATGTATGACACAGAGGTTTAACCAGATTTTTCACAAGATAAGAATGAATGTGACACTGTTCAGATTCACAATTAAATGGAATATATATATATATATATATATATATATATATATATATAATGTATATGTGTTCTTCTTTATTGTGGAGAAATGAGAAAGAGAAAATGTGGCTTTGGCTCCAGACCAAGGGCAGGAATCAATATTAACTTTAAAAATAACAACTTAAATTTATTAAGTTGTGCTTTAAGATCCAAGGCATTTGATGTGATCATAAAAGTATAGCTGGCTAATTTAATTGCCAGAAAAATTACAATTACCTGTTAAATGTCTTTCTCTGTGCTAGGCAAAAGAATAGTAGCTATGGCCAGTTTCTTCACTGCAGTATTGGCACCCACAGGCCCCTAATAAATATTTGTTGATTGAGTGGAGACAGGGAGATGGAGAGACATTGGAAACAGATACTCAGTACCATAAGGACAATTTTGTACCCAGTACCTAGTGACGAAGTACCAAAAACACTCGAAGCAACTTGGAGATGCAAAATTTCAAGAAACTGTGTAATCAGGAAGAAATCAAATAGACTAGGACTATATAACCTGTGTTAAATTGCAATAATTGCCAAAACTGGTTTGGCTCAGTGGATAGAGCATCAGCCTGTGGACTGAAGGGTCCCAGGTTCGATTCTGGTCAAGGGCATGTATCTTGGTTGTGGGCACATCCCCAGTAGGGGGAGTGCAGAAGGCAGCTGGCCGATGTTTCTCTCTCATCAATTGTTTCTAGCTCTCTGTGTCCCTCTCCCTTCCTCTCTGTAAACAATCAATAGAATATATATTTTTAAAATTGCAGTAATCATCGTCAATCTTTATCCCTCCCTATATTCTTTTTTTTTTTCTCATGTGATTTTGCAGTGTTCTCTCTCAAGCATGTGTGGGTGACTTGTTTCTTTCTTTGACATGGGTTTAACAATGTTTTCTTTTTGGCCAAAAACATGATGGTTCAAAGCTGTGCCAAGAGTGTGCAGGACTCCCAGCATGTTTTGTTTTTTGTGGGGTCTCTGTCTATATAGACAATCTTATATAATAAAAAAGTAATATGCAAATTGACCATCACACCAAGACAAGATGGCAGTCCTCATGTGGTCAAAGATGGCTGCCCCTATGTGGACACCAGATGGCCACCACAAGATGGCTTGCAGGGGAGGGCAGTTGTGGGAAGTTAGGGGTGACCAAGCCAACAGAGGAGGGCAGTGGGGGGAGACCAGGTGAGCAAGGAAGGGCAATTGGGGAGAACCCAGGCCTGCAGGGAAGGGCAGTTAGGGGGAACCAGGCCTACAGGGTAGAGCAGTGGGGGGGTGCCTGCAATGGAGGGCAGTTTGGGGGGGACCAGGTCTGCAGTGGAGGGCAGTAGGGGGGGCAGGCCTTCAGGGGAGTGAAGTTGGAGGGGGACAAGGCCAACAGAGGATGAAATTTGTGGGTGGTCAGGCCAGCAAGGGGGACAGTTGGGGGAGATCAGGCCTACAGAGGAGGGCAGTTGGGGGGGAACCAGGCCTGCAGGGGAGGAAAGTTGAGGGGACCAGGCCTGCAGGGGAGAGCAGTTGGGATCCAGCAGTCCTGGATTGTGAGAGGTTGCCAGATTGGAGAGGGTGCAGACTGGGCTGAGGGACACTGCCCCCATGCACAAATTGTGTGCACTGGGCCTCTAGTTTGATTATAAAATGGGTTACAAAATTCATGGTCCCATGTGACAGATTTAGTAATATATTGATGAATATTTAATAGGTGGAAAAGAAGTGCTTAAGTATTTGTTGTCCACTCAGTGCTTGGAAAAAGTCTGCACAACCCATCTCTTTCTGTTCAAGTTCAGAAATCATCTCTTCCTGTTCTTTATTGTTAGATTTGCCATTTGGGGTGTATGTTGTATTTATCACTGGGAAAAAAAAAAGGTAGCAATTCTCAGAGTACTATTGCTTTTCAGAAATCTGCTTGTAGAGTAACATTTTGAAACAATATAGGCCCTTTTTGACTCTGCAGTTTTCTAATACCATTAATTTACTGATGGTTACTTCTTCACTCCTTTGTGTTGCATTTTCCATTGTTTCCAATAGCTCTTTCAAAGGTTGTTTTGCTTCATTGAAGACAACCACAATTATAAGTCTTACCCAGAGAATGCAGGAAAATATGCATAATAATTGTTTTCTGGTCATGTTGAGTTTACAACTTGGAATTTTTGTAGATTGAAAATAGAACAATTCATCTTCCAACCATTTCTTCTCTTGAACTCTTTAGACCATAATCACTGTATTTCTAGAATGTGATCTTCTACTTTCAATACCAGCAGGTGGGGTAGTAAGCAGAGTGGTCCCATAAAATGCCAATCCCTTGTGAGGTATTGCTTAAGACTGATTCAGAAAAGTATCATGCCACCACACGGATTGAAAGGTTCATTGGCACTTGGCAGCCAAATCTTTGCAGAAGAAAGGCATAGCCGGAAGAGGGGTAGTGTGACTATGCTGGGAACTAACTGCAGGAAGCTCTTTGGTAAAGGATAGCTTTGCCACACACATTGCCTTCAGGTGCTAAAGGCCCCTAGAAGCCCCGTGGGCAGAATGGTTGAGCACTAATCAAGCTCACCATTGTTAGCTGTTTATTGTTGGTAGCCAGGGTCCTGATCTGATTCTATGTCTTATGTGAGTGAGGTTCACCAAAATTTATGAAGTCAGCACTGTTCTGGTTGTTCAAATCTAAGCAACACCCCCCCCCCCCCACACACACACACAAAGATTTTGGGGATTCCATGAATGGAGAAAAGGGTTAGAAAGTGCTCTGCAGGGAGAAACAGTGAGTTGGCCCCACTCAGAATCTGTTCATTGTGAACTTGGCACATATCTTAATATCTCAATGTCTCCATTTCCCTGTTTGTAAAATGAAGATAATAGCAGTTTCCATGTTGATTATTTATTTTGGTGAGGATTAAATAAGATACGTTATGGAAAGCTCTCAGAAAAATACCCACCATGACATTTAAGGGTTTGCTATTTGTCTTGAGTTTCTTCCCATGACCTATTTCAGTGTTTCCCAAAGAGTGGTACGCGTACCCCCAGGGGTACGGGAAGAGTTTGGTGGGGATATGCACTGCGCATGCTTAGCTTCGCCTAATTCTAAGTTCTCATGAGTCAAGTCAAAACAGTCTTGTGAGGCGTGAGATGGTCCTGTATGTAAATAAATGTTATTTATAATATAACTTTTATTTATATTTTATTATGAATAATTTTATTTTTCGTTTATTATTATTTTGTGTATGTACCAAAAAAGAAAAAAACAAACATATTTTGATTGTTATTAAAATACATCCATTTTTTTAAAGGGGTACTCAGCATTACAAAAATTATAGAAGTGGTACACATATGTCAAAAGTTTGGGAAACACTGACCTATTTCATGCTATACCTCTGGGCATTTCCCAGTTTTCTTTGGCACCCACTGAAAAATGTTTTCCAGATTGATATGCACAACCTCTCCATTTCACCTCACAATGAACTTCCTGAATCCTTAACCAGAAATAGGGTCAGAAATGTGAAGACTTCAAACAACAGATAGATGTCATAGAAAACATGCATGCCATTCTAACAGAAAGATGGGGACACACCAAAGCCCTCCCTCAGAAAGTGAAGTGATAGAAAACAAAAGTGACAGCGATTGCTATAAGGGGGGGGGGGGGAGGGGTGTAAAATGAAATCATAAGTGTTGTTCTTTTCTCCTTGTCCCCCTTCTGATACCACTGTTCTAATGCTATTACTGCTTTTATTGCCATTTTTTGGCCATTGAATAAATGTGAAGCACTGAACAAGATGTGTGCCATAGAAAGAACATGAATAAATAATGCTTTATGGTTCCATGAGGGAAGAAAATGTCTAAGTACTTTCAGAGTCTCTGAAGAAATATCAGTGTAATTTTCACTGAGAAAAGGGCCCTTGGGTTATCTGGAAAATACTATTTTTAAAAATTATACACTCATAAAAGCAATAATGTATATGTAAGTTAAAAATATTCCCTTTAATATAGTAAATGCAAAACAAAAAGCATTGATGTCTAAATGGGTGACCGTTGTATATCTGGATAATGCTTTTACATGGAACTACTACAAATTGGCCTATTAAGGAGCAGATCAAGGTAACTGTTCACATTCAGTGACAAGGTTTCTAGGCCTAGAGTCAGAAAATTTGGCTCTTTTGTCTAACTGGGTATAGTACTTCAATTCTTGCAATTGCAAAGTAAGAATATTGAAATAAGTGGAATCAGTTTGTGATTGTCTGTTTTAGATAAACACTAATAATGTTATTGTTGGCATTGTGTATAGAAAATCTTATAATGTCACCCCACATTCAAATTAGATATCATAGTTCCATTTGTCTTACACACACACACACACACACACACACACACACACACACACAATTCTTCTTACTACCAGTCACAGTAATTGTTGATACTCCAGTGGGTCTTTATGAAAATGACTCTCATTTATTATATCCCCCTTCTTTTATCAGAAAGTCTAAATTTTAAAGATCTTAGAGCAGTTTCAACTCTTATTAATTCATTCTGAGGCAAAGAAAATAATTCAAAGGGATGGATGATCAAAAATTTCCACCAGCAATTATAAGGATGAAATTAAAGCTATAGTAAGGTATAGTTTCACAAGCATGTTATTGGCAAAGACATTTAAATTTGATACTATCAAGTATTAGGTAGATGTGGGAAAATATTGCTGAGGGGATCATAAATTGGTTAAACTGCTTTCAATTTAATCATTACTTTTGAATGAGTATCATGTATCAGGCAGTATGCATAGCTCCTTACACACACGGTTGCACTTAACCTTCACAGTCCCATTGTGGGGTTTGGCACTTTACTAGATGAGAAACTGAGTGTGAGCAGCTATGCCCAATGGCCCAGCTCAACTGAGTGAATCCCAGATTTGAAACCAGGCTTGTTGGATTCTAAGTTGTATGTGTTTAATTTTATTTTGTACTGCTTCTCACAACTTTTAAAAGATTAAAAATTTTTTTTAATTGAGATAAGATTCACAACACAAAATTCACAATTTTAATTGTACAATTTGGTTGTTTTTAGAATATTTACAATATTGTGTAAACATCTGCTCTATCTTATTTTGGAACATTTCTATCACCACCATAAAAGAAACCTTTACTCATTAGCAGTCATTCACTTTGTGGAAATATTTTAAAATATCAAGTGTATCAGTTATCTTTTACTATAGTGATACTGTAGCAAACCATGCAACACTCAATGTCTTAAAACAAGAACCATTTATTGCTTCTGGTGGGTTCTCTCATTCATGCACATTTGGTCAGCTGTAGGTCAGCTAGGCAAGTCTAACAAGTATAGAAGCATCATATGGTTGACTTTTGGCTGGCTGATAGCTGGTCTAGGATGGCTGATGAGATGCCTGGGCTCTCCTCCACATGTCTCTTATGTGTGTCTGTTATATCCCTCCAGAAAGCTAGGCACATTCTTCTGCACATCTCAGAGAAACAATAGTGAGCAAGTCTAGGCATGCAAGGATACAAGCAAAATGCACAATCACTTTCAAGCTTATATTTGCAACTGTCCATTTAGCTAAAGCAAATAGCACATGGCCAACCTCAGGATTACACTTTAAAAAAAAAAAAAGGAGTGTGAATAAAGGGAGGCCATTAATTGGGACCATTTGTCCAATGTATCTGACTTATTAAGTAGCATAGACAATTCACAAATTCTATGACTCAATACTTCCATTTATAAAATCTCTAACCGATATGTACAGGGACACATGTATAGGCATATTGAAAAGAAATGAGAAAGGTCTTAAATGTTCACCAAGAGATCGGTTGAAAATTTAATCAAATCATACAACAGATACTATAATAAAAAATAGGGTAAATAATGCTTTTTAAAACCAAATATTAAGTTAAAAAAAGCAAGTTGAGAGAATATATATAAAACATGATATTATTTATGAAAAGTAAAATAAAGAAGACACACATAGTGATGCTATGTTTGAGAATCAAACACAATAAAATAAGCATACACAATAAAATGTCCATTACCAGCTCATGTGGTTACTGCTGGGAAGATAGAGGAAGAGGAAAGAAGTGAGAGGGGGAGGGAGTGGAAGATCCCTGGATTCTATTGTGTCTGAATTATGTATTTAAGAAATGGATAGTAGAGATATATGTCTGGTAACTATTTCTCAAGGTCAAAATATTTCTCAAGGTCAAAATGTTTACTTTGAATTTATATTAGTTCACACAGACACTCCATCCATGCTTTTGTTCCGGCCCTCCGGTCCAGTTTAAGAACCCATTGTGGCCCTTGAGTCAAAAAGTTTGCCCACTGCAACCACAAAATAGTAGTGACATGTGATTGCTGCAGTATCAACAAGAAATTTCCATAAGCCTATGATGAGAAATGGGGTATCTAAGAAAAGGATTTCAGTACTTATTGTACTGAAATATATTTACTTTTACAGTAATAAAAGCTTAATACAATACCAAATATACAGTAATAAAATACAGTAATAAAAGCTTAATACAATACCAAAGTGGGAAACAGAAGAACTAAAAATGGAACTGAAAACTATATTTATTCTCACTTTTTATTTTCTTACTTTGAACATCTTCATACCTTGTACAGTATATTGCTTTTTGATTTTAAAATTATATACTTCTTTTGTGATACATAACATATATATCACTGTCTATTCCACAGAGATTTCTCACAGGATGAAAAACTATTCACCTTCAATTCATATTTTTATTTGCCTTGATGAAATAAAATGCCAGTAGAATATAATGTAATAGACTACATAAAACTAATTTAACTTTTATTCTAGTGGCCACATCTATAAAAGAGCAATTTTCAATAAAGGTTGAAATTCTATAAAATTTAATCACTAACTATCCAGAGAATAGCTATAAGCTACTTTTGAGTTTTCATCATGTGTCCATTTGTATCTTAGAGACTTAACTTCTTCAGAAATGTGTATTCTATGTTTAAATACTTTTTTATTCTCTTATGTTACTACTGATATTTTTATATTTACTTAACAAGTAGATATTGAACACTATGTGCCGGCACCTATTACAGGTCTAAATAATAAACTAGCAACCAAATCAGGTACAACCCAGTCAGTGTGACTCAGTGGTTGAGCATTCCCCTATGAACCAGGAGGTCATAGTTCTATTCCTGGTCAGGAGACATGCCCAGGTTGTGGGCTCGATCCCTAACAGGGGGCATGCAGAAAGCAGCCCATCAATGATTCTCTCTCCTTTTCCTTTTGTCTCTAAAATCAATACAAATAGTTTTAAAAAATCACATATAGTTGCTGATCTCAGGGATTTACAAGCTGGGTTGGGGAAACAGACAAAAAATAAATGGTATATATCACAGGGTGATAAATGCAGTAAATAAAACCAAAGCATGCTGTTAATTGAGTGGTCAGGGAGACTCTGATAAGATGACAGAGGAAAATGAGAAAGGGATTGGTGGGAATACGGAAGAAAAATATCTCTGGGGCAAAGGTGGAGAGAGTGCAAAGTCCCTGAGGCAAGAGAATGGGGGGCTGGTGTTTAGAGTTACAGAAATCATGTCAATTTGAAGCTGAGCAAGAGAAGAGAGTGACTAAGTTTCATAGACCTGTCTGATTTGGCAATTTGAGAGCAATCAGCTCATTTCATGACAAAAGAGACTTTTTAGCATTACCCCAAATCAATCAGCTTTATTACCTCTGCTAGATGCAAAGTATACAGCTGATACCAAAATGCCATTAAGAGAATGATTCGCACTCTGCCAGTAATAGAGCTCTTTATATGCTGTCTGGAATGTAACATCGACCACAAAATTGGACAAGACCAAACGAAAATTGCACAGGCGGTTAAATGATGCCCTCTTCCTGTCTTTTAGGAATGCTCTCTTGACCTTCCTGTATTTTTACGTTAGAAATTAGAAACATGTTTCTATCTGGGCCAAGGCTCAGTGCAGGATGGGAGTAAGGGGTTGAAATAAAATGAGTTATAAACTCCTTCTTTCGAATCTGATATGATCTTTTGAATTTTGTTGAAATCTCTTTTCATATAGTATATTGAATTCCTATAGAGTGCTTTTCAACACAAGGTAAAATGTTGGATACAGTTGGATGATGGTATCCCAGAGGGGGCATCCTCATATCCCAATGTTAGTGTGTGTAGCTACTGAAAACCTTGAGAGGTCTTGACTCCTTCAGCCAAGGCTTCTTTCAGCTCCTAGAATCTGTTAGGAACCCCAGGTCACAGGGTCTCTGCACATGAGCTTCCTTCTGCTTGCATGTACATTCTGGATGACTTGGAGGTTCTAAGACCACACCCCAGATTCAGTAATTAAGATCTCTGGGCTAAGATCCATGTATCAGTACTTTCTAAGTTTTCCAGGGGATTCCAATGGCTACATGCCAGAAACCGATCAGAAACAGACAGATCATTGTCTCATTAATAGGAAGGTGTAAAAGGCTGGCCAACCTTGAAGCTCTGAAAGGTCAGAGCCAACCACTTCCTATCTAATTGAGACAATGATAACTGAGGCAACTTCCCCATCTTGTAATCATGTAAATCCTTACTGATATAATAATCCGCTTATTACCTGCCTAAGGGCTGTGAGTGTATCCCAAACCTGCTTAAGGGCTATGGTCTTAAGGTCCATAGTCTCAATAAAAGTGATAGCAAGGCCAGAGCCTAGTGGCAGTCCTCCCTGTAGAGGTGGGCTCCCGCCTGGCCCCCCATATCGCCAAATTAAATGTCTTCTAGTCTCTCTTTAATTTAATTTGCGGGCGGCCCTTCGCCAGAACCCAAACTGGAACCCTGAACCAAGTGGGACATGAAAGGGGTTTTCATAGCTACCAACCCTTTGAACTACATTTTAAGCATCTTCTTTTCAACCCAAGTGCCAATCCCACCTCATGCCTACTTCTCTTTGGCTTTCTGGTTTAATAATCCTTGCTCAATCCTAGCTCAGTGACACATTCCCTGACCTTCCCTGTCCTAACCTTTGTTAGGCAAGTACCTCCCTCTCTGAAAACTCTTACCGTAATAGTAACTTCACATTTCTCTGTAACATTATTTGTTTAATATTGTTGTCCAAACTATTTTAAGAGTGATCTCTCTAAGACTTTACTATGACACCCAGCACTTGCAATCCTGGTGTGTTAGTGCCAAGATTGATGACTGAGTCTGTATGAAATTCTTCTCCTTTTTTTTTTTCTCTGAATCAATCAACCAAATGGCCTTTATAAGAATACCAAAGTAGTGGTGATCAAATTATGTCAAAGTTGTCTTCCCCAAATAGGACTTTGTGGTTTAAACTAAAGTGTTGAGAGAGCTCCCTGTAATATGAGATGCAATGTAGGCATCTAAGTATTAAGCAGGTGCTTATTTTCTGCCAGATGATTTTTGTCAAAATGACTCTTGTCTTATGTGCAGGAAAACATATGGTGGATTTTTGTTTTTTGTTTTTAAAGAGTGTTGCCTTAGCTGGTTTGGCTCAGTGGATAGAGCGTTGGCCTGTGAAAAATGGGGGTAGAGAGTTATAAAAGGGTAAAGAGGATAAAATATATGGTGACAAAAGATTTGTCTTTGTGAGTTGAACACACAATGACAAATAACAAATGATGTTCAATAGAATTATACACTTGAAACCTGCATAATTTTATTAAGCAATATCACCTGAATAATTTAATTGAAAAAGTAACAAAGGTAAAACATTGAAAAGGCAGGACAGAAATATAATAGGAGAATGAAACATCAGAATGAAGACCCCGAAAAATTCTGAAAGATGGAAGCTATTTGCAATCATGCCAACAGGTGATTTGAATGAGCTCTGAGAAGTTGATGCTGTGGCAGGTTGTGGAAATTGGCTGATAGGAAGAGCAGAACCAAGAGAAGAGACAGAAAGTGGGGGACTGGCTGAATTTTTACTAAATTGCTTATAGAATAGCCTCTCCTGGTGTTTTTCATCAACCCTCATGTGCAACTGCGGAACGCATTCTCTGGCTTTATCCTGGGAATGAGTTCTGCAGGTGTCTCTGTTAAGGAGACAAAAGTTCTGGGCAGAGCTTGGGCATCCAGAACAGGGATCAGCTCTCTAATCTAGGACCCATCTTATCATACCATTTGGAGGAGGGCACAGCTTCCTGTGTGTTCCCTTACCAGGGAGTGGACAAAGAGGCCTGCCACTCCACATCCTCTCATCACTCATTTTACAGCAAGTCATACCCCCTTTGGGTTAGATGTTGGAAAAGGCTAAGAATACCTAAGCCAGCTGTAGATATTATTAACAGAGTCTTTCAACAATGAATTCCTGGATAACCAATATTTCCATGTGTTTAGAGAAAAGTGACAATGCAAAGGAGAAAAAATAAGATAAGCCCTAGCCTGTTTGGATCAGTGGATAGAACATTGGCCTGCGGATTGAAGGGGTTTGATTTGGGCCAAGGACACATGCCTGGGTAGCAGGCTCCATCCCCAGTAGGGGGTAAGCAGTAGACAGTCAATCAATGATTCTCTCTCATCATTGATGTTTCTCTCTCTCTCTCTTTCTCTCTCTCTTTCTTCCTCTCTCTCTCTCTCTCTCTCTCTCTCTCTCTCTCTTTCTCTCTTTCTCTCTCTCTCCCTCACCCTTCCTCTATGAAATCAATAAATCATATATATATATATATATATATATATATATGAAAAGAAAGAAAAAAACAAGATATGCAAAAGATAACAGACTTAAGGGGATACATGAATAAACTAGAGGACGGGATGCAAACATAAACTTAAGATCTCAGAGGAATTTGAGGTACCTTTGCACCCATAGAGAAATATCCTTAAATTGAATTAATTAGTGAATAAATTGATTCCATTAGTAAAATCTTTAAAAATGAAGAAAAGATCTTTAGGCAAAGATACCTTCTCTAGAAAATTCCTCCTGCTATATATGACAGAAATAATGCAGATTTTACACAAACTCATAGTAGTGAAAGAGGGAATATTTTGCAACTCATTAATTAGGCTGGCATAACTTTGATACCAAAATTTGGCAGTCATTTTCCAAGGAAAGAAAAATAACAACTCTATATCTTACATGGAAATAGATGAGAAAATTCTTTTAAAATTAGCAAATAATATATATCTATACTAATAAAATGATAATGCTAATTAGGTAGTACATCTTCCAGATGTCCTTCCAGAGAAAGCCATGGTGGCGGGGGCCAAAGCAGAGACAGTTAGGATCTATCAGGCTGGCAGATGAGGGCAGTTAGAGGCAATTAGGCAGGCAGGCAAGGAGCCAGTGGTCCTGAATTGTATGAAAGATTGTCCAACTGCTGGTTTAGGCCTGATTCCTGTGCGATTGGCCCTAAATGGGCAGTTGGACATCCCCTAGGGGTCCCAGATTGGAAAGAGTGCAGGCCGGGCTGAGGAACCATCTCCCCATGCATAAATTTTATGCACCGGGCCTCTAGTCAGTGTATAAAATGGATGATGATCAAGTTAAGTTTATTATACAAATGAAAGAGTGGTTAAATACTATATATATTTACCCTATCAGTGTAAAGCTACTGTAAGCTAAGACTTGGTGGCCAGGTACAAGGACTGACTGACAGAACAATGGAACATAATTAATTCCATAAACAGACTCATGTGTTCATTGTCACTTATTTACAACAAAGGTGGCATTTCAACCAGAGGCAAAATACTTTTTTCCCTTTAGTAAACTTTATTGGGCCACTTGAATATCAATACAGAATATTTGAATCTTACCTCCAACCTCTCACCATACACAAAAATAAATTCCAAGTGATTATAAATTAAACTATGAATGGTAGAAAAACAAAACTTATAAAAGACAACAAAATCAGCCTGGCCAATGTGGTTCCAGAGTTGAGGGTTGAACTATGAACCAGGAGGTCATGGTTCAACTTCCGGTCAGGGCACATGCCAGGGTTGCAGGTTTTATCCCCAGTGGGGGAGTGTATAAGGTAGCTGATCAATGATTCTCATCATTGATATTCCTATCTCTCTCTCCAAAATCAATTATATATATATATATTATATAAAATAAAAGACAACAAAATCAAATATCTTCATGACCTAAATGTAAGGAACTTAATGAGGATGCACAAATCACTAAACATAAAGGAAAATATTGATGAAATATATTATTTTTTTGCTTATAAAAACATATAATTAACATAATATAAAAGGCACCAAAGAATGGGAGAAGATAATTGCTAATCATACAACCAACTAAGGGCTTGTGTCGAGAATATACAAAGAGCTCCTACAGATTAATTAAGAAATATAACCAGCCCAATGGAAAAATTGGCAAAAGATTTGACCTGCCATATAACAAATGGCTAACACAGATATCAAAATACACTCAATTCACATTTGAAAAACAAAATGCCATTTCACATCTGTCAGAATAGCTATCCTTAATAGACTGACAATACCAACAGACAAATAGACTGATAATAGCAACTCATATGTTACTGGTATGAGGAACATTGGTATTGGATAAATGGTGTGCAAATATCTTATAAAACTTAATAGAATCACACTTTATGACCCTAGTTGGAATAAAATAGAACACAGAACTTTGAATATATGTGCACAAAATAAAAAATGTTCTTAATGCCTTGATTTATAATAGCCAAAGACTGCAGGAGGGGGTAGAAGGGGACATGCCAATATGTATAAACATTAGAAAGGATAATTTTTTTATATTCATAAAATGGAATACTATTCAGAAATTGAAATGAGTAGGTCACTTCTATAAGCAACCATATGAATAAATCTCACAGACCTACTGTTGAGTGACAGGAGCTAGTATTGAAAGAACATATAGTATTTTGTTTCTATTTACATAAATTTCAAAACAGGCAAAACTATTAAGTTACTAGGAATAAGAATAATGATGCCTTATGGAGAAAAGGGGGTTTTAATTGAAAATGGGGCACAGAGGGGGCTTCTGGGGCAAAGATGTGTTTTATTTCATGACTAGTGCTGGAGTATCCTTATGTGACCATTTTGAAATAATCCATTTGTTCACTCTTCTGTATGCATATTATACTTAGTTTAAAAAAAATTAAAGAAACACAACTGTATTGCATTCCAAAAATTAAGAATTGGATTGGCATTAAAATTTTCACATCAGCAATCTTGTATCTTAAAAGATGCTGTAATTATGTCTTCAAAATTCTGAGGAGGAAAAAACAACAGGAGGCTAGAATTCTAAGAAATAAAACATATATTCATTCATGTAAGGGCTCATTAAATTCACCTCTTGTACACCATTTCTAAAAGAATCCAGGAGAAATTTGAAGGCCTTAGGAAACAATAGAACTAACCCAGGAGAACAATAAAAAGAAATAAGAAGACAGCTGTGTTTATGGCCTAGAAACATATTCTATCATTTGACAAGTAGCATGGTAAGAAAAGTAGATGCTTTCAGGAATGTGATAAAATAGAAATATTTTCTTTTTCACATCATGAAAAAAAAAGGTAATGCAATAAAATTCCATAAGAGATTTATAAAGTAGTATAAGAAAATCATATTATAAATTGAAGCAAACTGAAATATGTCATTATATCAAACAAGCGATGGGATGTAATTGAATATATTTGACCTTAATGGTTCAAATATTTATTCTCCTTCAAGTAACTCAGGTTAAGAGATGGAGAATTACCTCTTTGTGAATTCAATCACACTACTAATTTCTGCATAATCATCATATTTTAAATATTGTTCATTGGTTCATGATTTTCAGAACCAGACTATGGATGTGAAATTTTATTGTACATAGAGGTCAGAATAAAAATGCTGCACAACATAATCAAAGCAATGCAATGCTTGGCAGATTATGTCAAGTGGAGAGGTGGGGGCTGAGAGAAATGGAGATCTGTAGCTTAAAGCTGCAGATGATGATTTGACTTTAGGTGGAGGGAACACAATGCAACATACTAATTATGTATCATAGAAATGCACACTTGAAACCTATATAATATCATTAACCAATGTCACTCCAATAAATTTAATAAAAAATTAAGAAAGCTGATGGGTGTAAAATAGAGGTCTTAGTATGTAATTAAAAACTTTCGTAATACAGTCCACAAACAGACGGAAAAAGAGAACATGGATTGGAGAGATATAGAGAAAATAAACTGAATATCTCTTGCATCAACATAGAGCCTGAACAGACACTGTTTATTGTTGATAAATATGGACATAAAGGTACAAACATTTTATGTAGTATTACCTTCATAGGTCTAAAGGGAGAACTACACAAAAATTGTTTGTGAGGAGCAGTGGAGGGGTGAGGGAACAAGAGAGATATAAGGGAGAGTCTTTTTCATTTGGTACCTTTTTCTATTTTTTCTTACATTTTTTCTCTATACTTGCATTGCATCTATTAAAATAATAACCAATAGAAGTTCTCAATTAAGACAAAAATAATTATTAAGGGGATTATCAAGAAATACAGGAAAATTAAAAAGTGCATATACAAAATTTGTGATTAGAAGCCCCATTTTATTTTGGTACCACTATGAAAAAATGGCCCTTCTTTTGCTTTCCGTGGTATATTTTTAAATTAGCTGTACACTTTGCATCTCTTTCCATCTAGAGATGTTTTGTTTGTTTGTTTGTTTGTTTGTTTTATCTCTTGGAATCTGGCTGGCTCAGTGACTTGCTTGGCTAATGTAGCAAATGTGCTATAAGGAGCTTGAAACATGCTTATAAATTAGGATTTCTCTCTTGCTAATCGTGGATCTTGGAATATCTATGTGAAGAAGTCCAGGCAGGCTGCTGAACGATGAGAAGCATATGGTCCATCTCTGTGAGGGAGGCTATGCTAGATTATCCAGCTGCTGGCTGGCTGGCTTGCTGGCCACAGACCCCAGATATGTCTGGCCGAGACCAGATGAATAATCCCAGATCAGATAAACTGTCCAGTGGACCCACAGAATTGTGAGCTAAGTAAATGTTATTGTTTTATGTTTAGGAGGGTTTATTATGTAGTAAAATTTAACTGAAGTATTTCCTATAAATGGAGGCATTTTGAATACTACCATGTCATAGGGCTTTTGTAAATACTAACAATTAGCTTATGATGGATAAGATCCTTGAGATATGACTAGAACAGAAAATTTAACTTATCTTTTGTTGCATAGTGTACATTTAATATATCTTTAAATGGGTGATGAGGTTTTCTTTAGTACACAAAACTTTATATGACTCTCTTTTCATTGTTCCATGTCTTATGCTAAAATGTTATTGCTAAAATATTGGCACCTATGTATGTTCATATAAATCTGTCTAGGTAATACCTTACAATGCTTTGTATATCAAACTTGGATTGAGATACACTAGAACAAAAAAGGACAGGGTAGTTTAACTGGGATTAAGGATTGAAATGGGCCTTAGCTGGTTTGGATCAGTGGATAAAGCGCCAGCTGGCAGACTGAAGGGTCCCATGTTCAATTTTGGTCAAGGGCACATGCCCAGTTTACTGGCTTGATTCCTAGTAGGGGGTGTTCAGGAGGCAGCCAATCAATGATTTTCTCTCATCACTGATGTTTCTATCTCTTCCTCCCTGTCTCTTCCTCTCTGAAATCAATAAAAATATGTTGTTGACATTTAGTTCTCTAACTAACAGAGGCAAGGACATGCTGAGCAATATTCATGAAAATCAATGAATAAAGGAGGTAAAGTAAGAAAAGGGGAGCATCTCTGAAACTTTCAGCAATAAAAATAAATTTAAAAAAAAGAAATTCAATGGATATTTCCAAGTACTTTCACATTTTTAGAGGTATTGAAAGGTATGTTTATTTAGGAAATAATTCAAAGGTCCCATTAAAATTTACAATTAAGGCATTATCTTTGTTTTTTAAAGGACCATCAAATTAAAAGAAACTCTAAAGGAAAAATTTAATCATCGAGATCCATGGTCAGCAAACTTCGGCTCCCAAGGCACATGCGGCTCTTTAGCCCCTTGAGTTTGGCTCTTCCACAAATACCATGGCCTGTACGAATCTATTTTGAAGAAGTGGCGTTAGAAAAAGTATAAAAAATTTTGCTTTCAAAAGAAATTTCAATCTTACTGTTGATAATTGGCCTCTGTTGACTAATGATTTTGCCAATCACTGATGTAGATTCATTACAGTTCCTAATATTATGTTATTTAGACTTTTCACAATGAGGTTAAGGGTCAAAAGTTATATCAAAATGCCAATACCATTCAATGGAGAAATAATTGTCTTTTCAGTAAATGGAGTTTGGACCACATGCAAAAGAATTAGTTTCTATCTCTTTATACCATATACAAAAAGTTAACTCAAAATGGATTATAGAGCTAATTGTAAAAGCTAAAACTACTAAACTCTTAAAAGAAAATCTAGGAGCAAATCTTTGTGACTTTGGATTAAGCAGTCTTCTTAGATATGATACCAAAAACCCAAGTGCCAAGAAAAGAGAGATACATTAGACTTCATCAAAATTTAAAACTTGTGCTTCAAAGGATGACATTAAGAAAATGAAAGGACAACTAATGCATCGGGAAAATATTTGCACACCAGATATGTGATAAAATTATAGTATCCAGAATATATAAATAATTCTTAAAATTTAACAACAACAAAAATAACTCAATTAAAACATGGGCAAAGGATCTTAACAGACATTGAAAATGAAAATAATCAATAAGCACATGAAAAAGTGCTCAACACATGAGCCATCAGGGAAATGCAAATTAAAACCACAGTAAGCTTCGCCAGCACAGGTCAGTGGTTGAGTGTTAACCTATGAACCAGAAGGCTGGTTTGATTCCCTATCAGGACACATGGGGGTGGTGTGGGCTCAATCCCTAGTAGGGGAAGTTCAGGAGGCAACTGATCAATGATTCTCTTTCATCCTTGATGTTTCTATCTATCTTTCCCTCTCCCTTTCTCTCTGAAATCAATAAATATATATTTTATAAAAATACCACAATGAGATAACACTTCACATGCATTAGGATGACTATAATCAAAGACAGATAATAAGTGTTTGGACTACATGGAAAAATGGGAAGCCTCATATACTGCTACTAGGAATGTAGAATGAAACAACCACTTTATAAAACAGTCTAGCAGCTTTCAAATGATACAAAGAGTTACTATATGACCCAGCAATTCCACTGTTAGATAATATACTCAAAATTAATGAAAATATATGTACACATAAAAACTTATATGCAGATATTTACAGCAACATTATTAATAATAGCCAAAAATTATAAATAATCCAAATGTTTATCAACTAATGAATGAATTTTAAAAATGTGGTATATGCCTATAGCATAATATCATCCTATGTTATAAAAGAGTAATATGCAAATTGCAATACCTCCACTATACTCACAAGCCACACCCACAGCCAATCTGGAGTAGATATGCAAATAAACCCAACCAAGATGGCTGCAACCACAGAGAGAGCAAGAGGGAGGCTTGGGTTTCCCAAGTGATGGAGGAAGCCAAGCTTTCCACACACCCTGGCAGGCCAAGGCCTCCATTCCAGGCTACAAAGTTTTAATTGTAGAAGATAAATAAATCCCAGATACCAGGGCCTCTGCTTGGGTTGCCAGGGGAGCAGGAAAGGAATGCATGGCCAGCCTGCAAACCACCACAGGCCCCTCGCCCAGGCCACCGCATGCCCCAAAGGAGCCCCCACCCTGATCTGGGACACACTTCAGGGCAAACCAGCTGGCCCCCACCCATGCACCAGGCCTCTTTCCTATCTAATAAAAGATTAATATGCAGATTAGCCATCACTCCAACACACAAGATGGCTGTCACCATGTAGTCAAAGATTCTGCCCACATGTGAACACAAGATAGCCACCACAAGGGAGCAGGCCAGCAGAGGAGGGAAGTTAGAGGTGACCGGGTCTGCAGGGAAGGACAGTTGCAGGGAGGGGAAACCCAGACCTGCAGGGAAGAGGAGTTGGGGAGAACCAGGCCTGCAGCGGAGGGAAGTTAGGGGCAAACAGGCTGGCAGGGGAACAATTAGACATCAATCAGATTGGCAGGGGAGTGGTTAAGGGGTGATCAGGCTGTCAGGCAGAAGTAGTTAGAGGCAATCAGGAAGGCAGGCAGGCAAGTAGTTGAGAGCTAGCAGTCCTGGATTGTGAGAGGGATGTCCTAAAGGGGCAGTCGGACATCCCTCGAGGGATCCCAGATTGGAAAGGGTGCAGGCTGGACTGAGGGACACTCTCTCCATCCCCTGTACATGAATTTCATGCATTGGGCCTCTAGTTTGTCCATACCGTATTTGCCGGCGTATAAGACGACCCCCTAACATTTCCACTCAAAATACAGAGTTTGTTATATACTCGCCGTATAAAACTACCCCCCACTTGGAGGCATATTTTTCAGGGCCAAAAAATCATCTTATACGCCAGCAAATACGGTAAATAGGAATGAAGTACTGATATGTAATATACCATAGATGAACTCTAAAAACATATCAAGTGAAAAAAACCAGCCATAGAAGTTTCATGCTATATAAGTTCATTTATATGCAATATCCATAAGAATCAAATCTATAGACACAGAACAAAACAACAACAACAACAACAACAACAACAAAACTGTTTTTTTCAGAGGTTCTGTAAGAAGAGAGGAGAGGAGGGAAACAGGTAATGGGTATGAGGTTTCTTTTGTGGGTAATTAATATATTCTAATGTTAGATTGTGCTGATAGTTGCATAATTCTATAAATATACTTATAGTAAATTCACTGGATTGTATAGTTTAGTAAGTGTGTGAATTGTATGGAATGGTAACTATGAAACTATTGTTTCCTAAAATTATATCAGATAACTTACTTGACCTCATTAGGGTAATTTGCCTAAACTGTAAGATCCTTTACCAAATAAAAATGGATTCAAGGAATTTTTAGATTTCAGAGACATTAAAGGAATCCTCAATTTTGAGATGATGTTTTCTAAAAAGCTAGATATATTAAATTCAATTCTGTTAACTTACTACAAACTTCCTCAATATTAAGAAAGGAAAGTATTTGGTATTCTTTCTTTGGTCAAGCTACCATATGCGATTCTAAGTTTGTCTTTTAAATATTCTATACCTGGTTTGTCAACGCTATTATTTAGGAAAAGCATCCCAATAAATTTTGAGGCTTTAAAAGTATCAGGTATAAATAAAATAAAATAAAAAAGTAGTTTTTTTAAAAAATTATTTCCTCCCCAACATATTCATGTGAAAAATACGTGCTAAAATTTTATCTTTGTTTCTTCCTTTTGCTTGCCAAAGAAACAGGCAAGGTGTGATATTTAATCATCTGTGTTACTTTAATATTCTAGTGACATATTTTTTTTGCTCTAAGTTCCACACAATCATTTCTCAAGCAGACGTTATGAGAAGAAATGTGAGAAACTTTTATCTTGTTTTACATGAGCAACTCATTAAAGGAATTGATAAATACTTAATAAAAATAGTTTATGGGATGAGGGCAGCACAGGGTGGTAAAGGGAGAATTGAAATCAAGTTACTTATTTTTAGAGTAAAATAAGATTGATTTAAAAATATAATCAGTTACCAGATTGGGCTCAAATTATTATTATGTATTTAGGTTAACTCCTAATTTATGTTTGTTAACTTTTTTTTTCCTCCTACGCTGTAAGCTTCTTAAAGTCAAGTAATAAATAATAGTTTCTTACTCAAATGAACATCAAAACACACAGAGTGCTTTGTGGCCAAGGCCTGGTGGGGAACAGTGCAGGGATTCAATGAGGGGAAAAGCAGCCATCTGTAATACTTGCAGCAATAAGAACAAATTAAAACAAACAAGCAAAACAGTAATAATGGTCATTGAATCCTGCATTAGAAGAAGCAGCCTTATTTGGTCTTTGAAGGATTGCCAGGGGTAGAGACGTATTATTATTTCTCATTGTAAAAGATAAAATGGAGCCTTGTACAGATCAAACTATTCAGTGGATTATTATATAAAAGTAAATGTGTAATTAGAACTCAAATCCAAGATACTTGCTACGTCACTTACGTAACAGTTATACGATGGCCTATATTATTGATGGGCCTAAAGTAGTGGCTGGCCTTTAAATGGTTGACTGATGTTTCCATGTTCATGTTTCCCAACTTACTTAAAATCCTAATAATTGGAGTGTGAAAAGATAGAGGTAAGTTTCCTGGGGCAAAGGAATGGCTCCGGTGCATTCTAAACACCCACCATTGGTATACATGTGCCATTTGCATCCTCTTTACAACCTCGGAGCCTCTGCCTCATGATGGAGCTGACCGTTTTCTTCAAAGTTCATTCTCCTAAATTTTGTTCCATCCATACTCTCTAACTTATCTTCTTTTTTAAAAAAAAAATATCAAAAATAGTTTAACCTACTCTCCAAAATGCTGTCAAGTCTAATAAACAAACTTAAAACCCATTTAAAATACTTGAAAATAGAACAAGTGTAAGTAATCAGAACACATAATTATTTATATTTGGTTATGTATAGTTTTTCTTTTGGTAATTTAGAATTTATTGGCAGAAATAAAATATACACATGCATCCAATTAAAAAAAGTAAATTTTAGGAAACACTATGAAATGCAGACCTATATGTCAAATTTCATTTTATCTGACATTTTTGGATTATTGACAACTACTGTTATTTAGAAAATTCAGATTGGTGAAGGTTCACTTCCTGCTTCTTGAGTATGCTTTTCACAGTATGCTTCTTTGAGGTCATTTTCCACTTTATCCTCTGTCACCAGTTCTCTTGCATAAGACTTTTATCTTTCAGTTGCAAAAGCCTAAATAAAAGCTTCATTTTTGACCTTTTAACTTATAAAACTCCACTAAAAAGAAAAAAAAAAAATCCATCTAATTTTTAGGCAAGTCCACAAAATAGTTTCTTAAATATTTTTTCTTAAATACTTTTATGGGAATAAAGATCCTTCAAAGTTTTCAACTCTTCCAGTAGAGCTTTATTTTGACTTTCCAGGACTGCAACTCGATTTTCCAGACCTTTCACATATTCTTTCTTCTTTCTGCGGCATTTTCGAGCAGCTTCTCTGATTTTCATCAACTTTATTTCTCTTTTAAGCTGGGGGTCATCTGTCTTAGTTGTCGGTGATGTAAGACTCACAGGAGATGTCATCACCACAGTCCCTGGCAGCGAAGTCGCTATGGTAGGAATCTGATATGTCTGCATATCTCCTGAGGCAGTTTGTACAACCACCTGGTCGCTGGGCACAAGTATTTGCTGTCCATCAGAGGTCTGTGCATACTGGAGAATTGTGCCTTGTTGAGTACTGCCTGAATCTGTTACGGTTAGTGTCTGAAGTCCTTGTACTCCATCTGTGCATGGACTGGCCAGCTGTAAGGCTCCATTGGGGGCAATGGCAATGTACTGTCCGGTGCTAAGCTGATAGATGGAAGTTGGAACAGACATTGGAGTGACAGCAGAAGCTTCAGGATTTTCTCCTTTTCTGGCCTGGGTATCTTCAGAAGATAGATCTTTCAATTTTTTTTTTCTATAAGATGGATGCCTTGCTAGGATCCCGTGGGCTTTCTGTGAGGAGCCGATGCTATCAGATGAGTCCTGAGATTCTTCACTTTCTGATAAAGACGATACCTGTTGAGCAATATGAGAAATATGAGCTCCTTGAACTGTTGAACCAGGCTGAGGTGCTGTCTCTGAAGTGTTACTCTTGTGGGGATCTTCCATAATCAACTGTGACTGTCGCCCTCTCTGGGGTGGGAACTTCCCTTATCCCATTTTTTTTTAAAGGAAAAACTTCCATTCTGTTACTTCCATTCATTAACCCTTTGCACAACTCCCAGAGCTATGAAGACCAAATCCATCCCCTTTTTCTTATGAGAAAATCTTCTAAGATAGCTTTTCTGAATGCTCCTTTAGACAGCTTTTCTGCACTAAGTAGATTTTTTCCCCAACAATTTTTGATGTACTGTGCAATAGATGACTATAGTCCATGTGTACCTTGCATTAATTCCTGTTCCTGAGATTAGTCAATGCTGGGCTAACTATCCTTGTCCCAGTTTGAATCCTACATGCTTGGACCTACATGAGATCCATTGTCCTCAGTGTGGCTAAGCAGTGTATTCCATCCCCTGGCTGTAGGAATGGAATTGCCAGGCCAATATAAATTAATTTAAGGGCGTCTATTGTAACTATTAGGAAAAAAGAAGCCTACTTACTACTGGTGTTGCGGAGCAGAGATGGTGAAATGTAACCCCAGAGCTGCTGGAAATAAACACCTGCAGGGAGCTGTCCTGAGGCTGTACTGAGCAACGGAGAGATGGAGACTGAAAAGATCACAGCTATGGGAGCCCCTTTCACGTCCCAATTGGTTCAGGGTTCCAGTTCAGGGTTTGGGTTCTGGAGAAGGGCCCCACAAAAATTGGACTAGAAGAAATTTAATTTGGTGATATGGGAGGCCAGGTGGTAGCATACCTCTAGTGAAGAGGACTGCCACTAGGTTCTGGCCTTACTATCCCTTTTATTGAGGCTATGGGATACACCCATTACCCTGAAGCAGGTTTGGGATATAAGCATAGCCCTTAGGCAGATAATAAGCAGATTATCATATCAGTAAGGACTTACATGATTACAAGATGGGGAAGTTGCCTCAGTTACCATTGTCTCAATTAGATAGGGAGTGGTTGGCTCTGACCTTTCAGAGCTTAAAATTTGGACAGTATTTTACATCTTTTCTATTAGTGAGACAATGGTCCATTTCCAGCAGCAGGAATCCCTAGACCATGCCCTCCCTACAGCCAGATACACCCAGACTTTTCATAGCCATAAGCCAATCAAATCCGCTTTTAAGAATAAGATTATTTGGAATACATTCTATAAATTGCCTCTAAAATAATTTTCTCTAAAACCCCAAATTTCTAGATTCTTTACCATCTTTGTGATTATTATAAACACCTTTTATCTAAGGTGATGGATCCAACTAATACCCACACTATTAAGAGAGCAAATAATATTTGAATAGAATGTTTTTATATGAATAAAAGGATTTCAATAGAGAATGAGACTTGTTAATGTGTTTTGAAGGTAGCCTTTGAAGACCTTGATTGCTATGCTGAAGATTTCAGATTTTATTTTATACACAAAGGATCTCATTCAAGTTTTTTTGAAAAGCAGAGTGACATGACACAACCTATGTTCTTATGCTTAAAATAAAAGCTGCTAGTGGCAGAGGGACTGCTATTTTGAAGAATAAGAGGCTTAAAGTTAAGAAAGAAGTTATTCAGATAATGAAGGAAAGGAACTGAAAAAAGATGAATTTGGTCTGCAGTGATTTCAAGAAAGAAACCATGGAAATACTGGTAAATGTTGCAAAACTTCACAACTGGTTTGCCATGGGAATAATCAAATAAAATGTGTGTTCTGAATCAGTCTTTTTCAAAATTTCCTTTCCTCTCTGTATTACATTACTTCCCTCATTAGTACTCTCAAGAACTTCAGCTTATTTGTATTTCAGGAAACTATAGAGCCTAGTCCAGTGTTCTGTACTGAATTACTTTCCAAGGCACTATTGTTAAAATTAAGCTTAGATTTTATGGTATATCTGTTGTGTGTGTGTGTGTATGTGTGTGTGTGTGTTTATTTATTTTTACCTCTCACCAGAGGATATGTTTATTGAGTGTGTGTTTGTGAGTGTGTGTGTATGTGTGTGTGTGTGTGTGTGTGTGTGTGTGTGTGTGAGAGAGAGAGAGAGAGAGAGAGAGAGAGAGAGAGAGAGAGATGTGAGAGAGAAACAATCAGTTGCCTCCCAGATTTTCCCTGACCGAGGATTGAACCCATGATGTTACTATATACACTGACTGAGAATGGAATCTGTGACCTTTTGATGAAAGGGAAGACATTCGAACCAACTGAGTCACCTGTCCAGTGCTCTCTGGTTTTAATTTCTAGTTACACTTATAAGTAATCTGAAATTCTGTTTTTAAATTTATCTTTGTTGTTGAAAGTATTATAGATATTCCCCTTTTTCCTCCACTTGAAGTTTTAAGTAGCCCTTACTTCTCCCTTCTCCTCATGGAAGATTTTGTTACCAATTATTTGCTGCTCCTTCCAGAGAGAGTGTTGTTCCATGCTATATTGATGTATGACAACCAGGTGATGCTCACTAGTACCAAGTATAAGATCTAAGTGCTGTCTCATGGATCCACCATGGATCTCCCTCTCACAAAGGACTGGACATTTCAGATCAGCGATTACCTTTTAGCTTAGGATCCAGAGTAAAGAATCAAGGTTTATCCCACAATGCTGCACAAAATGAAAAGCTTTCTTTACCTTCCATTGCTCCTCTTCAAGCGTTCCTTCCCAATTCTAAGTATGTGTTGAGGTGGGCATTTTCTCTGTTTTCCAAGTCCCGCATGGAAAACAACAGGTTCCTGAGGGGAGGAGCTGGGGATGAAGAAATTAGAGAAAGAAAGAAACAAGAGACAGAAATAGACTCAAAAGCTGGGTGCTAGGTGGGTGCCACCTCTCTGATGGAAAGGCAGTGACACTCACCTCAGACAACACAGCATATTTATTGGTTCCCAAAAGGGATTTTATGATCAAAAGGATTTTTGGGTGTGCCCAAATCCTATTAATCAGGATCTGGGTAAGCTCCTTATTTTTTTGTACAATATTTAGCATATGAAGACCTGGGTGGGTCAAGGTCCTATTTGTTCCTCATTCCAAGCACCTGGATAAAGATAAGAAATCAGTACTGATAATAGGATTCTGCCAGTGCCCTCAGGCTCAGCTGATAAGAATTAAAAGAGTATCCATGTGCTTTCCCAGACCGCTCTCTACAATGTGTTACATTCATTTTACATTGCACTATTCAACTGTTGCCATTCAATTATATGTTTTCTATTTCTACTCTTTAACTAAGTTATGTTAGCTTTTCTTTATAATTTGATCTAGGATAGAGTTAAAATTTTTCTCAAAATTTCTTTTAAATAGAAATTTAAAAATAGAGTATACACACACACACACACACACACACACATATATATATATATATATATATATATATATATTATACATTTCATATATAATAAGTTTATTTTTATTTTCACATACATTTTCCACTTTGGGGTCATTTTAAAATTCTGTTAATATTTCTTTAGATTGATCAGTCATTTTTCTGATTTTCTTCTTAGATTATTCTACCCTGTCTACAACCCATTTATCTCTGCAGCAAATACTCAAATAAAGTTGAAGTCTTGTTTTTCTTTTATAAGGCAAGACAATCTATATAAAATATTCTTTCTTCCTTTATATAAAGAGGAAAAATTATTGTTTTTCCCTGCAATCATTCCTTGAGTGGTAATACCTCCTTGGTGTTATGTCGGTCTACAGATTTTTCAGGTTTCTCTTAGAAATCCCTATAAAACAATGCCATCAATTTCCTTTACAAAATGCCTGACACATTGTAGATTTCTGGCTCTGGGAAGCTTTAAGAAAATGCTATCAGGCAGGTCTTAATCCTTCTTTGCTGCTTGAACCTACTAATCTCCTAAGGCTTGTGTGACCCTTCAGAAATTAACTCAGGTAATGGAGGACCAGTCTTGAACTTCAAAAGTTCAGAGGAGATTTGTGAAGATCTCAATAGTAAGTTGATAGGTAGTCATTGCTGGAAATGTTATGTGGCAGAGAAAAAAAAAGAAGTGGTGGGACAGAAACAGCATCCTAGTTCTTAGAGGGATGTGGTATTTGGTCTTTGACTTTAAATTTGGTGCCAGTCCTAGTCTTGGACAAAAAAAGAATACAACACAGCAATACAAATAAACAAAAGTAATTATTTTGGCTGGTAGTCAGTGATGGGTCAAGTTGAAAAACGTAATACAATTGCTGCACGTAAGGTACAATATACACTCATTTGTACATGAATAAGGATAAAACTGAATAATATCTAAGTATATCAGGTATAATCCTATATAATAAAAGGCCAGCCTCCATAAGCATAAGGATGAGAATGAACAGAGACCAGGACCACCATGGCCTCTTGCTGGGCTGGCCCCACCCCCAAGCAAGTAGTCAGGGGCAATCAGACAGGCAGGTAGAGTGGTTAGGGGGTGATTAGGTGGGAATACCAGTAGTTAGGGGTTATCAGGTAGGCAGTTGGCCCCTCGAAGGGCTGGCCCCGCTTCCCAGCAAAGAAAGAGGGAGTCCCAGGCCACCAACAGCAACTCTGTGGCAAATGTGAGCTGGCTAGTTATCATGCCACAGAGGGAGGCCCAGGCCAGCCAAGCCATATCACCCCATGCCTGTCTCCTTTAGAAGGAGGCCCACAGGTGGCAGGGGAGGCAGTGCTGCACAGATGGCAAACAGTGGCAGTGGTGGGGGTGGGACCAGCTGCCTGCACCCAGGGGTAGGCAAGCCCCCGATAGCTCCTGATCTTGGGCCAGGCTTAGGGACCCTACCCAAGGGGGTCCCAGTTGTGAGAGGGTGCAGGTTGGGCTGTGGGACCTCCCAAGTGCATGAATTTTCATGAACCAGGCCTTCAGTTTTGCTATCACAACCCGAATGCCTTAAACCAGTGATCGACAAGTTGTGGCTTGTGATCCACATGCGGCTCTTTGGCCCCTTGAGTTTTTAGCAAAGGCAAACTTAGGAGTACCCTAATTAAGTTAATAACAGTGTACCTACCTATATAGTTTAAGTTAAAAAATTTGGCTCTCAAAAGAAATTTCAATCGCTGTACTGATAACTAATGAGTTTGCCAACCAGTGCCTTAAACCAATAAGAATTATCTCAAACTTCTGGGGACTAGAAGTTCAAAACCAAGGTATCAACAGAATTGGCGGGATTTTCTTGGAAGTTCTGAGGGAGATCTGGCCAAGCTCTCTATCAGCTTTTGATGGTTGCTGGCAATTAGTGGCATTCCTTGCTTATGACCTCACAAGGCAGAGAAACATACGTTTCTGGTGTCTCTTCCTCTCTTATAAGATCACAAGTTCTATGGATCAGGATTCCACCCTTCTGACATCATTTAGCCTCAATCAACTCAAAAGCCCTATCTTCCACACAGTCACCAGGGAAGCAGGGCTTCCACATATGAACTTTAATAGGACACAATTCAGTTTATATAGCAATACTTTAATTAAGGCTCAATGGTTCTAAGTTCTTAAGTAATTGAGTGTAGAACAGAGATAACTAATAGTAATAATAGTTTCTTACATTGACATGATACTTAACACTTTTTACTACTTTATTTCCACAATAACTATTATTTCATAGCATGGTAGCAAACAATTATTGTATAAATGAGGAAGCCAAAATGTTTTATAAGTGAGGAAAATAAATGATTTGCTGAAAGTGTAAGAATTATGATTCAGGGGCAGAAAGCTAGAAAGCCTGAGCACTCATCCCCAATATATTTTTATAACGATAATCTTTAAGATCAAAGAAAGGAAAGTTGAGACTTAAAATTATGTGCATCACATTAGATTTGAAGAAGTTCCTTATTTTCCAAGTTATCAATAATAATCATCATTTTAGACATAAGGATACCGAGTTGCAAATAATTGGGTTGGCTTGTTCAAATAATTGGGGAGTGTCTCAGGAGATGAAGAAAGAAGGAGAGATAGAAACATCAACGATGGGCAGCCTCCTGCACACCCTACACTGAGGTTTGAGCCAACAACCCCATATGTGCCCTTGATCGAAATTGAACCAGAGACCCTTTGGTCCACAGACCGATTCTCTATCCACTGAGTCAAACCAGCTAGATTTGACTATTTTTAAATTGATTTTTGAAGAGCAGAAGGGAGGGAAGATTGGCCAGGTCCACCATATTGGCATTGCCATGAGCCCTGGCTTCAGTGCCAGCTGGAATGGCTGGCACTGAAGCCAGGATGTGGGCTTGTAGTCCAGCTGCTTCCCTTGCCTTCTCAATGGCATCATTCGTGAAAATGGCGGCCTGGGAGGGCTGAGTAGTGTTGCCAATTGGAAGTCGCTCTGGTTGGGAGGAAGAGGGAGATTTTTAAATTGATTTTTGAAGAGCGGAAGGGAGAGAAACATCGACGTGGGAGTGAACCACTGGCTGCCTCCTGCAGGCCCCCGGGCGGCCTTGCTCAGTGTAAGGAGTGGGAGAGCCAGGCAGGCCATGGGCAGAGGGCTCTGATCCGCTCTGCTGCAAAGAGCCACCAGGGCGGCGCCAACCCAGACAGCGACCAGGCCTCCAGGGACCACGGGGCGGGGCATCCCAACTGGCTCCACTGAAGCCGGTTCCTGCAGAACCGCGGCTTAGGTCCTCCCTGACATCATCATCCCGCGCCTTCCACAGGCTATAAAGACGCTCCCGGCACGCCAGGTGCACAGTTTCTTTTCAGGTTCCAGACCAGCAGCAGCGTCAGCGCAGGGTGGCTCCATTCCGGCGGGTGATGAAAAGGACTCTTGGAGGTTCTCCAGGAAACGAAACGACGGGAGGAGCAAGAGGATTAGGCAGAGATAAAGCGCTTAAAGAATTCTGATTGGTAACGTTCGGGCTCCGTCTGAGGGGCTGAAGTTGGTGAAGTGCAGAATAGAACTCCGTCCGTTTGAGCTGACCTCCTTTCTCTGAAGAATGGCGCTGTCTCAGCAGGAGCTGGATAAGCTAAAACCACGGGTAGAGAAGACAGTGAAGAGAGTACTGGGTTTCTCAGAGCCCAGAGTGGTCACAGCGGCACTGAACTGTGTGGGCAAGGGCATGGACAAGAAGAAAGCAGCTGACCACCTGAAACCTTTTCTTGATGATTCTCCTCTCCGATTTGTGGACAAACTGTTTAAGGCTGCAGAGAAAGGCCGGAGGTCTAGACATTCCAAGTCTAGCAGGCACAGGAGCAGAAAACGAAAGCTAAAGGAAGTGTTTGGCGATGACTCTGAGATCTCCAAGGAATCATCAGGAGTAAAGAAGCAACGGATACCCCGTTTTGAGGAGGTGAGTGAGGAAAAAACGAATGAAGGTGAAGAGAGAGAGGCTGAGAACCACATCCTCGTTGTTCCAGAATCACGATTTGACCCAGATTCCAGGGACAGTGAAGAAGGGGAAGAAAGGGTGGACAAGGATACCCCCCACAGCACCGCCCTAATGGAAGGTGAATTCGTTCCCGACTCCCCAGCCCTGTCACCCATCAAGCCCGAGCAGAAGCTGCCCAAGTACCTGCCCGCCCTGCAGGGCTGCCGCAGTGTGGACGAGTTCCAGTGCCTGAACTGGATTAAGGAGGGGGCCTATGGGGTGGTGTACAGAGCAAAGGACAAGAAGACAGATGAGATTGTGGCTCTGAAGCGGCTGAAGATGTTGAAGGAGAATGAGGGCTTTCCAATCACATCGCTGAGGGAGATCAACATCATTCTCAAGGTGCAGCACCCCAACATCCTGACCATCAAGGAGATCGTCGTGGGCAGCAACATGGACAAGATTTACATTGTGATGAACTACGTGGAGCATGACCTCAAGAGCCTGATGGAGACCATGAAGCAGCCTTTCCTGCAAGGGGAGGTGAAGACACTGATGATGCAACTGCTGTGCGGAGTGAAGCATCTGCATGACAACTGGATCCTGCACCGAGACCTCAAGCCCTCCAACCTGCTGCTGAGCCACGCCGGCATCCTCAAGGTGGCGGACTTTGGGTTGGCGCGGGAGTATGGGTCCCCTCTGAAGGCCTACACCCCCACTGTCGTGACCTTGTGGTACCGCGCCCCAGAGCTGCTGCTGGGGGCCACGAAGTACTCCACAGCCGTGGATATGTGGTCTGTGGGCTGCATCTTCGGGGAGCTGCTGACGCAGAAGCCACTGTTCCCTGGAAATTCGGAGATTGATCAGATCAACAAAGTGTTTAAGGACCTGGGGACGCCCAGTGAGAAGATCTGGCCCGGCTACAACGAGCTGCCTGCCGTGAAGAAGATGACCTTCACTGAGTACCCCTACAACCTGCGCAAGCGCTTCGGGGCACTGCTCTCCGACCAGGGCTTCGACCTCATGAACAAGTTCCTGACCTACTTTCCTGGGCGGAGGATCAGCTCCAAGGATGGTCTCAAGCATGAGTATTTCCGAGAGACCCCCCTCCCCATCGACCCCTCAATGTTCCCCACATGGCCCGCCAGGAGCCAACAGCAAAGGGTGAAGCATGGACCAGCCCGAGACCCCCCCATGGAAGGCCTCGGCTACAGACAGCTGGGTGACGATGACCTGAAGGAGACCAGCTTCCACCTCACCACCACCAACCAAGGGGCCTTGGCTGCAGGCCCTGGCTTCACCCTCAAGTTCTGAGGTTCAGAGTGGTCCCCAGAAATAGTGGGACCAGGGGCAGGAGCAGAGGCAGCCTGTGGGTCTGACCCGGTCCTGCCCTAATGACAGGCTGTGGTAACATGGCCTAGAGTCGAACTGCTGGCCTTGTTTTCCACACTTCGTTTCTATTTTGTCTTGGCTTGTAAATTTGTAGAATTAAATTTCATTTTTTGTGGAAAATAATAGTACTAATAAAAATAAATCTAGGACGAGATTAAATGAATGTGTGTGTAATTGCATTTTAAGTGAACAGGCACTGCTGTGTGGCCCCACATGGAGACAGAGGGCCAAGCAGAGGCCATTAGAAGGCAAGTCCCCCGGGTGCGGAAGGATGGAAATGCATCCACAGGACCACGTGTGTTGTGGTAGATGTCCAAGGACATGAGAATAGGTCTGTATATTATCTTCTGGGTTATAACGTTTCCAAAGTTTGTTTCAAATGGGACGAGCCACAGAAGGTAGGCCTTTTGGACAGGACTCTGCTTTATCGGGGGGCTGCTGGGGCTACCCCACAAAGTGGGAGTAGCCAGGTCTGCTAAAGGAGGAGTATGACCATAGGCATTTACAGAAGGAATTAGGACCCATCAGGAACCGCCCTCCTGTTCTCTGCTTCCAAGTCCTGAGTTACCAGGTGGCAGCCGGAAAGTGTCTCTGTGTCTGTCATCAGTAAAAGTCTCTCCATCAGGCTGCAGGAGTTAGAAAGAGAGTGTCTAATCCAGAGATTGGCTGATGTCAATAAAAATAAGAGTCTTCTCCTAGCCAGTTTGGCTCAGTGGATAGAGCATCAGCCTGCAAACTGAGGGGTCCCAGGTTCAATTCTGGCCAAGGGTACATGCCTGCTCTGCAGGCTCAATCCCCAGTGGGGGGCATGCAGGAGGCACCCAATCAATTATTATCTCTCGTCATTGATATTTCTATTTCTCCCTCTCCCTCTCTGAAATCAATAATATATATATATATATATATATATATATATATATATATATTTTTTTTTTTTTTTTTTTTTTTAAAGAGTCTTATTTCCCAACATCTCTTTTGAATCATCTCATGAAAGGAGGGCACCACATGAGCTTTGCAAATAAATGCAGGACAGTTTCTCTGCAAGTCTGCGCGCAGGCTACCTCCTACTACATCACCCGAGCTCATCTCCTTTTTCCTTTTTCCACCCCCCTTCCCTTCGCATCTTCTATCGGACAAATTGGGGGTCATCAACATTATACCTTTAACCTGTTGTTTACAAAATCCTGACCCGAATGTTCCCCAGAGGGAGCATGCAGTACAGAAGCCAAGTCCTTAAGACTCCTATGAAGCCTGCATTACCGGTGCCTAACTGTCCACCTTCATATCTGTCCTTAAAAGAGAAGTAAGCCTCTATCCTATTTAGGCATCTGTTATAATTCAGCCGTACCTATACTCTGCAGAACGTAATCCCTTCTAAGTAACCTAAATTCACCTGTGCTGCCTCCACTCCCCATGGCTCAGGCACAGGCCTGCGGCTCTGAATGTCTGAATTGCACACAGGGGTGCTGTACTTCAGTCTTAGAGGAGCAGGCCCCGGGAATTGGTTTTCTGGTGAAGGTCAGGATTTCAGGGGCAGCAGTGGTGAGGCACTCACACCCCATGCCATGTGTCGGGGGAGGACCTCCTGTGGGTGTCTGTTCCCAACAAACAGGTAGGCCCGCCTTCTGGCTGCTCAACCTCCCTGGCCAAACCCTGGCCTCCCAGGGATTCTGCTTTGCCCATTTCAGCAACAAGGAAGTGATATGCCGCTCCCCTGGGGTGTATCTGAGAATAAGATCTGATCTTGAATACCTGAACCTCTATCCTACATGCTTAAACCTCTCAACCCAAGGTCTCCTCTAACCTGGGGCTTAACTTTTATACCCCCATCTCTGGGTGTGGGAGGGACTGCAGTTGGCCACCTAAATGCATTCTTTTGAAACGTAGGTCTATCCCTGTGTCCAGGTAGAGCCACATGTGGGAGCCTCACGAACAGACTGTGAATGACTGTGACTTATGCAGCTCTGGCCTCACTTGCAAAGGGGACATTGTCTCCATGGGTTTTTCTCTAGTTTTCTTCCTTGGCTCAAGACACAGCTTCCACCAGAGACGGGAAATACCCGGTGAGACCTAGGAGCCACAAGAAGGAAGAGCCTCTCCCTGTGTAACTTCAGGGACCAGGGCGGCCCAACAGCCTTTGTTGCTCGGAGACTATGAGACCTTAGTCTCTTTTGGGGTCAAGTTCTCCTGATTGGTCGGTTCAGGGCAGGGGTCATTAGTCAATGCAGCTGGGCCTGAGGCAGCCATTTACTTGGTTTTGCTGCTTTTCTGGACCTGGAGCTGAAATACAACTGAGACCCAGATGTTACCTCTAGGGAGGAAAAAGTCAGGGTGTCCTAGCAATGTGCTAGGGGAGGAAAGGTCACCCTGGAGGCTGTGAGTCTTGTTTTTCCAGTTTTGCCCCCTGCTGGACAGCCTGGCTTTTGGCCCTGGTGAGTTATGTACCTGATGAGTTTCTCTCCTTGCTCTGCTCATGTCTGTCTAACCGCCTATAACACTCAGACTCCTTGCCGTGGAACCTAATAAATAAATAAATAAATAAACTTCATTTTCTGGAAGCTGCCATCTTGAGGTCTCCATCAGCTTTGCCTTTCTCTGCTACTACAATAACAGTGGCGGGACCCTAGGCAAGGGAGCTTGTCATTAACGTAGATTACAGACCCATTTGGGGGGCACCAGTGCCACCTTCTCAGTGTGGCTTGTGTCTCCATTCTAAAAAGGGACATACACCCTGAACGACATCTGAGCATTGTCACGAGGCACCAAAGAATCCCAAGTCTTGGGACCTCTGCCGGATCCAGCCACAATCAAATCACCTTTTCCGTTGCCTCAGTTTTGGGTTAGACGTGAGCAGGGCAAGGACAATGGACAAGGTACAGGTCATCAGAGGGAAAGCCCTGGAGCCTAGCAATGGACCATTGTAGGTGGGACCTTGCACCCAGGGCGACCTTTGCTCCCCTAGCTCATCGCTGGTCATGCAGTTTGGACTCCCTTACCTTTCCTAAGAGATAGCCAGTTATATTTCAGCTCCAGCCCCAGAAAAGTAGTAAAATCAGAATAATGACCCCAGGGCTGATGTCAGGACCAGCTGCATTGGATAATGACCCCCTGCCAGGGCGTGGACCAATCCATCAGTGGAGACTTAGACCCTGAAAGGACCCACCTGGAAAGCTGTGGAATATTCTATTGAGATCTTCCCCTGGGACCTCTCCTAAAATTTCCACCCTAAAAACCTTAGGACAGGACCCAGCACACTCTCCCAGGAGCACCCAGGACCTCTCCCCTCCCCTTCCTCCAGGCAAGTCACCTTTACCTTCCCCACTTCTAAGCCCCAAGGGCCTTTCCTTTGCCTCTGTAACGTGTTTCCTAAGCTCATGTCTTCTATGAAGTACTGCTTCCACCTCTGTGATTTCATAAACACATATTCTCTTGTAGTTTGAGTCTTGCTTCTGAGTGACTTCCTAGCCAGAACTCAAGTACCAAGGTTGCTTCACCCAGATCTGGTCTGACATTGCCCTCCCCCCACCCCACCTCCACCCCACAGTCTAGTGCCATCCCACCGCCCCAACAGTGTGAAGTCCATACATTCTGCTATTTCTGCCCCACACTTTAAAATACTTAGCTTTTGTTATTTTGACCACAATGTTTAGCAAACTGTTTCCTTTCTGTTACCACATCTTTCCTCTTTTTTTAAAATATATTTTTTAAGATTTTAAAATTGATTTTTAGAGAACAATGGGAGAGGGAGAGAGTGAAACTTGGCTCCATCTTCACCAACACAGAACCTCTAATTCAGACATCTTAATCAGAAATAAATGTAGCAATAATTATCCCCAAGCTATTAATTTCACTTATGCATTAAACATGATGAAATAGCATCAACTGAAGGTTAGTAATGAGCTCACATTTTAATGGAGACTGCAGGTTAACAAATGCTGAAATCAATGTATAAAGAAGTACTGTGGACATATGGAAGTGAGAATAACAAAAATTATGACTAATTAAAATCTGCTCAGATTCACATTTCTTCTGAAATGGGAAATTTATTAATTATAATATATTCTATATATATTATTTATTCACTCCTATGTGCATTGGAAATGTCTTGTGTCTGAGAAAAATCTAAAAAAATAGGAAAAACTGGATGAGTTTTTAACTATAAAAACCTTCACATGGAATATCCTCTCCTAATTTATAGTTTTAGACAAATTAAATATTGTTATACACTTAAATTCATATAATTTTCACCCTTGTATCCATACTTAGGAAGTTATTGCATAATATTCTCTTATAAAAGAGGAAATGGCACAAATACAAGAGACATAAGATCCAAGAAGATGAGGTGATGACACATAGAATAATGTATGGAAGCCCAGAATAAAGGAAGGACAAGTCCCATGATGACCTGTCTACAAAGGAGAAAAATAAGTAATTGTTATATGATCTAGTATGATATGCCATTTAGAGTGAAGAAAACTTCTAGCGTTATATGATAGATTGATAAAACATTTTTGCAAGAGTAATGAGAATGGATAATATATATTGAATATATGGTAGAATAAAGTCAATTATTAATTCCAGGAAAAATGAAAACTTGTAAAAGGAAGGACATGTAATTATAATACAACAGTTGGCTTTGTGACTGACATTTATTAGGTATAATGAAATAAACAGATGTCATTGATTAATTATAAATGTCAGGTTGCAATATTAGGAGTGTGTGGAAAATGGTTTTAAAGTACTTTATTAGGTATCTATTGCTGCATTACCCCCAAACTTTAAACAGTAAACACTTATTCTCCTCACACTTCCTGTGGATCAAGAATTAGGAAGTAGAAGTAGCCCAGCTGGCATGGCTCAGTGGTTGAGCATCGACCTATGATCCAGGAGGTCAGGGTTGGATTCCTGTCAGGGCATCTGCCCTGCTTGCAAGCTCCATCCCAGAGTGGGGAGTGCAGAAGGCAGCAGATCATTGATTCTCTCATTATTGATGTTCCTCTTTCTCTCTCCCTCCCCCTTCATCTCTGAAATCAATAAAATATATTTTAAATATATTTTTTAAAAAGGAACTAGAAAGTAGCTTAGCTGGATGGCTCTGGCTTAAGAGTTTTCATGAAATTAGAGTGCAGATATTGGCTGGGTATGCAATCATCTGAAGATTTAGCTGGAGCTGGAGGATGGCTTCCAAGCTCACTCACATGGCAACTGCCTCAGTGGATGTTGAACAGGTGCCTTAGTTCCTCCTCACCATGTGGGCCCTTTCTCACGACAGGGCAGCTACCTCTTCTTAGTGAAAGTGATGAGAGAGAGAGAGAGAGAGAGAGAGAGAGAGAGAGAGAGAGAGAGAGAGAGAACCATGATGAAATTAAAAATGAATTTTAATGACCTGATCTCCAAAGTCAAACACTGTCACTTCTCACTTCTATTTTATTCCATTGTCAGAAGCAAGCTACACATTCCAGCTGCCACTCAAGAGGAAGAGTATTGAAACAAGAAAAGAAAGAGTATCAGGGAATTGGAAAACACATTTTTTTAAAGTCACATAGAATTTTCATTAATTACAAATAGTGGCAAAAGATAAATCTGAGTAATCAAATAAAACTATAAGCATTGTCTTTTAAAGTATGAAAGTCAGTACCATTGAAAAACAGTGAAAGGAGGTAAAAGTGTTTATCTTTGGGGTGGATAATTGAGGAGGTAAGGGAGGGAGAGGTATGGGACTGTTTTGAATTATTTTTACAGCCCTGAATATTTTTTTTTAATTTAACGGCAAAGAAGAAGAAAAAAAAAAAAAACAAACAAGAGAGAAAATAGAAAATAGAGAAAACATCTCATCATGTATTTCAGTGTTATTTAATGCCATGTCTATCTGCCATTTAAGGCTTCCTGGTATAACAATACTATTATTTATTCTGTGCTTTCAGAATGACAGACCTAACAAAAGAAAAAAAATGAATGAGCTTCTTCTCCCAATTTATTTTCCAGAAATGAAGGGAAGAGAATGGAAGGAAAGAAAAATAATAAAAGGTAGAGAAGTGGAAAAAGGTAGTTATAGTCAGTCCCCTTCAAAGTCACCATATCTGACAGCCCTTTCATATGTTATGAACTAAGAAGCTTTAAATTTTAAAAGAGTCATTATCAATCAATTATTAAGAAGCTTGATTAATATTTGCTGAATGAATTAATGAATTTTCAAAGAGCTTAACACATCAATGCAGTTAGTTCTCCAATATCATTGGTTTTACCACAAGGATAATAGAATAGTCTGCCCCCACACCCTTTCCCTTCCATGGTTTGGAGTTATCTGAGATCAACCAGGGTCCAAAAATGTTACAAGAAAAATTTCAGCAATAAATAATTTATAAGTTTTAAATTATATTCTGAGTATCGTGATGAAATCTTGTGAGTCCCACTTCATCCAGCCCAAGACATAAATCATGCCTTTGGCACATCCACATTTCATGTGCTTTCTGCTCACTCGTCACTTAGTAGCCCTCTTGGTTATCAGATTGACTGTCCTGGTATCACAGTGCTTGTGTTCAAGTCACTCTATTTTACATAGTAATAACCCCAAAGCTCAATGGGGAGGCTGGCAAATCAAATATGCTGATGAGAAACTGTAAAGTACTTCCTTTAAGTAAAAATGTGAAAGTTCTGGACTTAAAAAAAAAGAAAAAAATTATCATGTGCTGAGGTCACTTAGATCTACAGTAAGACCAAATCTGAGATTTGTTGAAGAAAAAAGAAATGTGTAATAGTCTCACTGTCACACTTCAAACTGCAAAAGTTTCAGTCACAGTGTGTGATAAACACTTAGTTAAGATGGAAAAGACATTACATTTGTAAGTAGAAGACATGAGCAGAAAACATGTTCTAATTCATGGCAAAGTGATACACCAGAAAGCATTGTGCCTAGATGAAGACTTTAGCATGGGAGTCACCAAAACAAGTGACACTAAGCCATTTACTGCCAGAAAGGGATGGGACAGGTTTGGCATTTTACCACTTCACATCATCACAAGAAGAATGGTTAGTATCACTTTCACATAGCTTCTATTACATTATATTGCTATAATTGTTCTATTTTTTTAAATTATTGTTGTTAATCTCTTCCTGTGCCTAATTCATGGATTAAACTCTATCATAGATATGTATATACAGCATGAGGCAACAGCAGGCTTACAGTTGTGAGGAGGTGAAACACAATTTATTCTTACATTATTATTTCCTTATTATTATTTTATTTTCCATATGAACAACTGTAAACCTTTTTTTTACCCCACCCTGTATAGGAAAACACATAGTATACATAGAATTCAGTACTGCTCTTGGTTTCAGGTATCCTACTGGGGGTGTTAGAACATATCCCCCATGAATTAGGGGGTACTATTGTAGACAAAAGCAATTTCTATAATCCAAGGGAAAATCTTAATGTTCAGGATTTCTGATTTTTATTTCTATTTGTGTACATATTCATATTAATAATTGTCTCCATGACACCAAATACTCTTAAATTGGGTACTTTTCTAAAAGGTATCTCTCCAATTTTGTTAAGTTGTCTTCCAAAATAGGCAGCCGTCATTCTCACTTTACGCTGAACCACATGGACTTGTCTCTCGCAGCTTTGTATCCTGTCCTATTTAATGCTCGCCCTTCTCTCTGCCATCCAAGGTGACTCAGGGAACACACCCAGAAACATGCTATTTTGTTTCTCTCTCCTGTATGCTCCACACCACTGTAAATTTACTGAGTTTTCCACACCATGATGTGCCGTGTTTTTGTTTTTTCTGGTTGTTTGTTTTGTTTTGTTTTTTAATCAATGGAGATGTACATTTAGCACTAAGCGACAGAAACAACCTAGAGCAAATTAAACAAGTAGGAGATTTCCTTTTTCTCATATAAAACGTGGTCAAGAAACGGGCTTTGTTTCTTTTATCCTTCTCCTGCAGCCATGTTAAAATGTAGCTTCCATCTCAGCATTTTTGCCTCTGTTTCAGCCGGCTGCTCCTCTTCTGTCGTTGCTTCCTCATTCCTGCCAGAAAGAAGTGGAAGATTCAAGACAAAATATAGAAGCCTGCCACGTCTATCCAACATAAAGTATTCTCAGAAGCCCTACCTTTTGACTTCTACTTATTTCTCTTGAGCAAAACTGTTATCCGATCCCCCACACCTCCTCAGTGTAAGAAAGGCTGGGAAATATATAGTGATTTTTTTCCCCTCTTTTGGTTGTTGATTTCTGTTTGTTTGTTTTTAACCTGGACACATTGCTCCAATATTATGCCAAGGCCTAAAGAATCACCAGCTGAACCAAGCCCATATTGCTGTGTCAGAATGATGAATGGTGGTTGTTTTAAGCCACTAAGTTTCAGGATGGGTTATAATGCATCACAAGTTAATTGATACAGCTGCACTAAATAAAATTAGGGCTAGATGAGTAAGGGAGAAGAATATTAGTTAGGCATCCAGCTGTGTTTATCACAGGGTGGACCAATATTTCCCATCTCTATGGTTTCCTGTATATCTTTTTAAGTTGATTTTTAAAAATTAATAAAAGTGATCATTATTAACTCTTATTTAAAAATAAGGCTGAGAGATTCAGATGCATATTGAACGGGCATGTGCTACAGTGAGCAGAGAGCAGATGAGCATGCCAGAGCACTGTGCCTCGCTCCCAGTGTCTTACATACAGGAGCACCACCAGCCTTCCTGGTGGTTTGGGCCATGGTGGTTTAGGTATTTTCATTTTTAGTAATATATCTTAATTCATGCCCAGGCAGGACTAATGATTAGATGGGAAGACAAAGAAATGCTAATTTGGAAAACAGGAGACACATAAAAGTCCCACTAATCTTGTCTTCACCAAATCTGTGGCCTATAATCATGTTATCCATTTTCCAAATAGCCTGGGAACATTCTATGACGTTGCAGGAGCCAATGCTATAAAGGAAAAATATAAACCATGATTATTGTATCTGGCCTGGCATATTATTTATTGAAATAATGATTAGCCATACTTCCACAGTTTAGTTTGGAAAGAAATACTTCTAAATATGAGTCAGAAACCCTCTCTTGCATTTACTCATTTTGAAACACAAAAGGAAAATTATAAAAATAAACCATTAAATATTGTATGCAAAAAGGAAGAATCCCAAATATCAAGTCATAAAAATTCATATTTTATATATCCATTGAATGCTATGTTATGAAACTATAGTTAAAACTACTTTTATATATATTTATTACTAAAACTAATCATTACATATCTTTGGTAATTAACTTAGAGTAAGTCAGTATGTCTTTTAGTAAATAAGGTAATTTAAAATAATACTTCAAATCATTGAATACTGCAAATTTATATATATATATACATATAAATGTATATTTATGTACATGTATATTATGTACACATATATTAAGTAACTTGATATTTACATGTCATAGTTACTTAATTTACATTTCACTTCATATTGCTTCTCTAACACAAATTCATGAGGGTAAATAATGCTTCCCTTGATAACAGAGGGTATAACCAATGGAACAGCAAAGTTATACCTAATGAAAAAAATCGTGCCTCAGAGATACGGTTTTTCAGGTGTGGGTGTTTTCTCAGACTGAGCGCTGTCTATTTCATTAGTAAGCTTGGTTCTGCTTTAGTTTCTTGACATTGGCAGAGGATAAATCATTGGCCTAGTTAACCCCTAGGGTAGTAGGATCCCCCTCCCAGGTCTTAGCCTCCTTATTCTTGTATCTGATTGTTCTCCATAATTTCACAGCAACCTGTCTTTTCTGTGATTCCCTTAGCAAATCCTTTTCATGTTGTGGACTCTTTGGGAGCTGAGGGTAAAATTAACTTGGCAGGCATGATTCTTATTAGCGTTTATTTCCAATAAGCTAACATCTAATAAAGAGGACCAATCCAATGGAGGAGTGCTGAAATTTTCAAAGGTTAAATAGGACATGCAGGCCATCTTGATTTTTACCAGAGTGATGATGGAAGTCTGAAGTGTCATATACTTTGAGGTTCACAGCCAAAGGGGCCATTTAAAAATAATTAATGAAAAATAATGGTGGTCTGTGCAGATACAGAAGAACCTTCAAATAAAGAACTCCACAAGCTTCGGAACTCTGTGTTGTCCTCATTCATGAAGGCTCTGCTCCAGGAAGGGTTCCATCTGTAGGGGTCTTGGTTTCCTTTTCTATTCTAGTACCAGGCACTAGGAGAAGAGAGGAGTCACATGGCTACCTCAGCCTCCAGAAAATTGTAAAGAGCAGTTTAACAAAACTTATTTCAACTTGCTTTACATAACTGTGATCTCTGCACAGCTGAGATTTTCCAAGTAACAATAAATGTACATTCTTTAGATCCTGATTATGACCCAGTGAACTGCCAGGAGTGTATACAGACAAGACTCTTCTCAGGAGGCCAGACCTGAACATAAGAAAACAACATTGTACAGCTCTTATGATTTTATACATCTCTTATTTTTTTAATTTAATTTTATATCTGTCAAGGCCCTGTGCTGTATTTTATTCTTTATTCAGACCCAAAATCTATATTGGGAGCATACATATTTATCTATAGCATGGGCATACAAAAGTTTATTGATGGGAATGTTAAAGGAAGAGAGTAATATGTTCATAATTAGACAAAATGGCTTATGATATCGATGCATTTGATGCATCTGGTAAGCATTCCAGAAGAACTTAGGGCATTTATTGGTACAAAGTCAAGACAGGTGCATGTCTGAGATAGTTTAGGTGAGGTCTCAATAGAAACAGACACTTAAGGGTAGAGTGAAGACTAGTATGTGAGAAAAAATGATTGAAGTGAGAAGGAGCTGAAGGAAGGCTGGCAAATTTTATAATGCAAGTCGGCGAAACACCTTCATTTCAATGGCAGTATTTGAAACATTCACAGAATATAATCCATGCAAAGTCCTTAGCAAGTGCCTGATGCACAGCCAGCACCCGGCAAACATTTATTTGAGGTCTCCTATGGGTCAGACACTCTGCTCAGTGCTTTTTATAAAACTCATTTAACTTTCAAAGCAACTCCACAAGAGAAATGCTATTATTATCACCGTATTACAGTTGCTGCAACTGATATGCATATTGCCTATAAAATTTCCAGTTAGAAATTTTATGTGTTTATATGTAAATATGCTGGGTACAGAAAGTGATTTGTAAGCAATTGCATTTTAGTTCCAGGGTTGATAAAATATTTGATTACATATTTCTAAGTGGGATTTTCTTTGGAATCTAAGCAGCTTCTATTAGCCTGTATAGAAGGTATTCCTTTGGAAAGGAAAGACTGTGGCCTCTTCCTTTTGGGGACTTATCAGGGCCTTTTTGAAAAATATTGTGTTGGATACTCTTTGGGTTTAAGGGAACTTGAAGATACATCAATTCATCTTTTCTTTTCCCAATTTCCACTTTTCTTCATTCTGGTTTATCCAAGAAATTCTCATTGTGGTAATAATAGAACTAGAGGATGGATGCACAAAATTCATGCACTGGGGCAGGGAAGGGGGAGAGTGTGGTGTCCCTCAGCCCAGCCTGCACCCTCTCCAATCTGGGACCCCTTGGAATATGTGTGACTGCTTGTTTAAATGAGCAATTGGACATCCCTCTCACAATCCAGGACTGCTGGCTCCCAACCACTCGCCTGCCTGCCGGCCTGATCATCCTCTCACCACTGCCCTGCCAGCCTGATCAATTCCTAACTGCTCCCCTGTCAGCCCAGTCACCCCCAACTTCCCTCCCTTGCTGGCCCAGTTATCCCAAACTTCCCTCCCCTGCAGGCCTGGTCCCCCCAACTGCTCTTTCCTGTGGGCCTGATCACCCACAACTACAACTATCCTCCCTGCCAGCTATCTTGTGGCAGCCATCTTTGACCACATGGGGGCGGCCATCTTGTATAAGGGCATGAGAGTCAATATGCATATTACCTCTTTATTATATAGGATGCAAAGCACAATCATTTTGTGTGTTGCTTACTACAAATACTTCATTACCACTCTGCAAAGGAATGACTGTACAATTATTAAATTTATAAGATTGACTTAATTAAAATTTTGCTTAATTTCAAATCTAAATCTTATTTCTATATGCTCAAACTTATTATTTAGTTATATATGGCACGTTGCCTAATAATTTGATTTTTTTAAATAGTTAAGAAAAACAGAGGAATATTATCTCTGGTGCCATCATAATAATTTTTCTTTTTTTGATGATGAATCCATTCAATAAATGTGACCATGAAGCCTTCACACAGAAGTCTAAACCAGCTGAAGGCCAACCAGCTTGCCTGCCTAGAAAATTGAATTCTGCTCCTTAAAAAACAGCAGGGAGAGACAGAATGTAAAGATCAATGAAGATTAATGGCATATTGCTTAATACAAATTAAAACAGACAGAGAAAATGTGGTCTCTTGGGGCTAATCAGGGACTTATCAGGGTCCATATATTTATTCAAAAATGCAGCTCCAGGAGGTTTGCTTTGAGATGCAGATGTTGCTTATGCAGTCCCTGCTGGCTGGCAGTGGGAGGGCACATGTATGATAAAGCTTTGTGGCTTTGGGTTACAAAGGAAAAGAATATCATACCTCAATTTGTCAAGGTCTCATCATGTTTATCAGACATTAGTGATAAGAAAACCTATGCATATCTCAAAAAAAAAAAAATTTGTGGCCAGAGTTCACAAAAGGCATTATGTGTCTTGTCACTGAATGTATTTCCTTCTTGATTTTGCTTCTGGGAAACTCAGAATCTGTGACACATTGCAAACTTTTTTTTTGTGTGTGTGCAGAGTTTAGAGTATTTTTGGTGTACATATTAGTCTAGCTTTGCTTTGCCTAACCTTATACAACTGTCTTCTTCTGTTAATTATTTTAAAACTTTTAATGGAATCGCACAGTGAAGGGATAAATGAATAGATTAATTCATTGACATTCTTACTAGTATAGCTAAATCCCAATCTTTAAAGTTACAGGGAGTGATGGCCAAAAGACTTGCCAGAGGACAAAATATTTTATAAACTGAAGGACACATAAACCTACAGCTATTGTTGTAAAGATAAGAACCTGCTTGGATTGATTGGTGCTCAATCTCAGGGCTATTTTTAGCCAGATATGCATTAGTTTCTCACGGAAATAATAGGAAGTATAGACACATTTTAGAGAGAAAAGAAAAGGCCAATTGATTTAGAAATAAAACCTAGGTTGGACTATAAGTGGGAAAATTTCTCCAGCATTGGCTTGGAAATCAATGCTTGATTTCAATGCTTGATTGTGAGAAAAAATGGAGCTGTTATCAATGTTAATGAACTCCTTGAATGTCTTGGGAACTCACAACTGCTAGGGTTCTGGTGCAGTGTAATTAAGTCTGTTAGTGAATTCACTGGAGTGGAAGACAGAGATTGCATTCTGGATGATGGGGTCTATGATGCATCCCATATATATTACACTGTGGTTTGGCAAGAGAAATAGGTTGGTGCCTGAAGTTCCTAAGCAGTGGAGTTAAGCTCCTGGGGCTGGTGTCCTATCTGCAAATTAGTCTACTGGAGGTGGATAGTGAATTCATAAGGGGATTGAAAGGCACTTTGGAGAGTGATCCTTAGAGATACGAAACAGGCCAGAGGCTCTGATTGGAGACTAGCAGCTGTGTGGTCTGCAGACAAGGAAAATATTTCTAATGGGCTAATTGGTCATACTTGGAACAAAGTGCTGGTATGTGTGCCTATACCTGTGCATTTGTGTGTTGTGGTGTGTGTGTGTGTGTGTGTGTGTGTGTGTGTGTGTGTGTGTTGGTGGACCTCTATACTAAGGTGGAATTGTGATTATAGAAGGCAGGCAGGGCTGTTATAGAATTTCTATAATGACATTCATTCATGTTTGGGGCTTGGGAGATGGCATTGCAATCTTGGTCCAACAACTTTTTAAACTATTTACATATATCAACTCAGTTAACTTCTTTTTTTTAAGCTCTGAAATGTAGATGCTGTTATTATGCTCATTTGAGTCATTAAATATATAGGTGACTTTCCCAGAGTCTTTCAACTTCTAAGCTTAGTAACTGCAATTCAAACCCAAAAACGGAGTGTTAGACAGCCAGGACACCACAGCAGCTTTGCTGCTCTGAATCCCTATTTAGAATGTCATTGATGCCCCAAGTAGCAGTGGTCAGAATAAATTTAGGAGTGCCAGAGTCAGGAAGATCCACCAGCAGCAGCCAAGGACTGTGCTCATATTAGACTCTTCTGACTCCACTATCACCCAACACCTAGGCCCTAATTTTGATCCTGGCTCTCAAACACAGAATGGGTTTCCTTTTGTGAAAACAGCAGCAACAACAACCAATTTTTCTCCACTTGTACATTAAGGAGTAGAGACTGGATCACAGTCTTGTCTTGTATTTAAGTTGGCCCATTCCTCTGACTTTACCATCTTGGTAACAAGTGTGACACCTCTTCTAAGCTACTGAAAAGTGGTATCACTTATGTGCATATATGCACAGCCCATGGACACAGACAATAGTATGGTGAAGGCTTTGGGTGGAACAGGTTTAGGAGGAGGGGGTCAATGGGAAAAACAAACAAACAAACAAACAAACAAACAAACAAACAAAATAGGGGATATCTGTAATATTTCCAACAATAAAGATCAATCTCAAATAAAACAGGAAAGAAAAAGTAGTATTCTTTTCTTAGGAAGATGATTCTTGTATTGGCCCTAGACATATAATGCAGGGACCAGCTCGAGGGATCCTCTCCAGAGCAAAGGAAGTCTGTCCCTCTCCATGAAAACAGAATTCAACAAAGAACTATACTCACTTCATAGTTAAGTTCTCAAAAATTAGAGCGATTAGAGCCCCTAAGGGCAGACAGTATTACTGGTTGTCTCATGACTCGTACAGCACTGCTTTTGTCATCAGAGCTCATGCCCAGACAACTGCCTCCTTGGCAGGGGAATGTCTCTCCACAATAACTTGCCATAAAGACCATTAGTGGTGACAATCTTTCTGCTTCTGATCTGCAATATGCTCCAATCACCTTAGACAAGATATCAGAGGATAATCTACTACCAGGCAGGATATTGAATACTTTAGCCCCTCTGTTTGAAAAAGGCAGAGGATAGAAAATATTAATTTTATCCATTGTGATTTTTTACTCTAAAAAAACCCAGCTGAGGTGTAAGTGTGGAAAGAAATAATAATAATAATAATAATAATAATAATAATAATAATAAATGTGGCTGTGCTCCTAATTGCTTCCTAGACTCTCTGAATTTCTCTTTTTAAACCACTCTAGATTGGTCCCTTTCCCTATGGTTTATTTTCAATTGTCTCTATCTTTCCTAAGATTCAAGATAGCAATTAACACCTACAATGGAAAGTGAAGGGATGTCAGTTACCTAGGAATTCTAATAGCAATTAAAATGTTATCAGGAAAATTTTAAATTCCAATCGAAGAAAAAGAAAACAATATCATTTAAAAAATCGTTGGTGACATTTTAATGCTAGAAACAAAACTCTTCCCAGATCTCCTGGGAAAGGCTCTGTGCATAGAGACCTTTTTAAATAAATGTCACAATAGAACAGAGAGGGCCCACCTGCTTAGGGCAGACAGAGCAGCTTTTTAGAGACTCCAGGCCAATAGCACTGGTCCCTCAGAAGAATGAGGATTTGCATATGGTCTGTGGCTGGAGAACAGTATTAGTCAGGTTCAGCCAGGAAAGCAGAGATACTATCCTATATAATAAAGAGCTGATATGCTAAGTAAACTGAACAGCAAAATGACCATCGGATGTCCAGACTACCTTCCAGATGAAGCTGGGGCTGGGAGGGCTTACAAGGGGCTGTCGAGGGCTGGCCAGGGCCTGGAGGGCCAACCGAGGCTGTGAGGGCAGGCCGAGGCAACCAGGTCTGTGAGGGCATGAATTTCGTGCATTGGGCCTCTAGTGAATAATATAGAATGAGAAATTTATTATGGGGATTAGACTTGATGCAAATGTGGCAACAACTTGGGAAGGGCAGATCTAGAAGAGGAACCGGAATAACAGCTGCTAAATAGTCTGACTGCAGCTGTGATATGCATGACATCAGAACTTGCAGGAACATTCTGTAGCCAATATTCAAGCCATCTGAATGGGATCCTAAAAGAAAGAGTCCAAGGAGGGTTTACAACAGTTCTTGCTTCTGTGTAGCTCTCATCTCTCTGGGTCCTCAGCCAAGTACCTGGCAGGAAGAGGAGCATAATGAGGGGTGGAGGAGATGGGGACAGGCTGGACCTGCCAGATGCAACTGCTCCATGCTCTGTCTCAGTACTATTGCTTCTCTTTCATTTCCTCTTTCCTTTGGCCAGCTAGTTCTAACCAGGATCAAGCGGAGAGAGGATTCTGACAAAACAGTTCCCTCCTTAGCCTAGTTGACATAATACAAGCCAGTGCTCTGACTATACAATAGCTCATTTACTTCAAGCTCTCTTGTTACTTCATATTTCAGTAAACACTTGCTAAGTACTCATCACTATTCTAAGCATTAATATCTCACAAAAAGCCTGTTTTTGATCTTTAAGGAGCTTATAGTCTACTTAGCATAGAGAGAAAGAGAGATGAATAAAAAACATCAATGATTCAATGTGATAAATGCATTATTTCATATATGAACAAAATTATTTAGAAATACTCAGGAAGATTTCCTTTCTGAAGGAGGCAGGGAAGGCTTTTGTTGAGTATCAAATTGTGACTAATACAACCCAGTAATTCAGCTCCTAGGCAGGCATCTACTCAAGATAAATTAAGACATGTCCAAGCAAAAATATACAAGTAGACATAGAAGCATCAGAAATAATATACCAAGACTCAACCAATAAACAAAAACTCATAGATACAGATAACACTATGGTGGTTACCAGCAGGGAAGGTAGGTAAAGAGGAGGTAGAAGAGGATAAAGGGAGTCAAATACATGGTGATAGAAAGAGATTTGACTTTGGGTGGTAAACACATAATTTGATATACAGATGATGTATTATAGAATTGTGTACTTGAAACCTACTACATAATTTTATTAATCAATGTAACTCCAATATATTTAATAAAAATAATATACAAGCTTAAAACGATTAAATGGCTATTGAATGGTGAGTGGATAAACACAAGTTAGTATATTCACTCAATGTAAAACTATGCGGCAATAATAAGAACAAACTATTGATACATATAACAAAATGGGTGAACCTGTAAAACATTGCACTATATGATAAATGCCAGATATACCAGAAGCCAATTTGTACTTTCCATGACTGGAAGCATGGGTTGATTACATGTTGGAAGGAGGGAATTTGGGGATTGTTCAAAGTGTTTTACATAATTTTATATACATACTAAAATCATTGAACTGTACATTTATAATGAGTGAATTATATGATATGTAAGTTAAATCTTCATAAAGCTGTTTAAAAATGTACTGTTTTCTCACCTGGTACTAAAGTGATAAATACACCCTCAACAAACTTTTATGTGTGTTGGAGAGTCATAGATATCTCAATATCTCAGCAATTTATACACCTAGAGGAAATAATGAACAATATAAATGGATAAACGAAAACAGACCCAGAGGAAGAAAAGCAGCGATCAGATTCTCAAACCTCAGAGGGAAAGTAGGGGAGGTTAGGGGTGAGGGGAAGAGATCAACCAAAGGACTTGTATGCATGCATATGGGCCTAGCTAGTGGCCATGGACAACAGGGGGGTGGGGGCATATGTAGGGAGGGGTTTGGGATGGGAATGGGGGGATGAGGACAATTATGTGATACTATAATCAATAAAATAAATAAATTAATAAAAGAAAATAATGGAAATCTATTTCTGGTTGCTGTATGTCTATAATGAATGCTTCCCATTTGGATGTTTTCTGAGGGACCCAGACCCCTCTCATCTTGTGAGTCTTCTGTTTCTACTGTAGAGTCTAAGATTGTGTTGTTTATGGATATGAATCCAAGGGAAGGAACATAAAGAGATCTTGGAGGGACACGAGTGGTGGTGTTGGCATGGGGTTTACCAACCAGGTCTGAAAGCAACAAGCTTCTCTCCAATTCACATTCCGTTGGCCAACACTCCATCATTTGGCCACACTTAAAAGGCAAGGGAGGTTGGCAAGGCCATCTAGTAGTGCTTCCTAGACAAAGAGGAAATGGGCTTGATACAATGCCAGCTGCATTCAGCTACATCAGCCAGCCCTGCTACTCGATCTCTCTCCACTTGCTCATTTGAGGTTTGCAATTAATGTATAGAGACATGCTGGGCAGACTCTTGGATGCTATCTGTAAAGATTGACTGATGTTGAGCAGGGAATGCTTCCTGATACTGCTGGCCTTGAGCTTGGCAGTGCTGATCACATAATACCCTTCTGCCAATCATTACATACAACCCTTATCTTTATCTGGAAAGGGCAGCAGAAATTGAGGAGCAAGATTGGACTGATACCTGACCGGCTCTGTATTATACATTAGACTGTGGCAGAAGCAACAAGCATCGTCCTTTTCTGACACTTCTTTACTCTTTGGGGGCTTAGGATTTAGTGTGTTAGGTCACCCTTTAACAACTGTGGGAAATGAGTGATCTCAGCCTTCAAATGGGGCCTGTTTCCAGGGATGGAGCAGGCTTGATGATGGCAGAACTGAGCAAAGTCCCACCTGAGCACGGGGATTGCTGCTGGTTAGAGAGAAGATCGATGCAACCACAGATGCTATCAATATTCCAGCTAATTAAAATTTTCCACCCGGGAACCACCAGAACTCATAAAAACAACGGTGCCCCCTAAGTTGGCAGGCCCTAACCTATTTCATGCTCAGCTCTACTGACTTCCTGCCTCGTAAAGAAATTATCTAAGAGGGTTTATTAAAGCTTTCAGCATCCTCATAAAACAGTCCTGGTGTGGCAGGAAGAGGATATTGATGGATTGTCCATTATCAGCTGTGCGTGGGATCTCGAAAAAGAGCAGGATGCTTGTTGCACCTTTGGGAGGGAAGAGCAGAGATGCTTAATTACCTCGAAGCACTATTATCCCAGCAGCATTTCTGTTATCACTATAAACACTTGAAATCTTTAGGATGAACTGTTCTGACTGCATAGTGATAATTGACTGGAAAGGAACATTTAAAGCTGGCTCTGCTTCTGCATTTGCACTTGACCCAGGGCCTCAAGTGTTCCTGCCTAAAACCTTCCCATGCCGTCCTCCCACTAGAATTAACTTCCAACCCCCCTGCCTCCCCTGTCTCACCCAACCTTCCTCTCTCTCGCCACATCCTGCCATCCTGAGCTTTTCTGTGTTTCCCAAACAAAACCAAGGGTACTTTACCCAGTGAAGGTCACATCTTCCTATTTGTTCCCCCAGAAAAGTCTCTCCTTTTTTATGTCCTCATCTCGACATTAGCCTGCTCATTTATGTCAAGTGACTATTTACTCTGAGCTCCCACAAACACCATGCTCCCACTTTCTGTCATTGTCATCCCATTGTTCTCTGAACTGGGAGTGTACTCGGCACTAGTCTGGCTCTGCACTTGATTCCTAGGCCTTCCTCCTTATTGCAGACCCAGATTTCCTTTTCAGCATCTACCCCTTTATTCCTTCTGCACTTCATGCCCCTCCCTCTGCCAAACTCTTACCTACCTACTGTGGATAGACTTTCTTCACTTTCTTGCTTTGTTGGGACTGCACTCTGCTTTGACTCTTTCAATAATGTTCAGACCATACTGTTTAGTCTCTTCGACAATGAAACCTCTTTACTCCATCTCTCACTTCCATCTCGGCAGTTTCTCAAGACCCTGGGTAACTCCAAAGGTCAAATTGTCTTCTCCCCTGGTCTTCTTTTACCACCAAAAGTGAAATTGTCTTGTAAGAAAAATAAGTGGAAGTCAGCATTCTTCCCCCACTAAATTCCTTTAGTTCTTGGCATTCAATGGTTCTCCATCACATGTTACACAGCAAGTGGGCGTCTTTCACTCGTCAAAGACTTCCTTACTTAGAGGTCCTCTCTTTCACAGCTGAGTTGAAGCAGAACTGAATCTCTACACTATTAGAAGGTAAACGCTTTAAAAAAAGAAAAAAGAAAAACACTACAAGGAAGGCTTCGGGTTTCTCACAGCACTCCTTACCTCCCAGGTTTAAATGGCTTATTGCCATGGTTGGCAGATTAGCTAAGCATCACTTTGTCATAATTTTCTTGATGAAAGTGAAAACTCTACATATGATCTCGCTTTTCATCTTTAGAGTATAAGAACTTGGACGACAGGAATGAAGGCTGACATCGTTTATTTATAAAGCCAAGTCAGAGTTGGCTCACTGTGGGCATTTAAATGCTATTGATAAATAATGCACACATGGAGCTTTGGTTTGGAATTGAATTAAACCTTGAGTTCAAACATATTCTCCCTCTGGTTATATCTGTTTCATATCCTAGCAAAACGCATCAGTGACGTTCAATATAAGTGAGTGGAGGAGTGAAGAACAAGCCCCAGAGAAATCAAGTTTGTACATTCTGAGCTATTGTAAATCTTTGCCCTAAAAAACATAAAACTTCAGCTTGACACAGAGTTTTTATGGCAGAAGCAATGTTTGCCTTCTTCCAGGGGATTTGGAAATGCAAAGGCGCATGATTATTGCATTGTAAGCAGTGTGTGTGCACCATTTTATAATCGGTGATTCAGATCAAGTGATATGTTAGAGAAATATGAAGAAGAAACAGAAATCTCCACCCTCAATGAGTTTATTACACATTGGGCTCCTTGAACCTTAAAAGAACCTCAAGGGCCTGTCTTTACTTACTTTTCACTGTCTTATATCTTACCACTCCCTAGCTTACCATTTATGATCCAGCAATATTAATTACATAAAATACTACTTGTTGTCTCCCTTCCTTTCTTTATACTGTCACTTCTACTGGGTAAGCTCTGTCCCTTTCTCTCTTTCCCTGAGTGATTCCTACTAACCTTTTAAGACACAGTTGGGTGTAGCCTTCTCCTGGAAGTCAGGTGCATCTCTTTTTGTTTCTGTATGATTCTGTTAACGGGGCCACCATGATCTTTACCTCACTGTACTGCCAGCATTATATTCTTGCTTGTCATCTCTGGCATGTGGGATCATTCGTGTTATTCATCATTGGACACCTAAAACTTGGAGCAGTACCTGTAGTCATTGGTGGCCTGACAAAAATGTAATGACTGAATGAATTACTGGGTCTGGCGGTTGCTTTTATAGGGGGTCCATGTACTTTTGTGAGCCCACATACCCAAAGATATATTTTTTAAATGTCAAAACTGTCTGGAATAAAACTATGTTTATTGTCAGTTGGTTCATATCTGGGACTCCTTAGTCACTGATCATATTGGAGAAGACAATCAACATTTTGCTTTCTGACAATTAATATTCTGAAAAATAAAGTTGACTCAGGTGAGGAAAGACTAGAATTGGGATGATCATCGAGAGATGATAAGTTTTTTTTAAAAAAATAGCATTGTGATTATAGAATTAGAGAAATTCAAGAAGGTAGAATAAAACAAATAAGTAGCTATGTAAAATAAATAATGAAAAACAAAAAAAAGTAAAACAAGGAGAATACTAAAGATAAATTGTTTTTATTTTTTGCATTGTTTGTTTATAGCTTTTGCTTACTTTCCTATAGATTGCTTTTCTGATTGATGTATTAATGATACTCTGTCTCTTCCTCATTTGTTTGCAAATATTTCCTAGGTTATTTGCATTTTAATTTTGTTGATGATTTTTAAACATAGATTTTGGTGTATAAACTGGATCCCTTTGTGCTTAATAACCATCTTATATGGAATTTCAGGGTAAATTATTCAATGTCACATGATCTGAATTAAGGAATTTGCTTTAACTCGAAAAAGGGTAAACTTAAGAAGCTTTTGACTGCTGGTTATAAGATAGATGTTTCCCCATATTAGATTAGGGAATATTTTTTCTACCAATAACTCAAAGAAGTTTACATCTTGAAGGAGGGCTAAATTGTATTGATTTTCCCCCAGTGTATGTTAAGCTGATCATTTGTATATATGACCAATTGAAGTATTTTATCAATAGATTTTTAAAAAAACAAATCATCATTGCATTTTTTTGGGATAAACTTTACTTTTTCACAGAGAATTATAAAAATGTAACATTGAATTAAAATATGTAGCATTGAATATTTTCTTTGGATTCTTGCATCAATATTCATGGGTGAAATTAGTTGAGTATTTTCTAAATTGGTATTATGTGGCAAAAAATGTTAAGATAATCTTTTTTTTTTTAAACAATGTTTCTGTAGTCAGGTAAGTATGATAATATATACTGTCTGTTAGAAATACAAAATGAGCTATTTTGTAGGCAACAATTCTGATTAATGTTCTGTAACTTGAGTTTTCTGAAATTATTCCAAAATATTTTTGTAACCGTTTTATTCAAACTGGTATTAATAGAGATAGCGCTACAGTAATAAAAAGACAGATGAAGTCCAAGTAATGTGGAATCATTCGGGTAGGGGGTATAGACAAGTACATAGGCAATTATGATGCATTTTGAAAAGTGCTATAATAAGGGGGACCAGGATGCTGGGGGAGCACAGAATTTCCTACAGAAACTTGATGCTAATGAAGTGTGTGTGTGTGTGTGTGTGTGTGTGTGTGTGTGTGTGTGTGTTTTGAGGGAGTTAATGTAGGAGTCTTAAAACCATTAAAGCTGAAACTAGAAATGAAGATATACATAAATATGTATTCTAAATTTTATTATGGATTATAGAAAAATATTTTCAGACATATAATTTTCTGAAACATGTTACATTCTTTGTTTTTTAAAAAGCTCATATTGATGTTTCCAGATTAATTGTCCTGAATGAAGAGTTGAAGTGTTTACTAATTAAATTGTGTTTATGGCCTACCTTCTGCTTCCCATAAAATATAGACAGAAATTGATGCTGACAATTTTCTACTTCTCCCAACTTACTTTTTTATCCTATCTGCATTTCCAGCCTGGCTTATCCTGAAGGTCCTACTGTTTCTACCTTGTTTTACATGGAACATTCTTATAGTAATTAAACATTCTGAGATGCAATCATCTCTAAACCTTCCACTTTACCTTCTGCCACGGTGCATACCAAGAGCTGTGATCAACTAAGGTTGCAAACAAAAACAAAAACAACAAAACAAACAAACAAACAAACAAAAAACAGAAAAGAAAGAAGGAGAAGCTGACTGGACCAAAAGTAGAAGGAGGATTTTCTGGATGGCTTGGGGGATGATTTCTTAGCTTTTGGGATAAGGCTGCCCATCCTTCTGAGTGGTGCAGCTTCTTCATCCAGGATGCAGAGCAAGGAGTAAGGAGGAATCAGTCTTTTTCTGTCTTTGCCTTGTTTTGAATTTGTTCTGAGTATAAATTAAGTATTGTGTAGTTTAAGAATAAAGTCCTTATTCCAACCCCTTATCACTGTAGTTAGTAGAAATTCCTCACCCACTTGGTTTCTCATCTTTTAACTTTTGTTTAAATCATTATTGCCAATTTTTTGTCTTTAACTGGTTCATATCCTTAGATATACATATAACACTAAGGAAGCCAAACCACTAGCCTTTACTTGAGGAAGAGCCATTCTTCAAGTCTTCCATTATGGGCAAGGTGTTTTTCTGCTCATAATTTATCTATACTTGTTAATGTTTGGTTCCAGTTTTATGGATGGAAGTTGTTTCTCAGCATCAGGGAGAGGCAGTGCAGTGCGAGGCTTAAAAGCGGGATCAAATCCTGCCTTCTTCACACACTGAATATGTTTCTACTTTAGTTTTCTATAACCCTGTGTCTTGTTTCTCCAATTGGAAATGAGGGCAATAAATAAAGTACCTTACCTATGGATATTGTGATGATTTAATCAATGCTGTAATCAATATAGTAAAATACTCAAAGGAGTATTTGACATCAACATATTTTCCTTGCTCTTATGAAGAGACACAAGCTTTTTATTGAATATTTAAAAAATTGTATATACCTTAAAAACTTAAAAAGCCAATTAAATGATTTTTGTCTGGAGTGCCTTCTTTTTATTTATTTTTAAAGATTTTTTAATTAATTTTGGGAGAGGAAGAGGAGGGAGGGAGGGTGGGAGAGAGAGAGAGAGAGAGAGAGAGAGAGAGAGAGAGAGAGAGAGAGAGAAGGAGAGATGAGAGCAGAACACCAATTGGCTGTCTCCTGCATGCCCCCTGCCAAGGGATCAAGCCTGCTGTCTGGGCATGTGCCCTGACAAGAATCCAACTAGCAACTTTTGTGTGCACAGGATGATGCCTAACCAACTAAGCCACACAGGCCAGGGCTGGAATACCTTCTTTGGCTGTTATTCTAACTTCTTTGCATAAATTGGTTTAAAAAGGGAACCTTCTGGTCTTTCTTAAATTTGGTATTTGTCATACTTGCATCTTCTTCAAGTTCAAGTGACAGTGGAGAGCTCTCCCTGCCATGTCCTGGATTAATGCTATACTGACTAAAGTTTTCATAAAATTGCTCAATGTCTTTCCCAAGACACCCCAGCAATGATTAACCCAGCATGAGAGCTTCATTGCCAGATACCCTAATTAAATATATACAAAATATATCACTCCCTCCCACTTCTCCAACCAAGGCTCCTGTTAGGCAAAGAAGAGCCTGGTTGCTGAGGAATGGGCAGTAGGGGAGTCCTTGGAACTTGCTCTACTTTAAACATTTACTGTCCTCTTCCTCAGTTTGTATTTCAGAGTGGCTATCCAAAGGTGTAGCACTGTAATGTGGTACACAGGTCTGCTGCAGGGTGGTGACTCATTGTGGACCTCTAGGACACAGGTTAATGAGAACAACCTGCCTTAGGATTTTCAGAAAGGACAGACCCAGGGTCCTACTCTAGTTGTCATTTGGTGGCAAGCTCATTAGACATTATATTAAGTGTACCTGGGACTAGAGTTAACCAAATGACGGCTTCATTGGAACTAACTGTCTTGGTTTTAGTACTTGAAATTCCCACTCTCTGGGAATACTCTTAGTCCTGCAAACCAGTGCAGCTGGTCACCGTATCTTGAATTAAGTTACAACTTTGCCATTTAGAACAAGTTATATTAACTTGGACAGACCATGTGGCCTCCCGAGGCTCGATTCCTCTTTTATAAGGTAGAAATAGTAATATTACAAGAATCAAATGCAATACTATCCATTAACATGCTTTGTATCTTATGATGAACTATGCCGATGCCAGCAAATGCAGTCATTAAATGATACTGTTTCTGCTGAAAACGGTTTGGCTCAGTGGAAAGAGCATCAGCCTGCAGACTGAAAGGCCCCGGGTTCCATTCCAGTCTAGGGCATATACCTTGGTTGCAGGCACATCCTCAGTGAGGGGTGTGCAGGAGGCAGCTGATTGATGATTCTCTCTCATCGATGTTTCTAGCTCTCTATCCCCCTCTCTTCCTCTCAATAAAAAATCAATAAAATATATTTATGATAAATGATACTGTTTCTTTGGGGAAAGAAAATGGAGAATTCTAGAATGGAAGTGATTATATAAAACTAAAAGGATGTATCCTGAATATTTCTCCAAAGCCCCAGTTTGCATGATTCCCAAACCAATTATATGATTTGGCAGAGATATTTAGAAGAGATTTGTGTGAGAAAATGAGGTCTCACAAAGATTCATAGCATGGGATTCTGATGACTTCTATTTCTACCTAAAATTTTCAGTGCCTCACCCTAGCGAGTGTGGCTCAGTTGGTTGGAGCAGTGTCCCATACACCAAAAAGTTGCAGGTCCGATCCCTGATGAGGGCAGGTATGAGAAGCAACCAATCACTGTTTCTCTCTCACATGGATGTTTTTCTCTCTCTCCCTTTCACTCTCTCTAAAACCAATAAACATGTCCTTGGGTGAGTATTTAAAAAAAAGTTGCAGTGGCTCTAGCCATAGGTACCCACCCAAATTTTCTTGTGGCCTAGACTCATCTGTTTTTCTATAAGAAAACTAACCTGCTATTTTTTATATGTAAAATGAAGGATAACTTTATATAGAATCAATGATCTCTCAATTTCCCTTCAACCATGAAGCCATATCATGCCAATGAATTTCAGGCATTTCAGGCATTGCCACCAATGACAGATGAAGGTGGCCTCCTGATCTCAAGCCTTCTAAGTCCTTTGTTACTTTTTTTTTTAACCTCATCACCTATATCTTCTATTTACTTGCTACGCTCTCTAATTGTCTCCATTGTGCATTTACTTGCTCTTGTTCCCCTGTTTGCCCTAAGATATTAAGTGCTCTGAGGGTATTGAATTTGCCTATGTTATTGACTTGCTGCTATTTCTCATACACAGCAATGGGAAGTGCCTGGCCAATATATGTTAAACAGTTGAGTAGACTGAACATTCATGGTTTGTGGGAGAAAATGAGGTCTCATAAAGATTTTCTATTGGTCACAAGTTACATGAGATTTATATTTTTGAATAAAGAAATAAATGATAGAAAAAATTAAATGACCCAGGTATTAATAGGGATAATGCAACTTTATCTTAGCAATACTTTCACTTTTTTTCAAAATAAATATATTTTAGAGTTGATTGTGATGAGTGCAAAAGATCTGAACTGGAGAGTTCTCAAATACCATGAATGCAAGGATGTTGCAGACCTTTAGATATAAGGTCAGTGGATTATAGTTCAAATAAAAGATTGCTTACTGTAAGTTTGAAGTAATCTGAAATACTTAGGGAATATTTACTTCAACTATTACATACATTATCCCTAACCCTTCTTTTTCATCATATTCCAGATTGTTACTATAGCCTGAAGTAAAAGATGGTGATTAATCAGTGTATGGATGTGATGGATTCTAGCTCTTTAATGCCATTAAATTTGCATGCCCTGACCTTCCTCTTCTATCCTCCCTTCTAGTCAATTCAACTGGCAGATGTCAACTGGCATTAAAATTGGAGGCACATCAGGGCAGCCACCAGCAGGGTAAGGAGGAGAAGGGAGGGTGTGTATAACTCCCAAATTAGGTCTGCTTCCTCTATATGATTTGCAACAGATGTTATCTGTTAAACTCACACAGCTGATCCTTGATTTAAAGATAATTTGTTTATTATTATACAAAATGAAACCCGTAAATTTCTATCATAGGCTGATGAGCACTGAAGAAAACAGTGTATGCTGAATCCACTAACAGTTCACATTTTTCTAGCTTCATTCTTCCCCATAATCCGAAACACTGACAAGAAATATTGACATTTTCAGAGGCTTATAAGCAATAAACAGTACAAGTTTTGTTGTATATTAAATGTGTCTTGAGTTATAATTACAAGTGGAAGACAGGCTTGACTTTGGTAATCTATGAAGCCTTATGATTTGGCCAACTGAGCCTTGTCCTGAAGGTCTGTGTTCTTTCAAGCTTCTTGTATGTATCCAACTGCACCGAGTTCACATTCTCAGAGAGGAAATTGTATGCACAAAAAACAGAAGTTGCAAAGGCCCCTGTACATCCCATGATGGCTATTTGCACAGCTGTGATCATTATAAATAAATGACTTCATAAATTTCAACAAATGAAGTCATGTTATTTTATTTTGTCTGCTTTGTTTCTTCTTTGTGCCGCCAAGTTGCCAGTGTGTCATTTATTTTGGCTCATTTTTGTGGAAATGAGACTTAAAGAAGAGCCCAATTATAGCATCTGAGAGCACTCCTCTCCACTATGCCAACATTTGCTTTCTCTGTCAGAGGTTTTAAAAAAAAGCCAAAAATAAGAATAGCTAACAGACTCACATAAGAAAAATTATGTATTAAGTTCTTGGTGTGTGTCAAGTACATTGAGGTAGCCCTAGCTGGTTTTGCTCAGTGGATAGAGCAACAAACCTGCGGCCCAGGTTTGATTCCAGTAAAGGGCACATGCCTGGGTTGTGGGCTCAGCCCAACATGCAGGAGGCAGCCAATCAATGATTCCCTCTCATCATTGATGCTTCTATCTCTGTCTTCCTCTCTGAAATCAATTAAAATATATTAAAAATGATTTTAAAAGTAGATTGAGGTATAATTTACATGTACTAAAGTTTGCATTTTATAGGAGTGCAGTTCTTAGAGTTTCTACAAATGAGTTGTCATATGACCACGATCACAATCATGATCTAGACTAATTCTGTCACCCTAAAAAGCCCCATTCTTCTTTATGATCAAACCCCTTCCTTCCTATCCCTATAGTTTTATCTTTTCCAGAATGTCATATAGAGTCATACAGTGTGTATGTAGCCTTTTGCTTCTTATTTTACTTAGATTGATAATTTTGAGATTCATCCTTATGGATGCAGGTATCAGTAGTTTAATCCTTATTGCTGGATTTCATTTCATGGATGTGTCACAGTTTTGTATCCATTCTTTGTTTGTTAGATATTATTATGAGTAATTGTTTAAAATAGTTTATTTTTAAAATTTTTATTATTGAAAATATTACAGATGTCCCCTTTACCCTCCCCCCCCCAACCCCATTGACTCCTTCTAGCCCACACCTGCCCCCAGCCCCAAGCCTTTGGGTTAGGTATATATACATGCATAATGGTAAAATGGGTGGTGAATCTGCTAATGCTGATACAGAAGAAGCAGAACAACTTTTGGAGACTCTAGATAATGTAATTATAGAGGAAAACTTACTTGCTAGAGTAAATTTCAATATGGATGAAATCTCCCTTTTCTGGAAATAGATGCTTGAAAAAAATTTCACCCATAAAGAGGCCAAGCAAATACCAGGTTTCACAGCTTTCATGGACAGGAGAAATCATGCTTAAGGACAATGCCATAGCTAAAAATGGAAACTCATTGTGATATAGCACCCATGGCCTTCAAGCACTTCAGTGAGCACACACTGCCAGAGAACTAACTATAGGAACAATGAGAAGTCATGGATGACTCAGATTCTTTTCCAAGGTGCCCTCCTGAATTGTTATGTCAGGAAAATGGAGAAGTACTGTTTAAATAATAAGCTTTTGCAACCTGATAATGCTCCTAGACATCTTTCTTTCATTGGTGATCTTCATCCCAATATGGACGTGGTGTTTCTCCCTTCAAGTATCACTTCTTTGATCTAACCAGAGGATGATGGAGTGCCTTTTAAGGCCCACTACCTGAGAAGGACCTTTGTCCAAGCTTTCACCAAAGAAGGTGCTGAGAAGACACTGTTATAGTTATGGGAAGATTAGAGCATCTATGACTGCATCAGAAAACTTGTTTGGGCTTTGGGTGATGTCACAAAGGAGTGTATGAATGGCATCTGGAAGAAGATACTCAAGAATTTTACCTATGACTTTAAAGGATTTGCCAAGGATAAGAAGGTTGCAATAATCAACGAGAGTGTGATTGAGATAGCAAACAATTTTAATATGGATGTAAATGAGGATCGCCCTAAGGAGGTTCTTGAGGGATTGACTAATGAGGAGTTGTCACAGCTGGAGTAGGAACAAAGAGCTGAAGAACAGACAAGAGAGAAAGAAACTGCAGGAGAAGAAAAAAAAACAAACAAACAAGAAAATGCCCAGTGAAGGTTTCAGCAGAAACTTTTGCAGACATCAACAAACTCCTCAAAAAGCTTGAAAACATGGAAAGAAAGGTTCATGATGCATTATCTGCTCACAAGCAAATCTATGATTAAACACACACACACACACACACACACACACACAAAAAAAACAAACACTATGTTTATAAGTATATACACTGAGTGGCCAGATTATTATGATCTCTGAACAAATAATAATCTGGCCACTCAGTGTGTGTGGGTGGGGGGGGCAGTGCATGAATTTGTGCATGGGTGAGGTCTGGCCAGCCTAACCAGGAGGAGGAGACTTGGGCACAGTTGGCTGGCCTGTCTGCTGGTCAAACTTATGGTCGAGGAAGCAATTTGCATATTAGCCTTTTATTATGTAGGATATACACTGAATGGCGAGATTATTATGCATTCAGAGATCATAGTAATCTGGCCACTCAGTGTATTTCTTGAAAGAGCCTCAAGCAGGTCCTTCAGAAGGTGTTCCAGAAGAAGGTTTTGCCATCATAGGAGAGAAAAGGTCCATGTGTATTAATGCCTCAGAATATTTTCCAATGGGATAAGATGTGGAGGCAAAAGACAATGATATTGACCCTGTGTGGACCTGAGCTAATGGGTGCTTGTGTTTCAGATTTTACTAAAATAGTTTAAAAAGTAAAATAAAATAACAATTTAAAAATAGAAAAAGCTTATAAAATATAAATACAAAAAAGAAAATATTTCTAACCAGCTATGCAATGTGTTTGAGTAGTAAGAATGTGATTGGATTTTATTTATTAATTTAGAAGATGGGAGGGTTTTTTTTTTAAATATATATTTTATTGATTTTTCACAGAGAGGAAGGGAGAGGGATAGAGAGCCAAAAACATCGATCAGCTGCCACCTGCACACCCCGCACTGAGGATGTGCCTGCAACCAAGGTACATGCCCTTGACCGGAATCGAACCTGGGACATCTTCAGTCCACAGGCCCACACTCTATCCACTGAGCCAAACTGGTTTCAACGGGAGGGTTATTTTTATCTGATGAGGGCATTATCCAAATGCCTGACACTCTCAATGAGACCGAGATATATACTTAGTTGCTTCCTTAAAGAAAGACAGCCCCCTAGTCATTTCTTCATGCAGGACAAGCCTAGCAGTCACTACAACTGCTGAGACTATTTGGCCGAAGTTCTTTTCTACTTGTAAATACTGAAGAAGAATTCTGTTTTATCTGGGCCTCAGTCTCTACATCCTCTCACCTCCTCTGATGCTTCTTATCTCTTTCTCCACTCTATTGTGATGAGAAACTGAAACCCTTTATTTCACTCTGGGGTGAAAGGATTCCTTTTCTTCCAAGATGAGTCCATGGGACATCTGTTGCAGCAAGGAAGCTTGTTTTTTAATTGTATCTGTAAGTATATATTTTTGTGTGAATCCCTATTAGTTCAGAGAGGAAAGAAAAAACCCATACTTCTAGCTCCACTTACATAACTAAGAAATTGTTTCTAAATCATACTATCTTAGCAAGGATGATTTATTTCATAATGTTTAGCAAACACATAAAAATCACATAGAGCATTGGAGGTTCTACATAGAAGCTAAGCATAGTGTGTGTGCACTAGTAGCTCTGTGACTGACTTGGCATTTATGAAATGATGGCTCTGGATCTGGTTCATCAACTGACTGAGTTTAAACTCTGAATAACCCAGACACAAATGAATTGCATTCCTTCGGAATCCAGATGGCAAATGTGTATGTGATTTCTGGTACTTACTGCATTGCCATTCTAGTAAAGTAGTATACAGCTGTTAACTGAATAATATTGTGTTGCATATGGAGAGATGCAAAATATCTGGAATGTGAAGAATGTCTTTGAAGTGTAAGTTCTTTGTATATCATTGCTAATGTCTAGCCAGAAGATACTATAGACATGATATATTTGGCCCAATAATTGCTCCAATCTAAAAATCTAAATTACATTGATACATCATCTATATGAATCATTGCTTCACTGTTGGCTACTTGCATTGCAAAATGCTCTGTACTAAAAGCTAGGTCAAATCATGGTAAACAGGGATGGGCAAAAGTATGTTTACAGTTGTAATACAAATAAATAATACAATAACTAATAAATAATAATACAAGAATAAACTGTTTCATGTACTTACAACTGTAAACCTACGTTTGCCCCACCCTTGGAAATAGCAGAACTAGCTCAGCCAGACAGACTGCATACTATTCATTCACTCATTCACTTCGTGAATATATATTAAAAGCCAATGGAACTGGCTGGTGCTAAAAGATAGTAGCAAGCATACACTGAGAAGAAACAAAGCTTTGCCTTGTGTTTGGATCAGAAACTGTTAGAGGAACCATCCATACAAATTTAGTAATAGCAGTTGATGAAAGACAAATAAATCGAGCTTTCTTTCTTATCTGAATTTGTATATGTTATATAAAGCTGCTCTTTTTAGTATGGTAGCCACTGCCCACATAAAGCACTTTAAATTTAAAAGAATTAAAACTCAATAAAATTTTGAATTTAGTTGTTAGTCATTCTAGCCTCATTTTAAGTATTTGATGGTCACATTTTTCTGGTGGCTATAGTACAAGTACAGAATATAACTATCATCACAGAAAATTCTACTGAGCAGCCCTGACACTGGAGATGCAATGAAAACTGCAAGTAGTGTGACTTCCCTTACAATTTAAGGATTAATATCAGGCATAACTGATGAGCTAACACTATTTCCTACAATAGACATGTTTATGAGGACAAGAAATTTTCTAAAACAGGTTTTACAAGGCTCAAAGTTACAAAAAGACAGATTTCACAGTTAATTAAAAAAAAGTTGTTACCCCATGCGTCCTCATTTTTCTTTGTGTTGAATGCTAGAAAAGATAGCGAACCCATGCACAACTAATAATAAGGATTATGGCAGGGATTGCTGACTTTTTACCGAAGTCTACTTTCCTCCTCTCTCTCTCTATCTCTCTCTCTCTCTTTCTCCCTCTCTCTCTCTCTCTCTCTCTCTCTCTCTCTCTCTCTCTCTCTCTCTCTCTCCAATTATATAATGCTACTTGGCTGCCCACACTACACTGCATTGTCCACCCTCCCTTACAGCTGGGTGTGCTGACTTGGATGGAATGTAAACAGAAGTGGCATCACTTCAGAACAGACCCTTTCAATGGGCTGATGTGTTTCCTTCACACTCATGTTCACCTTGCTGCAAGCCAGCTGCTGTACCATGCCTTCCAACATACAAAAAAGAACACCCCTGAAGGAGGGCATGTGGAAAACACGATTAGATGCTAAGTTTCTGTGATTGTGTGGAGCCGAGCAGTACAATAACCTGGGAACTCCAACTCATTTATAAAAGAGAAATAAGTAGAAGCTGAACAAGAAATGTTTACCATATAAAATAATCATTGTAAAATTCTTGACCCATTGCATTTTGAGGTCTTTTTGTTATAGCAACCAATGTTACCCTATCTTATATGAGAGCAAGATATAGGCTTACTTTAAAAAAATATATTTTATTGATATTTTATAGAGAGGAAGGGAGAGAGATAGAGAGCTAGAAATGTCAATGAGAGAGAAACATCTACGAGCTGCCTCCTGCACACCCCCCACCGGGGATGTGCCCGCAACCAACGTACATGCCCTTGACCGGAATTGAACCCGGGACCCTTCAGTCCACAGACCGATGCTCTACCACTGAGCCAAACCAGGCTTACTTTTTCTCAGAACTATTTGGTTAGCCTCAGATGTCAAAAACAACCATATTGTTATAAAAAATAAATTTATAGCACTTTCCCTGAGCAAACATCACTTTTATTCACAATGATACTGTGACCTATCTTTGTATGGCTCTTGTTTTAGGTTGGATTCCCTAGAAGCAGAGAATGAAATTATTTATGTCTGAGATTTCTTATTTGAAAATAATGGTAACACTTTTGTCATAGAAGTGTGGTGAAATTAAATAAAATAATCATTGTAAAATTCTTGAAACATAATATACCCTAAATAAAAGTTGTTATATGTTATTATTTCACAAAGGTAAGGCAGAGGGGTTTTTCAGACAATGGAGAAAACTTCATTAGGGCTTGTTCATTGCTTGCAAACATCGATTTTATGAGGTGAATAAGTGAATATGAGATTATAAAAATAAGTAGAAGTTGAACAAGAAATGTTTACTATGTAAAGCTAAGGGGCTTTGACTGGGTCCTGTAGGTACTGTAAATCCATTGAATTTCAAAATCTGTGTTATTTTTAGCTTATTGCCTAGACTTGCTTATGCCCTCAGTAAAAAGTAATTCCTTCATTATTAAAATAGTTCAGTTTAAATATATTGTTAAAGAGAAAGAAAAATGTAAAATTTATGAAAAGAGTATAATAATTTTTTCCTTTGAATACCTTATGTTGACCTATGAATTTAACAGAATTGTGCTCTGCATTGGGTTGGGTTGCCCAGAAGCTGACCCTTGAGATAAGGGTTTAAGACCAAGTAGTTTTTCTGGAAAGGGAGCCCCGGAAACGCTGGTAGGGAAGTGAGGCACGGGAGGAAGAATAGTTAACAGCAGGTGTAATATCACACTGGTTACCTCTGTGGGCTTCATGTCGCAGGGCAAGCCCTAGGGGCAGGTTGGGCCACATGTCTCAGAGAGGTGCCACCTGAGCGGTGAGGGAGCTGGCACAATCTGTGGTTTTACACCCACTGCCTCAATCTGTGGTTGAGGGCTGCCTCCAGGAGGTGTTATTTGCCAGGCACTTACAAGCAGGCTCCTGCAACAGAAAAGTCTTCAGGCAAAGATATGCAAGTGATGTGCATAGAAATAAGTGTTGAGCAAAAATGGATGTGACTTGCAGCGTTTGTTGAAGGCTAAATCCTGGCTTTCAAACCTTTTGAAAATTTTAACCAACAGCTCAGATCCTTTTATAAAGGATTTAAAACTGATATAAAAAAATAAAAATAGAGCTACTGTGATTCCTGGGATGGTGAGTGTGTGCTTAGGTTCAGTGTTCTCTCTTCCCCCCGTGGCTCTGAAAACCCACCTGAGATACCTCTGAGGAATGCCTGGGCTCCTCAAGAAATAGCTTGAAAATGCGTGACTTAGATATGTAAGGACATTTCCAGTTCTGAGTCTCTGGTTGACATCTTTGTGCCTTTTGTTAATATCTTCTCTGTCTCCTCTCCTCCTAAAAAATAAAACTAACAAGAGATCCTTCCAAACCTTATTTTAAAAAGTTCAATTGGATTTCATGGTGATAAGAGGGGGGAAAAACAAACAAACAAAAAACCGCAAGGAGGGAAAACCACAACAAAATGTCAAAATGTAACAAAATAGCTCTTTAAAAACCCACAGAGACTTTCCAGAACTGGGTAGCCATGGTAACACACCCAGAATATCATCCTCTGGGTGTGACTAGAAGCTGGAGGAGGGAAAGCGGGGTGTGGAGGGCAGAGGTGGCAGGCAGGGTCCTCCTCCCCCACCCCCAGATTCCCTGCTGAGACTGGAAAGGAGCAGCCTTAACAGAATCCGCGAAACTCCTCAATGAACACAGAGGTTTATCCATATTTTTGGCAACTTCCTCTTGGAATCAAAAGTTGGCTTCCTTAGAGATAACTTAAGTGGAAGCATATTTTAAAAAAGATCTTTGATACAATTCACACTAGGGGGAGGGCGGGCGGAGACAGCAGACCAAATGGAAACTGTGGGCTGTGGGCGGTAGCTGTGATTGTGCCTTTTCAAGCGGTTCCTTAGATACCGCTCTGGGTTTGGGCTCCCATCCTGCTGACAGTCACATTCACTGACTGAAACTGCAAGGGAGCCCGTGAGGTAGCACAGTAAGAGCTACTGGTGCCTGCTCAGGGCGCTCTGCTCAGCCCCTCTACCAGCAGCTGGGATGCTGAAAGCTAATGACTCACAGATGCTTCCTATCCAGAACACTGCCTTTGGCCAACAGGCACTGTCTCTGCAGGAAACGACTGGGAAGCTATGCCTTCCCTACAGCCCCAAACAATGGCTGATTGATCCTGGGGTATAAAATCATGGTCTTTTGCCTCAATTTAAGACATAGCTGTGGTACCCTCCAAGCTTTTCCATGGGATTACGGGAGCATGTAATGTCCTTGTTCAGTTTCTTCTGCGGCTCTCCCTGTTCCCATGCTTCCCGGAAAGTTTCATCTCAATAAAACACTCACAAAACAATCTCCTTTTTCAGGTTCAGCTTCTAGGGAACCTATCCTAAAACAGACACCATGATAATCACCTTGAAATAGTCACGAGCTTGAAAAGCTGGGGCCAGCGCACATGTGCCAGGCCCCAGCGGACACCTCTAGGTGTGCTCCTTCCCTGGGCGGGGGGAGGGTGGAGAGGTGGGGAGGGGGGGCGGACAGACTCCGACTCCAACCCTAGCCCTAACCCAACCAATCAGGGTCCATATCCCCTATCCCTAACCCAACCAATTAGGGTCTATATCCTGTAGCCCTCCATATCCCCTAGCCCTAACCCAACCAATCAGGGTCCATATCCCCTATCCCTAACCCAACCAATCAGGGTCTATATCCTGTAGCCCTCCATATCCCCTAGCCCTAACCCAACCAATCAGGGTCCATATCCCCTATCCCTAACCCAACCAATCAGGGTCTATATCCTGTAGCCCTCCATATCCCCTAGCCCTAACCCAACCAATCAGGGTCATTACCCCCCCCCCCCCCTCTCCGGTATAAAACCCATGGAGATGTTACTTTCTTTCTCTCTCCCGCCTCCTTATTGCCAGCGAAGTGGGACTGAGCTTGGACTAGTCCGAAATAAATACAGGCTTACTGCAGTTGCATCGGATGCGGCTCCCTGATCGTCTTTGGGGTTCAGGTGCCAGGGCATAACAAGCACACCTGCCTGAAGCCCTGCTTCACCACGGGGAAGCTATAACAAACAACATGGCAAGTTTCTTGAGCTCACAGGGGCACAACTGCACAAGGGTAAGGTTTGAGTAGATCACTGCTTTTGTTTGCTTTACCTCAACTCACATTTTTGCCTAGCTCCTTCCATGCTCTGTTCTTCTTTCCTCCCTCTCTTATAAGTTCCTCTTGAGGCCACTTGATCAACACAGTTCTTGCAAGGACCCCAACATGAATCCTTGCATACGGGGAATCTGATCTAAGACATGCTAACAGTTGGAGGGAAGATGCATCCCTTTCAGCATTCAATGAGAGCCACCAAATCCCATGAGGGATTGTTATTCATCCTCCAGCCTGAGTCCCCTTTTATTGGATCTACACACTGGATTTCTGGTGAATGAAAACTCTTGGATACCAATGTGTGAAAGCGATCGGGCCAGAAGCTCTCTGAAGTTGGGTCTAGCTCAACAGATCTGGGAGGGCTTTCTCTACTACTCACTGAATAATAGAGCTCCAGATTAATTAGGAGTGGAGAATGAATGGGAGCAGACCAGGTATTAAAGAAAATACGGTTTTCTGGAGGAAGCCTTGGCTATCACTAAGAAATCCTTCAGACCAATTTTTCTAAATTCTATAGCATCTCAAAGTCTGTCTACTTTGTGATTGCTTTCCCCCAAATCTCAGACCTTTTAAACCAGGGTAGATGTTGTCCTGCCTAGATCTCCTTTACTGGTCTTGGGCATCCATCCTCCAGTTGTCCTTAGCTAATGGAAGTCACCTCACCCTGAGATGCCTGGGTGTTTATCCCTGAGTCTCCAAACCCCTAGGTCAGAGGAAGTTATGGTCAATGGCTAAATGATGTTGGAATTTTTTAGCTTACCCTTTTGCTTTCAGCTGAGACCACTCTGTAGTTTAATCCACATTCCAAAGCTCCTCATGGGATCAGGTTGAAGCTAGATTCAAACTGAGACCACACTGATACTCAGTTCCTGTCCCGGCTTCATCCTCCTTCCCTCACTCCCTTACCAGTTTTTCTCGACAGCAATCCCTCAAAAAATCATTGGCAACACAACTCCTAAGAAGGCTTTGCTGCTAGAGAACTTGACATACTAATACTTCAGATATTTGAGGGCCACAAAGAGTGAGTTTTGGCAGAGGACCAAACAACAATTGATAAAAAAAATAAGGTCAAAAGATTATAGTTTATTCCCTTTTCAGGTTTCCCAAATAGCTCTTCAATGTGTGAAAATAAATAGAAAAATAAAGCTTTCTTATTAGTATGTTTTCTTCTTGAAGAGGTTGGAGGATTTTTTTTACCCTTATAGCTGTATCCTCAGTGTTAGTGATAGAGGGTGCTCAAATACTTATTGGATGTATTTGAAGCAGTATTTCAAAATCTCTTGTTGGTGGACTTTTATATTTCTGAGTGTATTTGGAATACAATGAAGACATAAAAATGGTAGGCTTAAGGGGCATGATAAAAGCTTAACCTACTTTTAGGTTTATTAACTTGGCTTCTTTTCACTGAAGTGGAGCATGCCTTATTAAATACTAATTATCTCCCATACATTTGCATTCTGATTGTTTTGTTCTTTTAGAGAGTGTACTTATTATAGATAAATTAGCTGTTTTGGGATTTCTGTATTCAATATCCATCATATCTAAGCTTTAAGCCATACTTTCTATGGACTGCACTATTATTCAATCCTAAATGTCATTTAAAAGCTAGTTTTGATGTTTATTCAAACCATCTGGGTCTGCAGTCCTCCGGGGATTCTGTGTGTGGTGCTAACTGACTAATCTGAATTCCTCTGGCCTTTAAATGGTTTATGGAACGGGGAGGTATATCAGGATTTCTGTGATGTTCAATGGGGTTAAATCTGGCTTCATCTTTGCTGCTTGTTTGTTTGTTTTTTGAATAAGGTTTATCTGGTGATAAACCTATTTCTTGATAGAGAGAGAAATTGGAGGAATTTAAAGAAATATAGTTCATTTTCACCTCCAGAATATTTTATTTTAATTACCTTTCTACCTCTTTAGTAACTACTCCTGGCAGGTAGGGGAAATGCAGAGCAGGTATTGGGGTGAGGCACTCACCTAAAGTATAATTTTTAAGCAGTTGCTAAAAAATTCCATAATCAAGATAAATAATATTTTAATGCAATATTTTTATTGTGGTAAAAACATATACAATTTACCATTTTAATAATTTTAAATATATATGGCTTAGTAGTGTTAAGTATATTCACATGGTTGTGAAACTGATCTACACAAGTTTTTGTCTCACAAATCTGAAACTCTATACCCACTGAATAACTAACTGCTCTTCCCCCCTAACTCCAAACCTAATAACCAAAATTCTACTTTCTGTTTTTATGGATTTGATTACTTTAGGTAACTTATATAAGTGTAATCATGCAGCATTGGTTCTTTGGGACTAGCTTATTTCACTTAGCATAGTGTTCTCACAGTTTGTTGATGTAGCATGTGACAAGATTCCCCTGTTTTGTTTTTTAAATATATTTTATTAATTTTTTACAGAGAGGAAGAGAGAAGGATAGAGAGTTAGAAACATCAATCAGCTGCCTTCTGCTCACCCCCTACTGGGGATGTGCCCGAAACCAAGGTACATGCCCTTGACCGGAATCGAACCTGGGACCTTTCAGTCCGCAGGCCGATGTTCTATCCACTGAGCCAAACCGGTTTTGGCAAGATTCCTCTGTATTTTTAATGCTGAATAGTATTCCATTGTATGGTGTGTACAACATTTTCTTTATCCATTCATCCACTGATGGATATTTGTCTTACTTCCACCTATTGGCTATTAGTATTGCTATGAACATGGCAATAGTATTGCTATGAACATGGGTGTGCAGCTACCCAACATTCTGTTTTTAATTATTTTAGATATGTATAGCCAGAAGTGGGATTGCTGGATCATATGGTAAACCTATTTTTTAGAGTTAATTATTTAATTAAATTTTCAATGGACACCTAATCCTATATAATGAAAAAGTATTATGCAAATTGACTAAGTGGCCAAATAATGGAACCACCATCCAGGACTGGTGTCAGGCCAGCCAAGGCAGGTGCAATGTGATTGGCTGGGGGCTGGCTATTGACCCATGATCATCCCACAAAGGGAGACCCAGGCAGAGATCAATTGGGGGACTCCAGGATCATCCAAAAGAGGGAGGCTCAGGCAACTGACAGGTGGGCGGGACCTCCCTCTGTGAGGGAAGCCAGGTCCCAGTGGCCAGAGGGAAGCCAGTTCTGGCAGCTGGGGAAAGAAAGGCCTAATTTTGATGAATTTTTTTTTTTGCATTGGGCATCTAATCAACATATTAGCAACTCTATTTTTAATTTTTTAAAAATACATATATTATTATTTATTTATTTATTTATTTATTTATTTTTTACAGAGAAGGATAGAGAGTTAGAAACATTGCATAGCTTCTTCCTGCACACCCTCTACTGGGGATGTGCCCACAACTAAGGTACATGCCCTTGACTAGAATTGAACCTGGGACCCTTCAGTCTGAAGGCTGATTCTCTATTCACCAAGCCAAACTGATTAGGAGCTATTTTTAATTTTTTGAGGAAACTTCATACTGCTTTCTATAGAAGATGTATCATTTTACAGTTCCACCAATAGTACACAAGGGTTCCAGTTTTTTTTTGCATGCTTGTTAACAATTGATATTTATTTATTTATTTATTTATTTATTTATTTATTTATTATTTGATAGTAGCAATCCTAATGATTTGAGGTGGTATCACATTATGCACTGATTTGATTTTTTCCTATCATTAGTGATTCATATACTCATTGATCATGACCATTGACATATTGTCTTTGGAAAATTTCTAGTCCTTTGCCTATTTCAAAAATCAAGTTATATATTTTTTCCTTATTCTGCTTTCAAAATTCTCTCTATGTCTTGAATTTAGACAGTTTTGCTATATTTTGTCTCAGAGCAGTTCTTTTTTCATTTTTCTTTTTTGGAGTCCTCTCAGCTTTTCAAATCTGTAAGTTCATTCTTCTCCCCTCAGATTTGGGAAGTTTTCAGTCACTATTTCTTCAAACAAGACTTCTGCTTGATTCTTTGTTCTTTTTAGGAATTGGTGCTTGATAGGGTCCTCTAAATCCCTTAGGCTCCATTCATGCTTCTTTATTCTTTTTTATCTTTGCTCCTCTAATAATGATTTTACACGATGGTCTTTAACTTTGCTGATTTTTTTTTTCTTTTGCCTAGTCAAGCCTTCTGCTAAACCCTTCTCATAATTTTTTTAGTTCATTTACTGTATTTTTCAGCTCCAGTGTTTCTGTTTTGTTCTTTTGTGTAGATTCTATGTCTTTGTTAATATTTACATTTATTTATGAATTGTTTTCCTAATTTCAATTAGTTGTCTATTTGGGTTCTTTTTTAGTTTAGTTAGTATTTTGGTGACAATTATTTTAAATTCATTTTCAAGTAGCTCGTAAATTTGCATTTATTTAGCATCTGAATTCTGGAGATTTATTTTATCTTTTACATTTTGCTTTGACTGGGCCATGTTTACTTGTTTCTTTGTATATCTTACAATATTTTAAAATATATTTTATTGATTTTTTTACAGAGAGGAAGAGAGAGGGATAGAGAGTTAGAAACATTGATGAGAGAGAGAAACACCGACCAGCTGCTTTCTGCACACCTCCTACTGGGGATGTGCCTGCAACCAAGATACATGCCCTTGACCAGAATCAAACCTGGGACCCTTCAGTCCACAGGCCAATGCTCTATCCACTGAACCAAACAATTGAGGACTACCTTAAAATATTTTTATTGTTAGGACTTGAGCATTTGAAAAAACAACCACTTATCTCAGTCTTTGTGAACTGGCTTTATGCAGTGAAGGCCTTCACTAATCAGCCTGGCTGAAGGTTCGAACTTCTCAAAATTTTTTTTCTGATTTTTTTGCTCCTCTTATATTTGCCTGCAAACTGCACTCTGACACATGCTCACTTCTGTTTGCAGTGGTTTCCAAATCCCATTAGCACTATGAGGCAGGCAACACAGAAGCCAGTACTTCAGGTTGTCAGATAAATCAGAATATTAGATGCATAATTCAGTCTTGTGTTTGTCTTCCAAGGGAAGAGCACCTGTAAGGGGATGGGGAGGTCCTCCCAGTTGCACTGTGCTATGCCACATAAGTAGAGGGACAAAATTAATGTGACAAATGCTGTGAATTATCCTATCTATTCCAGCGGTATCCTGACTTTGTTTTATAATAGTCTAGTGCTGTAGCTTCTCAGTTGGTCTCTAGAGTGTGCTCACTGAGGTATTCACATATGAATACCTTGGTATCTCTATGGGAGAAGTAGGGCCTGTAACTTCCCAGTCCATCACTCTGTTAATATCTGAGTCACTTTCATCTTTATTCTCAAAAAGACTCCACCTTAGGAAAAAAAAGAAGGCAAGCCATTGCACTTACCAGCCTGAGACCTTGTATTTAAACCATATTTTGCTGCAAGAGTGAAAGAATGAACAATATTTTTTTAAAAAAAAATCAAAGTTAATGCAGAAAATCTTTACAATTTAAAATTTTTTAATAAAGATAGTGTCAGAGTATTCATTATATTTTAAGGTGAAATACTAAAGGATTACTGTCTTGTTATGAAAATGAAGGGAAATGCTACATGTGACAGTATGTTGTCACTATTTGAGACTCATGGACTGAGATGAGATCCAACGTGAAGCTAGAACAGATGTAATCATCATGTTTAAAGCAAGTGTGATAATAGGATAGAGTTCAAAGGTAGGGAAGGAAGAGAAAAATATGCATGTATTGAAATATCAGAGGTACACTTTGTCTTGCTTAATATGGGCAAACAGTCAATGGTCAATAGACAAGTAAGAATAAAGAGAAATCTAAGACAAAAAATAATTAGAGATCCAATGTGTAGGTTATACAATGCACTTCTGAAGTTAATGAAAATTTTATTTTTGTTTGTTCTTTTTCACAGAAAATAGGCATGTAAATTTTGAAACCAAAACCATCTTTTTCTTTTCAAAACAATATCTTTCATTTTGTAAGACTATTTGGAGACAGGTGGTAACTGAGGAACAATATTTCAACTTTGGCTAAAGGTTATTGTGTGTTTAAATTGTCCCTAAATGGGTAGATAAGGCTGAATTATGCCTCCAATCCTCTCTCAGCCCTTAAGCTTCTAGGCTTCTTCTCTCTGGCACATGCTCATATTCATCTTGACCCAAATCTACTCTCAGGAAATTCCACCTTAGTAAGAATGTAAGCCATTTGTCTCCCCTGCCTGGAGCCTTGCATTTAAACCTTTTGCTGCAAGAATGAAAAGAATGAACAACCGTTTCCCTTGTCAAATGAATTTCAGGCCGCCTTGAGGAGGCTGCAACTACTGAATGGGGCCATGAAGAAGGACAAGTGTGATAGTCACACTACCAACTTTGCTTCTGCAAAGGCTCTTGGTTGCACTAATCATGCAGAAAGGACCACTTAAATGAGATAATATTTAATACTGAGATGATACTTCATAAATTGATGGGAGCAACTGCTATAAAGAGAGAATATCATAATTCTGAACCCATTCTGAAGTTGTTCACTTAAGAGTCTGAGGAAAATGAGCAATGAATATTTTCCTAGAGCCCCCCTGGATACTTCTGTAGGAATGGAGACACGCAAAACTGACAGCCACTTAGGTAGAGTTAATTGTTATCTCTCAAGTAAGAAGGGTGCCTTAAAAAAACATTTTATGAGGATATTCATTCATTTCTTTATGCAACACATACTTATTGAGCTTATGTCACAGACATTTTTTTCTAGGCCCTTGATTTTTAGAAGAAAACAAAACTTTGTAGGTACTATGATCTCTGGAAATATAGCATAGGAAGATGATACATAACTTTAGAAATGTGATCTTTGATTTCAATTGTAGAGAATATGAAAAATTTCTGAAAAGAATGAAACTTGGTGAATTAGATTATAAAAACTGTTTTATCTGCAAGTATCAGTTGGAAAATTTGCTTAGCTGGCAATTAATTTTCCTAATAATGAGGATGAAATAACACAAAAGTATAAGTGCCTCTGAGTCATCAAAGAAAATTGGATTCTGTTTAACACAAAACATCGGTTAGAAATATTTCTTAATTATTTGAAAACCTGTGCATCTCAATTAATCAGGCAACGTGATTAACTAACGAAGGTTATTACTTTGCCTACAAGGATAACACTGAGTTTATTATAACGTGATTGCTCAAAGCTGGAAAGTCTGTAAAAATGTCAGGACTGAGCAAGAGGCAGAACTATTCATAGATTGATGTAAAAGTCAATTGTGTGAAAAATTGAGCCCAAAACATGCCAGTCAGATTGGTGTCAGCCATTCAAGTCACTTATGTTTCCTGGGTTTTATTTTTCCCTCTGGTGAATAAACACAGAAGATCTTATTTTTAAAAAGAAAGAAAGAAAGAAAAAGCCTCACCTGGAAAGAATGGAGTTTGGAGCAAGTGAACAAACAGATTAACATTGCTCCAGGTTGTCCAGAAATAACTTACTAGAACTTCTAGCTCATCAGGCAGCAAGCCAATCAATATTGTTTTCACTTCAAAGTCCTAAAACTTAGAAAACAAAAAGCTGTTCTTTGAGAGATGGGCCATATGGGTACATCTGAACAGCAGGTGTGGAGGTTCAATTGCAAGATGTGCCTCTGAAGTCTCTTAAATGATACTATATGGCATCTCACTGCATATAGAGAGAATTCCTAATGACTGAGTCACTGTGAAAGGTTCTTTATTATTAAGGTAAGGAGAACTTGTGAGATGTATAATGAGCTGTAGGCCCAATGCACTTGGGGTACAAGTTCATAACCCTGACCACAGGGAAGAAAACAATAGCAAAAGAATCTACTTTTAATCTGAAATGAAAATAAAGAAGGCTTCAGCTCTGAAAGTCCAAAAGTGGGAAAAAGAAAAATAAAGGGGCATGGATGAAAAGAGAATACTCAACCTATTTCACAATAGAATTATAAAGCTCATTTTTTTTTTTAAAAAAGTTCCAACAACATACTAAAGAACTTCATCCTAATAATAAATAAAAAATGGAACAGACTGAGCATGAGCAATTCTTTTTAGATATCAGAAAATTGAAGTCACAGGCAAACCACTGTCCCCAAAATGGAGATAAAAAGAGATACAGAAAATAATAACTTATCAGAGCATTAATTCATGAGGAAAAACCTCTGCAAGAGCCAGCACTGGGGTAGGAAAACCACTGGGGTAGGAAAACCACAGTGTCATTAAATTGCTTGAGGCTTAATACGGATATGCCTGAGAGTTAGAAACTGTAGAGTGACCTAGTCAGACCTGGCCTCCCCACTTTTATGAGTTTGATCTTCACATATCTAACCAAAATCAGAGAAATGTGACCCAACTCTAACAATCAGACCTAAGAGTAAGTTTGTTGTGTGTACTCCTGGTAAAGTGTTTGCTTTCTGATATAAGAAACTGTCTTGGCTAGCATGCCCTTTGCTCTTTTAATCTCTTCTCTTCCTTTTGTCTGGAACACAGATGAGACACATGGCATTGTGGCAGCTCCGTTGTGACAATGAATCAACGATAAGCCACTGAGTTTCCTAATTACCTTCACCCAAGTTTGGTATTACTTTACCTATCTATGAATAATGGATTCTGAATTTGTGTCTACCTTATGTGTAAAATAATGCCAGGATTAAACTAGTCTTCAAAGAATTTGTAGTAAACACTCTTGCTATCCTGTCCAAGTCCACCAATAGAAGTAGTGCATTCATCCCCAGCTGCTGCAATCAGAAGCTTTTAACAGCTCACTGATGCATTTTTCTTATGATACTTTCCCTATACCCAAGAGAGCCACCTCATCCCAAAATAGGAGATTCTTTGTCTTCCCCCTATGGGCAGCTCACAGCTAATGATTATCTCAAGGAAGAACAAAAAGGCCAGCCTTATTGCCTAAAGGTGAACCAACTCTGCAGTCCTATGCATGGCCCAGAGCTCCCTGCTATATCCAACTGAGGCTACACTATAGCTAAGGTCACCTCATTGATTGGCTCCTTCACCTGCCTGTCCTCCTGTCCTTATGCCCTTTCTCCAGAGAGCCCTCACTCAGTATGTCAGTTGCTCAAGAACCTCTGTCTCAGAATCTGCTTCTAGGGAACCTGATTTAAGATACATTTAACATTATGTTCTCATCTCTTAATCCATGGAGAAAAGTTATAAGTGCAATTAATGACATCATATCAATATTTTTAACAGTATCTATTAGTAGTTGTCAATTCTTTAAATGAATTGGTAAAACTTTGGAATTTTACTGGAGAATTCAAAAAGGTAATCTTTATACAGAAGAAAGGTTATTCACTCTGCAAAAGTAAGATTTGTAACAAATCCTACATAAACTCTTTCTTTATATATTTTTATTTAAAATATTTTTATTGATTTCAGAGAGGAATGGAGGAGAGAGAGATAGAAACATCAATGATGAGAGAGAATCATTGATCAACTGCCTCCTGCACTCCCCCTATTGGGGATTGAGCCTGTAACCTGGCCATGTGCCCTTGACCAGAATCGAACCCAGAACCCCCCAGTTTGCAGTCCAATGCTCTATCTACTGAGCCAAATGGGCTAAGGCCCTACGTAAATTCTTGAATTGCTCTGAATCTGCTTTCTACTTAAACATTCAAGCTGCCTAGAATTAGAATCCTCAAAGCAAAGTATCTTTACCTTAAAACTAATTTTACTGCTACCCCAATGAATAGAATCATTGAACCATAGATGGAAAAGTGTTTTGGGATTGTTATTAAATTGATTTCAGACTCGACAGGGGCATGAACTATCAAAGAAAGTTCTTGGTAATATCAGGCAGGTGCCCAGAGGAAATTAATATGTAGATATTGAAAGCATAACTAGACTTTTAATACTGAGTCAGACACAGAATCTGGTGTCAGAGTGACTGGATAAGATATTCTAATTAGGAAATGAGAAGAAAAGAAATGAGTCTGCCTCCCTAAGGATCTGACTGAAGGGTGAAGTTTCCATTCATTTGTGTTGGGTATTGTAGTCTAGTCAAAGCTGGTTTCGTTCCATCAGTCAGGGGAAAACTAAATATGTTTTGTGTAGCATTACCTTTGTTCTTTCTTTTTTACCATATATTGTCTGATTTCATGGAGATGTGAATAGGTGGGGAAAAATTGGGTATAAGTTTTTTGGAAGAACAAATTGTATATATCAGAGATAGGCAACTTAGTTGTTTTGGACAGTAATACTATCAACATCAATCATTAAAATAACATTATCATTAATATAAACCAAATTTATATGTTATAACTATGACAGATATATTGCCTAGAGTATTTAACTGACTTATTTTTATACAGGAACTTTCTGGCCATTTTTATTCATTCAGGAGAAACTGAGTGGAAAAAAGCAAACCGAGAAGGAAAAGAGGCCAGTAAAAATCCATCTCAACCTAATACCATGAGGGAGCTCTGGAATATAATTTACATCTCAGAATAAGTTTTCAAAAAGGTAAATAATATAGGATTTCTACTCCCACACCAGAAGGTCATTGGTTACAAGCTGCCACAAGAATTTAAACTTCCAGAAACTTCCAGTTCTCTGTGCACATGGGTATAGCAACTCTAATAGGCTAATGATGCTCTGAAAAAGAATGCAGAACCCAGTCCTTACCAGAAAAGTAGGCAAGCCAGAACCAGTTTCGCTCAGTGGATAGAGCGTCAGTCTGTGGACGGAAAGGTCCCAGGTTCGATTCTAGCCAAGGGCATGTACATTGGCTGCGGGCACATCCCGGTGCGAGGTGTGCAGGAAGCAGCTGGTCGATGTTTCTCTCTAATAGATGTTTCTAGCTCTCTATCCCTCTCCCTTCCTCTCCATGAAAAACCAATAAAATATATATATTTTAAAAAGTTGGCAAAAGCTCTGCAATGAGTGTACAGAACATGTGCAGAGCACCTGTTAGCTACAGGTTATGATAATACCATAATTGTCATTCCAATAGCATCTATTAGAATTAGAATTGTCATTAGAATGACAATGACTCACGGACATTGAAATTCTTAAACTGAAAAACATTAAAATCTCCAGATAAAAAGTTTTTGTTAAGCAATGATAGCAACATAGGCAGAGATTAAAGGCCTATAAAATTATGGAACATCAGAACAAAAATATGAAAGAACCTTAGACATTACCTAACCTGATAACAATTTGTAGATGAAGAAACTGTGATCAAGGAAATCACCATGCCCCCATAATTAGTGGCTTTCCTAGTCAAGACAAACAAAACTTTAGAGTTTCTATGTGCTCTACCACTTTCATCTGAAACACAGAAATTAAAATTCAAGATTCAGTAGTTGGCCAGTCAGTTCCTTTTTTATTTAACCATATTTCTGGTGGGATGTTAAGCTTATGGTGCGTTACTACTTTAGACACTAAACAGCACTTTTGTGACTATTCGCAATACCCACTTCCTGACCACAGATACACTATACAAAAAGTTTTACATAAGTCAAGAGAAAGGCATTCAAATAGCATTAATCAATATAATGAGAAAAAAAGAAGATATACATTTAAAATTTTACTATGTATTTTTATGTTTAGCTTGTAATAGATTTATATGTTCCTTTTCCAGAATAACATGTTTCTTGGAGCATATTTTTATTTGGACCTGGTGGTACAGATGGTGGAGGGGAAGTGTGAGTCCCTTAAGGTGCTGAAAGAGAAAATGAGAGATTTGGGGCTGAAATATAAAGTGAGGAATAGAGACATGTAGAAGGAAAAGAAAAAAAAGGAAGCAAAAATAATATTAATAATGAGATCTGAATAATGAAAGAGAAAGATTCTTTAAAGAGTAGAGTGGATATCATATAATATCTATCTATTTATCTATTTATCTATCATCTACATCCAAAAGTACCTCCACAACCCACCACTTCTTTTGGAAAGCTCAGTGCTCTCCCCAGACAAGGTTGAATGTACTACCCAAGATAAGCAGAGTTGTGGTAAAAAAAAAAAATAGAGAGAAAGATGCATGGGAGTTGTTAGGGTGACCAACTGTCCTATGACTAAGGGTTTACTCAGGAAGTGGAATTTTCAGTGTTGAAACCATGATAGTCCCCAAAAAACTGGGATGATTGTTCTCCTTGGAACTTCATATAATTCACAACAAAATGATCCTGACTAATAAGGTAGGAGATTATTGTGATCAGTTTTGAAATGCAATTACCTAATGAGAAATTTGCTAGAGATCTTTGCCTTAATATCTTACTCTTAAACCAGAATTAAAATTTTACAAGATGCAAAGGAGATGTGGCCAATAGTCTATTAAAAAAACAAAACTTCATAGCAATTCCTTATTTAGAAAAGGCCACATGACACACTAGTTATGTCACATCCTCATCTCTCTATCTAAAATTTGCAGGTACATATCAGGAGCTATTTGTAAAATATCATAATAAATGGTAAATTAATAGCCTAAAATGGTCAGTTGCATATATATCGATTGCTGATGCATTGTATACCACCCAATTCTGTTTTCAGATAGTAGCACTTCTCTAAAGCCTATGTCTTGGTTTTCATCCTCCAAAAAAAAAAAAAGCAGAATCTGAGACAAGATTATCGGTACAGGTAGTTTATTTGGAAGTGAGTTCAGGAAGCACAAGTAGGGACTGGGGGAAGTGAGATGGGGAAGGGTGAAAAGCCAACAGCTCTAAATTCTGTTTTCTGTATTTATGAGTAGAAGTCAGACCCTCTTTTACATTACAACATTCCTGATACTTGAACAGTGGTTGCCATGGTTCCCAAAGGGCCTATGAAACTTCCCCAGTTTCTTCTATTAATTTTCCTGATGGAATTCCCTTGTACTCTCCTTTTTCCGGGCCTGTTCATCTCAATGGAATCCAGTTCGTCTCTGGGTATTCTCTTCAAACATCACCATAAGTTGAACAGAGAACTCCAGGTGTGGAAGTCTGCACATTACTTGCAAGAGCCCTCATCTTTTCCTTCACACTTTGGAGACCACTCTCTGCATTGAATCTATAAGGTCTAAGCACACCATATTCTTTGTCCCTTACAAATGCCAGTCACTTTAAGAATTCCAGGTCATGCCCTAACCGGTTTGACTCAGTGGATAGAGCATCGCCTTTGGACTGAAAGGTCCCAGGTTCGATTCTGGTCAGGGCATGTACATTGGTTGCAGGCACATCCCCAGTAGGGAGTGAGCAGAAGGCAGCTGATTGATGTTTCTTTCTCCTTTATGTTTCTAACTCTCTATCCCTCTCTCTTCCTCTCTGTAAAAAATCAATAAAATATATATTTTTTAAAAAGAATTCCAGGTCTCATGGGTAATGCCTTACTTCTCACATGACTCTGTACCTCAACTTTGCTAATCCTTCCCAAATGCTCCACTGTGCCTCTAAGACTTATAATCATGAGTAATATCCTCCATAATCTCACCTTTCCTTGGGAACATTTCCTTCCCTTCTTACTCCAATGGAAACCTTGGTACTCTGCCTCCCTTGCAACTTAACTGGTAATTGTCTTCTCTTTCATACTTTGGCACCACTTTGTCTGAAGGTGTGTAGGTGTCCTGTTTGCTTTTTATTGCCATCTCCAAGTCTCCCTCATTTCTTTATTAACACTATCCCTCAACCTGACTTTCATGTCATCATCTTATTCCACCACCATCCTTTCTTTCCCTTTTTTCAATTATCTTTAGACTCCCCAACTTCCTGCCAGTGTTCCTTGATATTTTAGCTTCAAGAAATTGTCAGGATCTCAAGTGTTAATTCCTTGGCAGCTAAATTCATTAATCTCTCTTGCCATGCTCTTGTCCTGCATCCTACCTCATTCACTTTGAGTTTTCATACTCTAGACATTGCCATTGCCAATAACTACAGACCCTTTCACTATCTTAATGTCAAACATCTCTCATTACCACTACCACCTCCTAACCTGCCTTCTCACTGCCTCGAGTAGGCCGTCTGAAAGAGTTTCCAGATCTACCAAGAATTCCAAGCAACAGATGCAATTTCCTCTCAGCCCCTCAAAAGCATGTAAAATTCTTACTTTTTCTTGTGAAAAATGATGTAAATGGAGCCATTTCAAATGGATGTGGAGCTGCCGTTCCAGAGGAACTGACTTGCATGTCTTGCTCCTTGAACTTTTGGACTATTGGAACTGAGCCAGACCATTGTCTTACCAAAAAATGTTTGTAAATCCAATAAGACTATGGACATCCTAATTACAAGACCGATTATTATGAACTATGTCTGAAGATAGACTCACTAACTAATCATGCAGGGCCGAATGTAATCTGCCTTATGAGCACTTATAAGAATTCTTTCTTTCTTTCATGTTATTTTATTCCTTTCCTTTTCTCATAAAAACCTCTTGCCTTCACCATGAAATTGGGACATTATTTGGGATTCTGCCTGAATCTGTGATATCTGAATTGCAACAAGCATTTGCAATTTGAGTGTCACGGATTGTTCTCTGGATTAACGAGAGGCTAAAAATGGATACCCATTTTTTTTTTATCACAAATAAATACCTGTTGCCTCTCATTTTAGCTTTTTAATTTTAGGTTAACCCTTCTTAGAAACTTATTTCCTTGGCATTTTTGTCTGCTTCATTTGTTGTCTTTTCCACTATAATGTAGGTTTTATAAGGGTAGGGTTTGTGTGTTTGTTCATTGCTTTATGGTCATACTTAGGTCAATGCATGGCACATAGTAGTATTTTAATAAATATTTATTGAGCGAATTAACCATTAAATAAATGCAGGGGATTTTTTTAGGGCTTTTACTTCCCACCATAAGGACACTGTATAACCTTAAATGCAACCTACATGTGGATCAACTTCTTGCTTATTTAAGCAATCACATCTCACTCTTATAATCAACTGTAATTCCCATCTCTTTTTCAAATGAACTCCTGCCAAGCCAGGAGTTCCCTATTGTGTGTTCATAAGATTACTTTTAAATTTCCATACATGGCTCTTTGTAAACTTCATCTTGTTTTAAACTTACCTTCCAAGTCTGCCAAGAGATAATTCTGGGTATTGATTTGATATATTTTACACGAACATTCTCTTCTAGCTTTAATACTATTTTGGCTCTATTTATGTTTATTATAATGCTTATTTACTGGACAAATTGAAGAGTCTCATGAGCTACCAAAAGATAAGTTGTGGCAGATTGCATTTTCCAAAAAACAGTTACCCTAATACATGTAGATGCTCTTTTAATGTGAGGCTGACACTTCTCGATTGAGAGATTGGGTCTAAGTTCCCTTCCCTTGAACCTGGACAGGTCTTCAACTATCTCAATCTGTATGTGTGATGGAAGTAACTTTATTAGTTAAATTAGAAATGATGACACCTGACAATTACTGCCTGGTTCTTTCTTTATTGAGACATGCATCTTGGGTCCATGAGCTGATATGTAAGAAGTTCAACTACACTAAGGCCACCATTTTGGAGAAACCACATGTATATAGACATTGAGGCTGAGGAGCACCACATATTCAAGCCCCAGTTACTTAAGTCTCTCCAACCATGTCATCAGACAGATGAGTGAAGAAGACTTGAAGATGAAGCTAATCTCAAACACCAGAGTAATCTGTTACACAGTAATTGGTGACCTCCATCTACTGCATTGTTAAGGGTACATGATTAAAATCCAGTTGTGGGAAGCTGTCTGTTCCATCCACTCAAGTCTTTAATGTTACATATGAGAAGAAATCAAGGTAGGAAGATGATAACATCCTCTGTGGAAAGACTTAATAGCCTTACTTTAAATTTATGGTGAATAAGTAAATCTTTAAAATATAGGAAATACTTGAAATAAACTAGTGCTGGTAAAAGTGAGCTGAGAAAGAGCAAAGTTGATTGGAAAGCAAAATTTGGGAAATTGGGACAAATATAGAGATGGATTCTGATTTACAATTTTGCTTAGACTAGCCCTATTGTTAGTTATTTGAGAAAAACTTGAGGAAACATTTGCTTTTGCACAGTGTCAAAATATCTGCTGACACAAGTTCCATTCCCACCTTTATTCAATCTCTTTATGTCCCAGGATACTCCCCACCACTAGCCCTTAGGTCTGATTTGGGAATAGGAAGACCATAGTGTAAATTCTAAGGCAGAATGTTACCTCTCAATACCTTTGTTCCAAATTTACTTTTTCACATTTGAATGAGAAAATAACAAACAAATCCAAAATCTTACATTTACTCCACTACTACTTGACACATTGCACCTTTTGAATCTTTAATACTGTATGGGATTTTAATTGATTTTTTTCTTTTTACTTTAGGCAACCTGAAATTATTTAAAGGTACAGACTTTATTTCAGGCTTTTTATTTAAAATGATATATTTTCCACTTCATCTGGCTGTTTTAACACCAATATTTTAAAGTGATTTTGTTCATATTAAACACTTTCTTAGCCTGGACTACAATTTTTTAAGTGTGTACTCTCCAAGAATAGACAATTTGTTAATGTGTTCTTTTCCCAACACCTCTTTTTATGATAATTCTTTAAACCAATTTAATAACAATATCTAAATCTTTGCTTGTTGAACATTTATTTAAGGAATGGTGTATATAAAGTAAGGGAAATTAGCCGCATTGCATTTTAATTAACTTAATTAGACTATATTTAATAAGCTGTGAGAGGTTGACTTCTTCTTAATCTTTTTTTCCCCTGTAGAAGCTGATCATGCAAAAAATGTACACAAGGATCAGTAGCCAAAAGAGAAGCAAAGAACAATGTGTTAATGTATGGTACTGAAGTGATGGACAACTTAATTCCATATTCATATTATAGCTGAGCTAGTCTTTGCTCCAGGGCCAAATATGTTGTCACCCATCTCTTATTCTGAATCTAAGTAATGTTGTTGGGCATTTTAAGATATGTCTACAACTCCTTTCCAGTTGCTCATATGGGCAAAAATGGGGTTTACTTCTAGAAAGCGGGCCTATGGCTTTCTCTGGGGTGCTTACAGCATGGTGACAGTAAGCAGAGTAAGGTTTCTGTTATAGAAAAGGAAATAAAAAACAGTGGGTAGGACATAGGCACTGTCCTTTAAAGATATAATCCTTATGCCTACAATATCTGCTCCAATAAAAATTTAATATCTTTATCCATCTGGTTCTTAACTCCTCATTTTGTAAGAGTAATAAAATAATGGAGTAGAGCTAGACCAGAAACTTTTATAGGAATTCTCTTACATACTTTGTCCCATCTGGTTCTTAATTCCTCCTTCTATGAGAGTAATAAACAGTTGAGTAAAGATAGGCCAGAAATTTTTTGTATGAATTCTCCTAAATGGGAGAAGAGGATAAATTGCCTTGGGTTGGCTCACTTAACTACCTTAGGAATGGGGCATAACATCTGCCTCAGTCAGTTCTGGCCTTATAACATTCTCACAGCCATAGTCTGAATGGTTTGAATAGCACACATTCATTTTTCATGGTGTCAGCACAGTTGGGGTCTTGGTGAAGATACTCTTCCCCTGGTTTCTTCACATGGCAGGAGGTGGTAGCATAGAAGGGGAAGAAAAAGGAAGAGAGAGAGACAGAGAGAGAGAGGAAAAGAGAGGGATAGATAGAGAGAGAGAGAGATCATGTTTTTTTAATACCTTAAAATATGGGTACTATTCCCACCATACTCTCAAACTAACAACCTCCAAAGGGCCCCATCTGGAAAGACCATCACATTGGGGATTAGGATTTCAACATATGAATTTGGAGAGGAAATAAATATTCACTCTGCAACATAATTCTTCATCTGCCCAATCTTCCTGAGACATGTACTTCCTATTATCTAATTGGGTTTAACAACCAGGTAAATAATTGAGCTCCATTGTGATGGACACTTTAGGACAAGCATGTCAAATTCAAAGGCTAACAAGTGCCAAATAAACAAGGTTTAAGTTTATGTGTGCTGCAAAAAAACCCCAAAAACTTTAATTTTTGTAGAAACATAGGTTTATTTTGATAGAGACATACTGAATACAAAGGGCTGAAATAAATGAGTAATCATTAACATAAAATAATAGAACATTTTAATAAAAATTAATACTTTTTCTTGAACATTAACTTACCAGACACTGAATAACTGCACAAATTAATAAGCATAACTCAAATAAACCTATTTTTCTTGTTCTCTGAAAATGAAATATTTCCTGTTGCACACACCAAACAAGTCAGTTCAAGACTAATGATGTGGCAATTGGCTGCTAAAATATTTGCTGCTAGTATTAGTGGAGATAAATGGTGTGCCTGCACTTAAGGTGCATAAGGAAAAGGAATGCAACATAATTATAGTAATCAGTCATTAGCCAACATTGTAGTGTGTTATTAATAATTATGTATAACAAGATATTATAAAAATTAAGTTATGAAATTTTTATTAAGATGATTCTTACACACTGTTATATCGGCCACAAAAATATTCATTGTGGGCTGCATGCGGCCCTAGGTCCGTGAATTTGACATGCCTGCTTTAGGACAGTTATAACAAGCCATCCCAAGACTTAAAACCATAGCTAGTCATCTGTTTTGTGGGTCTATAGATCAACCGGGTGGTCCTGCTGAATTTAGCTGGGCTCACTCAGCCATTTTCAGTCAGCTAGAGGCCGACTGGTCACCTGAGATGGGACAACATGCGTCTCTTCCTTATGATTTCCAAAATCTCTCCAGCAGGCTAGTGTGGCTATGTTTTCATGATTGCAGGAAATCAAGGACAAGAAAGTCTGCATGTGTCACATTTCTTCTTGTGCCATTGGCCCAAACAAGTCACATAATCAAGTCCAGATTCAGAGTAGGAAGGGAATACATAGTTGCATTATAAATTCAGGGATCCTCTTAATTGGGGAAATAAAGAGAGTCATGCTGTCACCTTGATTCTGATGTCAACCCCGTATACTTTGCTGTGATAATAGAAATGTTTTATATTTATAATGTTCAATGTACAAGCCATTAACCATATGGGGACCTTTAAATTATATTTAAGGTAAATGTAAAACTAAAACATGAGTTCCTTAATCACAATAGCTTCATTTTAGGTGGTAACTAGGGGCCAGAAGAATGAAATTTGTGCAAGAGTAGACCTTCCTTCCCTTGGCTGCCCACACCAGCTCCTCTCTGGCACCCAGGACCTAGGCTTGCTTCCAGCCCAGCTTCGTCCAGAAGGACATCTGGTCTAATTAGCATACTACCCTTTTATTATTATAGGTTAGAGGCCAGGTACACAAAATTCACGCACAGGGGTGGGGTGTGTGTGTGTTTTCCTTGGTCCAGCCTGCACCCTCTCCAATCTGAGACCTCTCGAGGGATGTCCAAATGCCCAGTGGGATCAGGCCTAAATGGGCAGTCAGACATCCCTCTCATAATCCAGGACTTCTGGCTCCCAACTGCTTGCCTGCCTGCCTGCCTGCCTGATTCCCCCTAACCACTTCTGTCTGCCAGCCTGATCACCCCTAACCACTCCCCTACCAGCCTGATCAATGCCTAACTGCCTTCTCCTACAGGCTTTGTCACCCCTAACTGCCCTCTTCTGCAGGCCTGATTGCCCACAACTGCCCTCTCCTGCTGGCCATCTTGTGGCAACCATCTTGTGTCCACATGGAGGCAGCTATCTTTGACCACATGGGGGCAGCCATCTTGTGTGTGAGAGTGATGGTCAATTTGCATATTATTCTTTTATTAGATAGGATAGATAGCACTATACTGATCACCAGTCCTAATATTTTACCCTAAATCCATGAGGTAAAAAAACAAAACAAACTGGGCTGCTGTATTTAGAAATCTCTAAAATAGATCAATATGGGACATTAGCTTGAAATACTTGAGGCACTGAAGTAACCTATTAAGAGCTGACAAATTGATTATGTTAAGCTCAACCAGTTTATTCTTTGGGAGAACTTTTTAGCAGGACCATAATGGAGAAGATAATATGTTTCCTTCTGCTTTACAGACTTGTTAAAAAGTTATCAATTGTTTGAGGGCCAGCTCATGCACAAAAGGTTGTTAGTTCAATTCCCAGCCAGGGCACATGCCCTGGTTTCAGGATTGATCCCTGGTAGAGAGCATGCAGAAAGCAGCTGACTGATCAGACTTCGCTCTGCCATTTGATGTTTCTCTCTCTAAAAATTAATAAAAATATTAATAGAATAGGTTACAATGAAGCCAAGTCTCAGATGTAGCTAGCTCTGCCTTACCTATAGACATTAGCAAGCCAACTTGAGAGTTCACATATTCTGAGTTGTGGGCTGAACAAAGGTTCCATCTCTACTTTTAGGTGATTTAATAATACCTTCCATAAAATATTCACCCAAAGGCAGCAGGTAGCAGCTAAACATGCAAGGGACTTGGAGAACCAAGAATCCTCTTCATTATCTGCTGAATATTGAATCACAAAAGAGCCAAGGAGAGAGTATCATTCCTAATTGACAAGACTCCAGGATACCCTGAATTTTATACCCTGTGCATGCTGTGTGTCTACATGTCTGTGGCATATTTTTAACCAATCCTAATATCCTGAACACATTAATGTCACCGGTATAAACTCATCTCGAAAATCCATTGTGATCATTAACTAAACTACTAAACTCATTAAAGAAAATTCATTTAATTATGATAATTAGGAAAACCTTAAGTGTTGTTCTGAGATCAACATTGCTACAGAACCTGCAGTAATCACCCTGAGAATGTGGTCTTTGATGGAGTGTTAAGAAACCATTCTAGAGAGTGGATTGTTACTCAGATAATCAAATGCCCAGTGGTCTAGATTTAAATGAACATACAAATGTATATTCTCTATTTGTATTAAAGTATCTTAACATAAATGTTGACCAAATAATTTAAAGTGAAAACTCACACTCTTGAATGTAATTCTCAACTATAATTATGACAAAATTTGTATTTGTTCAAAGGCTGGTTTATTTATTTTTTCTTATTTAAAGCTTTACTAGGAACTTGTGGTTTTAAAACATCTGTGCTAAGAAATGTGGCAAATGTAATTTTGTTAATTACAAATTTTAAATTTTGTTGATGTTTGATACATGATAATTTTTGCAACAATTTCAAAGAAACTTGGAAAAGAGGGGTACTTTTTGTTTATACATTAGATATTTTAGTACTTCTCTACAAATTTTATTTTATATTATTTAAATTCCTTATTAATTTATTTACCTTTTAATCTGCCTCTGGTATATTTAATTATCAAAACCTAGAAAACTTTTTAAAAAACTCTTTGCCATTAGTTGTAATTCTGTTAATATCATCCTAAAATTTTTAATTTATACATTGGGTTAACTGTTATTTTATGCATACCATTTTATGACTGCTAAATTTACATAGTGAGTATATATTTGAACGATAAACATGACACTTTAATTCAAATCATTTTTCATTCAGCGAGAATGTGTAAACTTTCGGTGATTAATTATTACTATTATTCAAAAAGGGTATAGGATTGATGTAATTTAGAAGATTTGCATATGTAAGGCCTTATTTTTTCCTCTCCCCATGAATAGTGATTTGGCAGTGTATAAAAATCAAATTGCTGGTTTGCCATCTTGTCTTTTCTGGATGATGCTCTGTTATTTCCTGGCACTTATTTTCTGTTATTTTCTTTCCTTTGAGGTGGCTTGTTTCTCACCTTGTTCCGTTGGATTTTTTTGTTTCTGTATTTGGACTCATAAATGCATCCAGGAGGTGTTTTGTAGGGTTCTGTCTTATGGTTTTTGCCTATTGTTATTGGAATGTGTAAGCTTTTTTAATCATCATACTTGGGTACTCTTCTTAAACTCTTTATTTTTCTTTTAAATGCTGTCCTGTTTGGTTCTGATTTTCCTGTATTTTGTCTCAGTAGATATGCTTTTAACTCTGAAGTTAGGTTTTTATTTTCTATTCCTTACATATAATTTCTACCATGTTATTTTCATTTCTTTATATTATTTCTTTAAATTCTGGGAGGGGGGGAATCTCTCAATTCTGTTTTTTTGTAGTCTCTGCCCCATTGCAAATTAAATCTTCATTGATGTTAGATCTGCTTTTTTACCTCTAGTGAGGATTTTAACCCGGTTTTTCAAACATCAGTGTCCTTAAAATTCCTCCCTTTCTCCTCACTCACCTTTTTGACCCAAGGATCTATACCCATCTTTATTTTTTATTGTTGTTATTGTCATCGTTTTCTGTTTTTATTTTATAGAGATTGAGTCATGACTTTCTTTGTCAACAGGGATTCAAGCATTCATTCAACTATTAGTTGCTGAGTACCTATTTTCATGCTCAGTAGCATCTTTATTAGTCACAGACATTAAACAAAATAATTGCTCAAGTAGTTATACTGAGAAAAAACAATGGGCACTCCAAGAGCATGTAATAGGTGGTCTATTTAAGCTGAAGGTAAGAAAAGGACTCCTTGATAAAGTAACATTTACTAAAAACTGAATAAGGAGCAGAACTAAACTAGTTATGGAGAAGGTGGTTATGAGCCTTATGGGTAGAGTGCTCAGCCTGGGCTCCAGGGATGAAAAATTCTGCTTCCTTCTATGAAGCCCATCCTCTAATTTTTTAAAGGAAAAAAATCCTCTTTCTCTTGATTTGCAGACTTTTATAAAGAGATCATGTGTTGGCATTTTCTGTTTAAGTTTGGTAGAGGGGAGTTTTTCTTTGGACCCACTTAGGGCATAGAGCCTATGGGTTGGTCTAAGTTCAACCTTCTGTCCACTTTGGTGATGGTCCTGTTCCCAGATCATTTCCATGCTATGGGCTGGCCCTGCCTAGGAAAGTCCCGGGCCTTTCACAAGTCAGGTGACCTCCAGATTCTTGATTATTTCAGGGGAAAATTCAATACATGAATCCAGATGAGAACAAAGCAAATTTTATTTATTTTTTTATTTTTTATTTTTTTTCAGATGAAAGTTTCATATCAGAGAAAAAGATAGAGGCCAGGGAGCAGGCACTGCTGAGAAAAAAACAAAAAGTATGGGTCCAAGTGAATGTCTGATCCTCTCATGGTGGTCAGTTAGTTCTTATGATTTTATGGGTTTCCAAGTGGAAAGGGCATTGTCTCTAAACTTGTGGCTCCAAATTCTGACTCCATCTTCTGGTTGGGAGAAGGCCTTGTTCTTAAAATGGTCCATTCAGAAGTGTCATGGTGTTCATCCCCTTTGGCCCCTTCTAATTGCTGTCTATTTTCATTACAATGATAGAATAATGAAGTTTGGAGTTGTTCTCTGGTTAGTTTCACCTTTATCTTGGACTAGTCTGGCTCTAATTCATTTTTGTTATCTACCTCCTTAACTATATGCTCTTAGATATCTTTGGTTAGGGAGGATAATCTTATAATTTATCTGCTGGCCATCAATTGCTCAGTCTTTCTGGCCCTTTGTTCAACCATTTGTCTCAGTTTCCTCATTCCATTTGCCAGGGAATTTTCCTAATTTCTTACTAATGTGCCTCAGTGAAAAACCTTTCACATGGCAAAATTGACCCATGAGCATGCTGATCTGTATACCTCCCAGGCCAACTGTTGCTGTTGTGAGGTATATCCTCCAGCAAGTCTTTGCTGGACTGGCCATGTCTTCAACCTAAATTCCTCACGTGGCTCTCTCACTAAAGAACACCCAGGAACAAAAGGGGCTGCCAGTTTTGGTGGGGATGGAAGGAAGGTGTTAGATGCCAGAGCTCTATGAGTCAGGGTCTGGCTGCTGGGAAGCATTTTCCTTGTCTTTTCTTCCAGCAAGTAGAGCTACTTTGCCTAATGAAGCAAAGCATTAACTTCCCAATCTCAAGACTTTAGAGAGAGAGGACATTTGTTCCAAATTCTGGAACTAGGTCACTCAGCACCTTTTATTCTGGGCTTATGTGAGAATTTTGTTTTGTTTTGATGTTTTATATTTTGTCTACCTATATGTATTTTTTGTGACATGTAAAAAGTTGTAACAAATGCTATTTCAAATTAGGAATCTTTGTATGTGTTTTTACTTTTTAGACTTCATGAAACAGTTGACTTAAAACCATAAGTTTTTTGGTAAGTTAGAACACCTTAGCAGGAAGAAAGAGCATGGATGAAGGCTAGGTCCGCAGTTTTATTTACTAGTATTTTCATTGTATGCTCTGGACCTGTGATATTTGGGTCATTTGAGATGGGGAAAGAGAGAACGTTGATCTGTGTTTGAGGAGTCTCAGCCCTGATGTTAAATGTGACCTTCCTGGGATCATCTTCCCTCTTTGCAAAAGTTATTACTATTATTATTATTTTAGCTATTCTGCTATATTTTAGGACCTTGCCACTCAAAATGTGTTCCTGCACCAGATAACTTGTAAGAAATGCAGAATTTCAGACCCCAATCCAGAGATGTTGAATCTGAATGTTAACAAAATACCAGATGATACCTATACTTGTTCAAGTTTGAAAAACATTGATCCAGGGTGTCCGTGGTGCTGTAGGGATTATCTAGGGGATGTAGGAGAGGGAAAGCAAAGGGCATTTGAAAAGATATTCACTTCACTGTGCTTCCCTTGACCTGCCTCAAACAGGGAAGCCTGTAGTTTGTTTTGTTTTGTTTGTTTGTTGTGTTTTTTTTTGTTGTTGTTGTTTTTTTTTTTTTGTGTGTGTGTGTGTGTGTGTTTTGCTATTTTAAAAATTAATAAGCAGTGCCCAGATCTTTCCTTTGAGGAAAGATAGGTCTTTCTGCAAATAAGAAAATTGTTTGTGACTAGATGATCATCAACATTTTCTCAGCTTAGAAGTTCCATAAATACGCCGAAACCGGTTTGGCTCAGTGGATAGAGCATCGGCCTAAGGTCCCAGGTTCGATTTGGGTCAAGGGAATGTACCCTGGTTGCAGGCACATCCCCAGTAGGGGGTGTGCAAGAGGCAGCTGATCAATGATTCTCTCTCATCTATGTTTCTAACTTTCTATCCCTCTCTCTTCCTCTCTGTAAAAAATAAATAAAAAATATTTTTAAAAAAAAGAAGTTTCACAAATACATTTTCTCTCAAAAAACAAGAGAAAGGTAAGTTTATTATAGCTTTAGAGGAAAACAATATAATTTGAAGCTTACAAACTTGATTTATTGAAGCCCCTGTGGGATTAACTTGAGATAGAATGGTAAAAAGTCTAAGAACTGAACATGAGAATTTATATCAGGACCAGCAAGGACACTGTCTGCATGTCTACAGCCTCTCCTCCTGAGCTCTCTGTTCTACTTTCCCTCTCCCTTATGAAAATCTCTGTCTGCACTGAGATCTTAAGACAGGTTTTTGTGGTCTGGAAAAAGTCCCCTAGCTTCTTGAGATGCTGGCACTCAAATAATTTATTTCCTTTTTCACCAGCACCTTTCTCACAAGTGTGGCTCTCCTTGCAGCAGGCAGCAGAACCTGGGTTCAGTAACAGACACTCACAGAGCTCAGGGCAGGGGCAGGATCCTTCCTCCAATATTTCTAATCTCAGAGCCAAGTTTTAGAAAATGTAAAATTTGGTATAAGGCATATACTTGTTAAATGATAAATTATTTTGCAATGGCAAGATGCATTTGTTCTCATTTGGCAAGTGTGTGACTAATTCTTATTTGGCAAAAAAACACAAAACAACAACAACAACAAGAACAAAAACACACACACACAAAAAAATAAATATTCACTTACCACCTTTCCTTCTTTTCATCTTCTGCCATAGTAATGCTGCATAACAGCCACTCCAAACTTCACTGTCTTAAGGAAATTGTTATTTTTAATTTCTTACATATCTGTGAGTTCACTAGGAGACCTTCCATTCTTGGCTGGGCTTGCACATTTTCTCACATGTGCCAGCAGGTTCACTGGCACTGGCTGGTGTGAGTTGCCTCTTCTGAGATAACTCAGGTCTCCTCCCTGAGCCTTTCACATCTCTTTACTAGGCTAGTTGGTGTGGGCCTTTTATCACAGGAAATAGCAGAGAATCAGAAGAGGAAGCAGAAATGTGCAAGTGTTTCCATGCTTTTGCTTTCCTTATATGGACTAACTTTCTATTGGCCTAAATAAGTCACAAGGCTAAATCCAGAGCTAGAATGGGAGGGGCTAAAAAGCTACAGGATAGAAAGTATGGATGCATGGTGGGCATTAATTAAATAAATTACATTATATTTGAATCAATTATATTAAAATATCATGTTCTTAAATAGGAATTGTTAGGAATTCCAGCTTAATAAATATTATTCTCACTTAAAAAAAGAGTCCTTGATTCTGAAACAGGGATACCTTGGAGAGATGACTCTCAGTGAATTACAAGGAAGTCTAAGCACAAAGTGGATAAATTGATGTCTTTTTAATATGCTGGTTATATTAAGGTAATTTAGGGATAAAAAGCACATGGCATTTAAAAATATTTTTTTTATTGATTTCAGAGAGGAAGAGAGAGGGAGAGAGAGAGATAGAAACATCAATGATGAGAGAGAACCATTGATTGGCTGCTTCCTGCACACCTTTGACAGGAGATGGAGTCAGCAACCTGAGCATGTGCCCTGACTGGGAATTGAACTATGACCTCCTGGTTCATAGGTCGACCCTCAACCACTGAGCCATGCCATCTGGGCGATATGGCATTTTAAAAATTCTAGTTTGGGAAACACCATGCCCTTTTTCTCACATTAATTCATGAAGGAAAAGCTAAAAATATTATGGAGCATTTGATTTATGGCCAATTCAACTTTACTGAGCACCAGTGTGGCACTTATGTGTGACCATTTACTTCTTCCAAGTCCTTTGTCCACGTCCACGGTCTACTTAGGACATCCTGCTGTGGTCTGCCTTTAAAGTGCTTTTATGTCAGTATTTGAGAAAGCCAAGCAAGTGGCTAACAATTACTTCAAGATGCATTTGTCTCCTGAATCTTAGATAGTCAGAAATAGACTGCATAATGGAACTGCCTCTGTATCCCAGAGAAAGCTTTACTGGAGATGACCAAACCTGGGGGGAAAGAATCAGACTGAAATCTGTGATCTGCCCTAAGTATGTTGGTAGTAACCCAAATTAATTTGAGCCTTGTGTTCCTCCTCTTGGAGCCAGGAGCATAGTGGGTGGGAAGGTTAATACAGTGCAGTCTTATCTCCTCTGGGCAATTCTGCAGACTTGGAATAGATTTGCCTCCCCCTCCCTAGGAAGGAAATGTACTTTGCCATAGTGATAAGGAGAATGGTAAAGAGGTCAATTCAGGGAGATTAGAATGCAGAGCCAAGTCTCCCTGTGCTTCAGAGGCTTATTATGAATCTAGGAAGTGAGAGGCTGCAGTTAATTTTAGTTCTGAGTAACCCAGTCTCGAAGGGGTTCTTTTAAGAGATGCAAACAACCCAACAGAATCTTGTTAAAAAGACTTCATTGTGTGCATCCAGGGAGAGGCTCACATGTGATTTTTACACAGGAGACAACTCAATCCCAATTCAGCCAAAAAGAAAATCAGATTTTTATGCATTTCAAGAACCTATTATAGGGGAGGAAAAAGTTTTCCTCAACCTCCTTAGGGTCCCTAGCTATGTCTGAAAATTAAACTGACAAAGTCAGGTTAGCAGGAGAAAACACAGAGGTTTATTAAATTTAAGTTTTAAGTGACATGAGAGCCTTCAGTAGGAAGTAAAGATCTGAAGAAACAGTTAAATCGGAGTAACTTTATGCTAAATTTTATGAAGAATAGGTAAATGTATAGAAACATGATAGGTGAAGGAGTATGATGTGAATGTAATAAACTCAGGGAGACCTAGCAATGCCTTTTTGTTCTGATTCTTCTCAGCATGACTTTGTCTTCAGGGAAAAGGATGCTTTTCCCTCCAGTGTAGAGAGGGCACCTGTTTTAGAAAATAAGGGTAGGGATGATACCATTATACTTAGCAAGTTAACAATCAGAAAGGAGCACAGGGAAGGCCAGATATTATAGGCATGCCATTTGGGCAGCTTCAACAAGAAACTACAATATCACACTCCCCAGGCAACCACTAGCCCATTCCCCACAGATCACTGGGGGAAGGGGTCCAACAATGAGGAGATAGATGCATTCACAGTGAAGTTAGGGTGATTAGGGAATGTACTTGTCAGTCAAATCTGGGAACAGAGATCATTGTCCAGGACCATTGAAAAGCCCATAAGGTTACAGAATCCCTCAAACAAGGAGTTTGCTTTCTTGTGACTCTTAGCTGTCTTGGCTCCTTTGACTGTGCTCCTGTGTGTATTCCTTCCATAGCCACATGGCACATAACTATGTGGGTCCCACACATAATGGATTGATGGATCGCAACAGGAAAGCTAGCCTGATGCTGGATTGGACTATGCCCTAACATGGAGTGAAAACTGTGGACATTGGCTTTGATGTTAGCCCTACTGAAGGCAAAATGGGACTTCTTCCTTGGTGGGTCAAAGGGAAATGGGACTTTGGAAACTCAAGGGAGTAATTCCACAGAAATAAAGCTTTTCTACAATACCTCATCCTCCGTGGGAGCCTCTGGAAATTTTTATTCTAGCAGCACTTCAAGAACCCCACTTTCAGCAATAACAATGGGAGTTATAGTGACCTTTCTGTTTCTGCTATTTTCTCAAGCTCCTTCAGCTTAAAATATTCAGTATGCTAAGGTGCTATATTTTGGGGTAGCAGGTCCTAAACTCCATCACTAGCATACTCGTCTTCCATGAATTTGCTGTTAAATCAGAATAATTTGTCTCCCTGATTTGGTTAAGAGACAGAGAGAGAATTGGTAACAACTCTCTCCTAACCATTAACACAATTGTGTTTGTGGGTGGCAAAGCAGAAATTCTCACAGGCCTTGGATGCTAATGAGGTGCCAAGGAATGCTGACAGGAGCAGTGCATAGTGAGAAGAGTTCCCATCTAATTTCTCCACAAACTTCCCTTAAAAAAAAAAAAAAGAGAAGAAGAAGCAGCAGCAGCCTTACCATCGCATATGCATAGGAAATAAGAAGGAGTAAACTCTTGGATAGAACCTGAATAATAGTCACAGTCTCTTGCTCTTTTCTCTGTCTACCCTGTTCTCTTTTCTATTTTCCCTCCACAGCTCAGAATGCTGTTTCATCCTATTTAAAACCTATCCTCCTCAGCTCCCACTGTTATAGTGTACCCCGAATCTCACAAAGGATGTCTCAATCAAGAAAGTTGAATCATGGAGTCATTTATTAAAGGCTGATGGCTTATGAGGGGACAATCAGCACTCCAAATGTTGCAGCCCCGAAATGCTCATCACATCTGGCTTTTATGCAGAATATCACAAAGGTAATGATTACATCTTTGGGTTTGGAATGAGGAACCTGATTTGCACAAAGCAGTTATAGAAGCGAAATAGAGCAAGTTAGTTATCTATAAAGACTAAGTATAGTTTTGGGTCTATGGATCTCTGAATCAACAGAAATACATTATCTGGAGCCACTGAGGCAATTTAGAATAATTGTGCTGTCCTAGTCTTGGGACCACTGAGTCAACCGGAATGCACTATCTGTAGCTACTGAGATAATTTAGGGTAATTGTCCTGTCCTGGTTCCCAGCTACAGAAGAATGTCCTTTGATAAGCAGTAAGATCACAATCAATGGAATTTTCAAAACACCATCCACGGAGAATTCAATCGATTGGGATAACATACGTAAATTCAGAAAATCAAAATAACTTTTCTATTGTTTTAGCAAGCAAATAAGTACAGCAGCCAAACAGCAGGGTTAAAGTTAAAGTTAAAACTGCAGTTTCTACCTGAGATGATTGTTATCATACTTCATCACTACCAAACTCTCTACATAAAATTGGCTCTGCTATCTCTGGGTTAACCCCAAGAAAATAAAAATAGTATAAAAAAACTTGTGCTCTACTTGGTTTGGCTCAGTGGATAGAGTGTTGGCCTGCAAACTGAAGAGTCCCAGGTGATTCCAGTCAAGGGCACATGCTCAGTTGTAGGCTCTAACCCCAGTAGGGTGTGTGCAGGAGGCAGCCAATCAATGGTTCCCTCTCATCATTGATATATTTATTTCTCTTTCCCTTCCTATCTGAAATCAATAAAAATATGTCTAAAAGAAAAGAAAGAAACTTGTGTTTACCCTCAGTACCATGATATTTCAAAGTCAGCTTAGTTTCAGATTTTTCACAGAATTGTGGTGTTAAGGAACAAATTTCCACTGAGTAAATTTAAAGATCTAATTGGCTTTATGAAGTGGTTCATGAACAGGGCAACATTACATCTAGCAACGAGGAGGGGGCTTCTAGTGGTTGTACAAAAAGGAAGGCATTATAGGTATTATTACAGTATTAGCAACAGTAAAGAAAGGATCATTTTTTAGGCCAGGAAGAGAATGTCAAGAGTTTTATCATGCAAATTGCTTCTTCTTCTTATGGTGGGGGTAGGAGGGAGAGGTGGTGGAGAGTGGAAGGTGGAGAGGGCTCATCTGAAAGACTACCTCATTGATCTTGTGACCTGAGAATCCTAGACTGGTTGATTAAGATTACATACATGGTGAGTGTGGAAACTGTAGGGTTTTTGCACAAGTAACACCATTTTAGGCTTGTGCGTGTGGGTTTTTTTTTTTTCCTTTAACAATAAAAAATAAAATAAAATAATAAAATAAAAATAAAATAAAAATATAAAAATATAAAAAAATAACAATGAAAGCCATGGTCATGTCATTGGATAGGCTGATAAACTTTTGATTATTGGGACTCCAGGAAAGCTCATAATTTTCTTTCCTACCCATTCTTCCTGTGTACCCTGACTCATGCACCAGACTGTAGATGAGAAGTATTTCTAGAACAATTGAAATATAATGTACATTACATGTGTGAAAGGTTATTCCCCTCCCCCCCCCCCGCCCAACTGGTGGGCAGAGTTTAACACATGACTGGTGTAAGGTTCTCCCCCCCCCCCAACTGGTGGACTGAGCTAACACATGACTGGCACCTGCCACAGAGACATCTCCAAGACATTGAACCACCAATCAGCATGGGCCAAAGTGTCCTTAAAGCCCACCCCTTCCTGTTCCACCCTGGGCCCAACCCCCTTCCATTCCATCCTTTAATTGGGACCCCAGGCAAGACACGTGGTGCTGATCCGCCATGCCAGGAGGCATCAGCCCAGATGGGTCCCTTCCTGCTCCATCCCCACTTCTCCAATTCTGATTTCTCTACCTCCGTGAAGGGTTTCACCCATTAGCGGGGAATAAACTTTACTTTAAAATTCCCTGCTGGTCTGTTTCCTGTTTCCTTTCAAACCTAACAATATGTAATTTCACATTTTCTAATAGACACTTTAAATAATTTTTAAAAGTGTTTATTATTAGGGTGTCTGCCAGGGTTCTTTTCCCAGCCTTATAAAGGGTTCAGCATTCTGAAGGGGCTGCACATAAATGATTAGAGTCCAAAGACGAAAGATAGTTTTGAAAAGCATTGGGGGTCAGAGGAGCTTCAGCTAAAGGGAACTGAAGTCTCTCCCTTGACCAAAGACCTGTGCTTTTATTCTACACAATATGTCCTAAGGCAAAGTGGAAATATACACTTCAAAGGGTAAGGTATCAAAAGGTATTTTACAGAAGCATTATTAGTTTGGGGAATAGCCTACAGCTGTTCAGGTGTTTGGCCAACAGGAGGCAATAAAATGCCTTAAGCTGTCTGGCAGCTAACAATCCCATTCAGGTTTGGGAGAAGTGCTGTTTAGCCATTTCCAACAGGTAAATTACATACATGGCTCACCCTTTTTGAGCTCCCCAAGTCCCATCAACCTTTTGATGGAACTCTTGTAATTATTACATGCTGGAATTGGTTCTCTGCAGGTGTCTACTAAAAAAAAAAAGGTATATTAAAAGGTATGTTAGAATTTTGACCTTTTATATCACATAATGTGAACTTATTTGGAAATTGGGTATTTGAAGAAGATATCAAGTTAAAATGAGATCACTAAAGTGGGCTCTAACCCAGTCTGACTGTTGTCCTTCTACAAAGGAGGAGTTTGGACACAAAGACAGATGTGCCTAGAAAGGTGATAATGTAAGGACATCAGGGAGAAGACAACCCTCTGCAAGCCAAGGGGAGAGGCCTGGACAGACCTTTCCTTCACAGCCTTTGAAGGAAACAATTCTGCCGACACCTTGATCTTGGACTTCTAGCCTTTACAACTGTTGTACAATAAGTCTTTATTGTTTAAACCACTCAGTTTGTGGTACTTTGGTGGCTCTGGCAAACTAATACACAGTGAAATTTATTTTTTAAATATATATTATTCAACCTCCATATATAAAATAATTATCATTCTACATATAACCCAGATACAAATAGTTTTTATTCTTCTAAACCCAGTATGAATTGGACACCTACAGCAGATCTCAATTTGGACTCAACACATTTCAAGAGCTCAGCAACCATGATTGGGTTGTGGGCCCCATAATGAACATCATGGGTCTAGAAGAGCTGAATCCTGGAGATATAACCCCCTCTTGAAGACAAATGGGATTTGGAGACTTTAACTTCATGTTTGAAGATGGCAAATTAAAAATTCTCCCCCCCCCTTTTTTTTCCCCATTAATGTGGTTCTGGTTCTAAAGGGTGCATGTATTTAAAAAACCTGGCAGTGGGGTGCATTTTTTAATTGGACAAATTGGGCATTTCAGTGTAATTACTTTAATCATATAAATGCAAACTTTATAAGTGACTTACCATAGAAACTGAGAAAAAGAACTCATGTCCTTCCAACTAAAAATATGAGTCTCCATATAAATATGCACAACCATATGACAAATGGCTTCTGGGACAGAGTGCTACATTTTATTTCTTTTAAGGAAGCCAATATGGTGAATCTTGAGCACTATTTGAATGTCTGAATTTCTTTTCTGTATGCCTGCCTCTAGCCTGTTGGTCAGTGTCGTCTTTGTTGGGTCAGTCCATCACCTCTTACTTTTCTATTTGTTGAATGATGCTGGGGAAAGGGGGCAGAGGGAGAAGACATTTTCTTATATTTTTCATTTGCTTTTGTAACCAGACAACCAAGGGGTATGGGCTGCCTGTCACTACTCTAGCCAATTAAGCAGAGTCAGGGTTGAAGCATATATGAGCATTTATTCCAATAATGCTAGCAGTATGGGAGAGCAGCAGGTTATCCACAAAAATCTACTCTGCACCCCACCATAAGCCAGCTACTTGTATTGGGTAGAAGAACAAAGATTACATGGAAAGTAAGAATTATAGACATTGTAAAGTAGGCATGGGATAATCATTACAGGTCATGAGTTATGGGGACTGGAGAGGCGGTTACAGAAGGCAGGTGCCTCTGGGTACCCTGGGACAAGATTTCAGGTAATAGGATCTGGGGGTTGTAAAGAGAATGTGCCCCTGGGACTAGATTGTTTCAGCCATGAGGTTGTAAATGTTTCCATAATGATAGGCAGTTTCTGGGACAGGAGTGTGGACGGCATTCCAATGCTAGCTCCCTTGTCCCAGGGCATACAACTCCCAGCTGGGTTACAATGTGCTTTCTCTAATCAGAACAGAACCATCATGGTTAACAGAGCATGCTTAATATTTCTTATAATTACAGATAGTTTCCAATATTCTATTTCTGCCCCTAACACTTTCTTCCTATATCTTAAAAACAAACACAGATAAATTAATATGGTTGATTTTGTGGAATATTGTCTCCAAGAAAAATACATACTAGATGGTGGCAAAGTAAGAAACATCCAAACCTGTGGAGAATTTTTATGAGTCTATTTGAGCTAAACTTAAAACAATCGTCTCAATAGATTGAGAAAATGCTCTGGATAATGGCAATTTTGTAGCTTATTTTACACAATAGAATCAAAGGCTGTGGTCAAAGGAGGAGAGCAGGAATCTGTTGATGGTAGATTAATGGGACAGGAGAGAACAAACCAGTGAAATCTCTGGGAGGAAATAAAAAATAAAACGGAGAAACACATACTTCTTTTACATTGATGGATACAGGATAGTTAATAATTAATATTCATAGCACATAGAGATGGTGTTCCCGAAACAAGATAGAAATTAGGGGTTTTATGATTTCCTGTTCTGTTGGGGAGGTTGTATCTTGAGGGGTCTAGAAAAAGTATGTTATTTTAGTTGCAAAAAGACAACGAATAGGCTCACTTAAGTTAAAAATTGACCTTTGTTAGGGAAGCTATAAGCCTAAGACATGGTTACCACCCATGACCACTTTTAGTTAGCAATTTTTATGTTTAGACTACCTTCATAATTACTTTTAGTCTCTGAGTTTGTAGAGCTGGCCATGCTGACCTCTACAGAGCTTGTCAGGTTTAGTATGTGATCCCCCACTCCCCCCCTTTTTTTTTTGTCTACAATGGGATGTAATATTTATATTTATGGTAAGAAATGCATATTTGACTTTTATTCCATTTCTTGCACACAGAGCTCCTAAAACCCCTAGAATTTCCTAAATGATAAGAACAATACAGGTATCTTTTGTTACATTAATGAGATGACTTTTGTATCCTACCTGAGGATGGGGTCTGCTTGCCAGAACTAACCAGATGGTTAGGGAACTTTTAACCCCATCTTTTAACCTTTGACCTCCAGAGAGGGGTTATGGCCTAGAGGTTGAATCAATCACCAAAGGCCAATGATTTATTCAGCTCTGTCTGTGTAATGAAACCTCCATAAAAAGCTAAAAGCAAGGTCTTCAAAGAACTTCTAAATAGGAGAACCAGAATTCTTCCATGTGCCACAGTGTCAAGTCCCAAACTCCAAAAAACCCTTGTTTAGGACCTTGTAGATTGAAAAAATTCCAAACCTGTAGAGAATTTTTATGGTTTATTTGAGCCAAATTGATGACAATTGCCAGGAAGCAAAATCTCAATGGATTGTGAAAATTCTCTCGAAAATGGTAGTTTTAACACTTTTCCTATACATCAGAATCAAAGGGGAATACATAACGGGTTTCATAAAATCCATTGATGACAGATTAGGAAAGGCAGGAGAAAACAAGGAAATCTTTAAGATTTGATGTAAAGTAAAGTGGGTGATACAGACTTCTCTCACATTGGTGGCTACAGGATAGTTAACAATTAACTTTTATAGCACAGAGAGATGGTTTGAGGGAAAACAAGACAACAGTGAAGTGAAGGGTTCTGTGGTCTACTGCTATGATGGGAGATTGTGCCCCAAAGGGTCTGAAAAATAAGAGGATTACTCTTATAGTCCAAAGATATATTTTTGTAGATATAAAAAGAAAATAGATACATTCAGTGAAGTTAAAGATTGATCTTTGTCCCAGTAGACACTGGCCTAGGCCATAACTACTTGCCATGACTCATTTTAGTTAGAAAGTTTTAATTTCAGACCATCCTATGTGTTTACTTTAGGTCTCTGAGTGTATAAGGCCGACGATGCAGGCCTCCCCTAAAGCTTGTCAGGTTTACTATACGGCCCCTTTTTTGTTCACAGGACCTTGCCATAAGCATCTTTCCATCTGGCTATTGATTCATATCTTTTAATATCCTTTGTAATAAACTATTAATCTTGTGAGTAAATGGATTTTCTAAGTTCTTTGTGCTGCTCTAGAAATTAACTAAACCCAAGATGGGAGTTATTGGAGTCTTTGATGTATAGCCAGTTGATCAGAGGCACAAGTGACAAATTAGACTTATGATTGGACTCTGAGGTGTGTGAGTGTGTCGGGGGGGGGGGGGGGAGGGACAGTCTTGTGGGATTAAGTCCTTAACCTGTGGAATCTGATGTTCTCTCCAAATAGGTAGTGTCAGCATTAAATAGAATTGTAGGATGCCAAGCTGGTATCCAAAAACTACTTGGTGATATGGGGAACGATACCACCATGCCAAACACACACATTAGAATTGGGTGCAGAATCCTTATGGGACAACTAGCAACACTAATAGCCATTTTTTCCAAGTTGTGGTCTAGAAGGGGAGAGAAAGTTGAGTTCCATGTAATTGTGTAAGGAATATGAGAATTACTAGAGGCCTGCTACATAAATTTGTGCATGGATGATGTCCAGCCAGCCTGCCCCAATTGGGGCTGATTGGGGCCAGGTCGACTCGGGGGAGGCAATGCAGGAAGATGGCTGGCGGCTCTGCCCCTGATCAGGGTGGAGGGGGCCCAATCAGGGCTGCAATGTGTGTCAAAGCAACTGGTCATTCCTGTGTTCTGGTCACTTGGCTTTTATATATATACTAGAGGCCTGGTGTACAAAATTTATGCATGTGGGGAGGGATCCCCTCAAATTAGCCTGGACCCTCTCCAATCTGGGACCCTTAGCTCCCAACTGCTCACATACCTGCCTGCCTGATCACCCCTAACTGCCCCCCTGCCAACCTTGTTTCCCCCAACAGCCCTCTTTGCCAGCCTGGTTGCCCCTCATAGCTCCCCCTGCGAGCCTGGTCACCCCACATATTCTGCTGCTCAGTCATTTGGTTGGCTCTTGCTATTCCCCTACTGGCCTGGTTGCCCCATGAAGCCTGCTGGTCAGTTGTTTGGTCATCCCTCACTAACCTCTTTGCTGGCCTTGTCACCCCATGCAGCCTGCTATTCAGTTGTTAATGTGAGGCCCTCATGAACAATTTGTATATTACCCTTTTATTAGTATAGTCTAGTAGATAAGACTTTGTTGAGGAAGAAGCTTAGACCAGCACTGGCCTGACTCTTGGAGGGCTATAGGTGTTAGTCCTGCATCTGCTTTTCAACAGGCCTCCATCCATGCTCTTTTTTCTGTCTTACTCTGTGATCTCTAGTGTAGTCTCATGCATTCCCATGGCTTCACATGTTATACATAATTCACCTGAAAACTCTTAAAACTTTCTCTGGTCTTGATCAGGCTAGCACCCTTTATCTTGGTGTATACTGGACTCCTCACTCTAGCAGGATAAACTCCACAGAGCAATAGCCCAGCATTCCCTCCTTCTGGATTCCCTTTCTTACCATTACTTATTTTATTATTATTCTTATTGATTTTAGAGAGAAAAGAGGAGAGGGAAAGAGAGATAGAAACATCAATGATGAAATAGAATAATTGATCAGCTGCCTTCTGCAGATCCAGCCCACAACCGAGGCATGTGCTCTGATAGGGAATAAAACCATGAATTCCTGGTTCATAAATATATGCTCAACCACTGAGCCACACTGGCCAGGCTTTGGCTCCCTTTTTTTTTTTTTTTTTTCCTGGAAAGCCAGTAATATTAGTGATTCCTTCCTCTTCTTTATTTTTCCACCTTCAGCCAGACTCTAGTCCTGTGGATGCTATTGCTGGAATCTTTATTTCTCTTTATTCACTAGCAACTCCCCTAACCTCAGCCCAGACTGCTGGCATTTCTCACCTGGATCACACACCAGCTTCCTCATACATCTCCAGTGGTTGTTTCTCACCCCTTTCAATTTGTTCTCCAAGCGTCAGTCAGAAGGATTTTCCAAAGAGGCAGATGTGATTAAGTAGCTTCCTGTTCCCATCCTTCAATAGTGCCTGAGATTAAACATATGTTCCTTCTAGATCTGGCCTCTGACTAATTCTCTGGTGGCCCTATCGCTTGCCTCTTCTTGGCTGGTGCTATATCAGTGGATCTTAAAGTGAGGTGCTGGTTGAGCAGCATCAGCATCACCTAGAAACTTGTTAGAAATACAAATTCCAAAGCCAAACCCAGGACCTACTGAAACAGAAACTTTTGCCCTGGATCCTATGTTTAATAGGCTTCCAGGAGATTGTGATGCAGCTCAAGTTTAAGAACTGCATTCTATATTAATACTGACTAGAAAGCATGCTCAGTTACTCAAACAAAATCAGAAGTTAGGAAGGGGAGACATTATTCTAAAGGATTATTGCAAGGGATGGGGAAGGGATATTATAATAGAGAAGGTGGTGTCTCCATAGATCAGCAAGCATCTCAAAGGTTAAGCAAAACTGATTTTTCTTTTAAAAGGAAGAGTGAAGAAGGCTAAAAAGAACCTGAAGTGAGAAAATGAGATGAAAGAGCATTCGTCTTGAAGCAATCTATTTTTTTTTTTGGGGGGGGGGGGGTAAAGAAAGGACAGGGAGGAGCTATGAAGGAGAGGATGTGTGCTAGTCCAGGTTAAAGTTGGGTCAAAATTCTGGGCCTGGGAAAATGAAAGAATCTTAACCACAGTTTAGTTACTAGCATTTGGTTCCAGTTGATCAGAGGGGATAAGCAGTTTAGCCAATCATGAGGCAAAGAATGGGAATTTGGAGGATCTGTGTCTGGCCTATCCTAGATAACCAAGGAGGATATCATGGGTCCAATGGAGAAGGGTGGTTCTTTGCAGTAGGTGGTTCTGAAAGATAAAGTGTGTGTGTGTGTGTGGGGGGGGGGGACTGGTTTTCTGTTTTCTTTGAACACAGGACATGGTAAAATCCTGCTGTGTCTACTTTGAACTCTAGCCCTTCATTCTTCCTGCTGGGAGCACTCCTGCCCAGTTCTGCTCATCCATCCATCTTACACCCTTACAGGTTCCTCAAGTCCTGGTGGCTCTTACTGAATCTTCTCTTCCATGCCAGCCAACACAGATGTCACCTCCACTCTAAATCTCAGTCCTGATACAGTGCCTGGCACCCAGCTGGAGTCAATATATATTTAACAACGGAAATAAAAAAAAAAGTAGAGAAGTTTCTTGGAAGATATATGAACTTAAGAAACAATCAGTACATCGATAATAAACCCTCAAAGACTTTCCCCCTCTGCCTGTAGTGAGAAAGCAGAAGTTTCCCATCCCCCAACTCCCCTGTTCCAGAGCTCCTCAGCACTGCTCCTAAAACAGCTTCTGTTTTATCAACCCCACAGGAGTTCCCTTTATCCAAGCTCAGCTGCTTGGTGGATTTTTAAAACATTTTCTTTTGTGTTCTTCAGGGCGGGGACAGAGGTGTTACAGCTTTCTAATGTGCTACCAGGCTGCAGATAAAGAATTTAACAGCCCGTGGGAGGGCCAATTAGAGTCAATTATAACGTAATTGAACTGCCTTGTGTTCCTTGTCTACTGAACTCCTTTTTGAAAGGAAGATTGTGCTTCTGTTCAAGTAATGATAGGGGCACATCACACATCCATGGATTCACAGGAAATGGCTCTGACCCTAGATCTGGGAACAGAGTTTTATGGAGGCTATAATGTCCTTCGGGATCAGGGTCAGAGAAGCTCAGCTCAGCTGCTATTTTGAAAAGGCAAGGGAAACATTGCCGTTACTATTTCTTTCCCTTTTTGGTCTTTCTTAAGATAATAGAACTACTAAATATTTATGAAGAATTAGGATATATATATGAATAGTTCACAGTCAGTCTTTGAGAAGTTAGGAACACATTCCCCTTCAGTTTCTCTATTGTTGGATGCTAAAAGTTGTCAACCATAAGAGGATCAACTCTGTACTTTCCCACCAACCTCCCCCTGGAAACTAGTCTTTGGACCATTGGTGATGGGAGCCAATGATTTCCCCTTTCTTACTAAACCAAACCATCATCAGTCTTGAGATGTAGCTTAGGTGAATTTCCAAAGGCTTGTTTCCATGATTGCATAACCAGTCTCCCTAGTGGCAGCCACCCCCATATCCCAGCCTCCTCCTCTTGGCTCTCCATCCTTCTCTTCTTGATTCTTCCTGATTCTTTCTTCTCTGCCCTGGGGTAATATACTCTAATAAAATCATATAATCTATGCCTTCAACCTCATCCGGCGGCCTTCCAATGAACTAATGGTAGGACCAATTATGTTTGTGAAAAATGGGAAATTGATTTGCACATTTTCCCATTTTTCTTGGAAACTGTTTAGTGTCTGAGAGCCCAGGCCAGAGGGCTCCCAAAGTGATAGAAGGAAAGCTACTTGGTAATTTAAAATATGCTGTTTGACTGCTTACCAATTCCCGTGACCAGTGACCAATCTGCTGTATGCTCATAGCATCACTCAACTTCCCATTCTGTGGTTCTAAGAAATCTAAAATATACATCTCATTATTTAATACTAGAGGCTCAGTGCACAGATTCCTACAGGAAGGGGGTGGGGGCAGGGTCTCTCAGACTAGCAGCCTGTGCTCTCTCGCTATCTGGAACCACTTGAGGAATGTAGTAGTGTGCCAAGCCACAGGTGGCCAGAGAGAAGCCAGAGCTGGTGCCACCCTGTTCATGCTCACCTGGGCCGCTGAACTCACTGCTGCTACTCACTGCTCACAGAATTAGAAGAGGTTCATCTGGGCCACTTCACCAGCTATGCTCACTGCTACAGCTGCACTCACCAATCATGATCCTGGCTTCTGGCTGAGGGGGCAGCTCTACATTGAGCATCTTCCCCATGCTGGTCACTGCACATCATAGCAACTGGTCCATTGGTCATTTTGGTTGTTCCAGTCATTTGGTTGTAATGGTCGCTTAGGCTTTTATAATTCTAGATATTTAGGTAATAATATGTAACATTACATGTTATTATGTATGAATCAAATCACTGAGCATAAAGCCTCTCCTTAAACTCAGTAAGTTAGACTTTCCAGGGTGACAACCAAAACTGGTCTCTCTTGCACAAGGCCTCTAACATGCAGGGTGCATTGGGGTAACTGAGAAGATTTGGACCTCCTCTAGTAATCTTTGTGCAAAGGTCTTTCTCTCTGGATTAGAGGCAGTTGATTTGTCTCAAACTGTTTAGGTAATAAGACAACTTAAAAATTATTATAGATTCTCAAATTGTTAATTTTAAGTAGTCCAAACACACAAAACATAGGCCACATGTAGTTATGAATCATTACATATTTTAACCACTCTTAAAATGTGTTGCTTACAATTCCCTTAAGGCCATGGTAGGCAAGCTGTGGCTTGCGAGCCACATGCAGCTCTTTGTCCCTTGAGTGTGGCTCTTCCACAAAATGCCACAGCCTGGGCTAGCCTGTTTTGAAGAAGTGGCATTAGAAGAAGTTTAAGTTTAAAAAATTTGGTTCTCAAAAGAAATTTCGCTGAAACCTGTTTGGCTCAGTGGATAGAGCGTCAGTCTGCAGACTGAAGGGTCCCAGGTTCTATTCCGGTCAAGGGCATGTACACTGGTTGCGGGCACATCCCTGGTAGGGGGTGTGCAGGAGGCAGCTGATCGATGTTTCTCTCTCATTGATGTTTCTAGCTCTCTATCCATCTCCCTTCCTCTCTGTAAAAAAAAAATCAATAAAATATATTTTTTTGGGGAAAAAAGAAATTTCAATCATTGTACTGTTGATATTTCACTCTGTTGACTAATGAGATTGCCAATCTCTGCCTTAAGGCAAAAAATCTAGGCCTTTTCTGCTCAAAGAATGCACCTCCAAAAGGTCATATCAGTGTCATCTGGAGTTTCTTAGGATAAACATTCTTGGGTCCTATCCTCAATCTACTGAGTGGGAAATTAGGGGTTGGGGCCTGGGAATCTGGGTGGTAGCCACTTGTCCAGGTAATGTGACAGTGTAATGTGTGAGAACCAGTGTTGTGTACAAAGGAATAAAGCTTGAAGCAGTGGTCCTAAAATGGCTCCACATCAAAGTGGCCTGAGATGTCTTTTTTTTAAAAAAAAAATTAGTGATATTTTAAAAATACTGATACCTGGATTCCAGATCCCCCAACTGTGATTTAATTGATCCTGGACCTCTTGTAGTAATCTTTGTGCAATGGTCATAGAATGCACTCTGGGATTGTTAACAACTCCCCAGGTGAGTCTAATGTGCAGGCAAGTTTGAGAAACACTGATGCAAAGGCAGTATGGAGCAAATTCCAGAGCTGCTCCTCACCAACAGGCTGGTCCTCAAAACTGACCCCTGAATGCCCTCCCAGGCAGCTCCTCTTGAGCTGAGTCATTTTCATCCTCCCTGTCCCCATGACCTCCAGGTCATCACTACTAATACCACATTTTTGTCTCTCATTCCTTTTCTCTTTCATGATCTCAAGGAATGCAAAGTGCATCATCAGCAGTTAAGCAAATACATGTTCTTGAATTCATGATTTGCTATTGATTTGAGGTCCCAGAATTATTGAAGTTATATGTTATCTTGCAAGTTTTTCTTCAGTAAAGATGCAAATTATTTCCAACAAGTGTAAAAGATCACCTAAAGGTTATGGTTTATTCCACTCTTTAACATTAACTAGTTTTGTATCTATCCCTAACCTGCCTTTATTCTATAAATACCTATCTTTTCAAATGTTCTTTGGGCTGGCTTTAATACCTTATTGTTTCTCTCAGCAGTTAATGAGTTGAGTAAATCTTTGACACATGCTCTTTTATATTTGTCTGAGCGTTATGATGTCATATTTTCAAAATTATTCTCTAATAATGGGATGGAATTTGTCATCAACTACAAAGAAAAATAGAATTTATTTGATTTTGAGCAATAAAAAAGGGCATTTAAATTGATGTTGGGGACTGCAATTTGCAGCCTCTGCAATCCTCTCAAATTCTAAGAAAAAACAATTTCTTCGCCATGTTCTTTTGGGGGAAGTAAGGGAAATAAATCCACCAGTAGCCACCTGACTTTCTTCTGTGCACTTTCAAACACCTGATCTCTGGTCTCCAGTTTGGAGAGACTAATACTCAACTATCAGGTGTGGTAGTGATGGCAGCAATGGTGAAACATTTAGACTGGAGTGAAAGACTCACTGTGAGAGCAAAGGATAAGGTCAGAACCCTTGTAACAAATGCTTTGCTGAGAAATATCTCAGATTGAGCATTCACAGAGATGGCGGAATTCCATCAAAATCCTCAAACACTGTTCAAGTATGATTTAATCTGGTTAATGACATATAGAGTATAATGCAATTAAATATAAGTTTAATCTAGTAAATTAAATTTATGTATAAGTATGTGTTTCATTTATCATGTATAGCTTATTTATTTTATTTGTTATATATTAATGTACAGACACATGGGTATGTACATATATATATGAAAGTGTTATGGTAAGTTCCACTTCATGCTATTTTTCATCCTCATATTTACTTTAGAACATGAAGGGACAGGCTTGGGTTACATGCCCATCCCTGAACCAATTGCTGTGGTTCTGGACTGGAATATATACACTATTTTATATATTAAATACAATAGATAACTTTTGAGTTATATATTGCTATACTAGCACTCACCCCAAAACTTTGTGGCATAAAGCAACAATCATTGTATTTCCATATGAGTCTGTAGTCTGGGCTTGGCTGGGTGGTTCTTCTGTTGGTCTCATTTGAATGAAGTCTTTCATGAAGCTATGGATATTTTGAGGCTAAACTGAGGGATTAGGAGGATTTTACCCACAAATCTGGTACCTCAGTGTGCTAATCATGGTTCCTCTTTTCACTCAGTCTCATCATACAATAGCCCAAGCTTTATTACAGCATGACAACAGATTCAAAGAGTGAGTATACCAAGAAGCAAGGTCATATCTACATGATGATGGCTTGCCACAGGCTTATACTTAGGGCTGAGGTGAGTGCACAATAGTGAGAATGCCAGGAAGTTTCACTGGATGTTACTAAAGTACTGGAATTAAACTGAAACATGTGGTTTTCCTTTGAGTAGGATGCAACGGTGGCTTCCTTCCTGGGTTCTTGTCCAGGTGGATTCGAAGAATGAAGCCACGGAAAAAGGTGATATAGGAAAAGGTGGACATTTACTGGGAAATAAGCAGACTCCCACGTGGGGAGTGGAAGACACCCACTGAGTCCCTCTTTCCTAAGGTTTATAAAGGCTTCAGTTCTTCATGTCCTGATATCCCCCTGATTGGTCACTATGGTAGCTTCAGAGCTGAAACCCCACGTGAGGTCGTCCTCCTTTTCTCACTTTTGTCTTTCTGCTCCCTGTGGCTTTCCCCTTATCCTTTGTGAGTGGGTCTCTTCCTCTCCCTTTAGACTGTGGCACCTTTAGTTCTTTGTGAATGTATGCCTTTTGGCAGCTCCCAGCTCCCCAGCTTTGCAGTTCTCCCCCATGGACTCCCTAATTCCCCAAACTCCCTAAACCTGCCTATTTTACCCCTAAAAACTCCTTTCAGTACAATATACTCTAAGTGGTCCTAACTCAACCAGTGACTTTCAAAATACATTCTTTGGGATCATTGGAGTTCCAAACAACCCTTCAAAGTGAAGTGGGTAAGCCTCACTTAACAATAAGAATTGCACTTGCAAATATATGGCATTAACAGTTAAGATTTCTATTGAGGAAAGTGTTCATGGCTAAGATTTTAAAATCACTGAACTGTATCATCCCTTGCAAGTTAAACATTTTATATTTTATGACTCCAGGAGTTAGTTCCTGGGCACTTAGTGATCGTCCTTGGATGATAGCACATATTCTTATCCCCTTCCCTGGCTAACTGCCAAGATGAATGCTATAATGTCTCCACATTGCTTAGAGGTCTTCAACAGACACACTGAATGCATTCATTGAAATTTAATTCCCTTTCTGCATCACATCCTGCATAGGAAATACCTCCATCATTTAGAAAGTTAATATCCATAATTACGAGCACTTATGAATTTAGAGGCAGGTGTTAATGTTAAATAAATCAGTAGTGTGAACTTATATGCATCTGAAATGTTCTGGCCTGTGCATGTGACTATGGTATCACTGTTTCAGTCAATAGCACACACTCTATTTTTAAAGTTGTAAGTGTTTTGCCAATAATAACAGTGACAGCTATCAATCATTGAATATTGATCTTTTATCATGTTCCAGGCACTGCACTAAGTGCTTTTCATCTTATCCTTTTAATATTTATAAGACCCATACACAATTATTATTATTTCCATTGAATGAACAAAGAAGGAACTTATCCAAATCCATAAAGCTAAGGAGTTAGTGACAGAGCTGGGTTAGGAACCCAGAACCTTCAAGCCACAAAACCAGTTCTTTTCTTCTCCACCATAACTGTCCTTCCCTACCTTGGCCATTCTTCTTATGATCAAGTACTTAATTGAAATGCAAAGTTTCGCCCTGGCTGGTTTGATAGAGTGTTAGCTCTCAAACTGAAGGGTCCTGGGTTCGATTCCAGTCAAGGGCATGTACATAGTTGCAGGCTCGATCCCAAGGCATGAGTGGGAGGTAACCAATTGATGTGTCTCTCTCATATTGATTATCTCTCTGTCTCTCCCCCTCTCTAAAAAATCAATGGAAAAATATCCTCAGGTGAGGATTAACAAACAAACAAACAAACAAGAAAAAGTGGTGTTTCAGTGTATAGCAAACCTATCTGGATAGGGTATACTCTTTAGCTATTGCCCACAGCATTGGCCCTCAACCATGTTTGCATATTACAATAATCCAGGGATCTTATAACACATGTTGATGCCTGGGTCCCATCCTCTTCAGTCCATATTGAAATTGATCATGGTGCAACCTGAGTGCAGTACTGGGCTTTTTTAAAAGCTTCCCTGTTATATATCACTCTGCAGTCAGGATTGATAAAACTGACTTAGAAGAACTGGCTGGCTTCTGAGTGCCTCAAAGAGCCACTACTTGCAGGACCTTAACTGTTTCATATCATTGCAGATAACTTCCTTATTTCCTAAAAAACTCCTAATTATTCCTCAAAACCCCGGCCCAGTGAATGAAAGGACATAATCAAGGGAAATAAAATGTGTGAAGCCAAAACCGGTTTGGCTCAATGGATAGAGCTTTGGCCTGTGGACTGAAAGGTCCCAGGTTCGATTCCAGTCATGGGCATGTACCTTGGTTGCAGGTACATCCCCAGTAGGGGGTGTGCAGCTGATTGATGTTTCTCTCTCATCGATGTTTCTAGCTTTCTATCTCTCTTTCTCGCTGCAAAAACTCAATAAAATATATATTTAAAAAATGTGTGAAAGCATTCAGAGTAACAATATATAAATATCTGGGCTGATGATTATGAACTGCCTCTCAGGGTTTCCTAGTAGTCCTCCCCGACCCCCCACCCCGCACACACACATCCTAACTGTTTACACATGAATTCCTGCTTTCTAATTCTTGGACTCCACTATCTGCCCCGACTCTCTGGGGGTCTCTTACTTTTAGAAGAGAGGTTCCAGTAACAACAGTTTCTGGGGATCCACTGGCAGGTGATTGGGGAGGAGGGAATAATCCAAGTCCTCAGCTTCATCCTATCTCCCACTGATTTGTTCTGATTAGAGCCAATCTAGTGATAATGTGCATCTAGTGAAGTTCCTGTGTGGTTCCTCTCATGGGAGGGTGCAGATTGTTTATCAAAATCAGGGCAGTTTTGTGTCTTAACTTTATCCTACAAAACTAGTTAGATTTTTAGGGAGCATAAAAATACCTGGAAGCCCTAGCCAGTTTGGCTCAGTGGATAGAGCATAGGATAGGCCTGAGGACTGAAAGGTCCCAGGTTTGATTCTGGTCAAGGGCATGCACTTTAGTTATAGGCATATCCCTAGTAGGAGGTGAACAGGAGGGAGCTGATCAATGTTTTTCTCTCATTGATGTTTCTAACTCTCTATTCATCTCTCTTCCTTTCTTTAAAAAAATAAAATATATTTAAAAATATATATGAAAAAATATTGAAAAATGGAAAACCATTGCAGGGAATATACCAATACATATCTATATTATCCTTATTTCTCTATCTCTATTTATACCTATACCTACATCTCTATTTACATCTATATTTTTGCCAAACATCAAACTCAAATAGGCTTAAATTCTCCCAAATACCACATTGTTTATTAAAATCAATTATAACAGTTTAAGCATTAAAATAATTAAATTAGCACTTAACACTTTTCTAATTATTTGGCTTACACTTATTTAATCTTACAAAGTAAATTACAAGTTTTTGACAACTATATTTCCCATTGTATAATTATATCGGCATCATTACCATCTTCATCTTCATAGCTACCAGTAATACAGAACTTAGCATTTTCTGGACACTTGTTAAAGAAGGTTAGATATAAAGACTCATTAATATATTTTATGTTTCACAATAAGTCTCTGAGGAAAATTACTATGATCATCTTCATTTTACACATTAGAAAACTAAGATATAAAAACATTGATTGATTTCATTTACTGAAGGGCACTCAGTAAGTGGGGGTATTACTGAAATTATCCCAGAGACTAGCTTTGGAGTCTAGACTCTTGACTTATACTTTTGACTATTTTCTGGGATAGGTGTGAAAAATCAAAGAAGTTAAAGTCATTACCAACAGGACATTTATTATTTCTTTTTATTTATTGCACTCAAAGAATTATATGAAAGCAAAAGTCATTGCTATGATTTGAAAAAGATAGTCTAGGGAAAGTAGCTCCCTTCAACATGAAGTTGCAATATGAACATTTATAGATGAGAATGAAATTTCAGTGGTGTATATCAAAATGCTGACAGAGGTCACTGGAGGTGGTAGCATTATGGAGGACTTTTATTTCTCTCTTTGTACTATTTTGAATTTTAAAAAATGTTTGCTACATTTAATCATATATAATAAAAGGCTAATATGCAAATTGACCAAACCCACCAGCGCAACAACCAGTCCCTATGATGTGTACTGACCACCAGGGGGAAGACATTCAACATAGGGGCTGTGCCTGTGGGAGTGCTGCTCAGCCAGAAGCCAGGCTCACAGCTGGTGAACTAGTGGTGGTGGCAAGAACCTTTCCTGCTTCCACACCAGCACTGAGGATGCCTGACTTCCAGCATAGACCCACTCTCTAGGTAGCAGAACTAAGCCAGAAGTAGGACATCCCTTGAGGGCTCCCTGATTGCAAGAGAGTGCAGGCCAGGCTGAGGGATCTCCCCCTCTGCTGAGTGCATGAATTTTGTGTACAGTTCCTTCTGTGTTATATATTTTTCTGTAAAATATATTGCTTATATAATATACATTGCTTTTGTTGCCAGAAAGTACAAAGGCAGCTTATAGGAGTTTCAGTCAAGTATAAACTTTCTTGTAAGCTCTTCCTATGCCCTAAGCCTAGAAAAGTCAAAACTTCCCAGCAACTCCACTCCTTCCTACATGGTAGGCCCTACCAAGGGCCTGGACAGTTACAAGGACTGGGCATTTTAATTACTATTGTGATTTTAAATGATGGGAAACTTTCATGAATGATTGTGGCCAGATAATCATAGGGTCTATATTTTTGTGTTATTATTATTTTATTCAGGGGCAAGGGAGGAACCACAAGAGAATAAACTTAAAAAATAAAATAAGAGAAAAAATAAAATTACTTTTGTGATTGACCCACTTCCACTATGAGCCCTACTTTTTATTCAATGCTTATTTGTTTCCATATGTTATTATTTGTTCCCATATATATGTGTGTATCTATCCCTATGTGTATATCTATATCTATATCTAGTTATATATAAAGAGAACTATTTGATAGTTTTTAAGGTATTTTGAATTTGCATTTTGATGAAACTCAGCTTCACTCTATTATATCTGTAAAAATGTTATAGAGATAGAAAGATCACTCAATCGGCTTTGTTGTCATTAAGGAAGGCTCTTCATGTTAAGGATAGAATTTGAACTTGGCCTTGATGAAACAAATAGGTATTAAATCAGAGTACTTAAATGCAATTAACTTAAGAGTTAAAAAAGCCTATAGTCAAATGCAATTAATGCTCATTACTTATTAGCTGAGGAACCCAGGATAATCCCTTAGTTGTAAAATGGAGATTATTATTATTATTTCATACACATTCCATTGTATGTTTTATTAAACACTAGAGGCCTGGTGCATGGATTGGTGCACCAGTGGGGTCCCTCAGCCTGTCCTGCAGGGATTGGGCTGAAACTGACTCTCCAAGATTCCTTGAGGATCCTGGGATTGTGAGAGGACACAGGCCAGGCTGAGGGACCCCACTGGTGCATAACTGGGGCTGGGGAGAGACTGTGGTAGGGCTCCAGGGCATGTGTAGCCCATCTTGCCCAGTCCCCAGTTGATGGGACCCCAGCACCAAGGAAACCTACTAGTCAGAGCATCTGTCCCTTGGTGGTCAGTGTGTCCCTTGAATGGTCAAATGAATGTTTGGACACTTAGCATAGTAGGCTTTTATTATATAGGATTAGTTTAATTACATATAATTATATGATATATAATATTATTGGTTATAGACTTATAATAATAGAGGTGTCTTTCTCAGGACTTATTAATATTAAAAATATAACTCAAATTAATGTACCACATATAAAGGCCTGTCTACTAGGAAGTGTTCAAAAGTGTCTGTAGCTGATACCACCACCATTTATGGCCAGACCATAAGATAGGGGAGTGAGCTCCCAGGCAGAAAGAGTACATGGAGGTGTGTTTACACATGCTAATAGTGCCACAGAGAATCTGAGATGAGAAAGCCTCTGTGAGATGGTCTGGTAAACAGAGATGAAAACCAATTAGTGGAAATGGGAATGTCAGAACTTAGTGCAGAACTTTGGCATCTTAATCTCGGTCCACACAGCCTCCTCCTTGTTTTCATTTGCATCCATCCATCCCTGGAATGACATCCCTGGCAAGACATTATATGGATGTTAAGAGCAGGTCAGAGCCAGCACGGGGAAATGGAATGACCCCTCTAACTAGTAATGATGGTTTCCCATGCAGCCTTATACTTTATAATTAATCTTTTCTTAAGAGAAAAAATAATACTCAGTGAAAATTCTTCCAGAGGGCCTCAGTCAAGGGCAACCCTCTACCATCTCCTCTGAAAGCTGAGACTCTGAAGACTACAGTCATTTTTCCTCTTGGTTGTGTAGAATGAGGAATTTGAGCACAACATATACTGCTTACTAACTCTCTCTTTCTATACAGGCTACTGAAAGAAACTAAAAATGTTGGTGATGTTATAAAGCAGATGGCAATCTTAAAAAGAAATCTGACAATTGATGTGTGCTTGTGTTCATTTGAGAAATCAGAGCTGTATGTGAAGATTGGGAAAGAGAAGACACCTGAGTGTCCAGTGGAGATCCTGGGAAAGGGATGTAATATATCCAACATGCAAGAGTGTGGGCCTGTTGCATGCAAAGCCTTAAATGGAGCTGGGATTCTGCCCCAGAAGTTCTCATAATCTGATGGAGGTGAAAAGACACCCACATGTGAACTTTAAACAGTGGCCAGGATGCTTCTCAGACTGAGCCATAGAGCTAAGTGGGAGGCAAGGCTGGAGCAGGAGGTGATCTCCAAGGAGCTGTGGTGGCATGGCGGGACATGTGCAGGTTTGAAAGGATGTTTATAGACTTCTCAGGAAGACAGGCATGAGGAGTGTGGTCCAGGACCGAGGAACAGCTACCCAAGGGAGAGGTGGCAAGAGACAGACCTGCAGGTTTGGTGACTACAGTGGTGAACTCATAAAGGGGAACTCATAAAGCTTCTGGCACTCCTGGGAAAGCTAATCATAAAAATGTGGTGGAATTCAAAGTTAGCTATAATGCCTTTTTGGAAATTAAACATGGCACACAAGTAAAAACAGGACTGGGTAGTGCTTGAGAGCACATGACCAAGAAATTAGTTAAGGCTTAATGACCAGCATTGTCATTGCTTGTTTGATGATGCTGGGCATGTTTCTTAAATTCTCTGCACAGAAATACTGATATAGCTTTCTTGCAGGTGGAGAGAATTCAATGAGATAGTTACGAGTCACAATAAGTAGGTTGCTCATAATTTGGTGCATGGTAAATATGCAATAGATTTGACTATTGGGTTATTATTTGGCCAGCTCTTCTGCCAAACCTAAAGTAAAGAACCAATATCATAAAATTGAAGCTAATATATAAGCATCCTATCTAATAAAGAGGGGATATGATAATTGACTGTCACACCCTCATGAAGATGATGGCACCCACAGCCAATAAGGTGGGAATATGCTAATTGACTGCCAAGTCCTTAAAGATGGTGGGGCCCACAGCCGCAAGATGGCAGTATCCAGTCACCTCAGCCATGCCAGGATGGCAGACATGTGGCACAGTTGGGCTTGACCCCAGGCAGGTCCAGCTGCTCTGTGCATCTGCCTCTGGAGTCCCCCAATCCCCTTAACCCCCCACCTGCCCAAGACCAGGCTGAGGCTTGCACTGCTGGCAGTAGCAGCAGCAGAGGTATGATTGGAGCATTGCCTTCCCCTAATCACCAGGTGGCCTCCTGCCCCTGAGGGTTCCTAAACTATGAGAGGGGGCAGGCCGGGCTGAGGGACCACCCCCTCCAGTGCTTGAATTTTCATACACTGGGCCTCTAGTTAAAAATAATTCTCCTTCTCTAACTTGCAATTCTGGTTTCTAGTTCATAGAGTATAACATTATTTTTGGAGCCATTTAGAAGTTGAGAAAGTAAAGATTGGAGACTTTGGTAGAATTTGGAAGAAGAGTTCCACAAGCCAAATAGCCTCATTCTGATGGGCTCTGAGGCTGAGCTCTGTGTACAAATGGGAAGATTTACAGGCAATGGATTTTTAGCACAGCAGAAAGGCAAACTTTTCAATTCAAAGCCATGTTTTAAAAAGAAGAAAGGATGGTAGAGGCAGAAAGAGAAAACATATAAAGGGGAATGATGGAAAGGAAAGAAAGAATGAAGGAAAGGCTGTGATGAAAAGAGAAAAGGAAGAAAAGAGGAAAAAAGGAGGATGAGAAAAGATGAGGGAGGAAATTAAGAAAGAGAGTGGGGAGGGAGGCAAGCAAGAAGGGAAGAAGAAAAGCAATCATAGCCTTGTAGGAGAATGAGATTTTGACAAATGACCCCATCTGCCCTTTCCCCCAGAAGTATCCAAGCTGAGAATAGATACCCATCAGATTTTCCTAAGTAGATAGGAACTTGGACAAAATGACTTTTAAAGTCTCTTTCAAGTACATCTTTTAAATAAAAAAAATTAGATTTTGAATAACAATGCTGGCTAGAGTATGCAAATAAATAAATAAATAAATAAATAAATAAATAAATAAATCTTTCATTGTTTTTGTTTTCTTGCAGCTAGTCTTTCAAATCCCAAAGAGCAAAACTGAAATGTTTACCAATGCCATTTCATACATAAAATTTGAGGGACCGTTACTGTACCCAAGGCTGACAGATATACTGTTTCTATCTCTCAATTTCTTATAAATACTTGGCATTTATGATCTGATCCCTCTGGAGTCCAACTATTCAGAAATAGTTTCTTTTTCAAAAATAGCAACCAAATAAATTTTCAGGTAGTGCAACTTAATGCTGTAATATTAGTCATGAATGCTTTATTTTTTAGTGAAATGAAAAAAAAATATCCTGTGTCTTTGGGAATCTAAGCTTTTCAGAATGTATGACCAGTGACATGCCTCTTTCCTAGAGAACTTTATTATTCCTCATTAAAAGAGCAGCTTTAATTCCCACCTTGGTATTAAGTCTTGCATGTCCTATTAATGTGGCTGTTGAAATTTATTATTATTACACTTGGAACACTTTTTACATTACTGCCTTTGATTGAACTTGGACTTGCCAACTTTCTCCAAGTTCAAGGACAACATGTGTTATTGATTCTCTGAGATGAGTTTATTCAGAAAAGCACAGCTCAGATTTCTGTCTAGACTGGGAGGTCGAACACCTGGTATGTTTAGATTCTGCTTATGACCCATACAGATTTGAAAATGGTTATAAGCACTGACATTTATTGTCATTTTATAGAACTGGGATGGTTTTTTATTTACAGGCATTCCTTGTTTTATTGAGCTTAGCTTTATTGTACTACACAGATGCTTTGTGTTGTTGTTTTTTTTTTATTGTTTTTTACAAATTGAATGCAAAACCCTCCACCAGCAAAAACATTACAACTTACTTTATTGCAGTGGTCTGAATCCAAACCTGCAATATCTCTGAGGTACTGTGTATTTCTGGAATCTATGGCTAACTTTGGGTTAGCCAGCACCTTCCTGGCTTTGTAGTAAATGGCTCTGTGTTCTGTTTAATAAGGCTTTTCATAGGCACCACAGTATATTATGTTTTCAAGTATCACATTTCCTCACAAGTATGGTTTTTTTTCTTTAAAAATATTATAAACTGAAAAATAATAAATGCGCAGAGAGAGAAAATGGCGGAAGAGCAGATGGGCGGTTTCTGAGTCTTGTCCTGAGGAAGAGAGAGAGAGCAGCGGAGGATCGCGCTAGGAGTGCTGGTCAACAAGCCAGGAGACGGGCAAACACCAGAGGAAATTTGGGGTCTGCTGATCAGGGAGCCCCTGACAGTGGACCACCCGCGGCTGGGTCCCTTACCTGAGATACTTGCCGGCGCGCACGGGGAGATCTCGCCATCTTGGAAGGGAGGAGGTTCGAGTCGGAGGCCTGATTATCCACAGCCCCAAGGAACACCAACTGATCATAGTCGGTGCGAACCCTTGATCTCAGAGGAGCTCAGATTTTGCAGCGATCCGGTGGGTGAGTTCCCCTCGGCCCGGTAGTTCTGACTGAGTTCCACTCGGCGCAGCAACCCCCGCCCACCAGTTCTCGCGCACCAGCTCGCGCGCAGCGCCAGGCGCACCGAGGCTGAAGGACTAGGCCTGGATTTGCAGGAAGCCCCAGGGTTTTCGGTTGGAGGCGAGCCTGTCTGTGGACTGGGCTCCTAGGAGGGGGGATATCTGGGGAGCAGCACATCTGGATCTGAATCCAAGAAGTGTCCACCGAGATACAGGGGAGTGCAGCCAGCTCGGGACCGCACCACCCCCAGCCCTCCATAGACCAGAGACACAGAGAGAGGGGGGAAAAAGATAGAAAGGCTTTAGAGTCCTGGAAGTCATCCAGAAACACTGCCACCCAGAGGCTAAAGCACATATGGTCTCTAGATCAGCCTAAAAATCAGGACTTGTAATCAACACGGAGGAACAGTGAAACAAAGGGATCTGCAACTACCGCCCAGACGGGGAACAGGCGTGCCAGACAGAACAACACAGAAACTGAATGACTTTCATTACAGCAAATTTTGTTTAATTTTCAATTTTCACTTTTTAACTGTTTAATTTTTGTTTTTTTACCTACTTTAATTGCAAAGTTTACTCAAGAAATTTTTTCATCTGCCCTCACTTGATTTTACCTTTTTAATTAATTCATTTTTTAATTAATAATCAACATTATTACTACTACTATTTTACCTTTTTTATGTTTTTTATCTTATTTTCTTTTGTTTATTTTTATTACTACTTTTTAAGTGACATATTATAATCCTTTTTTTCTTTCTTTTTTTTTTCTTTCTCTTTTTCTTCTTTTTCTTTCTTTTCTCTTTTTTTCCCCTTTGGGATTACTATTCAAAAGACTATTTATACCTTTCCTTCTCCAACGCTCTATTCTAACTCAACCCTACCTTTATGCCATCACTCTCTTCCTAACCCTTTCCCTTTGGTGCCCTGCTTATCTTAACTCTTTACTGCTCTAGATTTTCCCTATTTTTTTTCTATTTATCCCCTCCTAAATTACACCCTTCCAGTGTATATCTAACCCCCAACCCCCTACTCCAAGTCCATTCGCACCTACCTTGTCACTGTCCTTAAAAAAAAAAAAAATCCTTCTCTCTACCCTTTTAGTTGTATGCTAAATGCTAACTATATCAAAGTTTTATGCTTTTTTGTAAAATTGGTTTGCTTATTCTGTTTATTTGATTGTATGATTTTGTTAGCTGGGTTCTAGTCACCTTTATTGGAGGATATTAATATTGCAAACGCTTTTCTGTTCAGTGCCTTGTGTGTTGTACCTGGTTGTGTTGTATTTTGTACCTTTAAATCTAAGCAGGAGAGAGAGAACTACATAAACAGGTGTCCTAAAAAGATAGATCATGGGGAGGCTAAGAAACAACCCGCCTATGAAAGAAAATCAGCCATCACCAGAAAATGAAGTAAACGATTTAGAGGCAAGCAACCTACCAGAGCAAGAATTCAGAGTAATGATCATGGGATGGCTAAAAAGAATGGAAGACAAATTTGACAATATGAGTAAGACCCAAGAGGAAATGAAGAAGAACCAAGAAGAAATGAAAAATGACATAGCTACTGTAAAGAACTCAATAGAAAGCATCAAAAGTAGGCTAGATGAAGCAGAGGACCGGATCAGTGAGCTTGAAGACAAGATGGAAAAAAATACCCAATTAGAGCAGCTTTTAGAAAAAAAAATTAAAAAGCAGGAAGAGAGCCTACGGGAACTTTGGGACATTACAAAGCAAAACAATATTAGAATAATAGGGGTTCCAGAAGGAAAGGAAACAGAGGAAGGCATAGAAAAACTGTTTCAAGATATAATGACAGAAAACTTTCCTGAGATAGAGAAGAAAAAAACCATACAAATACAAGAAGCTCGTAGAGTCCCAAGCAAAATGAATCCCCAAAGACCAACAGCTAGGCACATTATAATTAAAGTGCAAAACAACAACGACAAAGCAAGAATCTTAAAAGCAGCTAGAGAGAGACAGAAGGTTACATATAAAGGAACCCCCATCAGACAAGCAACTGATTTCTCCACAGAAACTCATCAGGCCAGAAGGGAATGGGATGAAATATACAAAGTCATGCAAAGGAAGGGTCTGAATCCAAGAATACTGTACCCAGCAAGGCTATCAATCAAGATTGAAAATGAAATCAAGAGCTTCACAGACAAAAAAAGACTAAAGGCATTTATCTCCACCAAACCAGCAATGCAAGAAATGCTAAAGGGTTTACTGTAAAAATGAAGAAATAGGAAGCAAAGAAGGAACACAGGGGTATAGAATAAAAATGGCATCAAATACCTACTTATCAATAATAACTTTAAATATAAATGGTTTAAATGCTCCAATCAAAAGACATAGGGTAACAGAATGGATAAGAAAGCAAGACCCATATATCTGCTGTCTACAAGAAACACACTTCAGGAAAAAAGATGCACACAGGCTGAGGGTGAAGGGATGGAAAAAGATTTTCCAGGCGAACGGAAATGAAAAAAAGGCTGGGGTAGAAATACTTATATCTGACAAATTAGATCTCAAAGTGAAGGACATAAAAAGAGATATTGAAGGCCACTTCATTATACTAAAGGGAGCAATCCAACAAGAAGAAATAACCCTGGTAAACATATATGCACCCAATACGGGAGCACCCAAATACATAAAGAAACTGCTGGAGGACATTAACGGAGAGATTAATAGCATTGCAATCATAGTAGGAGATTTTAATACTCCACTGTCACCTCTGGACAAATCATCTAAACAAAAAATCAGTAAAGAAACGTCAACCCTAAATGACGTACTAGACCAGATGGAATTAATCAACATCTTCAGAACATTTCATCCCAAAGCCACAGAATATACATTCTTCTCAAGTGCACATGGGTCATTCTCAAAGATAGACCACATGTTGGGACATAGGCAAAGTCTCTTCAAATTCAAGAAGATAGAAATCTTATCAAGCATTTTCTCAGATCATAGTGCCATAAAATTGGAAATCAACTACAATAATAATAAGCCAAAGAAATTAAGCACATGGAGACTAAATAGCATGCTATTGAACAAAGACTGGGTTACCAGAGAAATCAAGGAAGAAATCAAAAACATCATGGCAACTAATGACAATGAAAACACAACAATCCAAAATCTATGGGATACAACAAAAGCTGTTTTGAGAGGGAAGTTCATATCCCTACAAGCCTATTGCAAAAAACAAGAAAGAATGGTAACAAATTATCTAACCCTACAACTCAAACAGTTAGAAAAAGAACAGCAAGAAAGGCCCAGTGTAAGCAGAAGGAAGGAAATAATAAAAATCAGAGCGGAGATTAACGACATAGAGACCAAAGACACAATACATAAGATCAACAAAACCAAGAGCTGGTTCTTCGAACGGATAAACAAGATTGATGAGCCTCTAGCCAGGCTAACGAAGAAACAAAGAGAGAGGACACAAATAAACAAAATCAGAAATGAAAGAGGTGAAATAACAACAGACCCAGCCGAAATACAAAGGATTGTTACAAAATACTATGAACAACTATATTCCAACAAACTGGACAACCTGGAGGAAATGGACATATTCCTAGAAAAATACAACCTTCCAAAACTTAATCAGGAAGAATCTAAAAATCTCAATAGACCAGTAACTTGGGAAGAAATTGAAGCAGTCATCAAAAAGCTTCCAGCAAACAAAAGCCCAGGGCCAGATGGCTTCATAGGAGAGTTTTACCAAACATTCAAGGAAGAACTAAAACCTATCCTCCTCAGACTTTTCCAAAAAATTCAAGAGGAAGGAACACTGCCAAACTCCTTTTATGAAGCCAGCATCACCCTAATACCAAAACCAGATAAAGACAACTCAATGAAAGAGAATTACAGGCCAATATCCCTCATGAACATAGATGCCAAAATCCTCAACAAAATTCTAGCAAATCGGCTCCAGCAGTACATCAGGAAGATCATACACCATGACCAAGTAGGTTTTATTCCAGGAATGCAAGGATGGTACAATATTCGCAAATCAATAAACGTGATACATCACATAAACAAATTGAGAGATAAAAATCATATAGTCATATCTATCGATGCAGAAAAGGCATTTGATAAAATCCAACACCCTTTCCTGATAAAAACTCTCAACAAGGTGGGAGTACAAGGATCATACCTCAACATAATAAAAGCTATATATGATAAACCCACAGCCAACATCATGCTCAATGGGCAAAAACTAAAACCATTCCCTCTAAGAACAGGAACAAGACAGGGATGCCCACTCTCACCACTCCTCTTTGACATAGTACTGGAAGTACTCGCCATTTCAATTAGACAAGAAGAGGAAATAAAAGGCATCAAAATTGGAAAAGAAGTAAAGCTGTCACTATTTGCAGATGACATGATATTGTACATAAAAAACCCAAAAGACTCCATCAAAAAGCTAATAGACTTAATAAACGAATTTGGTAATGTAGCAGGATACAAAATCAATGCCAAGAAATCAATGGCATTTCTCTACACCAATAGTGAACTTACAGAAACAGAGACTAAAAAAGCAATCCCGTTTACCATCGCACCAAAAAAATTAAGATACCTAGGAATAAACTTAACCAAGGAGGTAAAAGACCTATATGCAGCAAACTACAGGACACTGAAAAAAGAAATAGAGAAAGATGTAAACAGATGGAAGAACATACCATGTTCATGGATTGGTAGAATCAACATCATCAAAATGTCCATACTTCCCAAAGCAATATACAAGTTCAATGCACTCCCCATGAAAATACCATGGACATACTTCACAGACCTAGAAAGAACTCTCCAAAAATTCATTTGGAACAATAAAAGACCCCGAATAGCCTCAGCAATCTTGAGAAATAAGAGTAAAGTAGGAGGAATCTCAATACCAGATTTCAAGCTGTATTACAAAGCAACTGTTCTCAAAACAGCCTGTTACTGGCACAAGAACAGACATATTGATCAATGGAATAGATTAGAGAATCCAGACATCAACCCAAATCAATATGCTCAATTAATATTTGACAAAGGAGGCACGAACATACAATGGAGCCAAGACAGTCTTTTCAATAAATGGTGTTGGGAAAATTGGACAGAGACATGCAAAAGAATGAAACTAGATCACCAACTTACACCATACACAAAAATAAACTCAAAATGGATACATGACTTAAACATAAGAAGGGAAACCATAAAAATACTAGAGGCATCCTCAGGCAGCAAAATCTCAGACATATGCCTAAAGAACTTCTTCACTGATACTAACCCTAGGGCAATGGAAGCTAAGGAGAAAATAAACAAATGGGACTACATCAAAATATAAAGCTTTTTTACATCAAAAGAAACCATCAACAAAACAACAAGAAAACCCACTGTATGGGAGAACATATTTGCAAACGATATCACTGATAAAGTTTTAATCTCCAACATCTACAGACAGCTTATACAACTCAATAAAAGGAAAATGAATGAGCCAATTAAAAAATGGGCAATGGACCTAAATAGAATCCTCCCAAAAGAAGACAGAAGGAAGGCCAAGAGGCACATGAAAACATGCTCCAAGTCACTAATTATCCGAGAGATGCAGGTCAAAACAACAATGCGGTACCATCTCACACCTGTCAGAATGGCCAACATCAACAAAACAACAAACAACAAATGTTGGCGAGGTTGTGGAGAAAAAGGAACCCTCCTGCACTGCTGGTGGGATTGCAGGGTGGTGCAACCACTGTGTAGAACAGTATGGAGCTTCCTCAAAAAACTGAAAATGGAACTCCCATTTGACCCAGTAATCCCACTCCTAGGAATATATCCCAAGAAACTAGAAACACCAATCAGAAAGGATATATGCACCCCTATGTTCATAGCAGCACAATTTACAATAGCTAGGACTTGGAAACAGCCTAGGTGCCCGTCAGCAGATGAATGGATCAGAAAACTATGGTACATCTACACCATGGAATACTATGCTGCCATAAAAAGGAAGGAATTCTCATCATTTGCAGTAACCTGGATGGAATTGGAGAGCATCATGCTGAGTGAAATAAGCCAGTCAATGAAAGAGAAACAATACATGACCTCACTCATTTATGGATATTAAAGAACATTATAAACAAATGAACAGAAAGATAGATATAGTGACAGTAAAACAACAGGCAGACTGCCAAATGACAGCGGCGGGGGGGGGGAGGGTAGGGAGATCTGGGGGAGATAAGAGATCAACCGAAGGACTGGTATGCTTGCATATAAGAACAACCAATGGACACAAAACTCTGGGGAGGGAGGGCATCTATGGGGGGGGGCAATGATAAGCTATGTACACAGATAATACCTTAATAAAAAATATTTAAAAAAAAGAAAAATAATAAATGCATAACTTTAAAATATACATTTATTGATTTATAGAGAACGAGGAAGGGAGAGGGACAGAGAGATAAACATGGATGTGAGAATGATGGAACATCAATTGGCCACCTCCTACATGCCCCCTACTAGGGATTGAGCCTGAAACCCAGGCATGTGCCCTGACTGAGAATCTAACTGGCAACCTTTTGGTGCGGGGGTGGAGGGGTGGGGGGGTGGGGGGGATGCCTAACCTACTAAGCCACATGGCTAGGGATTTATAACTTCATTTAAAGATAGTCATGTAGACAAAAAGCCAAGACACACCATAGAATAGCTTTCTGCATATAGGGCAGGTGTGCCTGAGTTTGCTGTGAGTTATGAAAATCAATGAGGTGAAGAATTTCCACTAGATTTTTATTTAAGGAAAATAGAAAGTGGCTAATTTCAAACAAATATGAAAGGATGGTGTTGCTCTATGGACCTTGAAAATGGTCAAATTACCTCTAGAATAAGGAGTGACTTTGCCATGCTAGTTGAAAGGCAGTATCAAAAGCATCACTGGACCTTTCTGGAAAAACATATTGGGTGAATGACAGGAATTTGAGGAGGTGGAACCAGGTGCTGCTAGTTCCATAAAACAAGGGTTGGAGTTTTGTCAGAGCAGACAGTCTGCAGGTGAGGCTGTAGAATTCTCAAATGGGGTCTTCTTACTTTTAGAGAAAAAATAAATGGAGTCATAGGGAGGAAAAAATAAAGTGAAGCTCCTTGGCAGAGCGTGAACTTAAACCTTGGCCTGCTGAGCTTAAACTCAGTAACCTCCAAGCTCACCTGATTTAAGAGAAATTTTGTCAGTTTTTCCAGGCACCCACAGATTAAACCTGAGTCATCTGGGGCGGCTTCCCTGAACATTTAGAGTAGGCACATGGGTACAGGTGCGAGGACTAATATTGGCTTTGGGGGAATTCTGTTCAGTCCTAATTCTGTTCAGGCTGAGGGACCATACTGATGAGTTCTGGAATGCTCTTTCTCTGACCCTGAGGCTGCAGGTACTGGGTACTGAAGGCATATTTGTTGAATGGCTTTCTGTTTGCCCATCTTGCTATACTTTCCTGCCATAATGATACTAATAATCAGTGCTTTTATTATATACTGTGCTCATATTCATCTTCAGATCAGCTCATTCCCTACTGGGTCAAGTTTAAACTCCCTTCCTTCTGCTTGATAGAGTATCACATTCCTTAGACTTCATCTATCTCAATTGGAACAATGTCTCAATGCTGATTGAAATATTAAAAAAAATCTTTTAAAAATGATTTCATTGATTTTAGGCACGGGGGGGGGGGAGGACACAGAGAGAAACATCAATGTGACAGAGAAACATTAATTAGTTGCTTCTGGGATGCACCCTAATTGGAGATGAATCCCACAATCTGGACTACTGGTGACGATGGGAAGGCACTCAACCATGCCATACTGGCCAGTGCTCTATTGTAATCTTATTTCTTGTATGAAACCTTCTTTGATTAGCCTAAACTTATATTTCTTTCCTCTAAAGTTACATATATAGTCCACAGTCAGGATGGCCAGGATGTGCCTTAGAGTTAACACCTACAAAAACTATATATAACAATAAAATTATAATATGCAAATCGACCAAATGGCTGAACAGCAGAATGACTATCTTGATGTCCTTCTGGATGACCTTTCGAATGACCTTCTGGAGGAAGTCAGGGATGCAAGGGCTGAGGCTGGGAAGGCCGATTCTTGCACTAATTTCATGCAGAGGGCCTCTAGTAGTTATATAACAAACAATGGAAGTCAGTGGCACAATTCTGGTGCATTCCTCAAAAAGACACAATCAGTCAGAGTTCTATTCTCTCAAGTGATTCCATACTATGCAAGGGCTTTTTACTACAGTTCACAACCTGTTTTGGAGTAATTCATTTCTCCCTTCCCTGTTTCACTTTCTCTAACCCTCTCTTTTGCTTTCTGCAGATTCTTCCCAGATATGCCACCAGCACCCAAATTCTTGTTTCAGGTTTTGCATTTAAAGAAACCCTTAAGTGAGACACCCTATAGTGAAAACTTCAAAAGCAATAATTCAGTGTTGAGCTACATCTATGTTCATCACAAAGGCTAACATTATATAGATTAAATAGATATGGATGAATAAAAAATATGCCTTATATTAGCATCTGTTTTTGTCTCCTCTGAGGCTGTCAGAATTTGCTGAGTTGTGTATCCATGATTAATAATATGAAAGTTAAGAGTGGCTGTTTCTCCCAGTAGGATTCTCTTGTAGCCCATTTGGTGCCCTACCCAACTGGTGCACCCATCTTCTAGCTGCTGTGTTGGTTGTCTTAAGGGCCCCTTCTCTGGAGAACTGCCCATGGCCAAAGGGAGGTGCTTCACTCAGGGGACCATGTCTACCCTCTAGAGCAGGGGTTCTCAACCTTTCTAATGCTGCAACCCTTTAATACAGTTCCTCATGTTGTGGTGACCCCCCCAACTATAAAATTATTTTCATTGCTACTTCATAACTGTAATTTTGCTACTGTTAATGAATCATAATGTAAATATCTATGTTTTTCAATGGTCTTAGGCCACCCCGCTAGTGGTTTTCAACCTGTTGAGAACCACTGCGGTAGAGCCTAAGACCATCAGAAAACACAAATATAATATGTCTAAAGTGCAAGCTATTCCCCTTGCTTCAAAGTAGGTTCTATGGTGAAATTCATACTATAGATTTCCTTGTGAGATCAGGTTGAAACTAGATACCATATCAGCTTCTACCACATTGCTCATCTGTTTTCTCTACTCAAACATTCTTCCCTTATTCCCCTTTACTAAAGGGCCCTCCCTCAATACACTGCACACACCTGAATCCCCATTTTAGTTTCTGGTTTTAGAATATTTGACTTAAGACGATTCCTGATATCCATTAATCTTCCTTATCTTCCAGGACCTTTTCCCAACACCCCCGGACAACTTCCTACTTCATTTCTCATGTAATGTGACAATTCATATATTCATTAAGTTTCAGAAATGTCACTTTTGCCAGAAGATAATATCTGCTGCCCCTTATCATCATTTCCACCTCTCCCTATTCAAAGTTCAAGAATAGTGGTTGGCATCTTTTCAAGAAGCAGCCAAAGAAGATGTAAACTGTTCAGTATATGGAATTACATGACTGAAATTTCTCTAGGAGGAATAAGGCAAATTTATTGGAGGGAAAAAGCACGACTTTTCTCTGATTCTTGCCATGGTAATTTTACTGCAACACGCTATAGGATGCTATTTAATATAACTCAGATGATAGTTTATGAGGCCACTTTGAGGTTAGAATATTTTGGTTGCCCTGTTGCTTTGCAAGGGAAGAGAGCAGAGTAGCTAGAAAGACCACAAACAACCTTTTAAATTCCCCCAAGGCCTTGTTTAATGGAGCGAATACAATCAAATTTCAACAATCCATGGCTAGATTATCTACAGCAGCGCTTGTCAGGCATTAATGTGCACATGAATCACCAGGAGATCTTGTTTAAATGTATATTCTGGTTCAATAGATCTAAGATGGTGCCTTTGACACTACATATTTGAAAATGTCTCATTAAATGGCAACGCTAATTGTCCACAGACTGCACTTTAAGTAGCAAGGTTTTATATTTTCTTTCACTTGGTAGTGCTTTTTCTCCCCATGTGACCGTATAGATAATATAATCTAAAGATAAAATTGAAAGTCTAACATTGGGACCCTTCATGACTATGCAGCAGAAGCAAAATTATTTCCTGGTCCCTGATGTTTTGATGATTGACTTTAAATGCATATAATGATGTTGTATATGATCTGAAATATGAAAAATGTTAACTTTAGGTCAGTTATTCTCATAGATGGGATCAGGTAAGAAATACACAACTTTATCTAGGTTTCATAAAAGGATATCATTTTAAACAACAACAAGAAAAGAAGAACATAGTCAATACAAGGACCAGCCCAGCCTGTGTGGCTTAATGGTTGAGCATCAACCTATGTACCAGGAGGTCACAGTTCAATTCCAGGTCAGGTCAAATTGGGCTCGATCACCAGTGGGAGGTGTACAGGACACAGCCAATCAATGTTCGTCTCTCATAATTAATGTTTCTATCTCTCTCTCCCTCTCTTTCTTCTCTCTGAAATCAATTTAAAAAACACAAGAATCATAAGCGGTCTGTATAATAACAAAAGTATATTGAGTGCATCCTAGTTTGCCTGGGCTTTGGGAACCTTACTCCACAATGGGAAATTTTAGTTTCAGCCCCTGCAATGTTTCATCAGATTCTAGGACATGTCTTAAATATGAAATACCAAAATCAATGCTGATTTTACTACGAGAGACCAGGTGCATGAAATTGATTCACTGGGGGCAGGGTGTCCCTCAGCCTGGCCTGCACCCTCTTGCAGTCCAAGACATCTCAACAGACATCCCTCTCACAGTCCGGACCCCTCACTCCTTACTGCCCACCTGCTTGCTGCTCCTTACCACTCAGTTCACTACTCCTTAGAGCTGCCACTGAGGCAGGAGAGGATCCCACCACCACCCCTGTTCTTGCCAGCCATGAGCCTGGCTTCTGGCTGAGCAGTGCTCCCCCTATGGGAACACACTGACCACCAGTGGCAGTTCCTGCATTGAGCATTTTCCCCCTGGTGGTCAGTACGCATTATAGCAACTGGTTGTTATGGTCATTCTGTTGTTAACAGTTGCTTGGGGGTTTGTTATGTAGATATTTCTTGAATTCTAAGTTAGGCTTGAAGCCATTTACTTTTCCTAGATAGGTAGTCCATGTTTCCAAGTTCTAGCTGCCATTCTAAGAAATACACATCTCTAAAAAATACCTTCTTATAGATGGTGTTACAGACCATCTACATAACTTTACAATATTTTCAGTAAAGTGAATATTCACAATGTTTATAAAGCTAGAATATCACACACATAACATTGTTTTTACACTGGAAGTATTGAATAGTAAAACAAGATGAAATTTGTAAACTTTCCAATTTTCCCTCAGACCAATATTTTATATATTTACCTTAAAATAAATAACATGTTTGATATAATCAAAAATGGCAGAGTAAAAGTCTTACCTCTGAAAATTGTCTTCTCCATAAAATCAACACAAAAGTTGGCAAAAAATAGTCAGAAATAGTTAATTTTTATAATTCTGAAAATTAATTAAAGAGTCTAGTATCCAGAATATATAAAGAACTCCAAAACTCAACAATAAACATACAAATGTGTGTAAATGAGTTGAATAGACATTTCTTCAAGCAATGTATGCAAATATCCAGTAAGCACTTGAAAATATTTTCAATATCACTAGGCGTTAGAGAAATGCAAATAAAAAACACAATGAAATACCATTTTACAAGTAGTATGAATAGAAGAAAACACAGACAAAAATCAAGTGTAGACAATGATGTGGAGAAATTAAAACAATTATTCATTGCTGCTGGGCATCTAAAATAGTATAGCTGGTATGGAAAACAGTTTGGCTTTTGTTCAAAATGCTAGACATAGAGTTACCACATGAATTTAATGATTCCATCCCTAGGTATATACAGAAAAGAATTGATAGCATATGTTCACACAAGCAGTTGTAAAATAATGTTTATAGCATTTTTTTTCAGAATAACCAAAACAGTAGAAACAACCTCATTATTCATTAACTGATTAATGGATAAATAAATGTGGTGTACCTATACAATGGAATATCATTCAGCCATCTTAAGGAATGAAGGGCTGATACAGGCTGTGGCATGAACAAAGTTTGAAAACATGATGCATGAAAGAAATCAGACACAAAAGACCACATATTTAATAACCCCATTTGTATGTAATGTCAGAAGATGGAAATTCATAGGGGCAGAAAGTAAACTAAAGGTGACCAGAAGCCATGGGAGGGGGAATGGAGAGTGGCTGCTAATGGGTATGTGGAGATGAAAGTGTTCCAAAAATGAGGTGAAGGTTGTGTAAGGTTGTAAGGTCCCAGCTGAGAGGTAGGCGATGCAGAAGCAAGACATGGATGGAATCCAGGCGATTAAGAAGGGGTTTTTTAATCTGCACTCCCTGGTGAAGCTCTCTGGTCCGAGGGTGGGTCAGGGAAGTTCTTGCCAAAAAGCGGCATAGGTACTTCTTTTATACAGCTGTTTAGGGAGGGGAGGGTGGAGGGCATGAGAGGTGTGGAATTCCTGCCTCGGGCAAGGGGTCTAGGAAGGCCCTATGGAACTAGCCAGCAGTCTTTGTCACCATCCATCCTGCAGAAGCTTGCATCTGCTCTGGGCTTCCCCCCCTGCCTGGACCTAACAGGTTGCACAGCCTTGTGAACATATTACATTAAATTCATACCCCAAAGGGTTATTTTTTTGTATGTGAATACTTTTTTAAACTCTCTATTTAAAATAAACGGTGTGAGCTCACACACACACACACACAAAAAGGTGACATTAAACATTACTGCAAATACAAAGAATATTGCAAACCCTAATTTAATTGATTTTGGGGTCATTTTTTTTTTACTTGTTCTTTTAATCTGACATATTGAGACATATTTTTGAAGCTGAGATCAAAAAGCATTCCTTTGTTAGTGAGGCTGCATTCATTAAAAAACAATGTGAATACAGAATTTGCATGCTCAAAGCTAAGAATTCTTGAGGAATAAATGAAATCCAGGAAATACATATAAAAAGACAGCAATGATATAGCTTTGAATTAGTTCAGCATTGTTATCTCTGGTCAACAAAGTTTGAAATAACAGTGAGAGAAAAGAAATAGAAAAACAGCATTGCAGGAAGTTGGGATTTTAATTGGAGAAAAATCATATAGCTGCTCTCATTGTTACTTAGTAATTTGTGCATAAGTTCTTTCTCTATTGGGCAATTATCTCTCCAGGTGATCATGACTGTATCATGTATCAGGGCTCCTCAAATGAAAATGTACATTTGAATCCCCTGGAGACCTTGTTAAAATGTAGATGCCAACTCAGTAGGTCTGGGATGGAGCTTGAGATTCCACCTTTTTGAAGAATTCATAAACGATTATGTTAATGCCCATGGATTGGGTACACTTTAAGAAGCTACGTCTTACATGACTTTTCTTCTCTTTCTCCTTAGCTCAAGTACTGTGCTTAATAAAGGACATCTATGTATTCATCCAGTTGAATAAATAGATGATTTTCTCTCCTGTGGATAAATGTCTTTCCTACATATACTTTCCTAGGCATTCACACAGAGTGGAGGATTCATAGCCCATCAAACGTGAGGAGAATGTTGTGGATTCCATCAGAATTTTTTCCTGCATAAGCTCAGAGCACACTGCTGCTGCCACATTTTTGCCCATAAGCAATGTGAATTGCAGTCAGCTGTGAAAATTGAAGTTTACCTTCATCATGCATGGGAATTACTTCAATAAACTGTGCTTAAATAAGTGAAACTGAATGTAAGCACTTAGATGTCTAGGCTCCTGCCGATCAGGACTAATATGCATCTCCATATGTGTTACCAAATGGGCAAAAGATGTGATGTCATATCAGCAGACTTTGGACTCTTAAGGAAGTTGTTACAGAATCCCCTATACCTCTTCATGCTCTGAACTTCTTTGTGGAAATGTACCTCACTGAGAAAGTACAGAACTTAACGAAGTGCATTTTCTCCTTTGCTAGCTCCTCCTAGGCCCAGAGGAAAATTACACTCTGTTATTCAAGATGAAAATAGTTGTCTCCCAAGAGAATTTCCTAGTCTTGTGACCATACTAGGCAGGCAGAACTCACCTGCTCACTTGAAGACAAGCCTCTTGAGGGTAGAGTCTTAAGTCATTTGAATTAAAGCAGTCATTGCATAGCATTCATTGAACAACTAGCATGTGTTTCAACATTGTGATAGTTTCTTTAAAAAATATATTTTTTTATTGACTTCAGAGAGAGAAATAGAAACATCAATGATGAGAGAGAATCATTGATCAGCTGCCTCCTGTAAGCCCCACGTTGAAGACCAAACCCAAAACCTGGGCATGTCCCCCAACTGGGAATCCAACCTTGACCTCCTGCTTCACTGGTCTACACTCAACCACTGAGCCATGCCTGCCAGGCTGTGATATTTTCCTTAATCATCATAAAAACTGAAGAAACAAGCTTCTTGAGAACAAGGACTTGCTTGGCCTGTTCAGCATAGCATTTCTAGTAGCTAGAAACTGGTGGGTCTCAACATTGGCTACACATAAGATTCAATTGAGGATTTTTGTAACACCCCAGTGCCAAGGTTGTACACTAAGTCGATTAAACCAGGATCTCTGGGAAAAGGATCTAGGCTTCAGTATTTTTAAAAGCTCTCCAAGTTAATTCCAATGTGTGTCCAAAACAGAATGGTGGCACTCAATTTAACTTTCAATTGCTAAGCTAACCTGATTTTTTCCCCTCTTTTACTCCTTCCTGACTTCTTCTTCTAGCCATTTTTTTTCTATCTTTAACTTCCTCTATCTCCTTCTTTTGAGTATATTATTTTGATTGTATCATATTCAATAAGAAAGACATATAAAGGCTTTCAACAATCAATATGGTGTGGCTTAACAAAAGATGCTCTGCTTTACCCTCAAGAAACAAATTTTCTACCTCCACCATTCTTAGATCCCTCATCGGCAGAATGAGGGGTTTGGAATAAAACCATAGTATTTTCTAGTTTATAAACTCCACAATTCTGATATAAAAACAAGAGCACAATCTTATGAAAGGAGCTCTCAATCCCCAAACTGGAGATTAGGTCTGATTTAATGAAGGCAGATGGTTTTATTCTATGCATCACTGTCTCTCTTAGTTTTGTTTTCCCAAGAAGCAGAATAGGAGACAAGAATTTGAGTGCAAGTGATGTAGCTAAGACTTGACCCTAGGAAGCACCAGGACAAAGCAGATGACTCAGGGTAGATACTCAAGTTTAGTGCCACTGTTGTTAATGGCAACAGTCTTGCTGGACCCTGGAGCCAGAGTAGAATATGGCCTTCAGAATTATTCCACCAGAGGGGAGAGATTGCTGGAGGCCAAGGAGCTGTATACCCACATTCAATTGTTGTTACTCAGTAGTTAATGGCTGCTCTTGGGAATTGTTAATTCTCCACTTCTTTTAGCCAATTATGATAAGAGCAGAGAAATGTGGTGCCAAGAGATGGCCTCAGGCAGATGAGATGCAAATGGTGCCATTTGAGATGTCAGGTCTATGTATACCGTAGGGTTAGGACTGAAGTGGATATGGACAGATGCTAATGTGGCTTTTAAAAAAAATGGTAATAAATTATTGCTCTTTATACATTAGTTAAGGGCATTGAGGAATAAGTAAGTTAACATTTCCAAAGTTTGAGAATCCTCCCCATCCTTTGAGAACTGGTGGACAGGGCATGGCAACAAATTAGTCTTCTTGTATAAAAGGCTCTTTGAATTTTTTAGAAGGAAGATAAAAATGTTTAAGTTCTTTAGGCCCCGTTTAGTCAGATTGTGCTTCAAGCCACTAAATGACAATTTCCCCCCAAATACAAGGTGGGGGTTAAAGACCTAGATTTTTTAATTGTGAAACTAAATGAAAATAAATATTACTTTCAAATCCCAATGCGGGAGCCAGGGAGAAAAGGTGTTGCTAGTATGCTCTACATCACCTAAGCCCAAAGGGAAAAAGTATCCTTTCATGTCTAGGCCAGGGCCTACAGACATACCAGGATCACACACATTTGTTTTCTCCCCCACTGAATAAAGAATGTCACTACTATAGCTCAGGCTCATCATAGCTTTGTACTCCCATGGTTTCCCTCCATGTCTTATTGTTGAGTGCTGAACAAGATGGGCTGGACATCTCACAATCTAATCATTACAGAGCATGGTACTAGGTGATTTTTTTAAAAAGTTAGGTAAATAGTGTAGATATATTTCCACATTTAAAATCTCAGTTGGAATTTCTTCTGTATATAAAAAAATGATAAAATTTTGACTTCAGATGCAGTACTCTTATCTCTCTTGATTTCATTTATCAGAGACTTCAGCATGACACTGATGGAAGTACAGAATGGATGAACTGGATTCCTCCTAGTGTAGACTAGAAGGAATGAATGAATGAGTTTGAGGATGGCTGGAGAGAGAGTGGTGGGTGGAGCATATGCCTCCAATATGAATAAATTCATGGTTTTAGGACACCAAAACAGGAGCTTATATTCAGAGCCATCAAAATGAGTCCAACCCATATTGCTCATCCACTAAATTGAGTAAATAAAATGGTTGTTATCTTAAGTCATGATGTTTATGGTAGTTTTTCTATATAGAAGCTGATTTGTCATACAGCTCAGCTTGTTTAGCAACAACCCATGGGTATTTAAGGGAAGCCTTTGACATTTTCATACATATATAGGGTCTGATTTAATATATATATATATATCAGAGAGGAAGAGAGAGAGAAAGAGAGAGAGGGGGGAAAGGAGGGAGAGAGAGAGAGAGAGAGAGAGAGAGAGAGAGAGAGAGAGAGAGAGAGAGATATTGATTGGCTGTCTCCCGCATGCCCCACATTAGGGATTGAACCCATAACCCTGGCATGTGCCCTGACCAGGAATAGAACATCCTGGCTCATAGGTCATGACTCAACCACCGAGTCACGCTGGCCAGGCAAGCCTTTGACATTTTAAAACTATTTGAAAGCATTTATCTTTAGCTGACATAGCTCAAATTTAATATAAGCATTTGGTTGCATGCAAGCCCATTACAGTTAATATGTCTCCTTCTATATCTTTGTTGATACAGACCCTGATTATCTCAGCCTGCCACAGCAAGCTTCTGTTCAAAAATCAACCTCCCTCACTATGTTTTCCTTGACTTCTGGCTCTAAATGACTTCTTCATTCACTAAACCCATGCAGTCATGACAAGAATCTAATTATTTCACACTGTATCAATCAATCTAAAGGTGTATGGCCCATCTAGACTATAAGTCTGTTTCAGGAAAGAAGAAGCCTATACCCTGTATGGTATCTTCCACATGGTTCAAAATATGTGAGCAGCCACCCAAAAATGTAGTGGTCTTTTTATATTTTTGTATTTTTTGACATTTTTTCTTTATAGATTAAGGTATTGCATATGTGTACTTTCCCTCCATTGACTCCCCCACCTCCCCACTTATGCCCTCACCCCCTTGGTGTTTGTGTCCATTGGCTAGGCTTATATGCATGCATATAAGTCCTTTGATTGATCTCTCCCTCTTACCCACTCCCTCCCTACCTTCTCTCTGAGGTTTGACTGACAGATGCTTCTCTGTCCCTGGATCTGTTTTTGTTCATCAGATTATGTTGTTCATTATATTCCATAAATGAGTGAGATCATGTGATATTTATATTTCTATGACTGGCTTATTTTGCTTAGCATAATGCTCTCCAGTTCCATCCATGCTGCTGCAAATGGTAAGAATTCCTTCTTTTTTACTGCAGAATAGTATTCCATTCTGTAGATGTACCACAGATTTTTAATCCACTCAGCTACTGATGAGCACTTAGGATGTTTCCAAATCCTAGTTATGGTGAATTGTGCTGCTATGAACATAGGTCGGCATATATCCTTTCTGATTGGTGTTTCTAGTTTCTTGGGATATATTCTTAGGAGTGGAATCACTGGGTCAATGGGAGTTCCATTTTTTTAGTTTTTTGAGGAAACTCCATACTGTTCTCCACAGTGGCTGTACCAGTTTGCATTCCCACCAGCAGTGTATGAGGGTTCCTTTTTCATCACATTCTCTCCAGCACTTGTTGTTTGTTGATTTGTTGATGATAGCCATTATGACAGGTATGAGATGGTACTGTATTGTCATTTTGATTTGCATCTCTTGAATGATTAGTGACTTTGAGCATGTTTTCATATGTCTGTTGGCCTTCCTTATGTCCCCTTTTGAAAAATATCTATTTAGGTCTATTGCCCATTTTTTTTTTTGATTGGGTTGTTTATCTTCCTTTTGTTAAGTTGTATGAATTCCCTGTAAATGTTGGAGATTTAGCACTTATCGGTCATAACATTGGCAAATATGTCCTCCCATGCAGTGGGCTTTATTGTTTTGTTGATGATTTCTTTTGCTGTGCAGAAGTTTTTTATTTTGAGATAGTCCCATTTGTTTATTTTCTCTTTTGTTTCCATTGCCCCAGCAGCTGTATTAGTGAAGATATTGATTTGGCATATGTTTGAGATTTTGCTGCCTGTGGATTCCTATAATAATTTTTGTCTAATGTTCCTTAAGCTGACACATAGTAGGAGGAAAAGATCAGGAAAATAATGAAAGGATCTAAGTTCAAGGCTCTTCTCTTTTTGGCTGTGTATTTATGTTTATTACTTCTCGTGACATTTAGCTTTGTAGTTTCAAATAGATTTTATGAATGGAATACCAAAGGAATATTATCTTTAGAATCATTATAAAGGATTATTATGTTGAATGTGGTTATAGGAGTTAGAGTGGCATTAAAAGAGTAAATGCAGGGGTGCTGCCCAGTATAACATACTGAGTAAGTACAGAAGACCTTAAACACATTTGTGGTACTGAATTCTCCTGAATAACCTCATCTCTACGTTCTTGTTTTTCTTTCTTTTCTTTCTAACTACAACACACTTGAAAGTTAAATTCAAACTCTGATTTTAATTAGAGTTAAGATCAAACCTACGCAAGGATTTTCTTTCAATTCAGAGATACTGTCTTTGAACTTGAAAAAGGTCAGGTTTCAGGGATATTAGATTTCTGGTGGATGAGCCTATATTGTAGGTAATAATTTTAAACTTCATTCCCTGCTGGAGAGTCACTGGCAATGAGCATTGGATCTCAATGGGGTCTCTAAGAAGATCTAAGCAAGACAAGCATAAATATGCAAGAGCAATGTCAGCCCACACATTTCCCCATGGAATATGATGCAAAATTCATAAACATTGACAAAGCTGACCTAGAAGAGAATCTGAAAACAAAGACAGAGGTTAAAATGATGCCATTTGAAATAAGAACTAAAGGATCTATTTTCACACTTTCTCAATTTTAAGTTCAAGAGTTCAAAGGCTGTGGCTGCTTAAGAATCCACACTTTACTGTCAGACAGTTTGAATCAAAATGTGCTTAGTCACTAATACTTGTGTGACTTGGAATATATTACTTAAACTTTATTAATATAGATTATTTATTTGTAACTTAGCCCATAGACAATGTAACTTATAGATTGCTTTACACATTTTCTAATAAATAATAATCATGCAAAAAATGTTAACACTTATCATGCAGTATTACTAGCTTGCCTTGGTCTTAGAATTTTTAAGAAAGTCCTTTTGTAACAATGTCTCAGGTCAGTACTCTAGAAGGCCACCTATAGACAAAGATTCACTTAGAAGTAATTTATTATGGATTGCTCCCATAAAGACTAGTGAAGCAGTGAGGGAAGCTGGGCAGGGAAAAGGAAGAAACCAAGTCAGGATGGACAAATTTCAGGTGAATTCCAAGCTTAGCCTGTTCCCAAGGGGAACTCCACAATTTGTCCTACCTCATGACAAGGGAACTAGGATTATATATAATTCAGCATGGAAGAATTGTCAGTTGAGGCTCATCCTGGCAGATGGAATCTCTCAGCCCTTCTGGCTCTGGGTGTGCAATATCCTTCCAATAGAGTCACAGAGAGTTCCTCTTTATCAGAAGCAAGCACGCAGAATGAGGAGAAAGAAAGGTAAGTGGATTCATATATATATATATATATATATATATATATATATATATGTATTAGTTGTGCTTTAGATACTTAATGAGAGATGAGAGAACTGTATTTTCAAACAAAATTTTAACACTGGTCAATGTGAAATATTTTTAATTTAGTAGGGTTTCTATATGAATGCTCCACCATGGGTAAATACATTTTGATTTGTCTGGCCTTTTACATTCAGATTTTCAGAACAATTCTAGAAATCTCTTTTATTACCAATTCTTCATTTTATCCAATCAGGAGACACTTGAGTACCAAATGACCCAGTGTGTAACTATGCAAGTTAATTTCTATGCCTTCTCAGGGAGTCTGAAGAAAAAAAATCAAGCACATGTCCTCTTACAAGTCTCTGCTTTGCCTGGATTTGTGACACTTGAGCCATTTGCTCAATTTCTTCAATAATTATGATAATCATTATATAAACTACCACACATCTGGTTCTTAACTTATACACATAAAATTTAGAATTCCAATAGCTAATAATGTAGATATGACTCCCATTTTATGAGCCTTACTGACTGGTACAAAAATATGAAAGCTTGCCACCAGGTATGGCTTAGTGATTAACCATTGACCGACCCTGAACCAGCCATGAGGTTACGGTTTGATTCCTAGTCATGGAATATGACTGCTTTGTGGCCTTGGTCATCAGGAGGCAGGGGGAATCCAATTAATGATTCTCTCTTATCATTGATGTTTCTGTCTTGCTCTCCCTCTCCCTTTCTTTCTCTGAAATCAATAAAAACATTAAAATATATGAAAGCTCAGCTCATTTACTTTGACATAGCACAAACTCTGGAGTGTAATGTATACTCCATAGCTCCCCTTGAGATCATACTAAAGTTGGAAATTACCTGAATATTCCATTCTTCACTTGACTTGTTCCCTTTCTACCAGCTTCCCTTGGTTTTTCCCATGAATAATTTCTTTAAAAAGTATTTATATATTAATTCTCATTTCAGGGGTAGCTGATTTAAGACATTGGTTCAAAGGGATGTTAATACCAATTATAAGACCAAGGAAAGGTCAAAGACACAACTTGTTTAATCTTGCCACAAGGTTGACAATTCACATTTGGATTCAGATTTGACTCCTTCCCAAAGTCACATTCCAAACACCATGTTACAGTTGCCTGAAAGGTTATCTCCCCCTCCCAAACTGGTGGGCGGAGTTTAACACATGACCCCTTAAGGTTATCTCCCCCTCCCAAACTGGTGGGCGGAGTTTGACACATGACCCCTTAGGGCTCCCCCCCTCCCAAACTGGTGGGTGGAGCTAACAACATGACTGACACCTGCCAAGGGGACATCTCCAAGACAGTGAGCCACCAATTAATACGGGCCAAGGTGCCCTTGGGGCCCATCCCTTCCTGTTCCACCCTGGACCCAACCCCCTCCCTTTAAAAGGAACTCCAGGCAGGACACGTGCGCTCTTTGGACGCCACCTCCATTGGAGGGGCATCTCCATTGGCCCAGCTGGGTTCCGATTTCCTCTCCCCTCTCCCCTAATTCTGATCTTTAACTCGGTGATGGCTCCCGCCCATTACCGGGGAATAAACTCTCTTTAAAACTCCCTGTTGTTCTGTTTCCTGTTTCCTTTCAAACCTAACATTGCCCCCAACAAATTGAGGAGGCAACTTAGGCATATAACTTAGGCATATAACTTAACAGATAACTATAGTATCATGACTCTGACAATGTCCACCTCACCTCACACTACTTTCAACTCCAGAATACCTATTTTTTTTTAATCAGATGTTCAAGATAATGAGGCTCCAGAGCATCTCTTGTAAAACTCTGCAATTTGCTGTGTTCATGGCACTATCCCAAGCCTGTTACATAAACAATTTCATTTTACATAATGTAATACTGACTGGACATGGCCACAGTCTTCTACGCTTCCTTTACAACATCCTAGGCAGTATGATTTTGTAGCAATGCCTAGCAAGAGGTGGAATGTATTTCTTCACCCCTTGAGTTTGAGTTTGGTTATGTAATTTGCTTGAATCAGTACAATGCAGTGGAAGTAAGTGATTGTGTGATAGCTCTAAACCCTAGAAGGCCACTTACACTGCTACTTTATTTCTTGGACCCCTACCACCAAAAGAACAAGTGTGGGGTACAGATGGCCAATGAGAGGCTACATAGAGCACAGATGAGCCATCCCAACTGAAGCCATCTGAGACCAGGCATACACAATTAACCAACTAACTATTCAAAAATGCATAAGCCAGCCAGCCAGCCAAGCTCAAGGCAGAAATGCAGAGTCTGGCAGCCAACCCATTGATTCATAACCAAACTTCCACATTTATTGCTCTAAGTCACTGAGAATATGTGATTTTTTTTACATACCATTGTTGTGACCATAGTCCAATAATCTACAACAGAGACATGATTTTTTTTAAACAAATGTGGAAACAGGAGAGGTTAAATAACTTGGTCAAGGTAAGATTAAACATTTGATTACAAACCAGGAATAACTAACTTCATGGGTTTTATTGCTACAATTTACTGCTTAATTTTCTCTGAATCTTTGATCTTTATTTCTTGCTGACTATTGACATATTCTCATCTGCCTTAAGATGCTATACTTCTTAATTTTATGTTTTGAAGGGACTAGGATGTTATAATCAAATAAATGTTATATAGACAAAACATTCAGTGGTAAGAGTATACCAGATTGTGTGATAGAGAAAAGATATCAAAGGAAAGGAAATCAAGTACAAATTTTACCCTAAGGAAGAGAAGGTAGGAGACTTGGAGTGGGATGATGTGCACAGTGAGCCGATCAGGGGATGGCTGGTTCCTTACATAGCTCAAGTCTGTGGCATATATTCATCATTGAGTTTTGAGGTTTTGCATCTCTTTCCTAGGAAACCTGATAACATTGATTTGCTTTTTCTAATATGTTAAAGGTGTGATCATAAACATGTTGGACTGATGTTTACATGTGGCTTATAGAATTAGTTCTATGCATTCATTTAAAGCCATACCCATGGGCTACTTGCTGCCAGGGTGAGGACCTGGTATCTATATTCAATCAGGGGCCTCTGCTGTATTTATCCAGCTGCATTTGAAAACATACAAACAAATACATGCCAGGGTGAGGTCAGTCACTGAGCCTGGGCCTTCTGGGCGCCAGGGCTTATATATCTGCCCCATCAGTGTGGCAGGGAGACAGGGACCTCATTCCCATTAGCGTTAATGGAGCCAATCGTATGAATCCACCACATACAAATGTGTATTCGCTCATGTTTTGATATCTTAATGCACAAAATTACATCTCTAGGGAAAGGCTTGCCTCCTTTTAAGTGCTCCTAATTCCCATTAAGGATAATGGAACAGACACACACACACACACACACCCACCATTGCTCAGAAAAGTGGGCAAAATATGGGAGATGATTAGGTTTTAGGAGAGTCACAGAAACTGCAGGGAAGGTCTAAAATGATCCTTTTTTCTCCAAGTTTATTTAAGCAGTTTCATTATACATATTCATTTTCCCAGAACCAGCAGCAGGTAATTGGCTGCATCCCCTCTCCTGGAGGAAGAAGCTGATGCCCATACATGTTAAGAATACCCTTTGGGATATGGGGTATATTTTTGAAGAAAGAAAGTGGAGAAGGTGCTGGAGCTGGGTCAGCAGGAGGAAAATGAGCAAAAGGACAGTGTGGGGGATACTAGCCTTTCCCTGGATGTAAGAAGAGCGGACACACACTCTAACAGCTTCTCTGAGCTGAAGGAGAAAAATATTAGCCATGACACTGCCCTGCACTCCCCTGCCCGCACTTTCTTTTGGAGGATGTTTGTCTACATTTTAGGAAAAGCTAGATAAAAAATTCTGTCATTTCCCTATGCTTTTTCTCTTTGTAGAGATGGCACTGATATAGGTCCTTCCACAGTCAGAGGTTATTTATACAAGAGATATATAATTTACAGATAAGGCTATGTGGTCAGAATGTAAATTAACATGAAAATTAGCCCATCCTTATTTACTCTCTCCGCAAGGTTGGTTGATTTTTCTCCTGTTGAACTAGAATTGTGTTCTTTTGGTGACTTTATATAGTTTAAGGAAATGGCTTGACTAGAATCAGCCACACCTGTACACAGCATCATATTGTCACTTGATGGTGGGAGAGACCCTTAAATAGTTTTGGTCTAAGGACCTCAGTATCTGAAGTTCTATCAAATTATTCATTTGGTGTAAACTCTCACTTTTTTTGCTGTTTTTGTTGTTGTTTTGTTTTGTTTCTTTCATTTTTAAGTGTAGAGCAAGAGTCCTGGGAGAGACTATTTACCTGGCAGTTAACACCAGGAGGAAACAATTTTGTGGGGGGAAAAAATACACCTGGACATGATTCATGGAGAGCCAAAGGCATTTCGGAGGAGAGGAAAAAAGGAAGGGAATGGAAGAAACAGGGGCAAACATGGAGAGGAACTAAGATGAGCTTCGCCTTCAGTGTCCTTAGAGACTTTGAGATGGAATGAATAAACATAGCTGGGTGCACACAATAGCAGGCATTCTTTCTAAGGCAGCATCTTTTAACTTTTTGGGGGGTGAGGGTTGCAGATATACTCTGAAGCTCTGATGAAAGCTTTGGAAGCTCTTGTCACAAACATGCACACACTCACATACATACACATGCTTACACACAGCTTTATAGAATTTTGAATGTTCATAGATCCCCAACATCTATCCATGGGCCCCAAGTGCAGGGAAACAGCCATTCAGAAGAGTTCAAGGTTAGAACACCAGGATAAAGAGAACCTTGTATCACATAGAACAGTGGTTTTGGGGTCGATCATTTCTAACAATCACACATAGAATATGATTTTTATTGTAATGATCAGAATTTAAATGGTCATACTGAAACTCATAGAAATACTAGAATATTCTTATAAAGTTGCAGTGCTACTTGTTAAAAGGGATACCAATACAGGTATGGGTAAAAAATAAGTTTTTATTTTAATTGGTTTTTATTTTTATTTTTTATTTTTATTTTAGAGAGAGAGGGAGGAAGAGAAGGAAACATTGATTGGCTGTCCCCACTTGCATTCTGAGACTACAGTCTGTGCATGTGCCCTGATCTGGAATAGAACTGATGACCTTTTGGTACATGGGATGATGCTCAATTATCTGAGACACACTGGCCAGGGTAAGTGTAAGTTTTAAGTTAAAAGACCTATGTAGTTACAGAATGATTTTTTGAAATATTCCAAACCTTTATTTCTGTTCCCCCTCTTACACACACACACACACACACACAGAGCTTTCTCTCATTGATTCTTATGTCAAAATCACTTAAGCAAGAGAGAGAATCACTAGGTCTTTAACAGCATTACATTATTGGGACACCAACTATTCCTCCATGCTTACCTGCCTCTCAATTTTCTTGGAATCCTAAAGGAAAAGCACCACGTTGACATAGTACCTTCCGCCTCCATATCATTCTTGCTCCCAGTATTTTCACAGCAAATAGCATGCCTCAATATTATACCTGTGGGAGTAGAAAAAGTAGATTATTCCAGTTTCAAAGCCTTGAGAAGCCAAAAATACAATGATTAAATCCTCTTTTCATGTCCCCAATAAAATTTCTGTCATGTTAGATTAAAGTGATTACTTGTTAACTGTCACATATGAGGAGGAAGTTCTTCAAAAGTGACAAATGCTGATTTTTCAAATATCTGCATTATTGAGTCTCCAAGACACAGATGATGACCACCTCAATTATTACAGCAAAATCTTATTGCCTAAGAGAAAAATAAAATATTTATTTATGTATGCATGTATTTATTTATTTATTTATTTATTTATTTATTTTGCATGCCACTATTTAAATCTAGATCAAGGCAAGTCCTGGATTATAGTATATTTGTTCTTAAACCAGATGAATCTTGCTCTTAAAAATCAGAGCATAACTACAAGAGGCACCCACAAGTCCACTGAGCTGGGTGCACACAATAGAATATAGATGTAGGCCCATATTTCAGTCTGACCATTTGCTCTAAGTGGTAGAGAATGGTGCAGCTGAGATTAAGGACCCTGTCCACAAATTCATTATTATTAACTGAGCTTACACAGGATTGCTTCTGACAATCTACTTTGTAAATGACTGTTGCAGAGTTCTGATTATTCCTGTGGCTATGGGCAATAAAAAGAGGGGCCTTGACTACACCCAATTTGTAGAAGAATTTGTCATCCCTGAATTCTTTCTTTGTAAAAGTTTCCCAATTCAACTGCACTCTTTATCAAGGATACTTAACATTGTGCCACTAAGATAGGGCCCTCTTAGAGGTTATATTTAGTTACCTGGTATCAGTCAACCTTATTTATCTTATATTCAATATCACTCTAAACCAGCCGTGGGCAAACTACGGCTCGAGGGCCAAATCCGGCCCGTTTGGTTGTTCTATCCGGCCCTTGGAGCCGAAAGAGCGGAGAGTTCTCTTGCTCTGCCCTCCACTCCTTCACCAGCAAGCCCAAGATGAGAGTGCCAGCATGGTCAGGTTGCTTTTGTTCCGGCCCTCCGGTACAGTTTAAGAACCCATTGTGGTCCTAGAGTCAAAAAGTTTGCCCACCCCTGCTCTAAACTCTTAGTTACTAGACATAAACACTAGCCAGTGTTCCTAAGCAAGAATAGATGCCATTTCAGAAGATGGGCTGGCCAAGAACACAGGGCATACAACTTCTTAAATCCCAAGATACTTTTCATAAAAAATGTATCCATTCAAGAAGATAACCAATTAGAATATTAAATTCACCATAGTTTCTTTGTTAGTGACTTCCTCCTTGCTTGGCTTCAGATGCAGAGAAGTGACATACGTTGATTAGCTTGTAGAGGTGGATTGTGAATATCTAGATGTGGGCTATAAATGTCTAATGGTAATAGTACATTGTGACCTGTTATCTTCCAACCGATCTCCCTTGGGCACCATTTGTCAACTTTGTTCTTCATGAACAGTGGTCACATGTGCAGGAGAAAATGGTAATCAAAGATCTATAGTTCTGTGTATCCGGAGTTACAAATTGCAGGTAGACTAGCCTTAGAGATGAGTCCCCAAGAGATTCCGGCCAAAAATACATGAAGCTTGTAATACTAGAGAGAGCTGCTGTATGTATGCGTTTGTATAACGAATTCCTACTGTAAATCTTTAATAATGAGAAGCTGATGCCTTACAGCCCCTTGGGCATTTTGTGTCTGCACTCAGATCCAATGTTGTGGGCCGGTGAGAAGCTGAGATGTATGTTCAAGCTAATGTGCTTGCACTGGCTTCTTGTTAACAATACCATGCTCCTGATATTTTTTCAAACAGTATTCTCTCTAGAAAATGTTTGGTATTTCATGTTGGCCAAGGTCACAGAGAAGATATTAAGCAGTCAATGTCAAGGTGTAATACATTTCAGAAAATTAATCATTAGAATGGGAAGGTCATAAATTCATCTAATTCAGGACCAAGAATGCAACAAAAACATCAAAGCTGGTAAATTGTCAGCTGTCTCTATTTGTTGTTATGAAGGTGACCATGAACACTTTCTCTTCTAATTTCCTGATTTAATCCAGAAAGAAGAAACTGTGTTTAAATTGTGCCTAAAGTAGATTGTGCCTAAATGAGATTCTGAGGGATTCAACAATGAATGAAGCCTGCAGTGGAGCTAGTAGGATCAATTTAAGCTGCCCTTTGAACTCAAATTTTTTTCTAGCCTAAATTAAGCTTACTGTATTTAAGATTTCTGTAAATGTTGGTTAGCCTTTATTAGTCAGGGCAGGTAAGTTAAACAGGCAATAACGAAGGATTCTGGAAGTTTAGTACTGAACAAAACAAAATGCATTTCATGCTTATGGAATTTCCTGAAAGTCCAGGAAATCTGTCAGGACAAATTCCATACAATAACTTGGTGGTCCAGGATGGTGGATTCCACTACTACCTGCAAAATGGTATAAGTGACCTTTTTCTTCAACAGGCAGGGGAAGAGACACTGGAGAAACATGATAAGGCTTTTTGCTGATTCACACACATATCTCTTCTGTTCATTGGCCAGAAGCAGTCAAATATCTCCACCCCATAGCCAAAGGGGAGGGATGTTTAATCTTTTTGTGCCCAAGAAACAGAGTTGGGTAAGTAGAGTCAAACCCTGGTTTGTTTGTTTTTTAAGCTAAAACTTTTTCCTTTATTTATTTATTTTAAATTAATTTTTATTGATTGTGATATCACATAATTGTCCTTATCCCCCCATTCCCATCCCAAACCCCTCCCTACATATTCCCCCATCCCCCTGTTGTCCATGGCCACTGGCTAGGCCCATGTGCTGACGACGCCTCACCATACCAGCAGACAGCAGCTACGTGTTGCTAAAGGATGCCCAGGACCAAACCAGAGACGGTCGGACCTGCATTACCACCATTTGTCCATCAACCAGATCTGAAATATCATGGCTGACATGTGCACATAAGGAACTATTTGACATTGAAATTGGGACTCAAAAGAACTGTTGGCCCAGAAAGGAACTCACTACAGACTGATTCATTTGTCTCTCAGCATAACCATTATGGTTTGTCACAGTTTAGGTTCTTACAAGGATATTTCTTGGATCACATGACCTCACACATCTAGAGGAAATAATGAACAACATAGACTGGTGAACAAAAATAGACCCAGAGAAAGAGAAGCAGCGATCAGACTCTCAAACCTCAGAGGGAAAGTAGGGGGGGGGGGTAAAGGGAAGAGATCAACCAAACCCTGGTTCTTAAATGTCTCCCTTCTCCACCAAGTTGTTCACACAAAAAAAGTCTCAGTTGTGGAACAAAACTGTGTTCTCAATCCAATGACCCTTTCATGCTGATATCTGTATGATCAGACACATATCTCTCAGGCAACAAACAAAGGAGAGAATGTGTGCATATGAGTCAGTTTACCATGAAACCTTATATTGTTAACATTTCAGGTAATTGTGCTATGAATATTATCATGGTGTTGTTTTTGTTTGTCTTTTTTTTTTGCTTTTGTTGTTGCTTGTTATTATTAATTATGTGCAGTAAGTCACCATGAGACTAAAAAGGATAGTGATAGCAGCAAAGTGAAAAGGAAAATTGTGAGAATAATAATAGAGCTTTAAAAAGAACTAATTGCAAAATATGGTAGAGGTTTATGCATGTCTGATCTGGCTACTGGATATAGCACGGTGAAATTGAAAATTAGCACAATTTTAAAACATAAAGAGGCCATCAAGACTGCTGATATTGCTAAGGGTGTGAAAGTGCTCACAAAACAATGATTGCAGGCAACTGAAGAGTAAAAATATATATTTTATGTTGATTTGGATAAACAAAAAGAAGTTAGTGATATCATTTTGGAAACTATTATATGTGAAATGCTGCAAGATGACCTCCTGAAAGACACCCCTGGAAGTGCTGAAAGTGATTTGCTTAACCCTAGTAGGGGCCATTTTTATTACAAAAAAAAGGATGGTATTCATAATGTAGTATCCTATGGAGAAGCTGCCAGTTCTAACAAAGTAGCTGTTAGTCATTTCATTGACAGAGTTTCCAGAATATGTAGAGGTCAAGGGATTTGCTTCCCAGCAAGTGTTCAGTTGTGATGAGATGGGTCTCTTCTGGAAGAAAATGACAAAAAAACACACAAAAAACCCACACAACCCCCCCCCCCAAAAAAAAAAAAACAAAACAAAAAAAACCCAGAAACAACAACAACAACAACCCTACATCACTCTAGAGGAGCAGTCATTGCCAGAACACAAGCCATTGAAGGACAGGTGTTATTTATAACACCTAATTGTCCTGATGTTATTTATAACATCAGGTGTTATTTATAACACCTAATTAACTGATGTTATTTCTGTGTGGGAATGTGAGTGGAACTGAAGCATCTCCTGGCCCACCATTCTGAAAACCAGTGAGCTTTTAAGAGAAATAATGTCATGGAAAATAAGTTGAATATGATGTGGAGGGCTAATAACAAAGCCTGGGTAACCAGGCAACTTTTTGTTTTGTTTTATTAAATGGATTCATTAAGTATTTTCTCAAGTGTAAATGAATACCTCTGAGAAAAAGTAGCCTCTTGGGGCCCTTCTTATAATGGACAAGACTCCTATCTACTGTCCAGGCTTGTAGGCTTGGTTGGTGGATGAGTATAGAATCACCATTAGCTTCTTGTCACTTAACATAACTACTCTCTTCCATCCCATGGACCAGCAGGTATTTTATAATTTTAAGAAACTCTATATAAAAACACTGTCAGAGGTGTTTTGAGGGGGCCTCTGGAACTAATTTAACCCTTAGGGAGTTTTAGAAGAAACATTTTATTATCCTTACTTGCTTGGGCTCATGGACAAAGCATGGGAGAAGTGTTTTCCAGGACCATGCAATCAGCATGGAAGAAAGTGTGGCCTGAGTCTGTTGCTGAAAGAGATGAGGGCTTTGAGAATGAGCTTGTGTCTGTTGTGGAGGATCCTGAGTCTCTGGGCAAGTCTGAGGGTGTGGAGGTGCGTGATGATGATGTGGAGGAGTTGGTGGAGCACCTCAGCCCTGAGCTGACCACTGAGGAACTCCAAGACCTTCAGAGGGAGCAGTAACATATGGCAACTGAGGAGCTCTCTTCAAAGGAGGAGGGCAGGATATTCCTGCTTCCCTAACCAAGGGCATGCTTGGCAAATGGGGAGAAATGCAAAATTTTATTGAGAAATATCACCCTGAGAAAGAAGTGGAAAACCATGGGATAAACGTATTCAATGGCAATGCAGTGTTTCACTTCAGGCAAGTCTTAAAACGCAGGCAAAAACAAAAATAATTGGATGGGTTATTAGTGAGACAGAGGCCCAGTGAGCCAGAAGTAGGCTCTATTGGAGCAAAGAGACAACAGAGAAAAAGAACTCCAAAATACAACTTTCTGATTTTTTTTTATGGAAGGAGACTCCGCTTGCAAACAATAACATCCCTCCATCCCTCCACCTCTCCTCTCCATATTCAATAGCTCTCAACATGAAAGGTAAGTTTTGAGGTATAGGTACATTTTCATTCTTTACTATGCATTTCATAACTTCTCATTTATATTTCATCTCCTTCTTGTTTTAAAGTACTTATATATTAAACAGTGCATTCCATGTATACTGTATATAAGAAAGGTTAACACATGGAAGGAGTCTGCAATGGACTAATTCATTTACATTATTTCTATTGGGGAAAAAGTTATTCCATTTTCAAAAAAATCATTGCTCAATCAGCTTTCAGAATGAATTGGGTTTGAGAATCGAGGTTCCACTGTACTAGAAATCTCTGCAATGGCATTTATAATTCCAGAGTAATGTTCTAACTCAAGCTAGAAAAAAATCTGGCTTTTAGTTTTTAATACTCCCTCCTCATATCATAATCTGTGGGTGCTACATCGCCCCAAGGAAGAAAGAAAAGGCGCTGCCTCTCCCTTTGTTTGTGATAAACAGGAGGCGCAATGGCTGGGGTTTCCAGATCATAAATTATTGGTTCAGGCCGAGCCACCGCAGTGCTGCATTCTTCCAGAACACTCAGCAACACAGCAGACCTTTTAAAATCCCAACCGGCACCCTCCCTGCATAGGAGGGAAGGGAAACCATCACCCCAGTGAGCTCTGGTGGAAATGGAAATCTGCTCACACTGAAAATAGAACTCTCATGGGGGTTTTCTTTAAAAAGGAACGACAGGGCCCCGTAGTTCTGGGTGACATATGTTGAATCATTTAAATGTGGTTTCTTTTCCACATAGTTTAGTTAGAAAATAAATGGGTTTGAAGCAGGAAAAAAAATAACACAGAAAATAGAACTTGAACTCAAAATGACAGTTCAGGAATTTCTCCCAGGCCAGGGCAACCAAGGTATCTGTCAGCACAGGCCATTTTCCTTTATCCCTCTCTTGCTCCTGGAATATAATTCTCTGAAACTCTATTTATTAAATGACAATCTTATAATACCTCATTATTGCCCCTTCCCCTTCTCCTGACTCATCTTGTTTCCTCTCTGAAAATGCGTATCTAACTGTTTTCTATCTACAGGATATTCAAGGTTCTCTTTTAAAGCTCTCAACTCCCCAAGGCTTTCTCTGCAAAGCTCTATGCTGTGCAATTATCACTTTAAAAAATACTGTCCTTTTTCCTAGGAGCTCTTCTATGTGGTTGAGAACTTAATCACACCCTGGCTTGTTCAATAAGTGTTACAAGTGTGTTAGTCATGTCTTCCCAGCGAGGTCAATTGGTCCTTGACACATCACTTCTCTTCCGGATTCAATAACACCAAGTTGATGCTGCAGTTTAGGTGTTCAATAGCTATTTGTTGGTTGATTGCATAATGATACCCACTTACTCAAGCTGAGGTAAGGTGAGATTTCTGGGGCATGTGCATTACACACAAGCATGCTCTCTGGACATCCTGATGTTGTGATATCAAAATGACTGTGGGCTGAGTACCTATCAGAGCCAAGGGTTGACATGCATTGTGATATTCCTGTCCCTATTTGTGCTGGGAATCCACTGCACTGTTGTCTCTGGGGCATTAGAGAAGTCTGTAGTCAACTAGGGACCCTCAGAGAGTTTTGCAGAAGAGAGATACCACCCTAACTATGCTTCCATAAAGCAACTCATTTTACATGTGCTTCTCTCACATTGATGTTTCTCTCTGCATTTCCCTCCCTCTTCTACTTTCCCTAAAAATCAACGGGAAAATATACTCTGGTGAGGATCAACTAAAAAAAAATTATATATATATATATAAAACTACTCCCTAATGGTTTACAAAAAATATATTTAATATATATATGTGCTGAGAGAAAGAGAAAAGGCAAGTAAACAAATCAGTCAAAATTTTAACAATAGATAAATGTGGGTATTCCTGTAAGTTTCCAAATTAAAAAAAAAAAGTTATTTACAATGAAGATATTTTTTAAAAAATAGAACAAAATTAGTGCAAATGTATCAATATCATGCCCATTTAGGCCTGATCCCAGTGGGATGGGGCCAAAATGGGCAGTTGGACATCCATCTCACAATCCAGGAGTGCTGGTTCCCAACCATTCTACTGCCTGCCTGCCTGATTATCCCTAACTGCCCTTTCCTGCTGGCCAAGTCACCCCTAACTGCTCTCCCCTACAGGCCTGGTCTTCCCTAACTATTCTCCCATGAAGACCTGGACACCCCTAACTGCCCTCCCCTGCTGGCCATCTTGTGGAAGCCATCTTGTATCCACATGGGGCTGGCCATCTTGTGTGTTGGAGTGATGGTCAATTTGCATATTATATCTTTATTATACAGGATGATTACTACTTACCCTTTTGAACATTTATATTGGGTTTCTATTCTGATTTGGGGCTTAACCCATTTCATTATCCCCTATAGCCTTGGTTGAGAATTGCTTTTCCAAAGCATATGTCTATGGGATTTCAATAAATATGTGTATTCTGAAGCCCATGGGAATACTCTGCCCTTTTTGCTTTCCACAACTGCTCTGTTTATCAGCTGGGAATCACAAAGAATCAAGAAGCTGGTTGGTCCATGAGTCAAATTACAATTAACAGGAGGCCTTCATCCAGCTGGTGACCCCTGGCTCACGAATTTCAGGCCTTTTACCAATGTTTGGTCAATTTAAGTCCTGGTTCATCCTTTAGATTTGTTTCCTATGCAAGCTCAAGCCACATACAAGTTCACCTGGAGAGTCATGGAAGCCATGGTCAGGAAACCAAAAATGTCAGAATGAGAGATTTTTTGGAGAGATCCCCATTTTCTTTGAAGTTAATGAGCTTATTGTATTTAGACAGTCCACCCTGATTGGTGGGGAAATCTCCACGAGATTCTCTTTTCCTAGTTTAATTGCTATAACACAAATTTTCATATTGTCTGAGTTGACCCCTAAATGAATCTCTTCAAGTGAAAGTGTCTAATCAGTTGCAAGGGACTAGGAAAATGTTAGTTGTTCTGTTTTTGCAATTGATATTTCAAGGCAGGGAAATGTTAATTTTGACTGTCTCTTCTTAAACTTGAGAAGCTCTGAACTCTGACACCTAATTGTTCTTAAAATTACAGCAAAAAAGAAAGAGAATTAAACATAAAATTTAAGCAATTGTATGTACAAGGGCCAAAGTGGCTAATATGTTGAAAAGATCTGAGATGCAAGAGGGGTCATCCATCCACTTAGATGCAAGGGCTGTATTTTAAGATTTTAACTTCAAAGCCCTGTGAATGCATTTTTAATTATTTCATCCCTAAATAGATGTCTTAGATAAAACTATTCTATGTGAGACATGATGTATTTTTGTGGCTTTAGAGACACATAATGACTCTTCTCTAATAAATGTTTCTAGATTTGTAACATTTTGATATTTTAAGAATACTTATCAGAGTATAAAATATCCCTTTATTCCCTAAATGCCAACAAGAGCACAGCTTCTAGTGAGAACCAGCAAAATTAGAAAACAGAAGCTTACCTGATGAAATCTTAGTAACATTTGATAATAAAAGATAGAGAAAACTTTCTTAATTAAAAGAGAATTTGACTCTTATTGTGGATAATATTCTGTTTGTTGATTTGATTGTTCATTCATCATTTGTTAGTGCATCTATTTTTAATTTTATTTTTTAAACCTTTATTGTGAAATAATTACAGATCCACAAGAAATTTTCCAGTAAATTATCCTGGGAGGGTGTGTACACTCTTCACCCAATATCCTATGTGACTGTAATATAGTATCAACATTAATGAATCAATGCTGGCATAATTCACAAAGCTTATTCAGGTTTCCCCCAGTTATGCATGCACTCGTGTATGTGTGTGTGTGTGTGTGTGTGTGTGTGTGTATGTGTGTCTGTGTGTCTGTGTGTCTCTCTGTGTGTGTGTCTGTGTATATAGCTATATGAAAATTTCTTTTGAGTGTATCTTGGTGAAACCATGACCACAATAAAAATAAAGAACTTTTTTTATCACTGTAAGACTTCCCTAATGCTATTCTTTTATAACCACATCCACCCTCTTCCCCCAAATCTGCTTCCTGACAACCAGTAACCTGTTCTCCATTGCTTTATGTTATTTCAGGAATGTTAACTAGATGGGATCATGCAGTATATATCTTTTGAGATAGGCTGGTTTCATTAAGCATACTTTTTTGGTTTATCTAAGTTATGTGTATTAATAATTTGTTTATTTTCATTACTGAGTGATATGGATGGTATGGATGTACTGTAGTTTGTTTGGTACCTATTGAAAAACAAATATTTATTTAAAATTTTCTGTGTATGCAATTTAGCCTAGTAGGTCATTAGCATTAGACATGAAGAGATTCAGCTCAGAGCTGGATGATTATAGAATAGAATCTAACCTCCAGAAGAACTGGATTTGAATGAAGGAAGAGGAGCAGAATAAGGCAGCACTCTTGGTTATTTCTCATTAAAGGGTGTATGATGATGACTCCTAGATACTTGTGGATGTTGCTTAGGAGAGTAAAATCAGAACCGGGTCCCAGATTTGAGGAACTAAAGTTAAATCTTGTGTCCTGAATTTATACAATAGCAATATATAGAATAGCTCTGTGCTTTTCCAAATTTTATGTGTATACAAATGCCCTAGAGATCTTGTGAAAATGCAGACTATAATTTGGAAGACCTGGGTGGGGCCTGTGAAGCTCTTCCTAACAAGCACCTCATTGATATTGATGCTGGTGGTTCACAGACCTATTTTGGAGCAACAGTGGACAAGATGATACCTGAGATTTTCTTATAACTTAAAATGCATTTACTTCTTCTTTTAAATAATGTTAGCATTATACAGGTAAAGTTCTGGAGATAGAAGTTTAAATGACAGGAATGCAATGACTTGAGACTCAGATGCCCGTAAGAGAAGTGAGGGGTCAGTGTGCCATGCCAGCAATGCTCTCCCTGACATGGCCTCACCTGAGATTACCACATGGGAACAGCATAGAACTCCTTTAGGACCATAGCTTTGGCACCTGTGAGCAGCCATAGCCTGGTTGGTGGGCCTTGGTGGGTCTCAGTGGCTCCCAGCTCTGCACACCCTAACTCTTCTGAATGATACTGAGAGGAGAGTACCTGTGAGTAATGGGTGAGATTCCTCTTTGGGCTCAATGGTGTTGAGCAACTGACAGCTCTTCCTGTGTTCAGTATTAACAAAGGAAGAATTCTTCTCATTTATTTTTGCCTTCATGCATGAAAGAGGGTGCATTTATTTATTCCAAGCCATTCTAATAGAGCATAATTAGGCCCAGTGGGTTGGAGATTTGAGTTCTGAATAAAGATAATTTTGATGATGGCTGCTGTTAAAGGCTGGCTTGAGAGGTGACACACAGCGATGGGTGTGGGGCACAGAGCATGCTGATGGTCTTCTGGGCCTATGAAGGGACTGTGTGGGAGGATGGCCTAGAACAGGAGTAAGATAATTTTTTTATTCTCTAAAAAGCCAGATAATAACTATTTTAGGCTTTTGGTTTATACTAGTACAGTCTCTGTCACAAGTACTAAAATCTACTTTTGTAGCCCCAAAGCAGCCACAGAATATACGTGAATGAATGAGTATGCCTATGTTCTAGGAAAACATTATTTGTGAATATTGGAAATTGAATTTCATATAGTTTTGATGTTTTGTGGGCTATATGTTCATCTTTTGACTTTTTTCCTACCATTTAAAAATAAGAAAATCAGCCCAGCCAGTGTGATTCAGTGGTTGAGCCTCAACCTAGGAACTAAGAGGTCAACCTTTCGATTTCCAGTCAGGGTACATGCTCCAACTGTGGGCTTGATTCCCAGTGTGGGGGCATGCAGGAAGCAGCTGATCAATAATTCTCTCTCATTGATGTTTCTATCTCTCTATCCTTCTCCTTTCCTCTCTAAAAAAAATCAGTAAAACATGTTGTTTTTTTAATAAGGAAATAATTCTTAACTTAATAATAATAATTCTTAAGCTGTATAAAAGGTGGCATGATGCATTTGACTTGTTTACATCAACCTAAACGAACCCCAAAATGTTAGGAGTCTGAGGTGCAAGAATTTGGCCTTGGAATACTCTGGGAGGTGGCTTCTTCCTGCTCAGACAAAAGGGCTTGCCTTTCTGTAGGTAAATGTGTTTCAGGGAGAGAAGGATGTTTCACTGCATCTTACCCTGCTGGAAGTGTTTGCTCCTTCCTCTAAGAAGTAGGGTCTGAGCTGACAAAGGTTGCCTTTCTCAGATTCCAAGCAGCAGATTCAGCCTACAGCTCGCATTCCGCCTCATATGGTTTCACCTTTATAGGTTGCCATGAGTTGTTTCATCTTGTTTCTAGAGAGCAGGCTGATTGTGCCTGTGGACAGCAACCCTGAAGAGTAATTCCTGGCTTTGTTAAGACTTATGGAGGCTGACCTTCGAGGTGCTTTGCATTACTGTGACTAACTGTTCATGCACAACTTGGTTCTTGGGTTAGCACCCTGCAACACTAACCCATTGCTCTCTGTTGCTGACATCAATATGCCCCCTATCTGATAGCCAATAGTAAGGGTCACTGCAGACAAAAATATTGCCTGGGTGAATAATTAAAATGAATCTGTTCATGACTGAAGGCGGTATTTTGTCTGAAAGTCTCCACTGCCATTATCTCATCCATGGTTTCTTGGATCAGACCAAAGAGGCAGAAAGTGGTTTGATTCCTGTTTACAAAATAATAAACAAAAAAGGCAAGGGGTTGAGTAACTTTCCTAAGGCCACTGAGCAATACTGTAGCTGAGCCAGAGTGAACAGACACAGCTACCGAATCCTCAAATGCTATCAGTCCTTTGACTATATATCAAATCCTATTCTATTCAGAAGTCTCTATGCACATTGTGGGCTTAAATAGCTGCATTCCAAGACCATGAAATGGGCCAAGGACTATAAAATCCTAACCGAGGGATTAAAAAACACACCATCTGGCTTCTAAGGGAACTGATAACCCATTGGTAGCAAATAATGTGGTACTGTAGGTGAATAAGGCACCATGCTTAATACTGATAGAAATAGAGTAAATTTATGTATAATATGCAGGGGAAGATTCTATGCAGAATTTTAAAAGCCCTGAGTTCAGCACCATTCAACCAACTGAACTGACCAAAGAATTGATGCAGTGAGAAAACATCTGTTGGAGGGAGTAGCGTTTGTTCAAGACTTGGAAACAAAGCTTTGTAAGGATATTGAAATATTTATCTGCTCAGGTAATTCCAATGAAATCAGGAAAAGAAAGGGATTTTAAAAATGGAGTATTAATGTCATGAGTATATAAGCACATGAAATATAATTTAAAAGCACTAAAACACAAGAAATCAGAAAAGACGATGAACTCTAATTTATAGAAGAAAACAGCAGTGGCAAAAAAAATTGAGAAGATGCCCTGGCTGGGTAGCTCAGCTGGTTAAAGCATTGTCCCAATAAGCCAAGGCGTGGGTTCAATGTCCAACCAGGACTCATATAAAAAGCATCCAATGAGTGCAAAAATAAGTGAAATAAATTAATGTTTTTTTTCTATAAATAAATAAATAAATAAATAAATATTTTTTAAATGAGAAGATAAAAAGCTCCCAAATAAAGTAAAAAATAATTTTATAGTATCTACACTAATAAAAGAGAAAAATGCAAATTGACCATCACTCCACTACACCCACCAGCCAATTAGAGCAAGTATGCAAATTAACCCAACTAAGATGACAGCTGCCACAGAGCTGGAATGAGCAGGAGGGTTGGGTTGCCCTGGCACTGGAGGCCAGCGTGGCCTCCACTCAAGGTTACAAAGTTTTAATTATAGAAGATAAATAAATCCCAACAAATATGGTGGCAGTCACTGAGCTGGAGTGAGCCAGAGGCTTGAGTTGCCCCCTGGCAATGGAGGAAGCCAAGCTTTCCCCCCACCCTGGCCTGCCCTGGCCTATATTTGGGTTGCTGGGGAGCTAGCCTACAAACCACCACAGGCCCCTTGCCCAGGCTGGCCCATGTCTCAAGGGAACCCCCAATGTGATCCAAGATACCCATCAGGGCAAACCAGCCGGCCCCAACCTGTGCATTAGGCCTCTATTCTATCTAATAAAATATTAATATGCAAATTGACTGTCACTCCAACACAAGATGGCTGTCCCCATATGGTCAAAGATAGCTGCCCCCATGTGGACACAAGATGGCTGCCACAAGATGGCCAGCAGGGAAGGGCAGCTGAGAAGGACCAGGCCTGCAAGAGAGGGCAGTTTGGGGGGGACCCAGGCCTGCAAGGGAGGGAAGGTGGGAGGGGCAGGCCAGCAGGAGAAAGCAGTTAGGGGTAATGAAGCTGGCAGGGGATGGCAGTTGGGAGGAACCAAGCCTACAGGGGAGGGCAGTTAGGGGTGACCAGGCCATCAGGAGAGGACAGTTAGGGGCAATCAGGCTGGCAGGGGAGCACTTAGACATCAACCAGGCTGGCAGGGGAGTGGTTAGGAGGAGATCAGGCTGTCAGATAGAAGCGGTTAGGGGCAACGAGGAAGGCAGGCAGGTGAGCATTTGGGAGCCAGCAGTCATAGATTATGAGAGGGATCCTAGATTGGAGAGGGTGTAGGGACACACATCCCTGTGCATGAATTTTATGCACTGGGCCTCTAGTTAATTAATAAAGAATAAAAGTAACAAGATCCATTTAAACTACAGTGAGATGTCCCTACACACCTATCAGAATGACTAAACAAATAAATGCTGGTGAGGATGAGAAAAAACTGAATCACTCACACATTGCTGATGAGAATGTAAAATAATACAGTCACTCTGGAAAAACAGTTGGGCAGTTTCTCATAATAATAAACATATACCTGCTATCAGACCCAGAAAGTGCACTCTCCTGGGCCTTTATCCCAGAGATCTGAAAATGTGTGTTCACACAAAAACATGAACACACATGTTCTTAGCAGTCTTATTTGTAAGAGCCCCTATCTGAAACATCCCAGATATCCTTCAGGGTAGTGAATGGTTACAGAAACTGTGGTACATCATTGCCATGGGTCATTACTCAGCAATACAAAGAACTCACTACTGGATGACTCTCCAAAGAATTATGCTCCTTGTAAAGAGACAAGCCCAAAAAGTCACATTCTGTATGATTTCTGAAATGACAGAAATATAAAAATGATCAGGTTAGTGGTTGCCAGAAAATCAGGAGAGTGTGAGGGCCGAAAGGATGTGGCTATTAAAGTGCAACATGAGGAAAACTTCTGGGGATGGAATCAGTCCATATCTTGACGGCATCCACGCTAATGTCCTGGTTGTGACAATGTGCTATCCTAGTTTTGCAAGCTGCTAATTGGGATACATTAGGTAAAATATGCATGGCTTTCCCTGAATTATTTCTTACAACTTTGTGTGAATCTATAATTATCTCAAAATAAAAAGTTTAATTAAAATCTGATTCTGAGAGAAAGGATATAATAAAGTCTCTTCTTTCTTGCACATTGAGTATGGTTTCATTACCAATATATGGATAATTTTTTTGAAATATGTTAACCACACAAAAGCCTTAAATTGTTCTCATATCTGCCTTAGAAGGCCTGCTTATAAGAATGTATCTTAAGGAGATAAATGAACATTCATGTGAAGATTTCAGTGTAAATACGTTCAGTGTTGCATTATTGACAAGCAGAAAAAATTACAAATAGACAAAATGCCTAATAACTAAGAATATGTAGAGGTTGTAGTGCTAACAGGCCATGTACTCAAATGCAGAATTAAATTCAAGTTTTTTTGTAAAAAAAAAAAAATAGGCCATTTTATTAGAATATGAGTTGATGGGAAAGAGGATTTCTTTGTAAGTAGAAATAGTAACTTGCTTTCATATCATAGAGAAATATATGTTTCATAGTGACTCCTAGCATTTTGGAGATAATCACAGAAGGGTCAGAAAGTACACTTTCATGTCAAAAGGAACAGGATGAAAGTTGAGAAAGCAAAAAAAAAAAAAGCAAATGAAAATGTATAGAAAGGAACACAGAATAAAATCAATACTTTTCTCATGAATCCTCCTGTGAAAAACAGAAATGAGTAAATTCATTTACAGAATACAGTCTCATACTATTTATAGGCTCTGCAATATGGGGGCAGAAACAATACTCGAAAATTTTTAAAAAGGTCAAGAGGTCAAAGGAATCAAAAGGAAATAGTGTGCGACCTGCAGAAGAAATGATTTATGATGAAAATACTGGTCCCCCTAGCTAGAAAAAATATAAAAGCTTAATATGCTAATTAGACCAGATGTCCTTCCAGAAGATCTTCAGGCCGAAGCTGGGGCTGAGCGGGAAGCCTGGGTCCCAGGAGCTAGAGGGAAGCCAGTGTTGGCAGCAGGGGGAAGGAAGGCTACTCTTGCACAATTTTCATGCATTGGGCCTCTAGGATTTAATAAACAACAAAGGTCTATGTCCTGTGTAAGTTACTATCTTTCAATTCTCATGTATTTAAAAATATATATAACTAACAATAAATGATGCTATTGGCTTATTTTATTACCTTTTTTTCATGAAATTCCTGATAACATTTAATGGTTTGACTTATAATAAATGAAGCCAAAATACTTTTTAGGCTTAAAATTTTATGTTTATAAATTGTACTGTTACTTCACAAAAATAGCTATATAATTATTTTGCAAACATGCCTAAGATCATTTTGCAAAAATTCTAGAAGTGACCCATGATAGCAAATAACTATTGTCAGCAAATGACTGGGAGGAAAAATTGTCTAACTTTCTCTTATAAGCATCTGAAAAAGAATGAGAGATATTTCCTTCCTGAACCTGATCAGCACACCTGCCTCCAGTCCAGTCACCAAACACATGCACCAAGAGGTAGTCTGTAGGACTTAAGCCCTGGAAGTAGCTGAGAAGACTGTATCCTAATATCTGAGTTTCTCTGACTCCAGAGGGGAATTAACAGTTTTTGTTTTAAAAATGTTGGACTCTTGCCCTAACCAGTTTGGCTCAGTGGATAGAGTGTTGGCTTGTGGACTAAAAGGTCCCTGGTTCTATTCTGGTCAAGGGCATGTACCTTGGTTGTGATCACATCCTTAGTAGGAGGTATTCAGGAGGCAGCTGATCGATATTTCTCTCTCATCAATGTTTTTAACTCTCTATCCCTCTCTCTTCCTCTCTGTAAAAAAAGTAAATAAAATATATATATTTAAAAAGTTGGACTCATGAGTTCGACAGGTAGTTTGTCTTAAAGGATGGATGACTCCAGGGTAAGGACAAGAAAGGTGGGGGGGCATCATGTGGGAACTTGCATCCACTCCCACACACTACTCTGTGAGGAGGCAGAACTTCCACGACTGCCAAGAACCTGTCTGGCTCATGATCTCAAAGCTTCAAGTGGGAGGCAGAAGCCAGGAGTTTCTTTCGGATAAGGCTTTGTGCAGAAGGGCTCGGATCAACTCCTTTCCTTGTCATCATCATTGCCCATATTGTGATGGAGACAGCACATAGGCAGTCAAGTTTAGTCAAAGGATGGTAGGAAATACAGCAAACCTCACCAACTATGGCTTGGAGTCAGACAAGTTTAGAAAAGTTTAAAAAATATGACAGTTCTAACCAAAGGACTTGTATGCATGCATATAAGCATAACCAATGGATGCAAGACACTGGGGGTTGAGGGGTGAGGGCAGGTATGGGAGTGGGGTGGGGGAACAATAGAGGGATATATAGACACATCTAATACCTTAATCAACAACAAAAAGAATATAGAAAAAAATCAGGTCTGGTTCATAGTAAACACTCAAAAATAATATGATTGTTCTTTTACTACAATGTGTAGGAATAAATTCATACTCTCTACATTATGGTTTTTATTACTAGAGGCATGGTGCATGAAAATCATGCATGTGTAGGGTCCTTAGGCCTAGCCAATGATCAGGGCTGATCAGGATTAGGTTCCCCACCTCCCTGCCTGCCCACCTCCTCCTTCCCTCTCTCCCTCAGCGCCCTGCTGTTAACACTGGTCACCCATCATATCCACACCACCTCCTGGTGGTCAGCGCACATCACAGCAAGCTATTGAATTCCTGTTCTCTGGGTCGAAAGAGGGGACGATTTGCATAGTAGCCTTTTTTATATATAGCTTATTAGCAAGTGACCGTGTGAGCATTTTTGGGGAACATTTGCTTTTATTGACTGTTTCTAGTATGATTAGCTGCAGCTCAAGAATCCAAATGGTATTTATAGAACATGATTTGTAATTTCATCTGGAGCATTTTTTTATCTTGTCCCTTGCATCATCATATTTTTACATGAAATATTCTGTTTTTCATTTGTGATCCATTTCTGGATTAAATCATTGTTTTATCCCAATAGAAAAATGTATTAAAATAAAATTCATTAAGAACCATGTTAAATATGTAATTAACATAGACTATTGAATGAGCTGTGAACACTTAAATCTTCTGTACTAGGAAGTATTCAAGTCACTTGACAGGCTCATTCAAACATCATAAGAAGTGCTTCATGATGACCGATTGAAAAATTTCCACTAGGAGCTATTGGACTGTACTTTTGTTACTATATTTTGGGAAGCATTTTTATACATATACACATGCATATACAATATATATATATATATATATATATATATATATATATATATATATATTGGAGTCAAAGCTTTTATTTATCTATTTATCTGATTAAAATAATTTTTCCAGGTCATAACAAAATATGTAATTAACACAACATTTTGCATAATTTATTTTCACTGTGATGGAGTATAGTATACATTCTCTTGTTACTGCACAACCAATTGAGATTTCACAACAGGTAGGTATGCAAAACTCATATGCCTGGGTATTTAATAGAGCATGGTGTCCTTCTTCTGTAGATGTGAACTTACTTATACAGTTTTAAATAGAAGAACGTGTGTGAAGTCACAAGAGATGAGTGCAGAGCAGCAACCTTTAGATCCACAACACATTTACAGAAGTCCAAACACATGGGGAGCTTTCACAAACTCCAGATACACTTCAATTAAACTGAGACAGCAGGAGGGCTTTCATTTAGACTCTGAATTTTAGAGAGTTACACAAAAATAATTATCTACAAGAGTACATTAAATCTTCAGTAATCCTCAGTATATTTAGTGTATTTTAATGCATGTGGGTTTTTTTTAAACACACAACTATATTCAAAATAATTTGAACAGTATTCAAAATAAGTTAGACTATATTTAAAATATTTTAAAAAAAGGTAAATTTGAAGTAGAAAATTGGGAAGCCCCAAAAAACCACTACTGAATTCCAAGATATTTAGAGAAGCAAGTTGAAAACTAATGGTCTAAAAACCCCTTCTAATTCTCTGACCCTTTGACCCTATGTTTTAATTGAGTAGTAGTTATTCATATTTTTATTCAGGGCAAATAGTAGTTCTATTACTAGAACTACTATTAGTAGTTCTATGGTTAGCCTGCTTCAACCGCAAGCAACACATGGAGTAGAAGCTGTGTAACAACACACAGGCGAGAAATCCATGGAGAATCAGTCCTCATTCTCTATGGCTGAGTGTAGTGACAAGAACAATTCAGCAAACATCAAAATGGCTGGAATTGGATGAATCCCCATGGATTCTCTTAAACACATTTTATGCATAATTGCAACAAGAGTTTAGTGCTTATTTATTTAGATTATTTTTCTCATAAAAATTACCTACCCTTTGTGCTTTTCTGAATTATAAAAAATGGAATATTTTTTGTCAATATTTTACAGTTCAGAGTATAATCTCATTTCACTCATTTCACTCATTCACTCATTTCATATAGACCTTGCTTGTCAGTGCATTTAGAGGCAAAATTTCCAAAAAGAAAATGAAAAGTATATCAGGAGCACGTAATTTTCTTTCTTAAAACAGACTTATTGAGTTATAATTGACATATAATAAACTGCACATATTGAAATTTGATGTTTTGACATATGTGTAAGTCTATGAAACCTTTACAGCATCAAGATAATGAAAACATCCATCATCTTTAAAACTTTTTTGTATATCTCTTGGTAATTTCCCTTTCCCATTCTTCCTTTTTGGATATTGATTTTTCATTTTGAAACTTTAATAAGCTTACTATTAGCTCTAGTCACTTTAAAATTTTTTCATTAAATTTTATAAATGCAATGTTGAATAAAATAATGAGACCTTATACTAGTATACTTGTCTTTATCAGATTTAATGGGAAAAGACTTAATTTTTAAATATTAAGTATGATGTTAGCTGTAGGGTTTTTCCTAAATGCCCCCTCCCCTTTTTTATTATAAGGAAGTTCCCTTCTATTTCTATGTCATAAGATGACCACCTATTTTTGTTTTCTTTTACTTAGTTTTTTAATATGATGACATAAATTGATTTTCCAATATTAAACCAACCTTGCATTTCTGAGATTAACCTTACTTACTTGTTATTCTTTTCATATATTAATTTCATCCTTATTTTTGTTTCTCTTCATGTGTTGTATAATTTTTCTGGCTGCTTTTAACATTTTCTTTTTATCACAACAATCAAATCTGACAAAAATGACATTGAGGCCAGTTTTGCATTTAGGCTGCAAGAAGCTTTGCTTTCTAGTCCAGGAAGTCCTTAGCTAGACTCCAGCTAGCATGGGTCACCTCAACCATAGTCAGCCAATCCCTGCCAAGATAGCAGAAATATGCAATTGGCCCACAGAATTAGGAGTTAATTGATATCAATTTCAAGCTATCATGTTTAGGGTGAGTTCATTAAGCAACAATAAGTGATACAGTATATTTACAAATATGTAAATGTGATAGACTTCAGTCGATATTACCCATTATTAAAGATGTATGTCCAGGTAATTAGTGTAGCATGACCACAATAATTCTTTTGGTTGAATTTTAAATATCTATAGAGTGGTTAATCTTCACCACCTTTAGTAAAATTTCAAGTTTCTCCTAACACAAACAAATGCCCTTTCAAAGTGATGCATAGAGATTCTGATCATGATTTATTACTATCCACACTATAAGTGCAGTTTTCTTAAAAATAAATTAGATATATGAGGATATCCATAGTTAAGTAATTACTTTAAAATTTCCTCATTTTTCATAAAGATTTGCCATTAAATTTTTGCCTTCCAATTGCTTATTTGTTTGTGTCCTTTTGAAAGATTACAATCAGATTTTGTTATAAATATTTCATTTTAAGAAGATATAAATTTTAATTTGCACAAATAACTCAGAAACATAACTGTCAAGAAGCTACAGTAGTTTAAAGGCAAAATTGGGAAACTCATAAACTGTTTTCCTGAATAGAACAATTAGAAGTGAGACAAAATATCCTATCTAATAAAAGAGAAACATGCAAATAGACCTTACCTCACAAGCCACGCCCACCAGCCAATTAAGAGCGGGTCTGCAAATTAACCCAACCAAGATGGCAGTTAATTTGCATATCCAGGTGCAGAGCTAAGACTGAAGGTAGCTTAGAAGGAAGTAAGCGCTGCAGAAGGGAGTGAAGCAGGCAGGGTGACAGAGACTGCTGCAGGAAGCCCTATTCTTGCAGGAATCTTCCTGCAGTGGGCCTCTAGTACTATATAATAAAAGCATAGTATGCAAATTGTCCCCTCAACTGACCATAGTTCTTCTGAGTTTTGACCAGAGGGTGAGCCAGCCGGGAGAAGGGAGGGAGGCCCCAGGCTGGCAGCTGCTAAGGACCCTACGAAATTCATCCAGGCCTCTAATTTTTATAAAAATGCTTGATCAATTGATCTAGTAATTTTAGAAAATAAAGTTCAAGAAAGAATTTGGTAATAAAAGTTACTTGGAAATTTTTAAAAAAATCTATAATTATTATCCTGTAGCTGGTTCTGATTGGGAAGGGCACAAAGGAGCCTTTGCAGGGCTGACAATGTTGTGGACCTTGGCTGGGGAGTATTTAAAAGGTGCATGCTTATGTACAGATAAACTGAAATTTCAGATCCATGGACTTTATGCCTGTTTGTCTCAAAAACAATTTTTAAAAGAAGAGTGAATGTTGAGTCCAAGAGAATAGGATATATTTATGCTGAAAATGTATTTGTTCACACAGCACCTATCAAGCTTTATATATTTTAAATTGTCATTTAGAAAGATAATGCCAAATAGGTTTTGTGTTTATAATCAGTAAGGATACCAAAATAATTTAAAGAACCAAAGTTCTTTAAAAGTAAAAAAAAAAAAAGAAATAAAAAAATACGGGTTTAGGAACAAAGGGAAAAATAACAATATTTACATTAAATGGTAAAATCCCAACTTTTACCTTTAGGTGGGCCCAGTAAGTGTATAACAGCTAAATCTTGAGTAAATTCATTCTGATAGGGAATCTTTAAGGTGAACTTGAGATTCAGGAATTATTGCTTTATGTTTGAGGTTAACATCATATGAGTCAGTTGTGTTTTCCAACTAAATATTCCCTATTGCCATGATCAGAGAGAGTTGACTATAGCCAGTGTCAGCAAACTATTCCCCATGACCAAATCTGAGGTGCCACTTATGTATTTTCCTCAAATTCATCTGTTGAAGCCTAGCCTCCAAAAATATTAAGATTGGGGTGCTGGGAGGTTACTAGGTATGGAGGGCAGAGTCCTCAGGAACACTATTAGTGATAATATAAAAGAAGACAGATCCCTTGCTCCTTCCACCATGTGAGGGCACAGACAGAGGTGCCAGTTGTTACCAAAAAGAGGGCCCCTACTGGAACCAACCATGCTGGCACCTTGATCTCAGACCTCCAGCCTCCGGAACTGTGAGAAATAAATGTCTGTTGTTTACAGACAATATTTTGTAATAGCATCCTGAATAGACAACACTTGTCTTTTTGTTTGTTTGTTTTTAAATAAGTTTTATAGTAACATAGCCACATGCTTTCATTTAATATTGTCTTTAGTGGTTTTCCCACTACAAGAGCCATGCTGAAGGGCTGTGACAGAGTTCACATGGCCTGCAAAGCTTAACATAGTTACTATCTGGTCATACGTTGAAAAAAGTTTGCTGATCCTGTTCTATAAGAAGGAACATCCATAATTAGCAACCTCTATAATTCTCATGGTGTGCCCATAATAAAATGCAGTGTATTATCCTCACCCATGATGTAGGTACCAATGGGGAAGAACAATCTTACAAATAATCTTGTAATTATTCCTTAGAGTAGTTCTGGTGTATAAATGCCAGTTTCCTCTTAGCAGTGCACGAAGAGGGAGTTGTCAAATGCAACTGCATATTAGAGAAGGAGAATAACCAATAACTTTCCTAAGCTCTGTTATATAAGAAGTGGCTAGTTCTAAACTTCAGCTCACATCTGTCTCACTCAACCTCCTCTCAGTAGAAACATGGAGTTTCCAATCAAGATTTGCAACGTATAAAACCTTAGACTTAGGGTGTGCTGAGTATGGGAATTCTGTCTAGGTATTAATACCAGGTCAGGTGAACAAAGTGCAGATAAGACTGAAATCAAGACTTGAGGAAATACAGGAGAGGTGAGCTGTTTCTGAGTCTCTGGTCAGAGCCTTTGGGGTTGGGTTTCTCCTGAAGGAACTGATGTTTCCTTAATCAATTATCCTTGTAATGAGTCACCCATGGAAAGCCTTTGACTCATTCTTTCTACTGTGTATAATATCTAAAAGAAATAAGATCAAAGCCTCTTTTAGTCACAGACTCCTGAAAAGATTAATCCATGCTTGGACCTTTTGTTTTTATTTTGTGTAATTGTTCTTTTCTACATTCAATCAGGTCATTCTGTGTTGAGTAACATTCGTATCTTTGATCTTTTCCTCAGTCATAAAGGTTTGGACAGCTTGAGTGATGTCAGGGAGCATGGGATCATGGAGAGAATGGAGTGAGAGTCAAATTTCGTGTAAAAACAATACCAGCCCCTGCAAAGGCTTTAGAAAGCTCCCCAGGCCTTCTGGTCTCTCATAGAAGTTGGCCTTTGGTGCTTCTTGATACCAGATAGAATAAGCATCAGCAAATGCTGGTGCCCCAACTCACAGTTCTTGTACCGGGTTGAGGCAGAAGAATGCCTATCACTGCCTATAGAGAACCTTATTTTAGTTTTCTAAATGAAAACAAAACAAAACACACACACACACACACACACAAAACAAAACAAATAAGCACAAAAACCACAAACATTCACACACACACCCACACAAGGGGGAAAAAAAAACCACCACCACCTAAGTTTTTATTATTTTTAATTATTCTAATTAACTGGGCCCTGACCATACTAATTCAGGGTCCAATTAAATAATCTCAGTTCACAAGAAAGCACCCAAACCCTTATTCAGAATGTGTTGAGTTCTGCCCTTGAAACAGAAGGGGCTAATCTTGGGGAAGGAATGAAAATTAGGGAGGCAGCTGAGACCGGTTTTGCTCAGTGGATAGAGATTGGCCTGCAGACTGAAAGGTCCCGGGTTCGATTCTGGTCAAGGGCATGTACCTTGGTTGCAGGCACATCCCCAGTAGGGGGTGTGCAAGAGGCAGCTGATTGATATCTCTCATCGATGTTTCTAGCTCTCTATCTCTTTCTCTTCCTCTCTGTAAAAATCAATAAAATATATTTTTTTAAAAAGAAAGTTAGGGAGGCGGATTGCATCGATTTCCTAGGACCTTTATAACAAATTACCATAACCTCGGTGTCTTAAGATAGCAATAATGTATTCTCTCTGAGTTCTGGAGGCCAGGCATAGGAGATCAAGGTGTTGGCAGGGCTGTCTCCCTTTAGAGATTTCAAGGGATATTTCATTCTTGGCCTCTCCCCGCTTCTGGTGTCATTGCCACTTCTTGTTTCCAGGCCACATGATTGTAATCTCTGTGTCTGTGGTCACACTGCCTCCCCTTTTGTGTGTATTTTCCTTTGTATGTCTGTCCCCAAACTCTCTCTGCCTCTCTCTTATAAGTTTACATGAGATTATACTTAGGGTCCAACCAGATAATGTAGGATTGAGTTCCCTTTTTCAAGATCCTTTGCATAATTACATCTTCTGCCATATGATCATAGATTCTGGGGAATTAGGACATAGACATATTTTAGGGGGAAATATAATTGAGTTCATTACACAAATGTTAAAGAAGGGTGTGTAACAATCTCTATTACCTCATACCTGTCAGAATGTCTATCATCAATAAATCAACAAATAAGTATTGGAGAGAATTTTGAGAAAAGGGAACTCTCTATAATGTTGCTAGTGATGCAGATTGGTATAACTGCTATGGAAAAACAGTATGGAAGTCCCCCCAGATTTAAAATGGAACTGCCTTATGACCCAGTGATTCCACTTCTGAGGTTTTATCCAAAGAAACCCAAAACACCACTAGGAAAGGATATATTCACCTCTATGGTCATTGTAGCATTATTTACAACACCCAAGATATGGATGTATCCCAAATGCCCATCAATAGATGAGTGGATAAAAAAGCTGTGGTATATTTACACAATGGAAAATTACTCAGCCATAGAAAAGAACAAAAACCCCTACCTTTTCAGAGATCCTAGGTAGATCTAGAGGGTATTATGCTAAGTGAAATGAGTCAGACAGAGAAGACAAATACAATATGGTTTCACTTATATATGGAATCTAGACTGACATTGCTCAGTGGTTCAGTGTCAACCTATGAACCAAGAGGTTATGGTTCAATTTCCTGTCAGGGCACATGCTTGGGTTATGGGCTCAATCCCCAGTTTGGGGCATGCAGGAGGCAGCTGATCAATGATTCTCTATCATCACTGATGTTTTTTGTTTTTTTTTAATCTCTCCCTCTCCTTTCCTCTAAAAAAAATCAATTAAAAAGGAGAAAAATAAAGGAACAAACAAAATAGAGTCATATACAGAGGAAAAACTGATAGTTGCCAGAGGGGAGGAGGTTGGGGAACTGGATGAAAAGAGTGAAAAGATTAGTTAATGTAAGTTGGAGTTACAAAATCAACATGGAGATGTACGGTAAAATACAACACATAATATAATTGATAATGTTGGATAACTATGTATGGTCTCAGGTGGATATGAAACATCTGGGGGATCATATTGTAAAGTATGTAATTATCTAACAACTATTCTATGCACATGAAGCTAATACAAAGTAATATTGAAAATAAATAGCAACTGAACAATAACATTAAAGAAAAAGAATCTTCCTCTCTCTAAGATTCAAATTTTGCTTGTGACTCTAGAACTTAGAGAAGCCTGAAATGGTTCTGGTGAGTATTAACTACAATAAAGCTGTGACTGGCCATGGTGAGAATTTAGATGCAGCTGTACTTGAGTTGTTGCTGTCAATTAGTCTTTGGTCATGCACCTCTTCATTATCTTCAAATGTCAGGGACGCCTTTTAAAAGCTACAGTCTGGCCTCTGGTGTTCCAAGGAACCAGGATTGGGCCAGTGCCCATATTTGGGCCAAAGAGATATGGGGATGACTGTGTCTCATATGTCAACAGGTCAGCTCAGCCTGCCAAGATGACTGATATTGCTGTGGTTATGGGGGTTTTTCTATGAAGGCAAAGAGAAAACTGATAAGTGGCTAAATGAGGGAGAGAGGGTACAAGTACATAAGGTCTTGATTGTCCATGGGTAAGTCATGGAAAATTCAAAAGAGTAGGTAGGCATTGTTTTGAGGTGGGAGTAGAGTGTAATCACTTCCCCAAAGCATCCCAGCAGGCCTATGGGCTCAGCCATGATAATCCTGATGGCATTACTCATGGACCATTGAGTTATAGTTCATAAAATAAGCATAAGCTCTATTGCTATTTGGGGATGGGGTGATGATTTCCTATTCAAGGGACATTTTACCTTTGATTCACTTCAAATAAAATACATTGAATATATCAAAGTATTAATACTATTACTAGAGAATGGAGGCTTATGATTTGAAATAATGTAGCTTAATTTTTCATTCATCTACGTGATTCTATTATGTGCCACTGGATCAACTATACACATTCTATTTCCTTAGCAGAAAAAAAAAGTAATTTCACAATTGAGAGCAGTAGGCTCAGAGAACATAGGCACATCATGCTGGCTATTAATCCAGACCCACTGCAGGGCTGTCAAATGCAAAAATTGAATGGTAATGCTACACGGAAATTGAAATAGGAAGAAGCCAAACTCCTTTTGAAAAATTTAAGACACATGAAAAGGCAATTTGAATACAAAATCGACCCTGGCAAATAATTTGGCAAGGTATGTTAGTTTCTTCTAGGCATGGAGTTTATCAGCAGATGAAATACAATAGGCAAGAAATGGGCAGGAAGTGGCTATACTAGTAAAGCAGAAGATAATGGGGTCCTTTGTTCAAATATCACCATGTTGTGATTTTTCAGGTTTAAATGTCATAATGGAAGACAGAATGAGGCAAGATGGCAATAGAATATGTCAATATTTTCCTTCTCCAAAATGTCACCAGCAGTTAGAAGACAGCATTTTCAGTCATAACTCTCATGAATACTATTTATATTGTAAATAAGGGCAAATCTGAAAGTACATTGCATATGGTAGAGCTATGTTGCTGAGTTAATCTAAGAGTAAAGGAATCCTAAAATTTGTGTTAATTTTAAAAGTTGTCCAAATTAATGTAGGTTATATTATTTAAATGGCCTGGGAGTGTTATTATATTGGGACAGGTTGGTGATAGAGAACTGCATGGCATATTTTGATGTAGAAAATTATACTTTCATTCCCACTGGTAGAGTTCATGCAAGCATCAGCTACTAATTGGGTGACAATAATTCAGACTAATAAGGGGGATGTTGGACAAAGTAATGAACATTTATGGACCAACTATTATGTGCCAGGCATGTGCTAAGAGCTGTTAGATATGATTTTTAATTTGTTTCTCTAAATATCAATGATTAAAGATCATCTATGCATATTTTTATAGATCAAGATACAAGGAAGAGAGGGATGAAAAACTTGAACAAGATCAGATAACCAATAAATACAAAACAACGATTTAAAGTTGAGTCTTTCTGACTTTATTGACTCTTAAAAAAATCCTGCTGTAAGAATATGTTTTTATTGATTTTTAGAGAGAAAGAGAGAGAGAGAGAGAGAGAGAGAGAGAGAGAGAGAGAGAGATAAAAACATAGATATGATAAAAAAAAACATTGATTGGTTGCCTCATGTATGCATGTGGCCCCTAGAATTGAGGTATGTGCTCTGACCAGGAATTAAACCACAATCTTTTTGTCTACAGGACAATGCTCCAACTCACTGAGTCACGTGGCCAGGATTATCAACTCTTGATATCAATAACATGATATTACCTCTGAAACCAATATTGTAGAACAATTACTAGTTGAGTAAGTGAATAAAATTTTAATTTAAGGAGTTTGGTTCCTTATAAATATACTTAAACTGCTCTCCTGCAAACTCCTCAAGGTTATAAACCTGTGAAAACTTCCTGACTCCCTGCTGGCTGTTAGCTTATCACTCTGGTGACATTGTTAATCAGTTACATTACTGGTGTTCATGTGCTTTTAATTATTAAGTCTATTAATAAAAATTTTACCATATGTACTTATGTATGTGTACCATAAATGTAGGTGTATGTATAATTTCAATATATGGGAGAAACCAAGATGGCGGCATAGAGTAGACACCCGAATGCAGCCTACCACAACAAATTTGAATTTAGAACTGGAAAACAGGGGAGGCATTGCCCTGAAGCACAGGATGGCTAGTTTAGAGGAGGCTCTGCCATCTGGGAAGGAGAGAAGGTGCGCTTACCCTCAGAAACTATGAAGGTATGGAGAACTGTGTGCATGAAAAGGCGCTGGCTTAATCCCTGCACTCGGAGAGGGAGGGCCGGCTGAGATTGCTGCTGGCAGACTCCCAGTGCAACTGCTGGCTTTCTTATTTGAGAAGAAAACAGAATTACCCTATTTCTCTGATAGATGGCCCCAGTCAGGGAGAGGCCAGACTGTCAGGCAGCAGGCAGAGATCTCTCAGAGGTGTGTAAAGCCAGAGGCCATTACTGTGGGACTTGGGGAGGAGCCAACGGAGAAACAAAGCTTGGCAGCACCAACACGAGACTCCACCCCATCCAAGCTAAGCACAGAAGCTCTCCCAGAGGCTGGCTTTCTCTAAGGAGGGACTGGCCAGAATCCAAAGCTTATCTGCACCTTTACCAAAGAGGTGCGCACGCCTGCAACCAATCTTACAAGATCCACCATGAACAGGACTTTTCTAAGGCGAGACTGACAAGGAGCCAAAGATTGTCTGAGCCACCCCAAGACTCTGCCCCATCCAAGTGGGGTACAGAAGCCCTCATAGCTGAGACACTGCTGATCCTCACAGCCAGTTGGCTTGGAGATCAACGCTTCCCAGTGATAACCACAAGCAAGGCTTAACAAGACTGCACACACAGTCCACAAAGGGCTACATCAAGACTGTCCACTGGGAAGGCTGTGCTACTGGGCTCTACCAGAACACCTAGCACACAAAACTATTCTATCAAATCAGGAAGACAACTAAAATACAGAAAAGAGGCAGGACACAAAGGAAGAAGATAGAGGAAAAGAAAAGAATGAACATTGAGTTCAAAACTACACTTATAAGGCTTTTTAAGAACATCCTAAAAAGGCCAATAAAATAAATGAACCTATGAGGATATGAAAAGAGATCAACTAGAAATAATAAGGGATCAACTAGAAATAAAAAGGGATCAACTAGAAATAAAGAAAACATTATCTGAAATTAAAAATATTACACAAAGGCCTAAAAACAGACTGGAAAATCACAAGAATCAAAACAAAAATTTAGAACACAAAGAGCCAGAGGACACTCCTCTATAGAAGCAAGAAGATAAGAGAATCCAGAAAGTTGAAGATAGTGTAAGAAACCTCTGGGACAATTTCAAGCAAACCAACACCAGAATTATGGGGATCCTGGAAGAAGAGAGAGAGCAAGATACAGAAAGAATACTGGAAGAAATAGTGACAGAAAACTTCCCTCACCTGGGGAAAGAAATAGACTTAAAAGTCCAGGAAACCTTCAGAATCCCAAACGAAAGGAATCCAAAGAGGACCACACCAAGACACATCATAATTAAAATCCCAAGAGCAAAAGACAAAGAGAGAATATTAAAAGCAGCAAGAGAAAAGCAGGTAGTTACCTATAAAGGAGCACCCATACGATTGTCAGCTGCTTTCTCAACAGAAACCATGCAGGCCAGACGGGAATGGCAAGAAATATTCAAGGTGATGAATAGTAAGAACCTACAGCCAAAAATACTCTACCCAGCAAAGCTGTCACTTAGAATCAAAGGCCAGGTAAAGAGCTTCACAAATAAAAAAAGCTAAAGGAGTTCATCACTGCCAAACCAGAATTACATGAATTACTGAAAGGGGGCTATTTAGGAAGAGGAAGAAAATAAAGATAAAAATTATGAACAACAAATACGTAACTATCAACAAATGAAACTAAAAACCAAGGGAATTAAAAAATCTGATGAACAATATGAACTGTTGAATATAATAGAATCAAAGATATGGAAGGGGAGTGGACTGATGATTCTCAGGAAAAAGAGAAGTGGGGGATGTAGGAAGAGACTGAACAAAACTGTGCACCTATGGATGAGGACATTGGGGGATGGGGAAAGGACAGAGGGTGGGGTCGGAACCTGGTGGAGGGGAGCAATTGGGGGGGGGAGAGGAACACATTTGTAATAATCTGAACAATAAAGATTTATTAAAAAAAAATAATAAAAATAAATAAATAAATAAAAAATAATAATTTCAATATATGACTTGCTGCAATAAGGTGTATTGATCATTATAAAGCTCAAACAAAACAGAAAACTGAGAATGATATGAATATTTTAATCCATTACTTAAGTAGTTTTCTGTTTTGTTATGTACTGTTATTTCATTATATAGTATGTTTTATTTATGAATAGTACATTCATACAATATTTTAGTAACAATGAGATTGAATGGATTGAATGTTCCTCACTATTTTTAAAAATATTGCCCTAAAACTTATAATACCACAGTTTAAAAATCATAGCTTCAATTCAGTATATAATATAAATAAAAAATTTCAATATTTTTAAAATATACCACACTTTAAGAAAAGTTAACAAATCACATATGTATATTTCAATGAATTTTCACAAAGTGAACATACCAGACCCCAGACCAAGATAATTCCACATCCCATCAGCTATTTTTTGACTTTTACAGTAACTATGCCCTCTGTTCTTCCCAAGGATATCTTCTAATAGCATTTTAAACCTTTATATAATGGATAATGCGGCATGTTCTCTTTTGTGCGTGGTTTCTTTTGTTCATATTTATGTTTGTCTGATTTATTGAGGTTGTTTATAGGCAGGGTTGGCTGGCATGGAAATAACAGAAAATATTGTAATACCAATAGGCATTTAGCTTGTTTCAAATTTGGAGTATTACGAATAATGTTGCTATAGCAATTGTTACAGATCTTTTGCTGCACATAAATCTCCATTTCTATTGAGTTCTAGGAGCATAATTATCTTTGGAGGACCACATGGTAAATATAGGTTTAATTTTATAAGAAACTGACCAGGTTTGCTTTGGCCAGCTAGGCTCAATTGGTTGAGCATTGTCCTATGCACTGAAAGGTTGCTGGTTCAATTCCCAGTGAAGGCATATGCTTGGATTTCGGGTTTGATCCTGGTTGTGGTGCATATGGAGCCAATCGATCAGTGTTTCTCACATCGATGTTCTCTCTTCTTTCTCTTTCTATCTCTTCCTTTCTCTTAAAAAATCAATAAAAACATTTTAAAAAATAAAAATAAAGAAACTGACCAGGTTTCCATGTGGAATTTTATGTTTGTGCCATTTTATGTTTCCATAAGCAAAATGTGAGTGATCCAGTTGTTCCATAGATGTACCACATTTGATATTGTCATTCTAGATCATTTTAAGCAGTGTGGTAGGCATGTAATAATAGGTATTAAGATATGATTTTAATTTGTATTTCCACATGAGTAATGAAGTGTGCTTTTTCATATGTTTAATGGTTCATTGGATAATATCTTTTCTTGTGAAATAACCATATAGGATTTTTTTCCATTGGATTATTTTCATTTTTCTAATTAATTCACAGGAATGCTTATATTCTTTTTATACAAGTCCTTTGTAGACACAAGTTACTTATTTTTGCAAATATCTTTACTCATATTCTGCTTTGACTTTTCATTCTCTTAATTGTGTGTTTTGATGAACAGAAGTTTCTAATTTTAATTAATTCCCACTTTATCCATCTTGTTATTTGTGGTTAGTGATAATTAAGTGCTACTTATTCATCTATGTCTTCACAGTTTGGGCTTTTTGCTTAAGAAATCTTTTCCTCCCCTAGTCACATAACGGCATTTTCCTACATTATGTCCCAGAAGCTTTACTGTTTACAATTTATATTTTGTTCTGGAATCATGATCAGCCTGATATTGATTTTCTGCAGATGATAATATGAGAAAGTTTGCATTTTTGTATATGGGCATTTAGTTGGCTATTACTCTGCAGTATTACTTTTTTTAGAGCTCATATAAAGAATAAATTGATTTATTTACTGTTCCTCGGGGCTACTAACATTAGCTATTATTATTATTATTATTATTATTATTATTATGTGTCTTAGCCCTCCCATTGCCAACCCCCACTCCACTACTCATTCTCTCACCCCCCTGGTGTCTGTGTCCATTGGTTAGGCTTATATGCCTGCATAAAAGTCCTTTGGTTGATCTCTTCCCCTTATCCCCACCCTCCCCTACCTTCCCTGTGAGGTTTGACTGTCTGATCAATGCTTCTCTGTCCCTGGTTTGGTTTTTGTTCATCTCTTTATATTGTTAATTATGTTCCATAGATGAGGGAGATCATGTGATATTTATCTTTCTATGACTGGCCTATTTTGCTTAGCATAATGCTCTCCAGCTCCATCCATGCTGTTGCAAATGGTAAGATTCCTTCTTTTTTACTGTAGCATAGTATTCCATTCTGTAGATGTACCACAGATTTTAATCCACTGATCTGCTAATGGGCACTTAGGCTATTTCCAAATTTTAGCTATGGTGAGTTGTGCTGCTATGAATATAGGTCTGCATATATCCTTTCTGATTAGTGTTTCTAGTTTTTTGGGATATTATTCTAGATGTATAATCACTGAGTCAATGGAAGTACCATTTTTTAGGTTTTTTTTGTTTGTTTGTTTGTTTATATATTTTATTGATTTTTTACAGAGAAGATGGGAGAGGGACAGAGAGTTAGAAACATCAATGAGAGAGAAACATAGATCAGCTGCCTCTTGCACACCCCCTACTGGGGATGTGCCCGCAACCATGGTACATGCCTTTGACCGGAATCGAACCCAGGACCTTTCAGTCCGCAGGCCGATGTTCTATCCACTGAGCCAAACTGGTTTTGGCCATTTTTTAGTTTTCTTAGGAAATTCCATACTGTTCTCCACAGTGGCTGCACCAGCCTGCATTCCCATCAGCAGTGTACGAGGGTTCCTTTTTCTTCATATCCTCCCCAGCACTTGTCATTTGTTTATTTGTTGATGATAGCCAATCTGAAAGGTATGAGATGGTACTGTATTGCCATTTTGATTTGCATCTCTTGAATGATTAGTGACTTTGAGCATATTTTCTATGTCTCTTGGCCTTCCTTATGTCCCCTTTCAAAAAAATATCTATTTAGGTCCATTGTCCATTTTTTGATTGGGTTGTTTATCTTCCTTTTGTTAAGTTGTATGAGTTTCCTGTAAATGTTGGAGATTAAACCCTTATTGGTGATAACATTGGCAAATGTGTTCTCCCCATGATCGTTTCTTTTGTTGTACAAAAGCTTTTTATTTTGATGTAGTTCCATTTATTTTCTCTTTAGTTTCCATTGCCCTAAGAGCTGTATCAGTGAAGAAATTGCTTCAGCATATGTCTGAGATTTTGCTGTCTGTGGATTCCTCTAATATTTTTTTTTTATGGTTCCCATCTTATGTTTAAGTTCTTTATCCATTTTGAGTTTATTTTTGTGTATGGTGTAAGTTGGTGGTCTAGTTTCATTTTTTTTTGCATGTATCTGTCCAATTTTCCCAACACTATTTATTGAAGAGGCTGTTTTGACTCCATTGTATATTCTTGCCTCCTTTGTTGAATATTAATTGATCATAGTAGCTATGGTCAATTTCTGGGTTCTCTATTCTATTCCATTGATTTATGTTTGTTCTTGTGCCAGTACCAGGCAGTTTTGAGAACAGTGGCTTTGTAATACAGCTTGATATCTGGTATTGAGATACCTCCTACTTTGTTCTTCTTTGTCAGGATTGCTATGGCTATTTGGGGTCTCTTTTTATTCCAGATGAATTTTTGGAAAGTTTGTTGTAGGTCTGTGAAATATGCTGCTGGTATTTTAATGGGGAGTGCATTGAATTAATAGATTGATTTGGGTAGTATGGACATTTTAATGATGTTGATTCTACTAATCCATAAGCATGGTATGTTCTTCCAACTGTTTGTCTTCTTCTCCTTCTCCTCCTCCTCCTCCTTCTTCTCCTTCTCCTTCTTCCTCTCTCTCTCTCTCTCTCTCTCTCTCTCTCTCTCTCTCTCTCTCTCTCTCTCTTCAATGTCCTATAGTTTTCTGAGTACCTTTTTAGTTTATTGCTGGATATCTTAATTTTTTGGTTCAATGATAAATGGAATTTTTTTGTTTTAGTCTTTCTTTTTGCAAGTTCACTATTGGTACACAGAAATTCCAGATATTTCTTGGCATTAATTCTGTATCCTGCTACATTGTCAAATTTATTTATTAAGTCTAATATTTTTTATTAATTCTGTAGGTTTTTCTATGTACAGTATCATGTCATATGCAAATAATGACAATTTTACATCTTCTTTTCCAATTTGGATGTCTTTTATTTCTTCTTCTTGTCTAATTGCTATGGCTAGCACATCCAGAACTGTGTTGAACAGGAGCGGTGAAAGTGTGCAGTGTTCCTTTTGTCTGATGCACATGATCTGTTTTAGAATCCAAATTCTGTTCTATTTATCTATCCTTCAGACAGATTTATTTACTGGGATTTTATAAGTCATTATATTCAGGGAGTATAAGTCATCATACCCAGGAGTTTAATCTTCCAGATTATTGGCCCCTCTCATCCTTACACACCTGCCCTTATCCACATATTGATTTAGAATCAGCCTGTTCATTTATACCAACAATATGGCAGTTTTAAAGTTATTTCATTGGATTCATAGATTAATTTTAATAGTATTAACATCTAAAATGTGTCAAGCCGCCGAAACCTGTTTGGCTCAGTGGTAGAGTTCAGTGGTCTGCGGACTGAAGGGTCCCGGGTTCTATTCCGGTCAAGGGCATGTACATTGGCTGCAGGCACATCCCCAGTGGGGGGTGTGCAGGAGGCGGCTGGTTGATGTTTCTCTCTCATCAACGTTTCTAGCTCTCTATCTCTCTCCCTTCCTCTCTGTAAAATATCAATAAAATATATTTAAAAAATAATAATAAAATAAAATGTGTCAAGCCTTTCAATATAAAAAAATAGTAAATCTCCATTTTTAAAGAGTTTCTTTAGATATTTTTTCTCTTGACATTTAAAAAATCCTTAATTTAATTTTTAATTAGTATCTGGCTTTTTATAGTATTATAAATTATATCATTTTTTAATGGATTCCATTTCATCACTTTGATAAAAATACCAGTGTTTTGAAATAGCAGCAACAAAAATGTATACACTACTCAAATAAAACTTTAAATACTCCAAAGAGCCAAAAACCAGTTTGGCTCAGTGGATAGAGCGTCAGCCTGCAGACTGAAGGGTCCCAGGTTTGATTCTGGTCAGGGGCATGTGCCTTGGTTGTGGTCACATCCCCAGTGTGTGTGTGTGTGTGTGGGGGGCGGTATATGGGCAGGAGGCAGCTCATCGATGTTTCTCTCTTATCAATGTTTCTGGCTCTCTATCCCTCTCTCTTCCTCTCTGTAAAAAATATCAATAAAATATATATTTTTTTAAATACTCCAAGGAGCGTGAATAGTGTTCACAGCAATTTTATGATCTCCTTCATCATAGACAGAAATCTAATCTAGTAGGAATATGCAAGGCATTCCATGCCCGAGTGAAAGACATTTATTAAAAACAGCATTTTCTGTTTCTTAATGTACTATAGAATTAAAATGATTCTCTAAATTGATTCTGTACCTATAACCTTGTGATTTTTATTAATAAATACAAACATTTTTATTTCAGGTTTTCTACATACACATCTGCAAATAATGACGCTTTCATTTCTTCATTTCATATTCTTTCACGTTTTATTTTTTACTCTTCTTTACTGCACTGGCTTGGCCTCTAGTACAATAATGATTGGAAGTTATGATAAGCAGGTATTTTTGTCTTCTTCCAAATATTATCCTGGAAGTTTATTTACACACCATTAATCAGCTTAAGAAAGTTGCCATCTACTCCTAGTTAGCTATAAGTTTTTTGTGTGAATATTGAATTTTACCAAATACCTTTTCTTTTATTCTCTCCATGTGGTAAATGATATTGATTTAGTTTTGAATGCATAGTCTCAAAATCACCTCTACCTTGTCATGATGTATTATTACTCAAGTTATATTTTGCTGGGTTAAGATTGTTGATATTTTGTTTAGTTTTGCATCAGCTTTCATGAGGCAAAGTGGCCTATCATTTTTCTTTTTTATAATGTCCTCATTAGGTTTTGGTATTAAGTTGTGCTGACTGTATTAAAAGAAGCCTGGTGAATTAAGGACTTAAATGTAAGACACAAAACCATAAAATTCTTAGATAAAAACAACAACAAAGGCAGTAAAATCTCTGACATTTCTCTTAGCAATATTTTTTTCTGACATATCTCCTCAGGCAAGGGTAGCAAAGGAAAAAATAAACAAATGAGTCTACATCAAACTAAAAAAGTTTTTGCACAACAAAGGAAACCATCAAGAAAACAAAACAACAACAGACTGAATGGGAGAAAATATTTGCCGATGTTACATCCAATAAAGAATTTATACCCAAAATTTATAAAGAACTCATACAACTCAACACCAGAAAAACAATATAATTAGAAAATGGACAAAGGACCTGAATAGACATTTCTCTGAAGAAGATATATAGATGGCCAATCAATATATGAGAAGGTACTCCACATCATTAATAATCAGAGAAATATAATTAAAACCACAATGAAATATCACCTCATTCCTATTAGAATACCAATAAACAAGTGTTGGCAATGATGTGGCATTGAGAAAAGGGAACCCTAATGCACTCTTAGTTGGTGCAGCAATTGTGGAAAGCTGTATAGAATTTCTACAGAATATTAAAAATGTAACTGCCTTATGACCCAATGATTTCATTTTTGAGAGTACATTCAAAGAAACCCAAAACACTAATTTGAAAGAATATATGCACCCCTTTGTTTATTGCAGCATCATTTACAATAGGCAAGACATGGAAGGGATTCAAGTATCCATCAATAGATGAGTGGATAAAGAAAGTGGTGGTACTTATATACAATGGAATATGATGCGACCATAAAAAATCAATGAAATCCTATCATTTGAGAGAGCAGGAATTGACCTAGAGGGTATTATTTTAAGCAAAATAAGTCAGACTGAGGATAAATACCACATAATTTACTTATGTGGGGAATCTAAAGAACATAATAAATAAGCAAACAAAATAGAAACAGACTCACAGATACTGAGGACAGACTGATGGTTTCCAGACAGGAGGGGGATCTGAAACTGAGTGAAAAAGATGAAGAGATTAAGAAGTACAAGTTGGTAGTTACAGAATAGTCATAGGTATGTAAAATACAGCATAGGGAATATAGTTAATAATATTGTAATAATTATGTATGGTGCTTTGTGGATATTGAAATATTGTGGGAAACACTTTGTAAAGTATGCTTTTTCTAACCACTCACTATGCTGTACACTGGAAACTAATACAAAATATTATTGAATGTAAACTGTAATCAAACAAAATTTACAAAAAGAGAAGAAGCTAAGTGAATTTCTTCTTTTTCTATAATCTAGAGAAATTTATATGAAATGAGTCTTATTCTTCATTAAACACTTGGTAGAAATCAAGAATAAAAAAAATTCCAAGTCTGAAGTTATTTTGGTAGTAAGATTATTAATTATATATTAAAATGTTAAATAACCATCAGACTCATTGGAATGTTTTTTCCCTGTATCAAATTTGGTAAGATTTGTTTTTTCAAGTCTTTACCATTATACCTAAATTTTCAAAAAAATTTAACACAAAGGCTTTCCTACTATTCTTCCATTATCTTTTATTCATAGTGGTTTTCCAGTCTTCATTCTGAATTTTTGTGCTTGGTGCTGCTTAGTTTTTTTTTTTTTTATCTATCTTATCAAGGTTTTATCAACTTCATATTCTTTCCAAACAAAGCAAAACAAAACTTCTGACTTGGGTTGATTCTTTCTGTTTTAGATTTACTTTTCATCTCATTAATTTCTTCCATAATTTTCATTGTTTCCTTCTTTTCCTGAGGTTAATTTCCACCAACACTGATGTCTAGAGAATCCATTTTAAGTTTTTCTTCTGTTCTGTGTACAGTATGATTACAAAGTTCCATCTAAGCACAAATTGAACTATGTTCCTCAAGTTTGGATTATTTTTTACTTACCGTTCATTTTCTCTTAGTATCTATTTTTACTTATCCATTGCTAACTTAGAAGTCTTTTATTTAATTTATACACATTAAAGAATCTTCTAAATTTTATTTGTTTTTATTGTTTCATCTGAATTCTACTCAGAGTATGTGTGATTTCTATACCATAAATTTGGTTACATTTGTTTTATAGCATGTGATCCATTTTGGTAAATGTTTTATGTACACTTGAAATAGTATTGATTAAGATGTTGATGAGTTCAGTATACTAAGTAGGCCAATTAGGACTGATTTATTAATCAAACTGTTGAAGTACCAATCACATCGTAATGAATGTTTATAACAAAATGGGAGATAAAGGTGAGCCTCTGAATTCTAATCACCCACTTTCCCCTTGTGAGCTAAATGTGATCCTCTGTCATCTGGACCAGGAAAAGACTCCAGCTTTGATTTGTACTTTAATTTAGAATTTAGTACTTAGAATTTTATATTTTCCTGTTTTATAGCTTCAAATCATTATTCAATGATTTCCTCTAATCCTAATCTTGGTTTTGTCTTAAAGTTGTTGTTGTTGTTGTTGTTGTTGTTGTTGTTGTTGTGTGTGTGTTTTTTTGACTCATATTAATGTAATTATACTAGACTTCTTTGAGTTAATAATTTTCTTATGTATTCCTCTCATATATTTATTGTGTAAAAGGGGGCAGGTCATGAAAAACATAATAAAACCTTTGTGTAGGAAATTTACCCTAGCTACAGTGGAAAATAATCTAGGAACTAGGAAACAATTGGAACCTGAGAGTCTCCCTCTCCCTGGGCCCATATTTCTTCATGTCTTCTTTGTTTTGCCCACTATTTCTGTAATTCTTTCAAGGCTCTCAACCTGTTTGGAGCCCGGCATGGCTTCCATACTCAACTCTTTAACTAGCTGGCTGGAGCTTTCTGTATCCACTGATCTAGCATATTTTATTTAACTCAGGTATAAAATATCAGCATTCTGGTCAATGAGAAATACATCTAGTACAATACATGGACTATGGTATACAGAAAGGATATTGCCCTATGAAGAATTGACAACAATCTTGCAGGAAGCAGCAACAAATGTCTTGTCGGCTGCCAGTGATTATTGGATCTGCAGTTCTTCTTTGCAAAAGGGTATAACAGAAAGATTCCCTGGTTCATGACTCCAAATTGCTCTTTAATTGAAATGTTTGCTAATATTTATAAATTGCAAGATATTTCATAAAAACCCAAAATCCCAGTCCTTTTGAAAAATCAGAAGTCCTTAGAGGAGTAGATCAACATTCCACCATAAAAACATATGCTTAATAAAGCTGTTTTTTCCCTTTTTGGATCTGGCCTTCATTGCTACCTGGACCAATTCTTTTGTAAATCTGACCTGATTGCTTTTGACTTTGAGATCCTTGAAACAAATTTTTGACCCTAAACTCTGATGGCTTTGAAGACTAGCACTTTATTTGAATTACTTTCATATCACAGTGTGCTGTAGGACATTCAAGGTCACATTTGGTGACCAGATTGATGCCACTGAAATAGTTAAAGTAAAGAAAAAAATCAGTAGATTCACCAAACTTGATTATTAATAATAAACAATTACTTTATTTTAATTAATGTCTGAAGTCTACAAATCCACAAACACTTCAATTTATCTAATAATTTTTTATTAAATCAAAATTTTAGAAAAGTAATTATAGGTGCTAACAAGTAGCAAAACTGTGCAAATAATTGGTTTTTTGTTGTTGTTTGGTAAAGGAAGGTAATTAGCAGAAAATGAAAAACAGGTAAGATGCAGAAAGAGGAAGCTGGGAGCAGGAAGAACTTACACAGGGAAGCAAAGACACTGGGATCACTTAGAATCCATTCCATTAGAAATTTCAGAAATTTCTCAGAAGAGTTTCTTGGGACAAGCAGTTAAAGCAGGTCACACATATGAAAATAAAATGCTTTCTTTTGTGTAAGTGGAATAATTGGGAATAATAGAGATTTTTATGGGTCAGTACCTTGCTAATCAATGAACACCTTACTATTTAATTTAAGGCTTTTTTAAACCCTTGAATTCATTAATGCAAAAGCCATTGGAAACTGCTGGGACTCTCATAGATCATCCGTAAAGATGCCTCAGTTGCCAAAACTCAGGTGCAAATAAACAAGACATCTGTGTCCCAAAGTTTGACTTTCACTCTCTGTGTCCAATGAAGCTGAGAGCAAAGGCTCCTTCAGAAGAGGCTGACCTCAGAAGGTTCTGGCACATCCCCAGTCTGGGAAGGACTAACAGGATTTATATGCACGGATAGGAAAGGGCCACTCAGCACCTGGTGATAACACCGCATTCAATCAAGGGAAATTAAATTCTAACAGGATTAAAGAAGTCAGCAGTTAATACATAGGAGCAAGATTTCCCCCAAGCCGACATGCACATTGAAAGCCTATCTTCTTTGGGAGAAACTGCTAAGAACATGACACAATGCATTAAGGAAGGAAGCAGCTTAAAATATGGGCAGAAATTTTAGCTTTTCATTCTGGCATGGCAACACAGATTAGTTCTGAATCTCCTAAGATTTATTGCCCTGTTTGCTAGCAATGAATGCAAAAACATGCATTAAAATAACACTGTGGAACCAACCCAAATAAACTAAAATTACATATCAGATTTGTAGTGTGACTACACACATGCAAGCGAGCTTGTTTGCGCGGGCGTTCGTGAAAACACACACACACACACACACACACACACACACACACACACACGGAATATGCCAAAAATATCAAATATGGAAATCTTGAATATATTTCATTATCCCAAATCAAGGCTCTTTAATACTTTGTTGTTGTTGTGCCTCAGAAATCTAGCTGTTTCCTATCAATGTTTCTGCACTTCTCAATTTGCAATTTTTATGAAACTCAAAGAAGATGCCCACAGTTTATGCAAATCAAGGATCAGCATTTCCCTAACCACATTACAAGGGACTTATCTTTCTCCCAAAAACTCTATTTTTCAGGGAGAAGAAATACACCATGCTTTTATGGGCACTGTCACTTCCTCATGTTGCCTCCCGCCATCGATGTGAAGTTAAACCAAGGACTGTGCTGCTTTTCCATTGCTTCTTTCTCCTTGTAAAAATTGACTCCAGGCAACGAGATGCTCCAGCTTGTCAAACAACAAGCCAGGATTGGTGAAGTGCCCGGGCTAAAGGATAAGCTTGTCCTTGAATAGGTCATGGCTCAGCTGAAACTTGCCTTTCCCTGGGGACAATGGTTCCCTGCCAAAAAAAAGAAAAAAGAAAAAAAAAAAGGCTGGTTGTTTTGCTCATATTCTGTATTTTTCATTTAGAGCAGGAAATTGATCTCTGTGGTAGACTAATTACATTAATAGTCCCACTATTGGCCCCTACCAGAGTCCTCACACTCTTCCCTGTAGCATTATAGTACCTTCTGAGTTTGATTCTGAGCTCAATTAGTTTATATAATTTCTTTTGGCCAGTGGGGTATTAGCAAGTGTGATTCAAGGAGTGGCTTAGAGAGTGCTTGTATATTGCGCTTGCTTCTGTTGCTATTTTCAATGTCTAAGGGAACATACCTAGCATGCCCACTGGAGGATGAAGGACATGTAGCTTAGAGCCAAGTTAACCCAGCCGAGCTCATCAGCCCATCCTAAATCAGCCAATATCCAGTGATATGCATTAATGTGTGAGTCCAACCAAGACCAGAAGACTTCTTTTATAGCTTACAATCATAAAGGTTTTGTTTTCCTGTGAATAATCTCTTTCCTCCATCAGCCCAGACCGTCAGAACCATAATTGTGTCTTGAATAATCTTTCTAATAAGAGGAAATACTTTCCTAGTGAGGGAGGAGAGAGAGAGGAACAGCTCCCAAAGCCCTCTCTAGCCACTACTCGCCATTTTATTGCTAAGTTACTAAATGCAATAAAAATAAATATGATTAAGTAATTAGGGATTCACCCAGCTTAGATCAGTCCCTAACTGGACATGCCGTTAAATGCTTTATTACACAAGTAAGGTTTGATAGAGACATTTTTGTTTCCCTTTGAAGAATTTTTTCTTCATAAAAAATGAGATGATTTAAGAATCAGTATATATTTAGGTCTGTGTTCCCACAAATTGTTCTAAAAGAATCAGATTGGAGATAAAATTAACTTATTTTAAAGCTGCTGAATCATCTTTATGGTAATAGTCAATTGTGTGACAGAATCCAGTCTGTTATTTTTATAAGATAGCACCTTCATTACCTTACTTAAGTTGTATGGGGGGGGGGAAGTGTTCTTAACTAGAAGGTTAAATTTCATTGTTTATTTCCGATCATTGAAATACAATCAGATTGTGTGAAAACAAATCCATGTGCATGCTTTTTATAAGAGATACACCCAAAACATATGGGCATTGAAAAATTGAATATAAAAACATGGGGAAAATATATGGCAAGTATGAACCAAGTGAAATCTGGCATAATTATATTAAATGAGAAGCCCGATGCACAAAATGGGTAGGGTGTGGGGGTGTCTTTCTGTCTGGTAGTCCGACATCCCTCTCACAAGCCGGTCCCCTGGCTCCTAACCTCCCGCCTGCTCGCTGCTCCTTACTGCTTGGCTCCCTGCTCCTTAACACTGCCACAGAGGCAGGAGAGGCTCCCGCCACCACTGCTGTGGGAGCACACTGACCACCAGGGGGCAGCTCCTGCATTGGGCGTCTGCCCCTGGTGGTCAGTGCCTGGCCATTCTGGTTGTTCCTCTATAAGGGTTGCTGGGCTTTTATTATATAGATAAGTCAAAAAAGAATTTAAGATTAAAAAATAAAATTAGCGATAGAAAGGGTCTTTGTATAATGATAAAAAAATTAAAACAAGAGACTAAACTTGTATACACATATCAAAATAGTCTCCACAAAAATATATTTCTGGTAGACTAAATAATTTTCAAAGGCAACGTAAAATATTTGAAAGAATATATATCTTTGGAGAAGGAAGGCTATCTTTTTGTTGTTGTTAAAAAAATATGGAATGCTTCATGAATTTGTGTCATACTTGTGCAGGGGCCATGCTAATCTTGTCCCTATCATTCCAATTTTAGTACATGTGCTGCTGAAGCAAGCAAAAGGAAGGTATCTTAAATAAGTCACAAAGTGCTAAACAGAAAAATATACTTGACAAGATTCAATTAATAACTTTTTATCAAAAATATCATATGGGGAAATAAAGATATGCTTCAGACTCTAAGAAGATAGTTGTAACATATATCTTGTGTCCATCAAAGTGTAGGACAATTAATTATTATATATTTGTACAATAGAAAATTAGTCAGTTGTGAAAATAAGTAAGGTCTACTTCTTATAATAAAGGGATGAATTAAAAATAAGAATACTGCCTAAACCGGTTTGGCTCAGTGGTAGAGCGTCGGTCTGCGGACTGAAAGGTCCTGGGTTCGATTCCGGTCAGGGGCATGTACATTGGTTGTGGGCACATCCCCGGTAGGGGGTGTGCAAGAGGCAGCTGGTCGATGTTTCTCTCTTATCGACATTTCTAGCCCTCTGTCTCTCTCCCTTCCTCTCTGTAAAATATCACTAAAATATATTAGAAAATAATAATACTATTGAGTGAAGAAAGCCAGTACCACAAAAACTATGTACAATATAATACACTTTTAATAAAATCAAGCTAAATAATGCATTGTTTAGAACTGTATACTTAGAAAATGAACTAATCATGATATAGCAAAGAGATATAAAAACAAAATTTAGAATAATAGTTATTCTAATGGTTGAGGAAAGACAGAGAAGGAAAAAACAGTGATTGCCTCAATAATAATAATAGCTTAAATAAAATGGGATAAATTTAATGAGTTGTTAGCACTCTGCTATATGTTTTACCTATATCCTTTGTATGCACGAAACATTACATATTGAAAAAATAAGTGCATCCAAACTGGGTCAGTGCCATTTGCAACTTATCAAAATTAATTGCATTAAACTCAAAATAATAATAAAAGGCTACAGAACTTTACATTTCAAAAGTCTAGTTAGCCTTTTGAAAAATGAATTCAGTTAATAGTTTTGGGTGGAAGCTCTATATATGAAAAGTATTTAGATCTTTTTAAAAGTTGAGACAGAGAATGAGAGAGAGAAAATAGAAAATAGAATACTTACCATGTACTATTTTCTGATATGATAAATCATGCTTTTTGGCATTATTTTTATCCCACCTGCTTCCCTAAAATGATAAGGAACGGAGTCAGTTGGATTAGAAGCATTCTTGGCATTTGCTATTCTGAATGTATTTTCCATCTTGAAGTCACTGTGCGTGAAGCCAGGAGCAATTACTTTTCAAGTGGATACAGTGTCACCACTTTTCAAGGTGTCATTGTCCTGCATTTCATCAGAACTGCTTGAGCCAGCTAGAGAGTCACAAGCCAGGTATTACGAATAAATAGGGAATTGGAATTCTTTTCATCTGCAAATCAAGGAAATGCAAAATTGAATTCTGACTACAGAGGCACCCCCTTCTTTCTGAGGAAAGCACGTATTCCAACTGTTCTGGTGTAGCACAAAGAAAGACTCATATTGGCAGTTCAGATACCTTTTTTTAAAACAAGTGTTTTCTATCTTTCCAATTAAGTCCATTCTATAGAGAAACAATGGATTAACCATTTGCCAATTGATTTGTTTTTCTTCTTCGTGGCAATCTTGATGAATAGCCAGTTGTCTGAAGCTTGATTTACTAGATCTTATAGCACATCAGTTGGGCCCATAGGACAACCAGAGTGGGCTTGTTGCAGATAAGCTGCCAGGCAGTGTGGGATTTTAATCAGCTGGGCCCTCAGAAAGTATTCAGAAAAGTAGCCTTTATTGCAGATACACTAGTGCTGTGACTCAAGGGAGTCAGTCTCCAAATCCTGAATGATGAATATGGACAAAGCTTTCCCTTTATACCCTTTGTTTATTTGTCCCCCAAATATGGACCAGGTGTCTAGACTATTTGTGGGCTTTGAAGCCCCTTGTGAATCAAGATGGGGGAAGTGAGATTACATTCAGAGGCTTTACCTACCTCGCATCAGCACTGCCAACCCCTTCTGGGGGTTGTATATGGTTCATGGTTTATGGCCTCTGTAAAATAGAAGTATTCTGGGAAACAGGTTCTGCAAGGCAGGGCAGGCATCACAGATAAGAATGGAGTTAATTATTGGCTAGCAAGAGTGCGCGCCAGAATGCAGGTTACTGGCACAGATTCAGATAGCTAGACCCCCCAAATATCTTATTTTCACGTTCAGGTTGATGGCTGTTTGGCCAGGTATTTCTCAGGTATGTAGGTGCCTGAGCACTGACACACAGTATTGCTTAGATTCACATGTCCATTGGAAATTCAAATGACTTTTGGGTGATTTACTTGTTTAGAAGTTATCTTTTTACCTCACCTCTATCTTGACCCAAGCAAATTTTACTCCATGGGTAATTTTGTTATTATCCTATCTAATAAAGAGGGAATATGCTAATTGACCCTCATACCATCACAAAGATGGTGGCACCCACAGCCAATAAGGAGGGAATATGCTAATTGACTGCCACACCCTCAGCTATGGCAGAGCACACAGCCAATAAGGAGGGAATATGTTAATTAACCATCATGCCCTCAAAGATGGTGCACCCACATCCACAAGATAGTGGTGCCTAGTCCCCTCAGCCCTGCCAAGGTAGCAGGCATGCAGCAAGGCTGGGTCTGCCCCCAGACAGGCCCAAATATTCTGTGCACCTGCCTCTGGAGTCCCCCAGTCCCCTCAGCCCTCCAGCTGTTCAGGGCAAGCCCAAGGTACAGGCAAGCCTTGGATATCAGCTATCCAACTGCCAGGGCCACCCAAGGCTTAGGTAACCAGGCTTTGCGGAAAGCTTGCGCTGCTGGCAGTGGCAGCAGCAGAGGTGCGATGAGGGCATTGCCTTCCCCTGATTGCTGGGTCACCTCCTGTCCCTAAGAGTTCCTGGACTGTGAGAGGGGGCAGGCCTGGCTGAGGGATCCCCTATCCAGTGCATGAGTTTTCATGCACTGGGTCTCTAGTACATATATAAAATGTATTGGTGATTTGATATACATATTCGGATGAGGTAAAAGTAGGCTTACAGTTGTTCATATGGAAAATAAATAAGCTAATACTATATAATAAAAGGCTAATATGCAAATAGACCAAATGATGAAACAACCAAATAATTGGTCGCTTTGACATGCACTGACCACCAGGTGTCAGATGCGAAATATGGTCAGTGTTGTCCATGACAGAATGGTGGATCAGGAGTGAGGGTGTGCCAGATCAAGGCGAGGTGCTGTCATTGGGGTGAGCCTCTGGTGGTTACTGATAATTCTTTGCTCCCACACGCTGAAGTCCCATCCAGTGCTTGCACCTGTTGCTTCCTCTGCCTCTGCTTGCAACTTCTGCCAATGCTGAGCTGCTGCTTTCACCCACTGCTGGTGCTGCCCCCCAATTGCTCAGCATCATCAGTGTGTACAAGCAGGCTGGTGCCATCAGTGCATGGAAGCAGTGACAGTGGGAGTGGGGCTGCCAGTAGATAGGGGATTGGGGACTGTGGTGGGAGAGGCCGAGCGAGGGCTCAGAGGATGGGCTGAGATCCAACCCTCTGCCCACCACAGCCTCAAGCCCACAATGCTTTTCAAAGTACACGAATTCATGCACTGGACCCCTAGTAAATAATAATATAAGAATAAACTGTGTCACTCACAACTGTAAACCTATATTTGCCCCACTCTGTACATCGTGTAATAATCTGCACAATAAAGCTAATTAACATATACATCATTTCATACATCGCTTTTTTTTCTTTTGGTAGTGACAACACTTAGAATTAGCCTTCTTTGTAAATTTCAAATACACAGTACCATATTGTTACCCTCAGTCACAATGCTATGCATTAGATCTCTGGAACTCACTAGTCTTGCAAAACTGAAACTTGACTGGCATCTCCCCATTTATTTTTTTCCTTCTAGCCCCTGGTAACCACCATTCTGCCTTCTGCTTTTATGAGGTTGACTATTTTATATTCTATATATAGATAAGATCATACAATATTCATCTTTCTGTATCTAGCTTATTTCAATTAGCACATTGTCATCCAGGTTCATCTGGGTTGTCACAAATGGCATAGTGTACCTCTATTTTAAGTTGGATAATATTCCATTGTATGCATATACTACATTTTCTTTTTCCATTCATCTATCAATGGGCATTAGTTTGTTCCTAGATCTTAGTTATTATGTTTAACACTGCAATGAACATAGGAGTGCAGGTATCTCTTTGAGATACTAATTTTTATCTTCTTTGGGTATATACTCAGAAGTGGGATTGCTGGATTATCTGGTAGTTTTATTTTTGACTAGAGGCCCAGTGCATGATATTTGTGCACAGGTAGGACACCTAGACATGGCTGGTGATTAGAGCCTATCTATGTAGTGACCAGCGGGGTGGTTGGGGGGCCCCCCGCTGGCACCTGCCTTAGCTGTCTGGCACCACCTGCTCACAGGTACTGTCTCCTCTCCCCCCCCCCCCCCCGCCAGTTGCTTTCTCTGCAGGGCGACCTGTGGGGCAATTGGGGAAGCCCTCCACCTCTGATGGCACCTGCCTTGGCTGGCCTGGGGCCTGGGAGCTGGGGGCAGCTCCTGCATTGAGCTTCTGCCCCCTGGTGGTCAGTGCATGTCATAGCAACTGGTCATTTCATGAGTCATTCTGCAGTTCCATCAATTTTTTTTTTTTTTGGTTATTATTTCTTTTTTTAAAATTTAATTTTATTGATTATGGTATCACATAACTGTCCTCATCCCCCATTCCCATCCCAAACCCCTCCCCACATATGACCCCACCCCCCTGTTGTCCATGGCCCCTGGCTAGGCCCATATGCATGCACACAAGTCCTTTGTCAATTTGCATATTAGGTTATTATTACATAGGATGTTTTGAGAAGCCTCCATATTATTTTCCCATAAAGGATGTACCAATTTATATTCCTACCAACACTGTACCAGGGTTTTCTTTTCTCTATATTCTCACCAACACTTGCTATCTTTTGTTTTTAAATAATAGTCCCCTCTTAACAGGTTTGAAGTGCTATCTCATTATGAATTTGATTTGCATTTCTCTGATGATTAGTGATGTTGAGCACTTTTTCACATAGCTCTTGGCCATTTATGTCTTTATTAGAAAAATACTCAGTTTCATTGCCTATTTTTAAATCAGGTTATTTATGTGTGTGTGTGTGTGTGTTTCTATTGTACTTTATGATAAATTCCTTATATATTTTTAAAATTAACCCTTTATTTGGCAAGATATATGGCTTGCAAATAGTTTCAGTAGGTTGCTTTTTCATTCTGTCAATTGCATTCTTTGCTGTGCAGAATAATTTTATTTTGATATAGTTCTAGTTCTAGTGTTTATTTTTGCTTTTGTTGCCTGTGCTTTTGGTGTCATATCTAAAATCCATTGTCAAGACCAATGTCAAGGTGCTTTTCCTCAGGAGTATTTTTTGACATACGGCACTAAAAAATATATTCACAGCCCCTAAAATGCCAAATTATCAGTGAGTCTCGAATAAAAAATAAAATAAATTATCTTCAATGCATCAGTTATTTTCCCATATGAATTGAATAACTTTAAGATAAATAAATACAGTTCTATTTATTTTTCTTGATTTAAGATGGGGTATGGTGTTCAAAATCAGCACATAAAACAGACAATTCTTGAACTGCACATGTGCATTGTTGTGAAAATTAAGCATATCACACACACACACACACACACACACACACACACAAACACACACCACGTACACCACTTAATCTATTTAAAATTTGTTCCTAGCCTCTAAATCCCTCAGGCCTTAGGGAAATAAAATCAAAACCATAGCCATATAATTGCATAGATCCAACTGTGTCATATTAACCCAGTCACTTCGTGAGCTAATTCATGGGCCATGTGTCCACAAAACCTCAGTGTGTTTAAGATTTATAATTAAATTTTATTTTTTCTGCCTTGTTTAAGGATCCATGAAATGTGTGGTTATCATACAAATTCTTATGGATGGACTGACCCTACCTTTCCTTAATTGAGCCTTTTCTTTTTCCTATGTCACCAGTTTATAGCAAAGGATTTGGCCTTGTTTTCTAAAGAGACATTTCAGCTTTAAACACAAGATATTAAAAGAAAAACCCTGACAGTGCATTTGAGGAAGTTCCCTGAATTTCTCCCTATTCCTGGGGGGGGGGGGAGTCTAAAAATTCAATTTCTATCCATGAATATATGTGATTTAAAAATGCCCACTAAGGAACATTGTCTATAAGCCTGGATAGTGAAAGGATAAAATACTGTGTTAGTCCAGCTCCTCTGAGAAACATAAGCCAAGATAGGATTAAACACAAAGGGTAGGATTTGTCTGGGGGTGGAGGGCGGGGAGGGAGAGGGAACATGTGAAAAAGCACGAGATGGAGCTGGGAAAGGCTGGGAGAGCTCAGACCACAGTGCACATCTGATCTGGAGTCAAAGTGAGCATGAAGGAAGCCAAGATGAAAGTTTCCTAGACCGTTTGACATCTAAGTTTCAGCAAGGCCTTGAGCCAAAGCCAGTCACCAGAGGAGTCCGGTGTCCCCTGGAAAGGGACCTGCCTTAGCCTTAGCTGTGATGTGATGTGCTCAGTCATTGGCTGGGGTCAGCTGACGGCAGGCAGGGTCTCAGAGCCAACTCAGGAATGGATTGTAGAGCTCAGTGACGGGGCCCTGGGATTTCATTCTCATCCCATAACTATCTTCATTTGCCTTATAATTCTTTAAAGATGGGTATGATGCACGAAGTAATAAGAATTGAGGTACATAGGCATCAAGTGTGAGGTTTTATGTTAATCTGGCTAAGAGTTGGACTGTGTATGATGTCTGTCCTCCCTGTATGTATGAAAGACCTTAAGTTTCTCTGGTGTCCTTGTTTTTGTCTCTCTTTGACTTAGAGTATCCCTGAGTGTACCTGTCATCTCTTTCAGCTGTAATCCACTATCCACTGTTGTATAACTATGATAAATACAAAATCCAGGAGCTCCATTAATGTTGCTATAAAGTGTGGCAGAGGGGATGTGATCTTTAACGTTATAGCTAAATCTCAGTCCTTTAGTGGGTCTATGTCTCCGGGACAGGACTTGCACAAGTGTTTTTCCAATGGAAAAAGCTTATTTTATTTCTGATCCCTTCTTGCATCCTACTTCCTTACTTAGCTACAGCATCCCTGCTCAATTTTTTCTAATCCCCATTTCCTATTGACAATGTTGCTACCCTGTTAGGTGAGACAGAAAGGCTACAGGGAGACTCAAGTGGCAGGAATGTTTTTCTGGTAGATGATGGGACAATGCTCTGGCAAAGCCTTTTACCCTGGGCACAGGCCTTCATTGTAGAGAAGATTTTGGTCATGTTTCAAAGTGATTATCCTTCCTATTCTAGCCAGACTATAGGGAGTTGAGGGGAAGGGAGGGGTCGGGATCTGTCTTAGAGCTTCACTGTGAGAACCTAGTGGGGTTCCTGGAAGTAAAGCCCAGAAATGTGTGGCGAACTCCTAACACTTACCTCCTGTATTCACCTCTCGGACAAGGATTAGATCTGAAACCCAGATATGTGTCCTGACTGGGAATCGAACCTGCAACCTTTTGGTGAATGGGACAATGGTTCAACCCACTGAGCAAACCCAGCCAGGGCTATATTTTCATTTTAGTCATTGTAATCATTGTGAAGTGGTATTTTTATCATAGTCTAAAGTACACTTTGCTAATGGTCAATGATGTTAAGCACCTTTTCATGTACATATTTGTCATACATATTTTGCTCCTTTCTAATTGGATTGTACATTTTCTTACTATTGGGTTTAAAATTATTAATATATCCTAGATCTAAGTTCTTTGTCAGATATTTAATTTGCAAATAATTTCTCCCAGTCTATGGCATGTCTTTTTACCATCTTAGTAGGATACTTTGCAAAGGACATTTTTAATTAATTTTAATGAAGTTTAACTTATTGATTTTTAAAATAGATATGCATTTGGTAACATGTGTAAGAAACCATTATTTAATATTTTTCAATAGATTGAAAAATAGTAATAGGCAAATTATCAAACAGATAGTTGTAAAGAAAGATATTTTTGAGAGGTGAATGAAACATACATAATAGTAGTATATGTTTATATAATATGTAACTATGTGTATGATTATAATGTTGATATGTACACACATATAAGTAGCCATAAAATAAACTTATCAAATAAGTCATGACTAAAGGAAAATATTAAATTATAGAGGAAACTTAGAGATATATTAGAGTATTTGTTTTATGTTACTAAATTTGAAAACTGTGATGAAGTAGACAACCATTTAAAATACTAAATAATGGCCTGGCTGGTGTAACTCAGTGGTTGAACATCAATCTATGAACCAGAAAGTCACAGTTCAATTCCTGTTCAGGGCACATGCCTGGATTGTGGGCTTGATCCCCATTAGAGGGCATGTAGGAGGCAGCCAATCAGTGATTCTCATCACTGGTGTTTCTATTTTTCTCTCCATCTCCCTTCCTCTTTGAAATTAATAAAAATATATTTAAAAATACTAAATAATGAAATAATCATGTAGAATATGCAGTAAATAGTTAAATATCTAATTACATAATGAGAAAATAAATTATATTTTGATCATGAATACTTTCAAACAGCAAAAATGTAAACCCTTTTATGTCCATATTTTATGCAATTTTAGAATAAAGAAAACACACAAAAAATCAATAAACTAAATTAAAGGAATTATTAAAACCGAATCATGACAAAGTAACACAGGTGGTAAAAAATTGGCCAGTCTACATTATACTCAATAAGAGCATAAAATACATATAGAAAATATTATCAATTACAGTGATAAGTGAAATTAACACTAAAAATTCAGAAAATCTAAATTTTCAGAAATCAACAAATTAGCTATGTTAATAAGTCAATGTATAAAAAATTATAATTATCTTAGGACATTTTAAAAGGCACAATTATTTTAATACATTAAAAAGCAGTTCGATTATTTAAGGAAGAAATAGTTTTGATAATATAGTAATAGAATTATTTTTATTAAAACATAGTTTACATATATTTATATATGTATATATAGATAACTTAATATCTGTATTTATAGCACATAATAATAACCAGCATCATAATTAATATTGAAACACTAGGCACTTTCTCCTTTTAACTAGGAACAAAAGAAGTACAATTGCAATCATTGCTATTCTTTATGATTGTTCTAAAAATATAAATGATGTAAATACTAAAAATAGGAAGAAAATTATTATGCTTATTTGCAAATTATGTGATTATATATTCAGGCAACTTTAAGTAAAGCAAAAACAATTAGAATTAGTGGGAAAATTTAGTAGTGTGGTCAATCACATAATTAGTAGCCAAGTAGAGTTTTCTTATATAATAACTGAAGGCCCATTGCACAATATTTGTACAAGAATAGGCCTTCCTTCTCCTGGCTTCACTACCAGCTGTTGGGGAGCTGACAAGTCCTCACTTCTACCCAGAGCACCAGTCCTATAGCTTCCTCCCTCTGTGGCCCCTTCCCCTCATAGCAGGCATCCTGTCCCTCCTGGCTGCTCCATGCTTGAATATGCAAATTAACCTCCATCTTTGTGGGTGTAGCAGAGTGATGGTTAATTTACAAGTTTCTCTTTTATTAGGTAACATACTAGAGGCCTGGTGCACAAATCAATGCACCAGTGAGGTCCCTTGACCTAGCCTGAAGGATAAGGTTGAAACCAACTCTCTGACTTCCCCTGAGGGGTCCCAGATTGCAAGAGGGCACAAGCCAGGCCGAGGGACTCCACCAGTGCACAATTGGGGCCAGAGAGGGATATGAGAGGTTGGCCAGCCAAGAAGAAACTGTGGGAGGGCTCCACAGCTGGACCCCAGCAGCAAGATAGCATACTGGTTGGAGCATCTGCCCCTGATAATCAGTATATTGCTGGTAACCGAAACCTACCATTGTCACTGGTAATAAAATGTAAAGGGATCTGGCCAACCTTGATGGCTCTGAATGGTTGGAGCTATTAACTCATTGACTCTAGGTTGAGTCACTAGTGGTAAAATGTAAAAAAAGCTGGCTAACTGAAACCAAACATTGTTCCCTGGTAGTAAAATGTAAAAAGAGCTGGCCAACCTCGATTGCTCTAAATGGTTGGAGCTATTAACTCATTGTCTAGTTCAGATAGTGGTAGTTGAGGCAACTATAATTTGATTTTCTGTTGTTAGAATTTCCCGCCTAACAGATGTCTTTGTCTCAAAATCTAAATAAAAGGAATGGTAAAAGGCCAGAGAAATGGAATAGTCCTCCCCAAGTGGTGGACTCCCACCTGGCCCCATTTTCCCAAATTAACTATTTTCTAGCTTCTTCATTTTAGTGTGCAGCCTTCTCCAGAAACCGGACTCTGAGTGGGCCCTAAACCACCTGGGTTGTGTTAAGGGATCCCATAGTACACATCATAGCAACTGGTCGACTGGTTGACGGTCTGCCCTTTGGTGGTCAGTGCATGTCATAGTTGAGCAGCCTTAGCATATCATTAGCATATTATGCTTTGATTGGTTGAATGGTGACCAGACGACTAGACACTTAACATATTAGGCTTTTATTATATAGGATCACTTTAGAAGTTATATTATAGAAAAAAATTGCATTCACAATAGTAATATTATAAATATTAATATTATTTCACCAATATAAAATAATAAACAATTAACATTATAATAAACACATATGTATTATATAAAATATTACTTATATAAGAACTTAGAAAACTTGCAGAAATGGAGAACTATGTCTTCTGAGGACAGAGACATAATATTGAAAGTGAGCCACTTGTCCTAAAATAACCAGTTTGAATTCATTTTATTTAACAAGGAGTACAATTTTATTTTCTTCCTTTTAAGAATTAATAATAATTTTTAAGTATTTATCTAAAATATTAATATGCAAAAGTGGCTAGAGAAAACTTGACAATAGAAGAAGCATAAATAGTCCTAACTGGTTTGGCTCAGTGGATAGAGTGTTAGCCTGCAGACTGAAGGGTCCCAGGTTTGATTCCAGTCAAGTATATGTACCTTGGCAGCTGATGGATGTTTCTCTCTCATCTCATCGATGTCTCTAACTCTCTATCCCTCTCCCTCACTGTAAAAACTCAATAAAATATTTTTTAAAACCAAGCATAAACAATTTGGTTTACCAAATATTAAAATCAAGTGACATCACAAAAGATGGCAGAGTAGAAAGCTTCAGGAACTAATATTTCAAAACAACTATTGAACTGGCAAGAGCTATTACAATAAAATATTTTGGAACTCTAGAGTCTAGTTAAATCCTTTTAGTGTTCAAGAGAGTGCTTGATGAATAAAAACTTATATGTGAATATGAATGTTAATAGCAGCATTATTTACAGTAGCCTAAAAGTAGAAATAGCCCAAATGTTCATTGATGGATGAACAAATAAATATAATATTATTCAGCCATAAAAGGAAACAAAGTACTAATACGTGCCAGAAGTTGCATAAGCTTTAAAATTATTATGCTAAGTGAAAGAAGACAGACATAAAAGTCCTATATTGTCTGATTCATTTTTAAATGAAATATGACAAACCCTAATTATAGAAAGAAGATTGTGGTTGCCAGATGATAAGGAGTATAAAATGGAGTCTGGTTTTAAAGAAAGATTATAACATTTTTATATTGGGATTCATGATATGTTATAGTTTACTGTTTTTCCCAAAGTATGAGTGTCATTATTGAATTGAGAACAATACCTCACAAACTCTTTTTTAATTGGATTGAATCAAGGTCAAAATTGGGCTATAGGCAGTCAATACTAAACTTTCCTTGGACTGTTTGTACATGCACATTACAACTGCTAATTTCTTCTATTTCTAACTTTAATCAGTAAAACAGTGATGGGAGGAGGATCTTTTGTGTATGGGCATGGCAGCTAGGGGCTGGGAAGATAAAAGATGATAGGCCAGGAGTACTGCCAACCTTAATGCATGGGAAGTGCTTTTACCTCTTCACACTAAGGAATCCACTCTACCAGTTTCTCTCACTTCCTTTCAAGTTTCTTCTAAAGGTAGCATCTCAATAAGTTCCCTGTACATGAACCCTTATTTCAGGCTCTGCTTCTAGTAAAGCTTATCCAAGACCCTGCATACCTGTATATCCTTGAACTTCTTTGATCTTCCCTATATTCCTGGGGGAATAAGTGCTCTAGTTCTAAAGTGTGTCCATAAATATACTACTAGCACTCTATTGGCCAAAGCAAGTCACGTGATCAAGACTAACATCAAGGGGTCTGGATGGACTCCCTGTCCATAGAAGAAAACAGAGAGAAAATCATTGCTGAATGATAAACCAATTAATAAGAAAATTATTAATAAATTGTGGCCATTTTGTTTAACCAAATACAGTTCTTAATTAATGTATGCCAAAGATCTAGGGTATCCTACCAAATTTAATGGATTGGCTAAGGATCCTTTTAAAACATTTGCATCACCATCTCTGGAAGAAATTTGGCAAGTAAAATATTCTACATCTTCTACTCCTCAATAGGCAGTATTCATTCTTTATAAAATGGCATGTCAGACAGCTATCTGGATGGCCCTCCCATCAATTCAGCTCTGTCCCTATTCTAAGGAAAGATTGAAGCTTTTTTTGCCAATAGATTAATAATTCTTTATTAAATTGGTTGGACTCCTGGCCACCTTTCTCTGAATTGTGTTAATTTTAGTAAAATTTATTGAACTGTAATCTTAAACCAGCCAAGAAACAGAATATTACTAGCATGGCAGAAGCCCCCTCACGCTCCTTTCTACACTCTTTGCCCCCAAATTAATTTTGCTTGTTTCTGTCTTTTAGATAAATGGAGTCATGCAATATGTACTCTTGTGTCTTGCTTCATTTACCTAACAGTATGGTTGTGAGATTTACCCATGTTTTTTTCATACAGCTAGTACTAAGCACTGCTTCTTGTTCTGTTTAGTATTTACTTACCTATTTATTTACCTATTGTGCTGATAATTAACAACTTGGAAGCTTTTAGTTTGGAGCTATTAGGAATAAAGCTGCTACGAACATTCTGCTATATGACTTTTGTTGAACCTATGAATACATTTCATTTGGGTATACACTCATGAGTGAAGTCACTGAGTCACAGAATTTTATATGCTCATATTTAGTTACACTTTTAGCTTCTATTTTAAGAGTTTTATTGGAGAGTGGTATAGACTTAGTCATAGGCGCATGTAGCTACATTTCATTATAAAATTGTGATTTTCCACTTAAAAAGTCACAAACCTATTTCTCTCGGGGCCTAAACTGTTGTTTGGTTGCAAATTAGGCAGTTTTGAAAGCTGCTCTAACTTCTTTATCTCCCTGGGGCTGTATCCAGTGTATTACTCATAGGCCGGAAAGAGATGGAGGTTCTTGCCACCAACACTGTCATGCACAGGGAAAATGTCCCACCACCCCATTATCCAGCATTCTCCTGGGAAAGGATAATGGGTCTGGAAAATGATTATCCTTTTAGAGTCCCAGTAGCAGAGTCATTTATCATTTAGAGTCCCACAGAGAAGGACAGGCCTTGTTCAAGGGCTATGCTAAATGAGGTGAGTGTCTGCCAGGCAGGAGGCGGCACTGCCTCCCTCCTTGTTTGCATGACTGCCTCTCTGTGGAGGAGAGAGGCAGAATCTTGGAATCCCTAGGATGACAGATCCTTAGGGGAAAGAGAAAGGCAGACAAAGATATATAGAAAAACACCTCTGACCCCCAGTTCTCTTGAAAAGCCATACCTCCTCATTCCTTATGGCTCCAAGGTAACGTACCTGCCCACTGAAAAGGTTAAAGTAGTGTTTTGTTCAGCATTTGATTTTTGATCACAACCAATATGTATAGCCAAGAGAACCTAGAATAGAGAAGGGAAAAATGCTGAGTTGAAGGCCTCACTCCAAAGGGCTTAGCTTTTAGATAGATTTGGCCAATAGAAGCAAAAGACAAAATGAATGCACAGAAGGGAACTTCATCACAACACCTTCTTTAATAACAGGCTGAATTTTTATGCTCTTTCCTATCTGTCTGCCCCTTGGTGAATACCAAAAGCCTCTGAAAAGCTTCCTTCACAGTCTCTACTTTAGTGGAGAAGACATGGAAAACATGTAGGAGACAATATGAAGATTAGAAACAAGTTACAAGTCAAGTGATTCATATGAGTATGAGAGAGTGAATATGTTTGGCTTTACCAATTATTTCAACAAAGAGATAGCTAATCTGGCATTGAAGTAGCCTGATGTCATAGTGGTATCTTAAAATATGTGCTTAACAATAAGTGTTTAAATATAAATTAGTTATTCTGCCCTGGTCAGTGTGGCTCAGTTGATTGGGCATTGTCCCATGCACCAAAAGGTTGCCAGTTTAATTCCCCATCAGGGAACATGCCCAGGCTGTGGGCTCAATTCCCAGTAGGGGTGTTTGATTCTCACACTGATGTTTCTCTTTCTCTCTCTCCTTCTCAATTCTTCTCTCTCCTTCTCTCTTCCTCCCTGTCTAAAAAATCAATAAAATATTTTAAAAGATTAGTTATGCTTTTTAATATATTTAGTTTTTCATCCCAAGGAAAAATTGACTCTCAAGGAGAAGCAGGCAGGGCTCCAGAAGGAATCCCATGCTCCTTCAAATAGTTAAATGAATATGTTTACAAAACTATAGGCAGGATTAAGGGTAACCAACAGAAATTGTGAACCCCTTGGGGCCAGCAATAGTGAGGGGTTATTTATCACACCTAGGATGGAAGTACCCAGCACCCAGCACCCAGGAGCTGTGACTAGAGGTGAAGAATCTCAGCCAATTTTCAGCAACCTGGAAAGAGAGAGCCAAACCCATGTTACCATTTCCCTCCCAACTTCTGGTTGGTATCTCCCATGACATGAATCCAACTGGAAGCTCAGGAGGCAAGAAGCATGTTTATTGGTCCATAAAGGTAAGTTCTCCTTGCCTCCAGGTGGAAAAGGAGAGGGGGAGAGGAGGGAGAGAATGGGCAAATATTCATCAGATGGACAGATACAGTTTCTCAAGAAAGGAAACAAAGCTATTTGTTTGGACTACATTCTGTTCTTTTTAAAGAATGCATACCTATTACACTGCTATTATTTAATGTTCATTAAACACTTCTACCTCATTAAGCATTCATTAAATGGGTTCTAATTCTGCAAACGCCTTTTTTTCAGCTATGGAAAAAACAACAACAAAAAACACGGCAGTTCTCCCCCCAACCCCAACTGCCTTTATCTGGCTGACAAAAACAATTAAACAAATGTTAGAGAGTTATACAAAAACTTTGAAAAATATCAGCAAGCAGCTTCAAAAGGTGAACACAAAATTTTCTGAAGCATCTATAATTATTTTAGGATTTTATAGACAAGACACTATCTTCTAGTTCCAAACCTATATTTAGGGGCTGACATAACAGATTGTATCCTGTTCAGTCCCAGCTATTGATTTAGGGATTCATAGAACTATTTATTCTCCCGCTAAATAGAAAAGATTGCTTACCATAGCAACCCGTGCATTAGCATTCAGCTTCCTGGTTACAAAGCATCTTCCTAAAGAGGACTTACATGAATGCGCAAAGTGAAGCCAGTTTTTAAATCTAATTTTAAGAGGGGAGGCTGTTATATTTAAACTCCTAACATAGAGGACAACCCCAGCTGGAGACCAGCAATTGTCTAAGCCATTTTTGCAATTATTCAATTGGCATAATTTCCCTGACCCTGGGCATTCTGACTCTCTTGCACTTCTATAAGCCCAAATGGCTGGGAAATAATAAAATATTATGCACAACCCACACCCAGCATAAGAAGCTTGCTGCTCTGATGGGGAGTTCTGGCTTAGGTTAGCTTCACTCCACTGTTCTTAGATTTATCTTATTTTATTTTGTTAGAAAAAGGCAAACTTGTGCTTCTGCCACTCAAAATCTCAAAGTGAAAA